>OX940912.1:15673095-16873095 GCA_954871355.1 Cabera pusaria
CCCAGGCATCAAATATATGTTTAAGAAGATCTACTCCAGCATCAGTAGTGGAACGCCCCTTAGTGAAACCATATTGTTTGTTATTTAAAAGATGATTGATGAAGATGTGCCAAAAGCTGGTCTAATATAACTTTTTCAAAAACTTTACTGAGCGCCGGTAATATAGAGATTGGTCTATAGTTTGAAGGGTCATTTTTGTTCACTGATTTGAATAGGGGAATTAATTTACTTTTTTTCATTACATCAGGAAAGACACCTTCATCGACGCATCTGTTAAAAATAAACGCTAAGTGAGGGCTAATTACATTAATAATATAACTAAGTACTTTGGTTGATATACCCCACAGATCCTCAGTTTTCTTTTGATTGAGCATTTTAAACGTTTTAATAATTGATATTGAAGTTATGTGTCTGAACTCAAAAATATAATCACATTCATTCACACACTTTGATAGTAAAACAAAAGCATCCTTAGGGGAAGAGTTTAAAGGCTGAGTAGTAATAATAGGTACTTGTGAGAAGAACTCAACAAATGTGTTAGCGACATCATTATTATCTATGATTAATTTATTATTAACTTTTAACATAATTTTACCGTCCCTCTGCTTAATTTTTCCAGTTTCTGTATTAATTACTTTCTATGTTGATTTTATTTTGTCATCGGCATGCTTAATTTTTCTACTTAGATGCAATGATTTTGCTGTCTGACAAACAACTTTAAAAGTTTTTGAATACTATTTTAAGTGATTTATGAATTTAGTATTATGTAAATTAATGGTTTTTTGTGAGTACAAGTTATACAAATTGTTTCTACTTTTATAAATACCAGGAGTTGCCCAGTCATCGAAACGAACCTTCGCACCTTTTCTATTTCTTCTATTTTAATTTTAAAAATATCATTGAACTCTGCATCCAACATTTGAAATAAAGCACTGCATAGGTCATCAGGATCCTCAGAAAATCTTAGGTTCATTAATTGCTTGTCAATGATATCCACAAACTGTTCAACCCGTTTGGTGGTAATGGGACTGTAAAAATGGTCTTGGCCTTTGGTGGGTAATTTACATGAAAAAGTGACACATTGACCCAGATGGTCCGAGCCAAGTTTATCAAAAATTGCAATTTTTTCGGGTTCACAGTTGCAGAACACATTGTCCAAGCAGGTAGCTGACGAGCTAGTGATTCTTGTTGGCTGATTAAAAAGATGCTTCAGATTGAAGCTTAGAAATATTTTTTTAAATTTGTCGCTGAGCGGAGACTGCTCAATTAAATTAACATTGAAATCGCCACAAACTATCAAAGATTTAGAGGTGTTGAAGACTTTGCTCATTACTTCTTCCATAATTGTCTCAAAAATTTTATAAGCAGCCGATGGAGGTCTGTATACACAGATGACTATATGTTGCCCCAGCTCTATACAAGATAATTCAACACATCGTTCCACAGACAAAGCTACTATGTCTTTACGCTCTATAAAGTTACAATTTTCAGTTACATATATTAGTGAGCCACCACGAATTGCCTTCTGTCTAATGAATGTGCTGGCAATTGTATAATTTTTTAATATTGGTAACATAGTACCTTTCACAAACCAGTGTTCAGTAATACACATTATGTCAACGTTATAAAAATCGAGAAATAATTCTAACTCTGAGGCTTTGCTGGAGAGACCTTGTATATTCTAATGAAAAATGTTGATTGAGTCAGGCCTCCCCATTGTCTTAGACATTAGTTTAAACTAACTAAGTCTACTACGCTACAATTACCCCGCATAGTAACACCACTACATTGGGGCTCGTCTTCGTGATCTGTTACAATATGTAAAACAGGGTCATATATATTGAATGCTAATAACTTAGCAATGGTCGACTTATTAGTCTTATTGAGATACAAAGTATCCTTTGTCAATATTACTTTACTAATAAATTTGTTAGTTTCAAAATACAAAAAGTCGCTCAAGCGACACGTCAAATTGTACAGTGCCAAGTTCAATTTATGAGCATGCTCATTATAAGTGCAACTACTCGTTTTTAGATACGGGAATGAACAAACTATTATTTTACTAATGCCTCTGCTGGCAATGTCTGATAAAAGTTTCATTAGAATATTAATATCAGTTTTTTTAACGTTTGTGCTATTACCTAGCTGCAATATAATAGTACAATTTTTGTGATACTGAAAGCTGCTTATTTATTTACATAATCTGTAATTGGTAAATTAGGGCAGCAATTGTTATAAACATTTTGGTTCAATCTAGTGTCTAATAAGCTACCCATACCTACTCCCATTTCATCGCTGAACACAGTGGTCTCTCTAGCAGGCTCCGGCAGTTGTAAAGGACTGCCAGAGTCCACCTCGGAGGCACCAGTGCACTGCAACGATGACACTACTTCCTGCCTAACCAAGTCAGTCTGTGCATGTAAACTTGCAGTATTAGCTGTACTTGGTGAGCTGCTATCCTCTTGGTAGCATTCACTCTGCACACCACAGATAGGAGCCCCAATTAAAACTTTTGAGGCGCACATTTCTTGTTTTAGTAATTCAGCCTTTTCTTTAAATTCTATTAATTCTTTGTTACTGGGATCTAACATATCTAGGCAATGCTGCAATTCTTTGCTTAAGTCGATGTTTTTCTTACAAGTCTTTAAATTTATTTGTTTAATATGGTTATATTTTTTTAATTTATGTATATTTTTCCTAATGATTTTCGTATACTTAATGTACTTTTTAATCTTATTGGATCCCTTCATAGAGACATTAGTAGAACCTGAGACGATGAACTCTGTATATAGATCCAAAGTGTTGTCTTGATTAGTATTATTTTGCAATAAAGAAGAGGTCGTCATTTCTTCTAGTTTATCTTTTGTAAATGAGAGCTCTTGCTCCAAATCCCGGATATAGGTCAGCGTACGTTCGAATAGTTCTTGGTTTTGTGAATGTACATCCACTGTTTCTAGAAGCCTGTCACGCTGGTCTCTCAGGTCTTCCAGAGCAATGTCATACTCGGTCAATTGGTGTTTGAGGTCTGCGTTCTTCTCCAACATCTTTGCCATGTCAGATTCATGATCCTGAAGTTCTTGCAGCAAATCTTTTTTGGAGTCCTTGCAGGTTTTCAGTTCCAGGAGAGCCGCCTTCAATTTGGCCTCAATATCCATTCTACGGGTGGTCATTGTGGCTGATATTGTCTCTGCAAACCAGGAAGGAGTACCTTACTTTCAAGCTAGCCAATACAGTTTATTTATGTGTGACTAATAATTGATACTAGTTATATAATGGTTATTTACAAGTTTAACAATATATCTTTGTTTAAATTTTATATTTGTTGATATTTTATATTAGGATGTCAGTGATAAAGTGATTATTTAGTTAATATTCAATCAAAACTGTCATGAAAAGTAGGTATACAGTGTATTCTTTATAATGTGAAGTTTGTATTATTTACACGTAAGTAGGTAGGTACTAAGGATTTATTCGGGATCCTACACAAACATTATTTCTACACTAAAACTGTTAGTTAAACCTTTAATAATACAGTAGAACTCGAAATTAAAAGTTAGGTATATGAATACGACAGGAACATCGAAAATTATGAGAAAAAAATGACAATTTGTCACCGACTTTGATCAAATTTAATGTTGGCGATTTAAGAGGGCGGCAGTGAGTTTATTAAACAGTACTTAATGCATACGGTTGATAAAGGTTACGAAAACAATACTCCCCAGGTTTTTTGTTCAGAATCATCTAAAGGTCCAGGATATATCCTGATATGATATACCAAGAGGTCTTTCTCTTGTTTGACAGCTCCAGTTCCCGCGCCGACCGACCTACCGTATTATTGTCGATTTTCGAACCACACGAAATAGGTCACACATATTAGATAACACGAAATGGTGTTAGTTACCACTTTTGCACTTAAGATTTCATAAAATTTCTAAGTTTTAATGACTATTTTCCTATTATTTAGATTAAAACCGGCACAGCTGATTTTTGGCAATGTTATCGTTAGTGTTGCCACAAGGCAAAAAAAAAAGAAAAAAAAGCTAAGAACTATCTGCATGCCAAATTTCAGCGCAATCCGAAACAATATTGATTTTCACACTTTGTTACCCCATTTCACCCTCTTAGGACTGGAATTTCGAAAAAACATGAAAGACATTTACTTATTTTTTACTGGAGCACTTGTATGAAGTGTCGAATAAAAAATACTATCTAATCTTGTTTTTCCATACAAACTTTGAACCCCCGTTTCATCCCCTTCAGGGGTAAATTTCGGAAAATCCTTTCTCAGAGGGAACTATCGTCGTAATAACTATCTGCATGTCAAATTTCAGCGCAATCCGAAACAATATTGATTTTCACACTTTGTTACCCCATTTCACCCTCTTAGGGGTGGAATTTAAAAAAAGCATGAAACACATTTACTTTTTTTTACTGGAGCACTTGTATGAAGTGTCGAATAGAAAATACTATCTAATCTTGTTTTTCCATAGAAACTTTGAACCCCCGTTTCATCCCCTTCAGGGGTGAAATTTGAGAAATCCTTTTTCAAAGGTAACTAACGTTGTAATAATTATCTGCATGCCAAGTTTTAGCGCAATCCGAAAAAATATTGATTTTCACACTTTGTTACCCCATTGCACCCTCTTAGGGGTGGAATTTCAAAAAAACCTGAAACACGTATGTATTTATTTTTTTACTGAAGCACTTATGTGAAGATTCGGATAGAAAAGACTATCTAACTTTGTTTTTCCATAGAAACTTTGAACCCCCGTTTCATCCCCTTCAGGGGTGAAATTTGAGAAATCCTTTTTCAAAGGTAACTAACGTTGTAATAATTATCTGCATGCCAAGTTTTAGCGCAATCCGAAAAAATATTGATTTTCACACTTTGTTACCCCATTTCACCCTCTTAGGGGTGGAATTTCAAAAAATCTGAAACACGTATTTACTTATTTTTGTACTAAAGCACTTGTGTGAAGTTTCGGGTAGAAAAGACTATCTAATCTTGTTTCTCCATACAAACTTTGAACCCCCATTTCATCCCCTTAAGGGGTGAATTTTGAAAAATCCTTTCTTAGTACACCCCTTCGTACTAAGACAAATATACCCTCCAAATTTCAAGTCTCTACGACCAGCGGTTTAGGCTGTGCGTTGTCTGTCAGTGAGTCAGTCAGTCAGTCAGTCAGTCAGTCAGTATGTCAGGACACATGCGGGTGCACGTAATGGTACGGTTGGCAACCCTACATTAATAAGGGGAATTAAACATGTGTTTTAAGTGTGACGTTCGACGTCTAGATGAAAGCTGAATGGCTCAATACCTTTGTTTTTTTTTTGTAAATTCAAAGCGTTATGTTTCTGTTATATCTATATTTTTTGTTGAATATGATCTATTTAATGTTATTTGACGTGTGTAAGTGCTAATTTTTAATTTGCCCATATACTGAATAAATGCTTTGACTTTGACTTTGACTTTGACTTTGACTTTGACTTTGACTTTGACAAAGATTCTTATAGTATTAGATAACGCCATCTAACGTCTAACAAAGGAGTTAGGAATCGACATTTCAATATAACGCCATCTATGGGACGTTTACCTAACTAAGCGTACATAGATGGCGTGAAATGCAGAAAAAAACACGTTTCTTGTATCCCCATACACCCCCTCTTATTTTATACACCCTCTATTATTTTTAACTTTATTCTGTTTTTAGTATTTGTTGTTATAGCGGCAACAGAAATACATCATCTGTGAAAATTTCAACTGTCTAACTATCACGGTTCATGAGATACAACCTGGTGACAGACGGACAGACAGACAGACAGACAGACAAACAGACATACAGACGGACAGCAGAGTCTTAGTTATAGGGTCCCGTTTTACCCTTTAGGTACGGAACCCTAAAAAAACAATACATTATCCATATAATCTCTCATTCGTTTAATAAATTTTAGATAATAATTTATTTAACAGATGCTAAACAATCAGTTAAGAATAAACCAATGAGAGGTGAAATAGATCTTAGGTTTGTGTATCTATAAGTTAAACAAGGTTTGTTCGTCGTTTATTAACCGATCTTGATGATTCTTTTTAGTTGGAATGGAGATATCCCAAGGGTGGTACCGTAGTAATATCATCGAGATCTGATAAGTATCTCCAGAGATTTTGAGATAAACATCGCAAACTTGGTACTGAAAGTTAATAGCGTTGCATTTCAAGTCGGTTCTTCTAGTTTTTTTAAACGATCTTATGCCTTAAACATATAATTTATTAGCCGAGCTACCAAAATACAGGCACAGCCGAGTTTTAAGCCCAATGTAAACTACTTCATGTATATACTAGCTTAACCTGCGATTTCGTTCACATACACAAGAATTGTATCACTGTAAAGCTCTGTCAATCAACATTCGTGTGATCAGAGATATTTAAGTTGTGTAAAAATAATATTTTTATTTTCATAAAAAGTAGCCTCAGTTCATCCTCATGCTAAAAAGTATTTCCTTGTTAAATTTCAGTAAGATCGGATCGTCCGTTTAGACTTGATTAGGTAACAAACAGACAGAGTGACAGAGTTACAAACGCTTTTATAACATTATAAATAATACTAGAAGTGCCCTGCGGTTTCGTCCGCATTAAAAACTTCTTTTATTTACATACAACTTTTCTTTTGTAAAACTTTCTTCTAATATTAAAGACATAAAAAAAGAATTAGCCAAATCGGTTCACCCGATTTTATGTTATCGCATGACTAAGGTAAATGGGGGATTCATATTTATAAAGCCCGAAAAATCATATTTATTTTCAGACTTTGTTACCTACCCCATTTCAAAAATCTTGCAGCACATATTTTACAGAAGTACTTACGTAAAGTTCCGAATAAACGGACTATCTCATCTTGTTTCGCCATACAAACTTTGAATCCTCATTCTGTCTCTTTAAGGGGTGGATTTTTAGAAAATCCTACCTACCTACGTCATAATAACTATCTGCATTCTAAATTTCAGTGCAATCCGAAACAATATTGATTTACAGACTTTGTTACCCCACTTCACCCTCTTAGAGGTGGCATTTTGCAAAAGTCTGAAACTCGTATTTACTTATTTATTTACAGAAGTACTTGTGTGAAGTTTCAAATAAAAAGACTATCCAAACTTTGAACCCCCGCTTCATCCCCTTAATTTGTGAATTTTGAAAATTCCTTTCTTAGCAGATACATACATACATACATACAATAACGCCTTTTTCCCGTTGGGGTAGGCAGAGACTACTTCTTTCCACATGCTACGATCCTGACATACCTCCTTCGCTTCTTCCACTTTCATGAGCGTCTTCATACATGCTCGCCGGTTATAGGTACTTTTGACTTGGCCTTTTTTTAAAACGTCTCCGATCTGGTCGTGATACGTTCGCCTAGGTCGGCCTCTACCAACTGGCCCATTCACACTCGTCTCATAAATCTGTTTCGTCAATCTTTCTTCATCTATCCTCTCTAGATGTCCAAACCATCTAAGCATCCCTTTCTCTATCTTTGTCACTACATCTTCTACCACACCACAACATTCCCTTATCACGCTGTTCTCCAACTTATCCATCAGAGTCACTCCGATCATACTTCTCAAACTTCTCATTTCCTACAGCATTAATTTTACTTTCATGTTTCTTCTGCTATACCTAGCATTCACTACCATACATGAGTGTGGGAACCAACACTCCCCTATGTACAGCCAGTCGTGCTTTTTTAGACAAGTTCTGACTTCTCATAAAGTTATGTAGTGCCCCACTCACTTGGTTTCCAGCCAAAACTCTTCGCTCAATATCACTTTCATACTTACCATCTCTCGTAAACTTAGAACCCAGGTACACAAACTTTTTCACTTGTTCCACTCTTTCTCCTTCAATCGTCACATAACAATCAGTCATTCTTTCTTCTCTTTCAAAAACCATTATTTTGGTCTTGCTTACATTCACTTTCATCCCTTTGCTTTTTAAGGCGTCATGCATAATATTAACCATTCTTTGCAACTTCTTTTGCACTTTCTTTCTTACCAGATACTTCTTCCAAATAACTATCTGCATGCCAAATTTCAGCGCAATCTGACACAATATTGATTTTCACACTTTGTTACCCTCTTAGGGGTAGAATCTTGAAAAAACCTGAAACACGTATTTACTTATTTATTTACTTAAACAATTGTGTGAAGTTTCGAATAGAAAAGACTATCTAATCTTGTTTCTCCTGTCTCCATAGAAACTTTGAACCCCCATTTCATCCCTTTAAGTGGTGAATTTTAGAAAATCCTTTTTTAGTACACCTTTACGTACTAAGACAAAAATACCCTCCAAATTTCAAGTCTCTACGACCAGCGGTTTAGGCTGTGCGTTGTCTGTCAGTCAGTATGTCAGGACAAAGATTCTTATAGTACTAAAAGAGCCCCGCGGCTTCGCCCGCGTTTAAAACTCCTTTTATTTACTTAAAACTTTTCTTTTGTAAAAACGATTTTATCAATAAAGACATCAAAAAAATGAATTAGCCAAATCAGTTCACCTGTTTTCATGTTATCGCGTGACTAAGGCAAATCGGGATTCATATTTATAAAACCCACATTTTTATACTTTGTTACCCCATTTCGAAAAATCCTACAAAACGTACTTACTTATTTATTTACAGAAGTACTCATGTGTAAAGTTTCGAATAAAACAGACTATCTCATTTTATTTCGCCATACAAACTTTGAATCCCCGTTCCGTATCTGGGAGGAATTTTTTTAAAATCATTTCTGAGCGGATACCTCCGTCATAATAACTATCTGCATTCTAAATTTCAGCGCAATCCGAAACAATATTGCTTTTAAGACTTTGTTACCCCAGTTGCATTTTGAAAAAGTCTGAAACTAGTATTTACTAAATTTATATACAGAACTTATGTGAAATGTCGAATAAAATGACTATTCAAACTTTTAACCCCCGCTTCATCCCTTTCAAAAGTGAAATTTGAAAAATCCTTTCTTAGCAGATACCTACGTCAAAATAACTATCTGCATGCGAAATTTAAGCGCAATCTGAAACAATATTGATTTCAGACTTTGTTTCCCCACTTCACCCTCTTTGGGGTGGAATTTCGAAAAAACCTGAAACATGTATTTTATTATTTATTTACTTAGTACTTCTGTGAAGTTTCGAATAGAAAATACTATCTAATCTTGTTTCTCCATATAAACTTTGAACCCCCGTTTCATCCCTTCAGGGGTGAATTTTGGAAAATCCTTTCTCAGAGGGATACTAACGTCGTAATGACTATCTGCATGCCAAATTTCAGCGCAAACCGAAACAATATTGATTTTCACACTTTGTTATCCCATTTCACCCTCTTAGGGGTGCAATTTTGAAAAAGCCTAAAACACGTATTTACTTATCTTTTTACTGAAGCACTTGTGTGAGGTTTCGAATAGAAAAGACTATCTAATCTTGTTTCTCCATACAAACTTTGAACCCCCATTTCATCCCCTTGAGGGGTGAATTTTGGAAAATCCTTTCTTAGTACACCCTTATGTACTAAGACAAATATACCCTCCAAATTTCAAGTCTCTACGACCAGCGGTTTAGGCTGTGCGTTGTCTGTCAGTGAGTCAGTCAGTCAGTATGTCAGGACAAAGATTCTTATAGTATTATAAATAGAAAATAGATTAGATGTCTACTTATAGCAATTACATTTTATTTAATTTCATCATTCATTATTGACGGAATGATAAATTATAAACCAAACATTGTGCACCTCCGTAACATATTTTATTTGACTCCATCTAAAGGTTGTTGGGAAGAGGCCCTGTTAACGATAAGACCACTTATTGTTCATCATCAAATTCGGATCATCATTTACAAACAGTATTCGTCCACTGTTGGACATTGGCCTCTCCTATGGCACCATTTTTATATCCACCTGTTGTTAGTATCCACAGTATCTTATCTTTATCTAGTATTTAAAATAGTTCCTCCCGCTGTCTGTATGCTTAGATCTTTTAAACTACGCAAGGGGTTTTAATGCAGTTTTCAGGCATAGATAGAGTTATTCGAGAGAAAGGTTTATAAGTAGGATGAAACGGGCCAATCGATAGGGCGCAGCTAGTTTTAAATATAATGTATTTACCTTCACACTAACTTACATTATTTAAGATTGTTTAAAAAAACTAAAAAACAACTTTGAATGCCACGCCAGTAATTTTCAGTACCAAGTTTAAGTTGTTTATCTCCATATCTTTGGAGATACTGATATTTTCTCGATGAAATTTGAATGGGACAACCTGTGAACTATAAAACAACCCTTTAAAACAAAAAAATAATTAAATATAATGTTCTTTGAAGTATTTCACATCTCATAAAACATCTCTCGTCGGATTTGAAAACTGTAATGATTTCTTCCGAATGATTAACTTACGTAATAAGTAGTCATAGATGGCGCCACCAATGCATAATTGGGTTAACAAATGCAATCCACTAATTTCGTCGTAACGATACTTCGCACCGTGGCTTAATTGGCAAAGCACCGGAACATGTTATTCCGGAGGTTGCGGGTTCAAGTCCCGTCGGTACGATGAAATTTTGGATTGTGTTTAACAATTTACAAAAATATAAAGTGTGAAACACTTCAAAGAAACATAATATTTGATTTACGCAGTGCAACATCTCTCGTCGGATTTGAAAACTGTAATGATTTCTTCCGAATGATTAACTTACGTAATAAGTAGTCATAGATGGCGCCACTAATGCATAATTGGGTTAACAAATGCAATCCACTAATTTCTTCGTAACGATACTTCGCACCGTGGCTTAATTGGCAAAGCAACGGAACATGTTATTCCGGAGGTTGCGGGTTCAAGTCCCGTCGGTACGATGAAATTTTGGATTGTGTGTAACAATTTAAAAAAATAATTTTCCAATCGATGAACATACATAAAAAATAATATAGTTTAAAAACTAAAAAAGAACCGACTTCAATGCGCTATTCATTTTCAGTACCAATTTTGAGATGTTTATCTCAATATCTCTGGAGATACTTATCAGACCTCGATAAAATTACAATGGTACCACACTTGGGATATCTCCTTTCGAACAAAAAAATAATAATCAAAATCGGTTCATAAATGACGAAGTTATCCGCGAACAAACATAAAAAAATATATATATACGGTCGAATTGAGAAACCTCCTCTTTTTTTGAAGTCGGTTAAAAATATATTCCGATGAATTGAGAACCTTCTCCTTTTTTGTGAAGTTGGTTAAAATGAATGTACTTCCTTGTTCCCAGGTGCATGCGTCGGATGGTCTTCCACCTTGGATCTGCTACGAGTGTCACCACCTCTTGCAGAAGGCTACATTCTTTAAATACAAGATGCTGCGAGCACAGACCATGCTGTACGAGTATATAACTCGCTGCGCGCCTGTAAGTACACAAATAGATAGATGTCTTGATAAATATTGATAATTTGAGGGCCCGGTGGCGCAATCGGGAGAACGCTTGCCTTTGATGCCAGAGGTACCGAGTTCAAACCGCCGTGCACCAATGGATTTTTCTATCGAAAAATTTATGTGCGCTCTTCACAGTGGCCCTCCGGTGAAGGAAAAACATCGTTAAGAAACCAACATCCTCCGCATGGTGGTAGGACACTATCTGGTGTCCGCCTGGCCAGCTACCACCCTCAAGTTAGAAAATCTGTCACCAAACATCTAATGTGTTCCGGCACCTATCCTTGAGAGCCAGTTCTCATTCTAGGCCTAGCGTGTTTACCATCTTCGACCGCATCATCACTTACCAACAGGTGAGATAGTGGTCAAACGCCAGCCTATAACGTATAAAAAAAAATATATATAGATAAATAGATGTCTATATAGATAGATAGAAAGATAGGTTGAAACATAGATACACTTTATTGAACACCTTAATAAAAGAAACAAGCGAAAATTATAATTTATAATAAAATGCTGCGCCCCGCGGCTTTGCCTGTGTTTAATCCTGGTAAATAAACCTTCCTCTTGAATCACTCTATCTATTGCTGAAAACTGCGTTAAAATTCGTTGCGTAGTCTGTCTGTACGCCTACGAATAAATAATAAGTCAAGAAGAAATAGCAATCAGTTCTATCTAATTCAGAACAAATTCCAAATAATAAGTGGCCCTCTTTCAAACTAAATCGACGTAGATTTAAAATAAGAATCACTCTCGAAGTTACAAATGATTGGCTTGGAGATTGATTTAAATTCGGAACGAAAGCAGGGATTGGTTCGCGCACGTGCTGCAAATGCTGCAATGTCTGTTATGACAGTTGAGTCAAACAAGACAAATGCGCGACTGATGACGCGCTGGACACCACTATTAACCCCGCCTGCTTGGACACTACTTTTGTTGGGTCATTTTTTTTAACGCAGTTAATTTCCTGACTTATTATTTATATTAATTTCCTGACTTATTATTTATATTAATTTCCTGACTTATTATTTATATTATGACAGCAAGAGTGACTTTGTTTTATACTATTTAAAGAAATAACAACAATAGTGGGGGCAAAATAGCGTAATGGGAAGGTACGTCATCGAATCGGCTCTCTCCACGGCCCCGACGACGTCTGGTCACTTCCCGCCTCAGACCTAACACCGCTACAGTCTGTGCAAAAACAATAATTAAAATAGTTATGTATAAAAACTAAAACAACCGACTTTAATGCCCCGCGAGTCAATTTCAGTAGCAAGTTTGAGACGTTTATCATCATATCTCTGGAGATACTTATCAGATCTCGATGAAATTACAATGGGACCATTTCGGAAACGTACCCTATCTAGCGGACAATATCTAGTGTCCGCCTGGCCAGCTACCACCCTCAAGTTAGAAAAATCTGTCACCAAACATCTAATGTGTTCCGGCAGCTATCCTTGAGAGCCAGTTCCCATTCTAGGCCTAACGTGCTTACCATCTTCGACCGCATCATCACTTAACAACAGGTGAGATAGTGGTCAAAACGCTAGTCTATAAAAAAAAGAATAATTCGAATCGGTTGACAATTGACTGAGTAATCGCGTAACAAACAAATAAAACATACAGACGAATTGAGAACCTCCTTTTTGGAAGTCGGTTAAAAAGAGAACCGTCATAGAAATTGAGGTCGCGTCTGTCGTCGGTCGTTTTAATTTACTCTTATTGTTGTATTGACAACACTGCTGTCATTACTAGTACGACTAAAAATGTTTAATAATTAGTAGGTACCTACGCTTATCATTATCGTGTGCTACTAGGTAGGTAGGTATGTACCTTCCTTCCTTTACTATGAATGTTAGTTCATCGTAACGCCACAACGATTCTCTTTTTGCACTGACTCGAAGGAGACCTATAAATCAATATGAACGTGGTTTGCCAAGTCTCATCTTTAGTGGCACGTATTATAACAGTTTTCATAAATAAGATAAATATGATTTCAGTTCCCGATAGATGCCCAAGACCCAGAACTGGCCAAGTATGCCAGTCCCCATCTGAACACCACGCAGACCCTGGCCTTCGATGGAGGAAAAGGAAAGATGGGATTCTTCAAGGTTTACCGGGTAATACTATTCTCACTCTTACTTACTGGTATACATATTTGTATGTATGATCAGCCCTGTCGCACTCCGTGCTGTAGCTATGACAATATTATTACAAACGCGGCAGCCGGCCGGCTACAAGTTCAGTCAGTAGTGTCACGCGCGCTATCGATCGGACGCGCGCCTTCACTTTGCAATTCAATTTGTTTTCTCACAACACTCAACCTTACAGTAAGAGACAGCTGCCGGCCCGCGAGCTGACCGAGTGATACAGACTCTCGCCGCACGGTTTTACGGTGCACTTTACGGTGCGCAACACGTGGTTATAAGTTACTATTAGTTTATTCTGTGACGCAAATTCAAGGCCGAGGCGTGTAGCGTATTTTGAACGTTTGTTGTAACTAGGTTTGATCTCGCATTTTTCTCGCAGGGAGCGTATCTTCTGTACTTGTACTATTAATTATTCTGTGGTATGATCAAATTAAATAAAAGCGGCATTAGGCCAATGGCTAAGATGTCGGCCTGGCGATCTAGAGGTCGTAAGATCGATTCTCACTCATTGCACTATTGACGTGAACCCACTCTAGACACAAGCATATTTAGCTTACTATTAATGTGCGACCCACATTGCTAGTATTACCAGAGTATATAGCGTAAAATATATACATGCTGTAAATGTTAAGTAGCCGTAAGTCACAATCTTCTTATGAACGGCTTCCACTGGAAAGTTAAAAAATAAACAATTTTTAAGATTTTTTTGTGATATAAGGTAACAGGACAAGCACGACACTCGCCTGATGGTAAGCGATGACGTCTACCTATTACAGATACAGCGGCATGCAATATTCTGAACTGCCAGAATTTTTGCATTTCACTGCGTTGCGCCTGTTACCTTGAGACATAAAGATGTTGTGTCTCACATGCCCTGTAATTTCACTGGGCACCTTGCCATTTCAACCGAAAAAGATTCCTATATCACGGCTGAAAATGAAATGGCAAAGTGGTGGTACCGCCCCAGGCGGACCAGCAGAAGTCCTACCACTACATATAAAAACGGCCAAGTCGAATTGGACTCGCCCACCGAGGCTTCCGCACCAACTTCTCAAATTAGGTTAAAAGACAAACTTAACTTTGCAGTTCGATCCATAGAAAATGTACTGCACCGACCGCAAACAATAAGTTTGTAATAATAAGTTCATTATTTTTTTGTTATTTATCTACATTTTTACGGTTTTCAGATTTGTTCCTATATAAGTGGTTCAAGACCTTGCTTCTTGCCTAATTTCATGATTCTAGGTCAACGGGAAGTACCCTATAGGTCTCTATTTCCTTGTGAAATCGCAAAATATGCGACATAAACGGTAATATCTCTTGATCACGTTGATTTATAGTTTAGAATTTTTCACAGCCAGAAGATACTGTACACCCAAGTATTTAGGTTTTGGTTAAACTTGATATTTCTACGCATTCCGGAGATAAAGGGTCTTGACAGACGGACAACAAAATGATCCTTGAAGGGTTCCTTTTTGACCGACTTCACAAAAAGGAGAAGGTTCTCAATTCGTCGGAATCTTTTTTTTAAATGTATGCTCACCGATTACTCGAAGATGCCTGAACCGATTTGGAAAATTCTTTTTTTGTTTCAAAGGGTACCCTTCCCAGGTAGTCCAATTAAAATTTTAACGAACGTTTTTAACCGACTTCACAAAAAGGAGGAGGTTCTCAATTAGTTGGTTTTTTTATGTATGTTCACCGATTACTCGAAGATGCCTGAACCGATTTGGAAAATTCTTTTTTGGTTTCAAAGGGTACCATTGCCAGGTGGTCCCATTTAAATTTTAACGAAATCGGCCGAGCCGTTTTTAATACATCAACATTTGTATTACGACGCATTTGTTTACCTCGATGACATGATACTGGCTACTTTGATGAGCGCGACGTTTGAAGTCGGTTCTTTTAATTAGGGTTCCGTACCTCAAAAGGTAAAAAAGGAACCCTTATAAGATGACTGTCTTGTCTGTCTGTCTGTATGTCTGTCTGTCCGTGTTTTACCCCTGATTTTCTCAGAAACGTTCGGACCTAGCAAGTTGAAACTTATACCAGATACTGAGGCCAAGAATCATGAAATTTGGCAAGAATCAAGGTCTTACAGCACAAATAAAGGAAAAATTCCAAAAAATAAAAAAGTTGACAATTAAAGGGTGTCCCCATACATACATAGTTTCGCCAATTAAGATAGGCCTAGATAGAGATACTTATCATATCTCGATGAAATTACAATGGGGCCACCTCGGAAACGTACGCTACCGATTAAATAATATCGTTTAAAAACTAAAAAACAACCGACTTCAATGCCGCGCTATTCATTTTCAGTACCAATTTTGAGATGTTTATCTCAATATCTCTGGAGATACTTATCATACCTCGATAAAATTACCATGGTACCACACTTGGGATATCTCCTTTTGAACAAAAAAAGAATACTCGAAATCGGTTCATAAACGACGAAGTTATCCGCGAACAAACATAAAAAAAAAATATATATATATATATATATACGGTCGAATTGAGAAACCTCCTCCTTTTTTTGAAGTCGGTTAAAAAAGAATCATTCGAATCGGTTCACAATTGTAGGAGTAATCACGTAACATACAAACAATAATATCGTTTAAAAACTAAAAAAGAACCGACTTCAATGCCGCACTATTCATTTTCAGTACCAATTTTGAGATGTTTATCTCAATATCTCTGGAGATACTTATCAGACCTCGATAAAATTACCATGGTACCACACTTGGGATATCTCCTTTTGAACAAAAAAAGAATAATCAAAATCGGTTCATAAACATCGACGTTATCCGACAAACATAAAAAAAAAAAAAATATATATACGGTCGAATTGAGAAACCTCCTTCTTTTTTTGAAGTCGGTTAAAAAAAGGAAAAAAAACATACTGACGAATTGAGATCGTCCTTCTTTTTGGAAGCTGATTGAAAAAGTGGCTCATTAAAGAAATCAGTTGTTGTTTCCAGCATGAGAAGCAGTACTTGAGGTCGGAGCTGGAATGTATCCCGATGCCCATTCCCCTGGACACCGTGATAAGAGACCAGCTAGCAGAAGCTCATGACTTGCAGCAGTTGAAAGAAGAAGACCTTCATGACTTCGATGATGATGTGCCTTTGGAAGAGTTCAGGTACAACTGTCTCTAGTATTGAATGAATGAAAACTTTTAAGTAACTATTACATAATCTGTGCCGGTAGTTAGTAGTACGAGTATGTCGTCGAGATAAGTGAATGCGTCGTAATACAAATGTTGATATATTGAACACGGCTCGGCCCATTTCGTTAAAATGTAAATGGGACCACTTGGGAAGGGTACCCTTTTAAACAAAAAAATAATTTTCCAAATCGGTTCAGGCATATTCGACTAATCGGTGAACATAAATAAAAAAAAAGATTCCGACTAATTGAGAACCTCATCCTTTTTTTTTTCTTAACCTGTAATGTCCCACTGCTGGGCAAAGGTCTCCCCCATAGCCTTCCACGAATCTCTCTCCAGCGTAATGTCTGTCCAGCCAGACTGGTGGGCCACTATATCGTCACGCCACCTCTTTCGTGGTGAACCACGTCGTTGCCGACCGTGTGTGGGGACACAATCTGTAACGATTTTGGCCCACCTTGCTGGATGCATACAGACCACATGCCCTGCCCAGCCCCATTTAAGCTTTGCACTTTTTGAACCTGCGTCTGTGATGCCGGTTTTGGAACGGAGCGTAGTGTTTCGAACTCGATTGATTCGAATGAAGTTGGTTAATAAAAATAACAATGGTACTTACATTAATGTTAAACATAAAGTACAAACGGCGGTCTTATCGCCAAATAGCGATCCCTTCCAGACAACCGTTTATAGCTAGGAACTATTTTGTAACTATGCGGTGGAGTGCAAGAATAACATCTTAGTTAACTCTAATAAAAAGAAAATACACAAGCGAAATTGTAAATATATTAAACATTAAATAAATAACAAAATGTTTGTCCAATACATATCTATACTAATATTATAAAGAGAGAAGCTTTTCCAGGCAGGACGTCTGCCGGGACAGCTAGTAAGCTATAAACAAGTCACAAGTTCCGTATGTTTCCAGTTGTCACCACTGACTGTGACAAAAAATCCCAGTTGATGGGACAATAATTATTATTTATTTATTTATATCACAACAATTAGGATAAGTATTACAGTTTCCCAATTCACTTACCTAATCTAATCTATACTAATATTATAAAGAGAGAACATTTGTATTTTTGTATGTTTGTAATGATTTGGCTCAAAAACTACTGAACCGATTTAAAAAATTCTTTCAATAATACATAGAATGGACTTTCGGAATGAAAATAGACTATATATTATCCCGTTTAAATCAAAGGTACATTCGTGGAGACCTAATTTGCAACCTAAGTCGGCAAAAAAACTGTCGAAAAAACACGTTTCTTACGAACGCTGCTTAATTGAAAATAGATAGAAGAATATTTTCTATGCAAGAGTTGTACAACTTAATAAGACCTTGCGGCTTCGCCAGCGTTAAAGACTTTATTTATTTACTTAAAACTTTAATTTTGTAAAAGCCTTTCTATCATAAAATAAAAGACATCAAAGAAGTAAAAGCCAAATCGGTTCACCCGGTTTCAAGTATTGCGTGACTAAGGGAAATAGGGATTCATATTTATATAACCCGAAAAATCATATTGAGTGTCAGACTTTTATAACAACCCCTTGCAAAAATCCTGCAACACGTATTTACTTATTTATTTACAGAAGTACTTGTGTGAATTGTCGAATAAAATTACTATCCATACTCTGAACCCCCACTTTATCCCCTTAAAGAGTGAATTTTGAAAGATCCTTTTTAGCGGATACCTACGTCAAAATAACTATCTACCTGCATGCCAAATTTCAGCGCAATCTAAAATAATGTTGATTTTCACACTTAGTTACCCCATTTGACCCTCTCAGGGGTTGAATTTCGAAAAAGCCTGAAACACGTTATTACTTACTTATTTACTGAAGCACTTGTGAAGTTTCGATTAGTTAAAACTATCTAATCTTGTTTCTCCATACAAACTTTGAACCCCCGTTTCATCCCCTTAAGGGGTGAATTTTAGAAAATCATTTCTCGTAGGGAACTAACTTCGTAATAACTATCGGCATGCCAAATTTCAGCGCAATCCAAAACAATATTGATTTTCACACTTTGTTACCACATTTCACCCTCTCAGGGGTTGAATTTCGATAAAGACTGAAACATCATTCATTTCATCCCCTTAAAATGTAAATTAGAAAATAATTTCTCAAAGGGAACTTCGTAATAACTATCTGCATGTCAAATTTCAGCGCAATCAGAAACAATATTGATTTTCAGACTGTTACTGCATTTCACCCTCTTAGGGTTGGAATTTCAAAAAAGCCTGAAACACGTATTTACTTTTTTTTTTACTGAGGCACTTGTGTGAAGTTTCGAATAGAAAAGACTATCTAATCTTGTTTCTCCATACAAACTTTGAACCCCCATTTCATCCCCTACAGGGGTAAATTTTGGAAAATCCATTCTTAGTACTACACCCTTACGTACTAAGAAAAATGTACCCTCAAAATTTCAAGTCTCTACGACCAGCGGTTTAGGCTGTGCGTTGTATATCAGTCAGTTAGTCAGTCAGTCAGTCTGTATGTCAGGACAAAGATTCTTATAGTATTAGATGTTCAGTACCTCCAGAGATATGGAGATAAACACCTCAAACTTGGCACTGAAAATGACTAGCGTGACATTTGAAGTTTTTTAGTTTTTTTAAACTTTATTGTATACTACCTGTGCCCCGCGGTTTTACCCGCGTAGACAACGTTCCCGTAGGAATATCGGTATACAAAGTACCCTATTTGTTATTCCAGGGTCGAACGATGGAACAATATCTACGCGGGTACAGAATAATGAATAGTGCAAGAATCAAAGAATCAAAGCATTTATTCAGTATGTAGGCAGTATAAATATACGCACATATACACGTCAAAATCATAAATCATAAAATAAATCATAACCAATTATCAAGTAAACATAGCAAAAGCAGAATTTAACGCTTTGAATTAGAAAAAAAAAGTAATGAACCATTCAGCTGTCATCCAATCGTTTACGTCAGAATATTTAAAAAAAATTAAAGTAGGTTAAAACCAACCATACATGTAACTGTGTGTTTCAGTTCAGTACAAGTACAGAAGATGCACTCTCGTGAGGAAAAATTAGAGATTAAACCTAGTTACAACGTCGGTAACGTTCAAAATACGCTACACGCCTCGGATGCGACCTTGAATTTGCGTCACAGAATAAACTAATAGTAACTAGGAACCGCGTGTTGCGCACCGTAAAACCGTGCGGCGAGAGTCTGTATCACTCGGTCAGCTCGCGGGCCGTCAGCTGTCTCTTACTGTAAGGTTGAGTGTTGTGAGAAAACAAATTGAATAGTAATGTGAAGGCGCGCGTCCGGCTGGCTGCCGCGTTTGTAATAATATTGTCATAGCTACAGCACGGAGTGCGCTTGGCCTGGCGGGTACAGAATAATAAATAGTACAAGACGCGGGTAAAACCGTGGGGCACAGCTAGTATACTACAAAAAACAATATTTTCAGATCTACGGCAAATCAAATACTGAACGATATTTTGGATAACGCTGAGCAAATAAAAACTGAACCCAAAGATGAACTTACCAAGAGAAAGAAGAAAAAGGAAACCAAATCGAAAAAGAGAAAAAAGGAGTATAGGTAAGCCTGTTTTGTTTCATGCCGGACATACACGAACTTGGCTACTGTCTCCACAAAAAAAAGGTGAATTTACTATTATGTAATCATAAGTTAGTTATGATTTGCGGTCGGTGCAGTATATTTTCTATGGATCGAACTGCATAGTTAAGTTTGTCTTTTAACCTAGTCTGAGAAGTTGGTACGGAAGCCTCGGTGGGCGAGTCCAACTCGACGTGGCCGGTTTTATTTTGTTGTGAGTTATATACCTACTCCAAATAATTTTCAGAGAAGAAGAACTAGAAGAGGTGCCTAGAAAAAAATCTATAAGAAAACCGCTAGAAATCGATCCGGAGAAAATTAAAATAATAATTTTGAATCCTGAAGAGCAAGTCAAACAGAGAGAGGTGAGAATATTGAAATGACATCAACACATTTGAAAGAAAACATCTTTTTTTATTTTTATATCTTATAGGCCAGCATTTGACCACCATCTCACCTGTTGGTAAGTGATGATGCGGTCGAAGATGGCAAGCACGCTAGGCCTAGAATGGGAACTGTCTCTCAAGGATAGCTGCCGGAACACATTAGATGTTTGGCGACAGATTTTCTAACTTGAGGGTGGTAGCTGGCCTGGCGGACACTAGATAGTGTCCTACCACCATGCGGGGATTGGGGGTTTCTTTCCGATACCGTAGGGCCACTGTGAAATGCGCACATAAATGTTTCAATAGCAAAATCCATTGGTGCATGGCGGGGTTTGAACTCGGTACCTCTGGCATCAAAGCCGACCATTCCCCTTCTTCCTTCTCCTTTTCATTCTTCCTTCTCAAATATCGCGGGGAAACCCCTGGCATAGTAAACTGGTAGGATTAAGACAAGCTTGTATCAATCTTATAACAACCTGCATGGTGGTAGGAAACTATCTAGTGTCCGCCTGGCCAGCTACCACCCTCAAGTTAGAAAATCTGTCACCAAACATCTAATGGAACACATTAGCAGGTGTCCTTGAGAGCCAGTTCCCATTCTAGGCCTAGCGTGCTACCATCCTCGACCGCATCATCACTTACCGACATGTGAGATAGTGGTTAAACGGTTTAATCTAATGTAATACTATAAGAATCTTTGTCCTGACATACTGACTGACTGACTGTCTGACTTAGAGACAACGCACAGCCTAAACCACTGGCCCGTAGAGAGGTACAGACTTAAAATTTGTCTTTGTACCTAAGAAAGGAATTTCCGAAATTCAGAAACATGATTAGATATACTTTTTGGTTGGTCCGTGTGTCACCACCGATTTTCTCAGGAATTTATACCAGATACTGAGGTCTATAGTCCCTATTAGGTGCATAAAAATCAAGGTCCTGAGTCAACACAATAAGAAGATATGGGCAAATTTAGATTTTCGCGAAAACTTGTAAGTACCAAAATTTACCATAATTTTCAAAGTTTTTTATTTTTCAGAACTTTTCCTTTACTTGCGCTGTAAGACCTTGCTTTTGACCAAAATTGACAATTCTAGGTCAACCGGAAGTATCCTATACGCGTTTTGGATCGAAAACTTATAGGGTACTTCCCGTTGATCTAGAATCCGGAAATTTGGCATGAAGCAAGGTCTTACAACACAAATAAAGGAAAAATTCCAAAAAATAAAAAAGTTAATTAGAGGGTGTCCCCATACATACTAGTATCGCCAATTGAGATAGGCCTCTGAGTTATATGAGCGCTCATACAATTTAGAGGTCTAGCTTAATTGGTACCTACCAACGTTGGTACGGAAGCCTCGGTGGGCGAGTCCAACTCGACTTAGCCGGTTTTATTTTTTATAAAGCTACTAGCAATGTGGGTTGCACATTACTAGTGCAATGGGTGGGAATCGAACTCGATCGCCAGGCCGACGCCTTATCCATTGGGGCTTATGGCGCTTCTAAAACTGGCATACTAATGAAATGAATAATTCAAACGCTTGTATTTACAGCGATAGATAAATTAATAATTTAACATCGTTAATAAAATAAAAAAAACCGACTTCAAATGCCGCGTTTAGTTTATCTCCATATCTCTGAAGACACTTATCAGATCTCGATGAAATTACTTTCATACTTTCTCAAACAAAACAATAATTTTATGAGAATGTTATATATTGATGGGACCACCTTAGAAATGTTTCCTATCAATAAATAAACTGGCCAAGTGCAAGTCGGACTCGCACTCGTAGGGTTCCGTACCACACTACAGTATTTTATAAGATGGAGCAAAAAATACCACTATAATTTTTCGTCAGCAAAAAATAATAATTAATAAACATTTTGTTTCTTATAACGCCGTGTAACGTCTAACAAAGGTGTTAGGGATCGGCATTTCAATATAACGCCATCTATGGACGTTTACCTAAGCTTTCATAGATGGCGTTGTAAAGAAATGCCGAAAAAAACACGTTCCTTGTATGGGGACCCCCTATTATTTTTAACTTTATTCTGTTTTTAGTATTTGTTGCTATAGCGGTAACAGAAACACATCATCTGTGAAAATTTCAACCGTCTAACTATCACGGTTCATGAGATACAGCCTGGAGACAGACGGACAGACAGACAGACATAGAATAATCATTCGAAGTCGGTTGAAAATGAGCCTAAAACAATGCCTATTTCAGGTACAAAAATACATTAATATCTTATGTAGTATTGTAATGAATGTATTTTTTCAGGAAGAAAGTAAAGCAAGTCTGAAGTTTCCCTACCAATGCAATCTGTGTTATAAAGGATTTAATTTTGAGTCCAAATTACAAAACCACATGACCAAACATAGCCCGGTAAGTTCCTACCTATATATATCTTCATAAGCCTATCGCTATCCATTGCTGGGCTGCGTTCACGTCCTCTGGAGAAGGTTTTTTTGTTGTTTAGCAACTCGCTCGAAGGTCCGGAATGACCACGGGCGTTTTTCACTCAAATTGTAACTTTGACATTTTGCGCAGACTCGAATTTCGAGGTTATGTTCATTTATTTTTCTTTTTCTAAATATTTTCCGTTTGTTTTTACGATTAATGTCTCGTCATATCACGTCAATGCAAATTTCGTCTGATTCCCTGAATCTGTGACAAAAATTACAGCTTTTCCCGCCAAATTTACTGTAATAAACGTCTAATCGTTTTTTAATCATCGAATTTGATGGTTAAAAAGTTGCAACCGGAGTGAAACAACCGTGGTCGTAAACGACACAGTTGCTACAACCGAGTGCGACGCTCTGAGGTCGCGAACGTGGTTAGAGCGTTTGGGTGCACTCCGAGCGTAGGTCGTGAACGCAGCACAGGACATAGGCCTCTCCTATGACTCGTCACTGAGCTCGATCTTTAGCTCCTTGTTTCCAACCACTGCCAGCCAAATTGCTTATATACATAGAACCTGGATGACCGGATTGCTCGGTATTTTTTTTCCACAAAAAGACGGATAAAACTACGTTTTCTAGAAATGAAACCCAGCTACATCGATTTATCTCCCCCGAAACCCCCTGCATATTGAATTTAATGAAAATCGTTGGAGCCGTTTCCGAGATTCAGATTATATATATATATATATATATATATATATATATATATATATATATATATATATATACATATATATATATATACAAGAATTGCTCATTTAAAGGTATTATATAGATAGATAAAATGTATGTAGTGAATGTTTTTTATAATTTTGTAGCAGTATGCCCCCTTGCATTATTTATATGTAAAATTCCATCCAAAGGTTATCTGGTAGAGATCGCGCCAAGCGATGAGTCCGCCCATTGTATTACCATTCTTTTCCATTAGTTATATATTATCTAGTCTGACATATTTTCTGTACGATAAAGAACCATTCTATTCTAATTTAAATCCGTTATTAAATTAAGTTAGTAAAATCTGTCGTCAAACATCTAATGTATTCCAGCAGCTATCCTTGAGAGCCAGTTCCCATTTTAGGCCTAGCGTGCTACCATCCTTGACCGCATCATCACTTACCAACAGGTGATATTAAAAAAATCCAATCATTACAATCAAGGTGTAACATCACAGCTATCGACAAACATCTAATGTGTTTCGTTAGCTGTACTTGAGAGACAGTTCACATTGTAAGTGTTACGCTTACTAGGCATAGATGCTACTATTAATTTACTTTTATTGGATGAAATGAAAAAGAAAAAATTGCAATGATTTGACGTGTGAAATTTCCCTGGCAATGATTTTCATGCATACAGTTCAGTACGCTATTCAAAATGAATGATTTCAAGATCTGCGACAAGTTATTCCAAGCGAATTAATACTTTACCGCACTTAGTTTAATGTCTATTTTAAAATGCTCTCATAAGATATTCAAAGTCATAATTTACCGATATAGTACTACAGCGGAGCACGGGTGGCGCTGCGCTCTTCGTCGTATACTTAGCGGCGACGAATCAGCAAAATATGGTTAGTTCTTTCTAACACACTTGCTCTAGGTTTGATACGAATCGTCGCTTCTCGCTCGCTCTCTACGTCGATGCGATTTAATTGAGTGTGAAATTTCACAGACTAAATGAAGAGAGGTAGCAGATGCGACTTATGAAAATGCATTTCATATGAGATTTGACATGCTACTTGTGAAATGTTTCATGTGTAACGCATACCCACCCATTGGGGGAAGGCGGGGCTAGGCTACTCTCCCGGTAGTGTGCGGAGTAGGGATGCAAGGTTTTAAAAAATATCGATGTATCGATATCGATATATATCGAATAATCTCGATATTGATATATCGGCCTGCTAGACCAACATATCGATATTTCTTCATTTTTTAAAAGCTAAAAATCAAATGTAGTTTTATTCATATCAAACTTTTATTGATTATGTATGTACTTTTTTATACCTTACCTATTCCCATAATGAGAATAGTCACAATTTTTTTTTTCATAAATTTATTAATTAATGTTTATTTCCAATAATTTGTACCAGCTATGGAATTTAAAAATAATAACTTTGACAGTCTGTTTCCTTATTACGATAAATTGAGTTTTTCGATATTGATATATCGATATTGGCGTATTGTCGATATCAATAACTATCGATGATTTTAGACCTCGATATATCGATATTTAGCAGTTTTCTGATATATCGTTGCAAGCCTAGTGCGAAGCGCACACGGGAGGACGACCTTCTTGGGGCGCCGCTCCGTACACGAAGAAGGGGAGGGAGAAGGCGATTGTACGATCGTCTTCTCCCTCCTGGTGGCAAATAGGTCAAAAGTCAAAGCATTTATTCAGTATATTCGCAAATTAAAAATCTGCACTTAACATTACATAGATAGATATAATGATTTTTATTTTATTTTATTTTATTCGGAAAACTTACAGTGTTACAGTGTACAGCGACCCGAGCACGAAAAATCATCGAATTCGTATCGTAAAGGTATCGAGTCGACGATACAATAACGTGGTGTTACGATAGGCGGCAGCACGAAGCACACTCTGACAGCTATCGAGAGCTCGATACGATTATGTTAGTAGCGTCATCCTAATGTAAGTAGGGACGAGCCGTTGTGAATGAAATGAACGTCTTATTGAATGAATTATTCGTTCAAAAATTAAATTGAACAGTGAACGTTTTATTACTTCTGGCTTAGCTTTCTATTTATTGGAAATTATATTTAAAAAAGTACTTTAACAGAATAAACATCTTCAAATACGGTATGAGTGATATTAAAATGAATTTTATTTGAAAAAGAGAATAATATTTAATACATTTAAAAATATATATATCAGTTTATGAACGAAAGATATAGCGTCACCAATGACTTGATTCTTTGGAGTTTGGGTTCCGTATTTCGAAAGGAAAACGACGGCTCGAGGCTTCCCCACATCACAGAATACTTAATAATACTACGTACCCACACCTCGTTCATTCTATCAAGCGTTTCTTTGTCTTGTAACATTGTTCATAAGGTTTATAATGTCTTGTCATTTCTGATCGTCTTGGCGCGTCGCGTCGCTGCCTATTCAATATGCATTGAGCCATAGTGTTCATATAATGAAGAGTGTTGTGGTGAATTAAGAGTTTCATATATTTATTATTACATTGTGTTGTGCGGAACCCTTAGTGGAAACCCGACTCACACTTGGTATATTTTATTTATTTACATGGATGGATGACATAGTGACAGTGTCGAATTTGAAGTTTGATAATCAAATATGGTCGCTGACAACGATGAAACTTGTCAACTTGGAACGAAGGTTTTATTAACTCGAAGGAGGATTAACTATGAGGAAAGATTTTTTATAATGTTTTTATGTTTTTATTTTCCCTTAATTTCAAGTAAACTTGCAGCAAGAAGATAATAAAGAGAACGACGTTGGTAAAGCGGGCGGTATTTGCATTTAATACACGCAAAAAATATGTTTTATGCAGTTAAAAAAAGTTTCGAAACTTTTCTCACCGGAAAATCCTAAGTGAAAAAATATTCGACTATGCTCGATAGCCAGCCTTCGAAATTAACATTACCGTACGTCAAAATTAAGTTCATGCTCGCATTTTGTTAATAAAATCTCAAGTATCGTTTACGTAACGATACGTTTGCGATACGAATCAAATCAAAATCGTTCGTGCTGCCGAATTTAGTTACTTTTACGCACGATAGGGGCGCTGTACAAATTTCTTACATTTTCAAGTCGATGACGATACGAATACTTTTTCGCAAGTTTTTCGTGCTCGGGGTACAGTTACTACTTTACGTACTTAAAGGTAAAAAATATCTAAATAATGTCTAATCACTATTTACAAGTTTTCGTTTTTTTTTATGGTAGAATAGATTATATAGAATATAATCAGTAATATTTTTTCTAAAAATAAAAAAATAACAAAAACATAACTTATTGCTTTGAATTAAAAAAAAAAAACAAAAGTAATGAGCCATTCAGCTTTCATCTAAACGTCGAACGTTACACTTAAAAAAAAGTTTATTTCTCCTATATAATGTAGGGTTGCCAACCGTACTATCACGTGCACCCCCATTGCCCAATGCATGTTTCAGCACTTCAGACAATTTTAATCCAAAAAATTGTGAAGTAAAGAAACAATAAATAATTAAATAAAAGGCAAACTAATCTCAGTATGAATCATATACCGAATGGAACTGATTGTCCGTCTATCAGGGGCGCCTTCGTCCGCATTGCACTTTTCAGCAACCTTGTCAGGCGAGAGTGCCTCACTTTGTTTAGCGACTTCTTCTTCTTCTGAGTATTTGTTTAAATAATTAGGAACACCATTATTAGGGAACACGTCAAAGGAAAAAAATCCGAGCTAGTTCTTAAATAGCAGCCGTGATGCCCACAAATGTGTGAAAAACAGGGCTTTTTCAAAATTTTGCAAAAAATGGCGTAGACCGTGAACTGTTTTAGATACAAGAAAAATTGGGGTGTCGGACCCCACCTCTCCCCCCCGCGTTCGCACGTGCAGGATTATCCACCAATTCTGGAAAAACCCTGTATATATTTTTTAAAGTTAAAAGTTTATTAGCAATGTGAATTGCACATTACTAGTATTCTTGTTAACCCCTCCAACTAAGTTAAATATGCGTGTGTCTGGAGTGGGTTCACGTCAATAGTGCAATGGGTTGGGATCGAAGATATGACGAAATTAATGGATTGCATATCAACGTCACTTTACGCTTAAATTTTGAAATATATTTCTAGCGCTTGATCACTAACTCACCTGATAACCAAAAACCCCCGCATGGTGGTAGGACACATCTAGTGTCCGCCTGGCCAGCTACCACTCTCAAGTTAGAACATCTGTCGCCAAACATATAAAGTGTTTCGGCAGCTATCCTTGAGAGACAGTTCCCAATCTAGGCCTAGCGTGCTACCATTTTCGACCGCATCATCACTTACCAACAAGTGAGATAGTGGTCGAACGCTAGCCTATAAGTTCTAAAAACTAGAAGAACCAACTTCAAACGTCGCGCTAGTCAATTTCAATTCTGTTTGAAGGTTAGTTTGAAATTTAAATGGTACCACCCAGTGTCTTCAGTATACAAATTCATCGATGATTTTTGTTGATTTATTAAAAACCGCTCGACCGATTTCGTTAAAATATAAATGGGACCACCTGGGACCCTTTGAAACAAAAAAGATTTTTCTAAGTTGGTTCAGGCATATTCTGGATTTCGGTGAACATACATAAAAAATATCCGACGAATTGAGAACCTCCTCCTATTTTAACCGACTTTACAAGAAGGAGGAGGTTCTTAATTTGACTGTAATTTTTTTTCTTTTTTTATGTCTATTACCTCAGAACTTTGTCAAATCTTAACCGATTTGAATATTTATTTTTTTGTTTGAGAGATTATGCCTCCCGTTTAGTCCCATTCGAAAATTATCGATATATGACAATTATCTCCGGAAATATGGAGATAAACAATATAAACAAATTTGATACCTACACGACGTATATGTGTGTATATATGTGAAATTGGTTGAAAAAAAAAAATGGTTGAATAAAAAATTGGTTGAAAAAAAAAATTGGTTGTCTGTAAAGTTGGTTTATGGACAATAGTTTAACGTGACAATGTCGTTACAAAACATTGATGTTCATGGTCATGTAAGTCATGTTCATATTCATACAACAAAACATTGATTAAATCGACGCATGCGTACAATGAGTATAACGGGACTATGAGCGTAACGGGATATTTTTCGTGCATGCAGCCGTCGTTCATCGATTTATTAGACGTTGTCACGTCAAAAACAATATTGTTCCAGTCTCGAGGACCGTACGAGTGTTCTCTGTATCACATGTACCTGCCGAGCGCGTACTCTTACTGTGTGCACTCACACATACAACATTGTTCCAGTCTCGAGGACCGTACGAGTGTTCTCTGTGTCACATGTACCTGCCGAGCGCGTACTCTTACTGTGTGCACTCACACATACAGTCCCGGGGACCGTACGAGTGTTCTCTGTGTCACATGTACTTGCGAAGCGCGTACTCTTACTGTGTGCACTCACACATACAACATTGTCCCAGTCCCGGGGACCGTACGAGTGTTCTCTGTGTCACATGTACCTGCCGAGCGCGTACTCTTACTGTGTGCACTCACACATACAACATTGTTCCAGTCTCGAGGACCGTACGAGTGTTCTCTGTGTCACATGTACCTGCCGAGCGCGTACTCTTACTGTGTGCACTCACACATAAAGTCCCGGGGACCGTACGAGTGTTCTCTGTGTCACATGTACTTGCCGAGCGCGTACTCTTACTGTGTGCACTCACACATACAACATTGTTCCAGTCTCGAGGACC
This sequence comes from Cabera pusaria, assembly GCA_954871355.1. Taxonomy (NCBI): domain Eukaryota; kingdom Metazoa; phylum Arthropoda; class Insecta; order Lepidoptera; family Geometridae; genus Cabera; species Cabera pusaria. Next base: position 15,702,752 of record OX940912.1, read on the forward strand.
GTACGAGTGTTCTCTGTGTCACATGTACCTGCCGAGCGCGTACTCTTACTGTGTGCACTCACACATACAGTCCCGGGGACCGTACGAGTGTTCTCTGTGTCACATGTACTTGCGAAGCGCGTACTCTTACTGTGTGCACTCACACATACAACATTATTCCAGTCCCGGGGACCGTACGAGTGTTCTCTGTGTCACATGTACCTGTCGAGCGCGTACTCTTACTGTGTGCACTCACACATACAACATTGTTCCAGTCCCGGGGACCGTACGAGTGTTCTCTGTGTCACATGTACCTGCCGAGCGCGTACTCTTACTGTGTGCACTCACACATACGACATTGTTCCAGTCCCGGGGACCGTACGAGTGTTCTCTGTGTCACATGTACCTGCCGAGCGCGTACTCTTACTGTGTGCACTCACACATACAACATTGTTCCAGTCCCGGGGACCGTACGAGTGTTCTCTGTGTCACATGTACCTACCGAGCGCGTACTCTTACTGTGTGCACTCACACATACAACATTGTTCCAGTCCCGGGGACCGTACGAGTGTTCTCCTTGTCACATGTACTTGCGAAGCGCGTACTCTTACTGTGTGCACTCACACATACAACATTGTACCAGTCCCGGGGACCGTACGAGTGTTCTCTGTGTCACATGTACCTGCCGAGCGCGTACTCTTACTGTGTGCACTCACACATACAACATTGTTCCAGTCCCGGGGACCGTACGAGTGTTCTCTGTGTCACATGTACCTGCCGAGCGCGTACTCTTACTGTGTGCACTCACACATACAACATTGTTCCAGTCCCGGGGACCGTACGAGTGTTCTCTGTGTCACATGTACCTGCCGAGCGCGTACTCTTACTGTGTGCACTCACACATACAGTCCCGGGGACCGTACGAGTGTTCTCTGTGTCACATGTACTTGCGAAGCGCGTACTCTTACTGTGTGCACTCACACATACAACATTGTTCCAGTCCCGGGGACCGTACGAGTGTTCTCTGTGTCACATGTACCTGCCGAGCGCGTACTCTTACTCCGTGCACTCACACATACAACATTGTTCCAGTCCCGGGGACCGTACGAGTGTTCTCTGTGTCACATGTACCTGCCGAGCGCGTACTCTTACTGTGTGCACTCACACATACAACATTGTTCCAGTCCCGGGGACCGTACGAGTGTTCTCTGTGTCACATGTGCCTGCCGAGCGCGTACTCTTACTGTGTGCACTCACACATACAACATTGTTCCAGTCCCGGGGACCGTACGAGTGTTCTCTGTGTCACATGTACCTGTCGAGCGCGTACTCTTACTGTGTGCACTCACACATACAACATTGTTCCAGTCCCGGGGACCGTACGAGTGTTCTCTGTGTCACATGTACCTGCCGAGCGCGTACTCTTACTCCGTGCACTCACACATACAACATTGTTCCAGTCCCGGGGACCGTACGAGTGTTCTCTGTGTCACATGTACCTGCCGAGCGCGTACTCTTACTCCGTGCACTCACACATACAACATTGTTCCAGTCCCGGGGACCGTACGAGTGTTCTCTGTGTCACATGTACCTGCCGAGCGCGTACTCTTACTGTGTGCACTCACACATACAACATTGTTCCAGTCCCGGGGACCGTACGAGTGTTCTCTGTGTCACATGTACCTGCCGAGCGCGTACTCTTACTGTGTGCACTCACACATACAACATTGTTCCAGTCCCGGGGACCGTACGAGTGTTCTCTGTGTCACATGTACCTGTCGAGCGCGTACTCTTACTGTGTGCACTCACACATACAACATTGTTCCAGTCCCGGGGACCGTACGAGTGTTCTCTGTGTCACATGTACCTGCCGAGCGCGTACTCTTACTCCGTGCACTCACACATACAACATTGTTCCAGTCCCGGGGACCGTACGAGTGTTCTCTGTGTCACATGTACCTGCCGAGCGCGTACTCTTACTGTGTGCACTCACACATACAACATTGTTCCAGTCCCGGGGACCGTACGAGTGTTCTCTGTGTCACATGTACCTGCCGAGCGCGTACTCTTACTGTGTGCACTCACACATACAACATTGTTCCAGTCCCGGGGACCGTACGAGTGTTCTCTGTGTCACATGTACCTGTCGAGCGCGTACTCTTACTGTGTGCACTCACACATACAACATTGTTCCAGTCCCGGGGACCGTACGAGTGTTCTCTGTGTCACATGTACCTGTCGAGCGCGTACTCTTACTGTGTGCACTCACACATACAACATTGTTCCAGTCCCGGGGACCGTACGAGTGTTCTCTGTGTCACATGTACCTGTCGAGCGCGTACTCTTACTGTGTGCACTCACACATACAACATTGTTCCAGTCTCGAGGACCGTACGAGTGTTCTCTGTGTCACATGTACCTGTCGAGCGCGTACTCTTACTGTGTGCACTCACACATACAACATTGTTCCAGTCCCGGGGACCGTACGAGTGTTCTCTGTGTCACATGTACCTGCCGAGCGCGTACTCTTACTGTGTGCACTCACACATACAACATTGTTCCAGTCCCGGGGACCGTACGAGTGTTCTCTGTGTCACATGTACCTGCCGAGCGCGTACTCTTACTGTGTGCACTCACACATACAACATTGTTCCAGTCCCGGGGACCGTACGAGTGTTCTCTGAGTCACATGTACCTGCCGAGCGCGTACTCTTACTGTGTGCACTCACACATACAACATTGTTCCAGTCCCGGGGACCGTACGAGTGTTCTCTGTGTCACATGTACCTGCCGAGCGCGTACTCTTACTCCGTGCACTCACACATACACACGCGCCGCTTCCAGTGTCTGCAGTGCGGACTGAGGATGATCGACCGCGCCAGCATCTATCATCATTACAGGTGAGCCAATGAGGATTATACATACCACCACCAATAGCCATGCGCAAACTATATCCTTAAAGAGAAAAGATAGATACGTATCTTTTTGAACAAAATATGTGTATACCTCTTTTCAACCGACTTCCCAAAAAGAAGGAAGTTCTCGATTCGTCTGTATGTTTTTTTTGTATGTATGTTACGCGATTACTCCGTCAATTGTGAACCGATTTGAATGATTATTGTTTAATCGGTAGCGTACGTTTCCGAGGTGGCCCCATTGTAATTTCATCGAGATCTGATAAGTATCTCCAGAGATATGACGATAAAAGCCTCAAACTTGCTACTGAAATTGACTCGCGGGGCATTGAAGTCGGTTGTTTTAGTTTTTAAACTATCTTAATTCATATATATCCCTAATAACTCCGTGACGCTACACTCCCTAAATCTAAAATATTTAACAAACAACACCAGAACAATAATTATTCGAATATAAATGATTTCAAGTAAACGTAAACTACATGCATATTCCCTATTGCTCCACGCCTGGTCGATGCCTCCGATAACAAGAGGGCTGGCTCAATCCTAGCACAAAGAATTTCTTTAGCGCGGGAATGCAGCCAGAGTTCATGGCGCCTTACTACACGGACATCCCTTAATTTTAGTTTAGTTCAATTTTATTTTTTTAATATTTTATAACAATATGTTAAAACTAAATAATAAAAAAAATATTAGACAGGAAGATGGATATAATTAAACTATAACGATTCCTTTTCGACTACGGAACCATAAAAAATGTATGGTAAATTTTGCCACCAAGTGTTTTTTTTTTAATTCATCCCCTATTTTTTATGATATAAGGTAACAAGCAAGACGCTCGCTTGGTAAGCGATGACGTCAGCCTATTCAAGCTACAGCGACATGCAAAATTCTGAATATATAATAGCCAGAATTTTGCTTGTCACTGCACTACGCCTGTTACCTCGAGCACAGATTATATAATAGTTACTACGTAACAGATATTTCACTCCCCTATAAAAACACAATACCAACGCTTATTTCAGACAATACAAGCAAAAATGTGTCTAAGGCGCTCCACCTAGCGTTGTTATTACTTCTTCAGCAGGCGATGTACCGGCGCGCGCCCGATACAGTAATGGGTTGAAATGTTTACGAATTCTTTTTATTTACCTCACAAAATAACATCAAAGTTCCTAACTAAGAGTCGAATTTTAAGTCGGAAATATGAATTTTACCACATTTTACGCCGTCTTGTCATTTTAGTATCGTTAGCATAGAAAAATTAAAAAATATTATGCTTGTTTTTTGTCAAACCCGCAAAATGACTATGAAAAACTTTAATCGTTTCTAATATAGAATACGAATGCGCAGTTATCCCGTCATTAGAATAATAATATACGTTGTGCGCGCGTGAGCTGTGACAACCGACTGGCGGATAGTACCGCCGGCGTTGGTCGAAAGTTTAGGTATATAGCGCAGTAGCTATGGGCGAGTGAGCGAGGCCTAAAGATCACATGCCCTGTAATTATACTTAAGAGATAAAAGATTAGAGTGCACATCTTTTAATACAATATTTTTTCTTATTTTTCAGAAGTAAACACGAAGGAATTACTACGCAAATAACATGTCATATATGTGGGAAAATATCTAGGTGAGTGTTTTATTATGTAACAGACCACTATCTCACCTGATGGTGAGTGATGATGCGGTCGAGGATGGTAGCACGCTAGGCCTAGAATGTTAAATGTCTCTCAAGGATAGCTGCCGGAACACATTAGATGTTCGGCGTCAGATTTTCTAACTTAGGGTGGTAGCTGGCCAGGCGGACACTAGATAGTGTCCTACCACCATGCGGGGTGTTACTAGATTTATGCAAGGTTGACCAACACCTGTATCTTACTAGTTTACATTTAAGTACCTGGATGATGATTTTTTTTTTGGTATATCGTGTTTTTGTAAATGTTTTGGCTCCCAATAATAGTTTTTCTCACAAAAGAAAAAATATAATCATCTCATCTGGACTCGAACCAGGGTCCTCTGGTTTCTAGACCGATCGATTTCACACCGAACTATTATAACCTTGTCGGAGGTGGCGAAATTCACCTACGTATTCTAATGATTTCATTTCAGTTTTTCATTGCCTGAAAACACGTATAAAACGACGTTTTTTTCAAAATGAAACCTAGCTAGATCATATTTATATTCTCTTTTACGTAGTATTTATATTCTCTTTGGCTAGATCGATATATCGCCCACGATATCACGATACCATTATCGCGTTACATGATCGATCGCATCATCACTCAACATCAGGTGAGGTAGTGGTCAAGCGCTGCCCATTTTCGCATAAAAAAAGTAAAAAGGTTGCTCGTCTCCAATAAAAAAAATTAACAGTTTATCAAAAAGACAATGCTAAACCATTGTGTATGATATTTTCAGCAATAACAAAACGCACCGAGGTCACATGCGGAACCACCACTCCGGCGACAGGCCGCGTTGTGATCAATGTGGGAAGACTTTTGTCAACAAGGATTCTCTAACAGAGCACTTACAGTAAGTATCTTTAATACTAGAAATAATAATAAAAAGAATACTAGAGGGTGCGGTGGCGTAATCGGCAGAACGGTCGGCTTTGATGCCAGAGGTACCGAGTTCAAACCGCCATGCACCTATGGATTTTTCTATCGAAAAATGTATGTGCGCTTTTCACAGTGGCCCTCCGATGAAGGAAAAACATCGTTAAGAAACCAACAACCCCCGCATGGTGGTAGGACACTATCTAGTGTCCGCCTGGCCAGCTACCACCATCGAGTCAATCATCAAGTTAGAAAATCTGTCGCTAGACATCTAATGTGATTCGGCCGCTATCCTTGAGAGCCAGTTCGCATTCTAGGCCTAGCGTGCTTACCATCTTCGACCACGTCATCACTTACCAACAGGTGAGATAGTGGTAAAACGCTAGCCTATAGGATATTTAAAAAAAAACTACTACAACCCGGGAGTATTCAAATCGCGAGTAAACAGGTATTTTTTGTCGTAACAACGTCTAATAAATCGATGAACGCCGGCTGCATGCACGAAAAAGTGTCCCGTTACGCTCATTGTACGCATGCGCTGATTTCATCAATGTTTTGTTATGACGTTGTCACGTTCAACTATCGTCCGTCATCCAACTATACAGACAACTATTTTTTTTATAAGATACTGGCTATGCCCCGCGGCTTTGCCCGCGTCAAAAACTACTTTCAATAATTTTAAACGGATTTGTTTGTAAAATTCCTAGGAATTGTATATAATTCCAATATTGGATTAGGAAATGTATAAAAATAACACTTTCTGTAATAAAACACGTTGTTAAAATGAGAATAATCACTCGTTGAGTCAACAACAACAACCTAACCTTTTTTTTTTTAAGTGGGGAAACCCGCACCTCACCACCGCGGGGGCAGTGATGTGATTATGTCGGAATCCAACCGACTAAAACCCCACTGTGTTCCACCAGGACACCCATGTGCCGGGGCTACGGGTACGCTTTCGCACTCTCCCGCGGCCCCGACGGCGTTGGTCCGTGAGGACCCCTTCTTAGTAATGGGCGGAGTTGGAGATACTCCGCCCCTACCCTGCGTCTAAGAAGCGCGCGGGAACACCGCGCTTCACCACCTCGAGGCCGTTCGCGGTCGGCAGACACCCCCGTGTCTACCTTCCCGGCCTCTGGGGATGAAATTGCACCGGTTGGAGCGGTCGACCGATGCAACCTCATGCCCCAGCGCATCCCGACCGGAGCAGACGCTTGCTCCACTCGACCGCCCCCTCCGTGACCAGTCCAGGCTGACGAAAGGGACGACTGCGACCACACCATCTCACTCGTCGCTGTGATGTATCAGTTCATCGCACGCACCGACTCGTTCCACATTGACGAGAGAGTGAATGTCAATGTAGAACTAGTCTCCATCCCCCACCTTATGACGCGTGTGCGAATGCCCCTGCTCGCACACGGTCCACTCTCCGACTCGCACGCCATTGCATATGGATCTACAATGGCGCCCGAGGTTCCTCCTTTACAGCCGTCATCGGCCCCTCTAGGGGCCCCAGCCTCGAGTTGGGTGGAGATGGAGATACCCCACCCTTACCACTGATATGCGCGCAGGAACACAGCGCGCGCCATCTCTAGGTCCCAATAACGGGCGACGGTCACCCCCGTGACCGCCGCTCTGACCTGTTATGGGGGGTGAAGAAGGACGTGGTTGCCCTTCTTCGACGCCCGGCTCTCCGGCTACGGATTGGAAGGTTTGATGCGATCTCACGCTCCCTCTCCGCAGCCTCCTTCTGCGAGATAATATCTTCGCAGAAGTCGAGCACGGCAGTCCATGACTTCACGCTGTCAAGCATCGATTTAATCAACGCTGGCATCGAGAGGTCCGCCCCTACGCCTGCGGTGAGGACAAGGCGTTGGCCCACCCAACCTGGGCAGACCGCCAGCGGATACTGCGCCGTGTCCTCACTGCAGTCGCAATAGTGGCACACGGTTGTCGGTTCTCTTCCGGCTATGCGACAGAGGAACTTTCCGAAACATCCATGCCCCGTCAGTACTTGCGTTAGCCGAAAGGTCAACCGCCCTGTCCACCCAATCCTTGAAGACAGCGCGGACAGCCTTGATAGTCCTGAGGCCAGCACGGGGTTCGGCCAGCCTCGCCTCCCACCTTCCCAAAAAGGACTGCCGAGCGAGAACTTCCACACTTCAAGCGCCCTTAGCGAAGGACTTTCTCCTCGAAGGCGGAGATCCACACACCAATTGTACATCGCCGCGTAGATCTCGGCCTCCAGATCCCAAGGTAGGGATCCCGCCTGCAAGCACGCTGCCTCAAAGGAGACAGTGCGATATCCACGGATGACCCCGACAGCCATCACCCCCTGAGATCTCCTCAGCAGGGCGACGGTTTTCTCCGTCAGGGCCTCCTCCCAAATTGGGGCCCCATATAGGGCCATGGACCGCACCACCCCCATATAGAGGTGGCGAGCACTCGCCTTAGGCCCCCCGAGGTTGGGTAACAATCGCTTTAAAGTGGCTGCCGCACCAATCAGTCGGAGGGAGAGGCGCTTGAAGTGCTCGTGGAAGTTCCACCGGCTGTCGAGGACGAGTCCGAGATATTTCATCGAGGACCCGACCTCGATACGGGCGTCACCGATGGTGAGATGGGAATCACGCGCTGGGGCTCGTCTCGGGCTATGAAAGCACATAGCCTCCGACTTACCCAGAGCAACGCGAAGTCCCAGCAAACCAATTCGGTCGACGACCCGTGTCGCCGACATTGTGGCAAGGCGGGCAGCCTCCTCGTACGTGCTCCCCCGGGCCATGACCAGCGTGTCATCCGCATAGCAGATCACGCTTGCACCCGTGGAGAGATCTCCCCGCAATACCCCGTCGTAACCAATCACTCAATAAACGACCTGCCAACCCGAAAACCGTACTGGTCATCCGACAGGTCGGGACCCACATCTCGTACTGGTCATCCGACAGGTCGGGACCCACATCTCGTACTGGTAATCCGACAGGTCGGGACCCACATCTCGTACTGGTCATCCGACGGGTCGGGACCCACATCTCGTACTGGTCATCCGACAGGTCGGGACCCACATCTCGTACTGGTCATCCGACGGGTCGGGACCCACATCTCGTACTGGTCATCCGACAGGTCGGGACCCACATCTCGTACTGGTCATCCGACGGGTCGGGACCCACATCTCGTACTGGTCATCCGACAGGTCGGGACCCACATCTCGTACTGGTCATCCGACAGGTCGGGACCCACATCTCGTACTGGTCATCCGACAGGTCGGGACCCACATCTCGTACTGGTCATCCGACGGGTCGGGACCCACATCTCGTACTGGTCATCCGACAGGTCGGGACCCACATCTCGTACTGGTCATCCGACGGGTCGGGACCCACATCTCGTACTGGTCATCCGACAGGTCGGGACCCACATCTCGCAGATGCCTGACGAGACGACAAGCCACCACCCTCTCGAACAACTTGTCGGCCTCATCAAGCATCACTATGGGACGGTAGGCGGAAGGAGATTCCACGAGGCGCCCATCCTTCCTTAGCAGGACGAGTCTGCCCGTCTTCTAAATTGCCGGGAACGTTCCCGTCTCCAGACAAGCACTTAACAGCCTGCGAAATCGTTCTCCCAACGCCTCCAATGCCAAAACCCAGGCGCGGCCAGGAATGCCATCAGGCCCCGGAGCACGGTTTTTGGCCCGGAGCTTTAAAATCGCAGCGCCCAGCTCGCTCACCGACACCTCCGGCACAACCACAACCTAACCTAACCTTTTTTTTTAACCTTATATATATATATTTATGTTTGTTCGCGGATAACTTCGTCGTTTACGAACCGATTTTGATTATTATTTTTTTGTTAGAAAGGAGACATCCCAAGTGTGGTACCATGATAATTTTATCGAGGTCTGATAAGTATCTCTAGAGATATGGAGATAAACACCCCAAAATTGGTACTGAAAATTAATAGCGCGGCATTGAAGTCGGTTATTTGTAGTTTTTTAAAACGATCTTATGGTTGCAGAATTCACGAGGGAGTGAAGAACTACGAGTGCTCTGTGTGCGGCAAACGATGTCGTACTCGGACTCAGATAAAACATCACCAGCTGAAACATACAGACGTGAAGGATTACTACTGTGTAGAGTGTGATGTCAGGTGAGGGGTTACTTATCCTATTAATAAACAATTTTCACAATACGTGTTTTCATCTAAAATGTTTACCTAAAAAAATTAATTCACCCTGATAATTTAAAAAAAAATTTTTTTTAAGACTATTTATTTATATTTTATTGAAAATTTCAGTCACTTTTTCGTCATAACATTGCGTGTCATACTCTATACAGTAAAAAATATTAAATGGGTCACAATAATTAATTAAATAAAATAAAAACTTAACATCACAATAATTAAATTAAAAAATCCTGTTAAATTAAAAATATCATTTGTAAATAATCACTGTTGGCGTTAAGTAACTACGTACCTTACTCTTAGGCTGAATTGCACCATATTACTTTAACTATAACAAAGGTCAAAAATCTGTCAAAATCCATACAAAACAACGGTTAATAGTTAAAGTTACGGTTAAAGTAAGATGGTGTGAGCCTGAGGCTTATACTTTTAAATAAGTATATAGGTCAATAATCTATGTAGAGTGTGATGTCAGGTGATGGGGTTTTTTGTCACTTTTAACCGACTTCACAAAAAAGGAGGCGGTTCTCAATGCGACTGTATTTTTTAATAAGAATAAGAATGTTCTTTATTACATTAACTGTGAAGTAAGTACATGGGTACAAGGTCTTATGTGTAGTAACGTGAATCAACAGTTTTCCCATTTCGAGCGTGCAATGTAAAATTATTATATATAAAATAGTATCTAAAAATCATATTCTAAATAACGAATTACTTATGTACATAATTAATATTATAAGTCCTACAATCTCGTGCGCGACCGTCCCGCGGGGTGTCAGACGGTGGCGGGGACGAGGTACCCAAGATGTCAGCGGGTAGCGGGTGGTGTAGCGGGGAAGGGAAGCGTGTGTAGCCGTGTCACAGATTATATAACAGTTACTTCCGCTACCTCGTCCCCGCCACCGTCTGTCACGCCGCAGGAAGGTCGCGCACGAGATTGCCGGACTATAGTTGCTTTAGTAATTATCTTAAACATATTAAAAGTCAAAAGCCAAAGCATTTATTCAGTATATGGGCAAATTAAAAATTTGCACTTACACACGTCAAATAACATTTAATAGATCATATTCAATAAAAAATATTATAGATATAACAGAAACATAACTTATTGCTTTGAATTTACAAAAAAGAAAACAAAGGTATTGAGTCATTCAGCTTTCGTCTAGACGTCGAACGTCACACTTAAAACACATGTTTAATTCCCTTGATTAATGTAGGGTTGCCAACCGTACTATTACGTGCACCCGCAACCCAGTGCATGTTTCAGTACTTCAGACAATTTTTATCCAAAAAATTGTGAAATAATGAATATTTTTACTTACATCTTGTATGAACTAGAACTGATGCTTAGTATTTACATTCTATATAAATTATATCTAACTAATCTGTTTTAAGATCGTAATATAATTTTATATCATAAAATACGTTATTTACAACCCAGTTTCATGTTTGTTACCTTAGAACTCCGTCAAATCTTAACCGATTTGATAAATTATTTTTGTGTTTGAGAGATTATGCCTCACCTTTTGTCTCATTCAAATTTTATCACGATATGATAATTATCTCCGGAAATATGATGATATGAGATAGAAACTCAATATTTTTTTAAATATCTTATAGGTTAGCGTTTGATTACATCTCACCTGTTGGTAAGTGATGATGCGGTCGAAGATGGTAAGCACGCTAGGCCTAGACTGGGGAACTGGCTCTCAAGGATAGCTGCCGGAACACATTAAATGTTTGGCGACAGATTTTCTAACTTTTAGATTTTGAAATCGATGCATTTGTAAACCTTGATGACATGATACTCGCTAGTGGCTATTTTGACTAGCGCGGCATGTGAAGTCTGTCTCTTTTTCGTTTTGTGCGATCATAAATTATAATATCTCTCATTATGCTACAGTTTCATAAACTACTTTTTAACCGACACAAAAAAGGAGGATGTTCTCAATTCGTCTGTATGTTTTTTTTGTGTGTATGTTACGCGATTACTCCGTCAATTGTGAACCGATTCGAATGATTATTTTTGTAATCGGTAGGGTACGTTTCCGAGGTGGTCCCATTGTAATTTCATCGAGATCTGATAAGTTTCTCCAGAGATATGACGATAAACTTCTCAAACTTGCTACTGAAATTGACTCGCGGGGCATGGAAGTCGGTTGTTTTAGTTTTTAAACTATGTTAATTATGTTATTTAATAAGATTTACTTGATTTCAGATTCAAAACAGCGCATAGCTTGAAACAACATTTACAGAAGAGCATTAAACATAAAGATTTAGATAGCTTGAAGTAAGTATGTTCATTGTAAGGCTATATTTTGTCGATAAATGTCGATATCGATAAAAATTGACGATAAGACACAGTCGACACACTAAGACACAGTTGCCATTCCAGTTTCACGGCTGAAATAATTGGCAAAGTGGTGGTACCGCCCCAGGCGGACTAGAAGAAGTCCTACCACTACAAATAAACTTGACATGAATGTTTGTGTATCGGTACTTTTTGTCGATATTTCTTAAGCCAACCAATAATAGTTACATTCTTATAAAACAAGCGTAACACAATATTTAAAAGCACTATTTTTTAAGGTAAGCACCGCATCCAATCGCATAATATCGATAAAAAGTGCCGGTAACATATTTTTTAAAATATCTTATAGGCTAGCGTTTGACCACTATCTCACCTGTTGGTAAGTGATGATGCGGTCGAGGATGGTAGCACGCTATGCCTAGAATGCGAACTGTCTCTAACTGGCCAGGCGGTCAATGAATAGTGTCCTAACACCATGCACTCATCAATGGTTATTAATTTTTAAAATGACACTGACTCTAACCTCCAAAAATATCGACATCGATACTTTTTATCGATATCGATAAAGGTGATGGGTAATATTTTTCCCCAATTCCTTAATAGATTCGAATGCATACGTTGTCCCAAACGGTTTCAAACGCTGGAAAGTCTGTCGTCCCACGAGAGAGTCCAACATGAGGGTATCAAGTCTCACGCGTGCGATGCGTGCGGTGCGTGGCTTGCGTCCAAGACGTCGCTAGTGAGACACACGGCGACGGTGCATGCCGGGCGGAAACCGGCGCTGAAGCATGTATGCGATACTTGCGGGAAAGCTTTTAGGGTAAGTTGCCGGATTTCATAAAGTAAAACCTTTTTTTTTTTTATGCGAAAATGGGTATCGTTTGACCACTATCTCACCTGATGTTAAGTGATGATGCGGTCGATGATGTAGCGCGCTTACCCAAAAGATACCTATTCACTCGCGACTTGAAGACTCTTGTTGTTATTACCCTTACATTTTGAAGAGTGTGCTATGGAACTGCATAATTTGATTGTCATCCCTATTTTATAATCGAACATCCAGAGATACTAAAAGGCGCCACCGATTTACGATGGATCTTACCATCTATCTGAACGAAGCGGTTTGCATCTCCGTTCATCATGCGAACCGCCAGGGAATGTAATACCCTGCCTGAGTCTGTGTTTCTGGTTAAGTACAATATGGGGGTCTTCAAATTGCGAATGAATAGGTATCTTCTTGGTAAGCACGCTCCAGCAACCGCATCATCACTTAACATCAGGTGAGATAGTGGTCAAGTGCTATCCAGTTCGATGTAAAAAAACCTCTTTCATTTCTACCAAATCCCAAAAAGGAGGATATTTTGTTTAAATATTTTTTTTAATTTTTTTGTATGTATTTGATACGATTACTCCCTGAATTTTGAACCAATTCGAATGATTTTGTTTTTTAATCGGTAGGGTACATTTCCGAGGTGGTTCCATTGAAATTTCATCGAGATCTGATAAGTATCTTCAGAGATATGACGGTAAACGTCTCAAACTTTGAGGGTTCGGTGGCGTAATCGGGAGAACGGTCGGCTTTGATGCCGGAGGTACCAAGTATGGTACCAAGGTCCTGAGTCAATACGATACAAAGGTATGGGCAAATTTAGATTTTCGTAAAAACTTGTAAGTACCAACATACCAACCGTCGGTAAAGTCTAATCTACTTATGTGCGCGCCCTTGTCACGAGCCATTTTACTAAACACGTTTACTTAACATTATAGCATTGACTATAGATAGACATACTTTTGCAGCCTGCCGAAATTTAAAGAAGCTGCGCAGAAATGTGTAGAAAATTTATAATTGTTTGTGATTATTGTTGTTATTTAATTATGTTTTATTGTTTTTATGTAGTATCATTAAATTTTTTGGTTTTCTCTGTAGCATCGACTTGGCTCTGTGCTGTTATGGTGTTATATTTGATGTATAAATAAATAAATAAATAAAACATTTACCTTAATTTTCCATTATTTTTATTTTTCGGAATTTTTCCTTTATTTGTGCTATAAGACCTTGCTTTTAACCAAAATGGACAATTCTAGGTCAACCGGAAGTACCCTATAGGTTTTGGTTCAAAAACCTATAGGGAACTTCCCGTTGACCTAGAATCATGAAATTTGGCAAGAAGCAAGGTCTTATAACACAAATCAATAAAAATTCCAAAAAATAAAAAAAAGTTAAAAATGAAACGGTGTCCCCATACAAGGTAGACCTCTGAGTTATATGAGCGCTCATACAATTTAGAGATCTACCTTAATTGGTAATAACCAACGTTGGTACGGAAGCCGCGGTGGGCGAGTCTAACTCGACTATGCTGGTTTTTATTTTTATATTCATTAGGCTAGCATTTGACCACTATCTCACATGTTGGTAAGTGATGATGCGGTCGAAAATGGCAGCACGCTAGTCCTAGAATGGGAACTGGCTCTCAAGGATAGCTGCCAGAACACATTAGATGTTTGGCGACAGATTTTCTAACTTGAGGTTGGTAGCTGGCCAGGCGGACACTAGATAGTGTCCTACCACCATGCCGGGGTTGGGGGTTTCTTAACGATATTGTTCTCTCACCGCAGGGCCAAAAAATGTGCTGGTCACAGCACATTTTTTGCGCATTTCAATGCGCTTATAAATTTATCGATTTAAAAATCCATTGGTGAACTCGCTACTTCTAGCGTCAAATCTTCAACATGATATTGTTCTCCTCCAGGCTAAAAGCGTGCTCTCGAACCATATTCGCACGCACACTGGGGAAAAACCATTCGACTGCAAATATTGTGGACGTCCGTTCTCACAACGAACTGCCATGAGGACACACGTGAGACGAGTGCATTGCAATAAGGTGAGTGAAAGTCATGTCGATGAAAACTGTCGATATCGATAAAAAATATCGATGTCGATAAAAACTTTCGATATCGATTTCGAAAATTTCGAAATTATCGATATGTAAATGTTGGTAGGGTTCTGTTCCCTTTTTTTATGGTTCCCTAACTCAAAAGGAAAAAAGTAACCCTTATTATAGGATCACTTTGTTATCCGTCTGAATTTCTGTCTGTCCGTTTGTCCGTCTGCCCGTTTGTCCGTCTATCCGTCTGTGTAGACCCTTTTTCTCAGAAATGCGTTGAGGTACCATGTTAAAATTTATATCAATTACTAGGGTCTACGGTCTGTTTTGGCTGTTGACAAAATCAAACTTGTAAGTCAAGATATGACCGTTTATGTAGCATATTTTCGCATTTTTTGCGATTTTACAAGGAAGTCAAAACCTATAGGGTACTTCCCGTTAAATTAAATTCGTGAAATTTGTCAGGAAGGTCTTGAACCACTTACACAACAAACAAGCAAACGAACAAACGACCCGCCAGCCCCCTGATTGTCAATCATTCGAAAACCTATATACAGTCCGGCAAGTATAACTTGGCGCGGCTGTGCGCCACTGTGCTTTTACTTTGTACTTTGATAACAGTTTCTCTTAAACCACTTTTTATTACTTTTGGCATTATTGAACTATTTTAATGTAGTAGATTTATCAACAATAATGTCGCGGTAATCTCTCAAACGTCAAACTCACAGTTTCAAGAGTGCGGAATTAGTTCCAAAAACGACCACCGCCAAGTTATACTTGTGGCGCTGTAGATTCGAAAGCTGCGTTTTTAATTTTGAATATTGATAAATCCGTGAGCTGTTTTGTCGCGGACGCCTTTCCAATTAGAATTACTGATTTTTTTGAATTGAAATATCAAAAGTAACCGATCGGAGCATTGTGAATTGCAAAGATCCAAGTCGAAGTAAAAGCAGTTTCCGAATCCGAATTTGCTTTCGAATGATTGAGAATAACCTGCTGATGGGACGTGGTTACCGGCGCCTGTGAAATCATAGGTGTCACTAATGCGTTGCCCTTAGAATAACCTTAACTTAACGTTATAATAGCTTATGTTAATTTTTTTCAGATGGAAAATATTTCCTTGCATGAAGAGAAACCTCAAATAGCGAACGATGTTTGGAGGCCACAAGAATTGTTTTACGTCACTGCTGGACCTTAGATACGTAAACGTTTACTAGTGTTTGAAATACAATGGCTTCCAAAAATGTGAAATATGTTTTTTACAAATTAGTAACGAAGTTGTGTCTAATTGCAGTGATTTAACGGAGCGAATGCCATGCAATGATACTATAGGATAGGTATCTTCCATAAATGACGTGGGGGGAGGGGGGGGGGGAGGGAGAGATTCGGAAACAAATCACGAAATATCACAAGGAAGGGGGGAGGTTATACAGTGTGTCTGGTCAAGGACTAGCGATATTTTAGGTACTTATATTTTGACTTTTTAGGGTTCCGTACTTTCCGTTTTACAAGTTGCTACAAAAATCACGTGACTAATGGACGATCTTATCAGTTTTTAATTTTAGGTGATTTCTTAAATATACTGTCCAAGTCCGAGTCCGACTCCCACTTGGCCAGTATATTAAAACCCTGTAGAGAGCTCGCGGTAAATTTACAATTAACATTGGTTTCATATTTTAATGTCGGAAGATAAAATATCGATGTTCAAAATATCGAAAGTTTATATTATCGAATGGTTATAAGATCTTCGTAATTGACATTTTTAATTTTTATATTTTGTGACATTGCCACAGAATAAACATTAGATATCATTTTGAAACATTTGATATGATTTTAGGTAATATTGAAGACAATATGTGTATAAATAATATTGAAAGAGCCAGATTATTTGATAATTATGTCTGTATATCTATATATATAAGAATATATATATAAAAGAAAGTCGTGTTAGTTACTACACTTATAACTCAAGAACGGCTGGAACAACTTTTATGATTTTTGTATTTTTTGAATTGTGTTTGTCAGGAATAGGATAATAAGTATTAAAAACAATGAATAATTGACCTAAAAAAATTATATGAGATAAAATATTTTACCAAAATGTTCCTGGGTTTAGAAACTGCCAATCATTTGATGTTCAATTGTTTTTGTTTTTGTTATTCCGCCGTATTTTTTTTTGTATAATTATGGCTCCACACGATTAGTGTATTTAGCCAGTGTCAATTAGTAAGTCAAGTAAAAATTCTTCAAGTTTTTGTGAATTCAAGTCATGTAGATTTTAAAAATGTGAAATATTGTGAGTAATGAAAATTGTTTGATATATTTATTGATTGCCAAATATGCGTGCGTTCAGAAATGTATGCTTACAAGCAACTTAAATAATACATTAATAAACTTAATATGTCTTAAAGTTTGTATTCATTTACGTTTAGTTCAGCCGTACAGCTCGTTCATAAAAGCCTAAAACAAGTTCACCTAAAAGGTAACACGACATTCATTGTCTGTTAGTTAGGTGGTACGAAGTTCGCCGGGCCAGCTAGTTTTAGTTATAATTGTAAGTTCTATTTGCGTGGTGTATCTTGGGAGAGGCCTACGTCCAGCAGTGGACTGACACCGGCTGATGATGATGGTGATGATGATGATTGCGACAAAATGTTTTAGACACCATCGAAACATTGTAACATCTCTTTTACCAACATTTTGCAGTGAATAAATGATATTGTATTGTAAATATCGAAGTAAAAAGCGATGGTAGATTAAAAAAAAATGAAACAAGGGCCGATTCGGTTCCAGCTTGGACTGAACCTTGGTTGTTGAAGCTTGGTTGTTGAATCTTGGTTGTTGAAGCTTGGTTGTTGAAGCTTGGTTGTTCGACAATGAGAGGAGCGAGGAGGAGTGTTAGGTAGCTTGTGAGCACAACAAACTAAAACCGAATCGGGCCTTGTTTCAATTTTTTTAGGGTTCCGTAGCCGAATGGCAAAAAACGGAACCCTTATAGATTCGTCATGTCTGTCTGTCTGTCTGTCTGTCCGTCCGTATGTCACAGCCATTTTATTCCGAAACTGTTAGGACTACAGAATTGAAACTTGGTAGGTAGATGTATTATGTAAACCGCTTTCCGATTTTTATACAAATAAAAAAATAAAAGTTTAAAGGGGGGCATCCCATACATGGAACAGACACAAAAAAAAAATTTTTTCTTCAAACCTATACGTGTGGGGTGTCTATGGATAGGTCTTCAAAAATGACATTGAGGTTCCTAAAATCATTTTTTCTCAAAGTCAATCATTTGAAAGATAGGCGCGTCTAAAGTGGTAAAATGTGTGTCCCCCCCCTCTAACTTTTAAAGTATGGGAGTGAAAAATCTATAAAAAATATATGCTGTAGATCTCAATAAAAACTAACAACGAAAATTGGTTTGAACGAGATACAGCCAGCAGTTTTTGAGATATGGCGACCGCAAAGATAACTTTGTTTTTCATACAAACACTATGAAAAACAAAGTTAATTTTGTAGTTGCGAAAAATCATAGTTAGGGAATACTTAATGGTGTTACGGACCCCTACGAGTGCGAGTCCGACTTGCACTTGGCCAGTTTATTTTTAAATCTACCATAGTTTTTTTCCCTCATACTGCCTATATCAATTTTATTTTGATATTTTATCTAGTAGGTATTATGGAACTTCGATGTAATAAAT
Organism: Cabera pusaria; assembly: GCA_954871355.1. Taxonomy (NCBI): domain Eukaryota; kingdom Metazoa; phylum Arthropoda; class Insecta; order Lepidoptera; family Geometridae; genus Cabera; species Cabera pusaria. The sequence continues at coordinate 15,721,271 of OX940912.1, forward strand.
GTTGACATTTTGAAATTCGATATAGTGATTATCGACATTTTTAACCATTCGATATTTTAAACACTCGGTATTTCAATCTTAGACATTTTATGCTTCGAAATAACAATTTTAGATATTTTAATACAGTCGATATTTTAATTTTCGATATTATGAACATCGATATTTTATCAGTAGGTATTTTAACCTTCGACATTCAAATATGTATGTAACCTTAACATTGTGTATGCCATTATAAATAAGTAGAATAATAAATGATGTCATATTTATTGCATAGTATAAAACCAAGTACGTTGCTGCTGTTTGTACGCTTAGATCTTTTAAACTACCCAACAGATTTTAATGCATATTTCATCAATAGATAGTCATTCAAGAGGAAGGTTTATAACCAGGATAAAACGCGGGCAAAGCCGCGGGGTGTAACTAGTGTCATTATAAAAATACTGCCATTTATGATTGGAAAGGGAAGATGCAAAAATAGGTAAATACATTTTAACACGGAAATATATAATTAATATTTATGTGAAATGCAACTTATTTTGAAACACCTATCTGCATTCTAGTGACATGGCGTATGAACTGTATGTAAATATCTCATTGACATATTATATATATATGGACATGAAATACCTACATAAAAAGGTGCATACCTTAACGTCATAATGGAACCTAAAAAAAGAATAATCAAAATCGGTTCATAAACGACGAAGTTATCCGCGAACAAACATAAAAAAAAAAATATATACGGTCGAATTGAGAAACCTCCTCCTTTTTTTGAAGTCGGTTAAAAATGGCTGACATTGATTGTCAATGGTTCCATTAGATAGATAGAATACGCTTTATTGCACTTAAATATCACAAAATTACGTACAATATTAATTACATTTACAGTACAATAGCGGCCTTATCGCTAATTAGCGATCTCTCCCAGGCAACCGTGGGCTGAATAGAGACACATTTATATCATACATATGGTAGGTGTGCATGAGAAGCAGTAATATATTATTTTTTAAAATTATTAACCACAAATAAAATAGTACACGTAAAATTAATAACTACATAGTTACATATAGGTACATTATAACATACTAATTTCTACATACTATAAAAATAATTTATAGATAGGCATATATTATAATAAATAATTACATACAAACACATAATATATAGAAATACATTGATCAGAGAAATACATTGACATCCATTGATAGGATTGTGTCAATCAAGGTCATCAATGGACCAATAGACAATCAATGGCAGCCATTTTAGGTTCCATTATGACTTAGGTATGCACCTTTTTTAAAGTTATTTCCATACAGGTATTATTTCCATACCAAATGTATCGCGGCGCCTCCTTGTTTCTACCTCCATGAAAAGACCGCGTAGGTTTCCTACGACACATTTGACGAACTAAAGTAGACTGAGACTGACAAATATTAAAATAATAAGCTGGATACCCGCGACGGTTTATTCCCAACGTTCCCCGCTAAAACGGGCACCAGTGGGGGAAGTTCAGACAAATTATTAACTTTTGTCCCAACGTCCCTGAGTGGTTTTCGTTGGGACATTGGAGAAACTTATCAAATCTCGATGACATTACAATGGGACCACCTCGGAATAGTACCCTACCACTTAAAAAAGAATCATTCGAATCGGTTCACAATTGACGGAGTAATCGCGTAACATACATACAAATAAACTGGCCAAGTGCAAGTCGGACTCGCACTAGTAGGGTTCCGTACCACACTACAGTATTTTATAAGATCGAGCAAAAAATACCACTATCATTTTTCGCCAGCAAAAAATAATTAATAAACATTTCATAACGCCATCTAACGTCTAACAAAGGAGTTAGGGATCGAAATTTCAATATAACGCCACCTATGGGACGTTTACCTAACTAAGCGTTCATAGATGGCGTAAAATGTAGAAGAAAACTCGTTTCTTGTATGGGGACCCTCTATTATTTTTAACTTTATTCTGTTTTTAGTATTTGTTGTTATAGCGGCAACAGAAATACATCATCTGTGAAAATTTCAACTGTCTAACTATTAAGGTTCATGAGATATAGCCTAGTGACAGACGGACAGACAGACAGACAGACAGACGGACAGCCGGACAGCGGAGTCTTAGTAATAGGGTCCCGTTTTACCCTTTGGGTACGGAACCCTAAAAAAAAATACTGACGAAATGGGGACCTTCTCCTTTTTGGAAGTCGGTTTAAAATCGGTTCAGGCGTTTCGATTTAAAAACAGCATATACATACAAACATAAACAGCACATACATACAAACATAAACTCTTTCGCATTGATATTAGTAATGATTTGGCACACTTGGATCTTAATCCAATAATGCCTTAGCATTATTTGACCGACTTCAAAAAGGAGAAGGTTTCTCAATTTGACCGTATATATACATACATATCTTTATACAGTGTGGAAATTAAACTCAGGCCCTGGAGGGAAACTACTTTAAATCCTTAAGCTGGCTCATTTTACTTAAAGGAGACATTCCTTTATATTTGAAAAGAAACAAATCTGCATTAAAAGATTTTTTAAAACTCGCTTGCTTCGCTCGGGACTCGAACCAACTAACATTTAAAAAAAATAAACACTCTTTATTTTATTATACTAATCGGTAGTATTAATATTCAGGATAAAGTTTCTCTAAAAATGTTTGGTCACTGTTCACTTTTAACAAGTAAAAGACACGTAACAGTTCTGTTATCTCTCCAACACTCAAAGACTTCGTATGAAGTACACGCTTGCTAATTTATCGTTAAGTACCTTGTTGAAATCTTCGATAAGAAAATTGTTCAATGGTGGTAATACCTCTATGCACATTCACACTTTATTCCTTCTTACATGATCCGAGGCATTCAATGGAGAAGTTTAAAAATGGAACGTTTAACTTTGTTTGCAATGCGGGACAATAATTTTAAAATTCGAACGATTTTTATCAACAGATTTTATTTAAGTAGTGTTGCTTTCCTTACCTAATTAAATTATCTCATAATGGCGTATCAAGAACAATTCGAGTAATTAGAAGCTTACTTTGTTTGCAACAAGAGCTACGATTTAGCTCTGCAGTGGTATCGCGAGAAGTATCCAGACAGAGAACTACCATCTAGAAAAGTTTTGTCTCGAATTGTGAATAATTTACTGACCGTTGGAAGTTTTAAAAAGAAGACTGGACGCCCACCGCAACAAAATTTGGACTATAGCGATGTTGAGTTAAACATTTTGACATACTTCGAGTGTTACCCGAAGGCTTCAAGCAGGGAAGCTGCTCAAGAGATAGGCATCAACCATACTAGTATACTTAAAGTTCTGAAAAAATACAAATACAAATGTTATCGTGATGGGCGATTGGTGCAGAAACTACATCCCGGAGATAGTGACAGGAGATTACAGTTTTGTGAAAATATTCAAACAGAAATAGCCCGCAACCCAAATTTCTTGGACTGTATTGTATGGTCTGACGAAACAAATTTTAGTAATAATGGAATGTATAACAGACATAACAATCATTATTGGTCTCGTCAAAATCCATTCCGTGTCCGTGAAACGAACAATCAGGTCAGATTTTCGTTTAATGTTTGGTGTGGAATCAAAAGTAACATGGTTGTTTTGATGCACATTTACGAAGGACATCTGAATGCAGCAAAATACATTGAAATATTGGAGCTTTTACAAAATCAATTAAACCTTCTGCCAGAAGAGGAACGAAATAATATCATTTTTCAACAAGATGGTGCACCTGCCCACAACAGCAGAATTGCCAGGGCATACCTTAATGAAAATTTCAATGCCTGGATAGGTACAAACGGGACGATTAGATGGCCTGCAAGAAGTCCAGACCTGACGCCCATGGACTTCTTTTTATGGGGTCATGTAAAAAATGTTGTTTATGAAACTTGCTATGAAACCGTTCAAGAGCTAAGGATTGCGATAGAAAATGTTATTAGGGGCATACACCACAACACTTTGCTGAAGGCTACAAGAAATGAATTTCAACGGCGACTAATGTTGTGTAGCCGGAACGACGGGGCTCATTTCGAACAATTTATCAGTTAAATAATTTAAGTGTTACAAAATTGATAGTAAAATAAAGTTGATGTTAGATTTAACGATTATTTTTATTTTAGAGACCTAATGTTTGTTAGAGAAACTTTATCCTGAATATTAATACTACCGATTAGTATATTAAAATAAAGAGTGTTTATTTTTTTAAATTTTAGTTGGTTCGAGTCCCGGGCGAAGCAAGCGAGTTTAAAAAAATCTTTTAATGCAGATTTGTTTCTTTTCGAAAATAAAGGAATGTCTCCTTTAAGTAAAATGAGCTAGCTTAAGGATTTAAAGTAGTTTCCCTCCAGGGCTTGAGTTTAATTTCCACACTGTATATATAATTCTACTATACGTGTGTATGTCACTGAACTCCTCCTAAACGGCTGGACCGATTTAAATGAATTTTGGTGTCTGTGTTTGAATTAGTCCATAGATGGTTTAGATTCGTAATTGGACCCGATACGTGGCGCTGCGATCGGGCAGGACAACGTCTGCCGGATCCTCTAATATAAATAATATATATTTATGTGTGTTCGCGGATAACGTCGGCGTCTATGAACCGATTTTTATGATTATTTTTTTGTTGGAAAGGAGATATCCCAAGGGTGGTACCGTTGTAATTTCATCGAGATCTGATAAGTATCTCCAGGGATATGACGATAAACGTCTCCAACTTGCTACTGAAACTGGCTCGCGGGGCATGGAAGTCGGTTGTTTTAGTTTTAAATTATCTTAATTATTATTATCAAGTTGGCGGACAAATCCGTAGGCCAGCTAGTATTATAATAAGTATAGATATAATTTTAAGTAAATACCACGAAATTGTTCTTTTCCTATAGTGTAAAATAAAATTGTGTGAAATAAAATTATTAATATTCTTGTAACAATGGGTTTTATTTGACAATCAAAACAAAATAGAAATAGAGCTTTAATGCCCAATTTTTATTTTATTTTTTTATACTGTATTGGTAAGCGTTTGACCACTATCTAGCCTGATGTTAAGTGATGATGCGGTCGACGATGTAACACGCTTACCTAGAAAAGACCTGTCAAAATAATAATCTTTATATATAAAAATGAATCCCAATTGCCCTTGGTCACGGCATCACGCGTGAACGGCTGGACCGATTTCGCTAATTCTTTTTTTGTTGTTTTTTATCGTCAGGAGATGGTTCTTATGAAAAAAAATATTAAAATAAATAAAAGTTGTTTTTAACGCAGGCGAAGCCGCGGGGCACAGCTAGTAAAATATAATTCCTTGGAGGTACGAAGGACTGTATACCTTATGAAGTATGTGCTGGAAATATAATTGGGTCGAAGATGCGTACCTGCAATCTTACAAAATATTTCGATTGCAGTACCGGATAATTACATAAGAGCACGAAAACACCTTTTCTTCGTGCGGTGTAGAACAGAGCATGCCAAGCTCCACTCCCGCGCGCTCTACGCTTACTGAACACCTTCACTGCTAATGTACACCTTGATATATTTCATTGCAGTTCAAGTGACTTTCACAGTGCTGCAATGGATTTTGTTATTGGGTTGAGTGATAGATTTAAATTTATCCTGTATGAAACAAGTGTATTGCTTTTACTTTTAAATTGTTTGTTTAAAAAAAATAATAATTTAGAGATAGATATAATTATATACAAGATTAGATTAGGTAAGTGAATTGGGAAACTGTAATACTTAATGTAATACCTAATTGTTGTGAAATAAATAATAATTATTGTCCCATCAACTGGGATTTTTTGTCACTGTCAGTGGTGACAACTGGAAACATGCGGAGCTTGTGACTTGTTTATAGCTTACTAGCTGTCCCGGCAGACGTCCTGCCTGGAAAACCTTTATCTATGTGCCGACATTCACTTCCTCTCCCAGTGGCGCCATCTGTCGAAAATTGATCGTACCAACTCAGAAACCTTTGGCTCATGGACAACAACTTTACTAAAGATCATAACATGATCAAATGCATAGTTTACGATTCTATAAAGGACATACAGACAAACATTGATTTTTATATAAGAGATAATCAAGCATTTGTCCACTATCTCACCTGATGGAAAGTGACGATGTGTTTGAGGGTGTAGCACGCTTGCCTAGTAGAAGATACCAGTTCACTCTCCACTTGAAGAGACCCCAGTTATAGCTACTCGGAAACGAGACAGCCGGCAATCTGTACCATTATCATTATGTTGTGTATATTTTGTCTATAAATAAAATAGGTAATCTATACTTGATGACATGATTATAACTAGCCAGTACTTTGACTATCGCGGCATGTGAAGTCGTTTTGTACGATCATAAATGATTAATTAACCCACTTCCAAAATGTAAAACCATTTTTTAATTTTTTTTAAAAGATACACGCAATGTGGGTTGCACATAACTAGAATTCTTGTTAACCCCTCCAACTGAGCTAAATATGCTTGTGTCTGGAGTGGGTTTACGTCAATAGTGCAATGGGTGGGGTGGGGATCGAAGATCGAACTCACGACCTCTCGATCGCCAGTCCGACACCTTATCCATTGGGCTATTGCCGCCTCCAAAATTTAAAGTCGCTCAGCTAGCTATGGAAAGAGCTATGCTCGGTGTTTCTCTACGAGATCGAATCCGGAACGAAGTAATTCGCCAGAGAACTAAAAGTGATCGACATAGTTAAAAGTATAAATATTTAAAGAGCCGAAGATCGGGCTCAGTGGCGTAACAAGAGGACCTATGTCCAGCAGTGGACTGATACCGGTTGATTATGATGATGACTTGGAAGTTATCAAATCATTCGTATTATTTGTGTGTATGTTACGAGACTTCGCCGCCAATTGTGACCCCATTTAAATACCTAATTATTTTTCGTTATATTATGTACCTACACCTACGGCGTAGGAATGTTACCACGGACGTACCACCCAGTGGACACCTATTGCTGTATCACCCCCGCGCGAAACACATAGGCGCAATGGGGTATATATAATATCATCCTTGAGCGGCAACTTCAGTTCGGACCAAATACCAGACCCGTACACACGCACTATTTTAATTGTTCAAAAAACGAAAAAGCCGTTAAATATGCCGAATTGCGCTATAAAGTGGTGTAGGAAATCCAGTAAATCATTAAATTTTACAAAGGACAACGTTTCTTTTCACCGATAAGTAAAATTCAATTCATTATTAACAATCTGTAAATAAAATTCATAGTTCAACATATACTGGTCACAGATGCTCTGTGTATCAGTCTATCCCTTTCCTACAACGGCATCTTTATATCTTTCGTACTCGCTCCGCCCTTGTACGCAGCGGTACTTGTGCACTTTTAGTGGTTTTTCTGTTGTTTTGTGAAAGTTATCGACAATGATTACTGATAGATATTGAAAATGCTCAATTCAACTATGTTAGAAAATAAAAAGAAAGAAAAGAAAATACATTTATTAAACACTACAAAAAAACAGAAATATATAATATAGAGACAAGTAAAGAAAAAAGGTTCACATTAAACGTATTTTACAGTGTTGAAAAGGTCGGTGTTATATGTATGTATATGCTGTTATTCCAAATTATCCTACTGATGTACTTAATAAACGCGAAAGCTGGAATGTTTGTTTGTTTTGCTATTCAATCACGCCAGATAAGTACATAAATCTTTATTTATGTACTTATCTGGCGTAACTGACCTTTGTCAAGTAGATAATACATTTTAAGTTACTTGATACGTGATACTGATGCGTGTGAATAACCAATTTAGTGGTAAGAAACAAGTTAGAATTTAGTGTGTAAGCAAGAAAACGAACATTTTTGGAGTTCCGTACCTCAAAAGGAAAAAAGAAACCCTTATAAGATCACTTTGTTGTCCGTTTGTCTGTCTATCTGTCCTTCCGTCTGTCCGTCTCTATCATTATACATTTACACTTCTACACACTTCTCACACACGCTATATTTCATATGACTGATGAAATTATCGATAATGACGAGGTAGTGTCACGTTGTCGCAGCACTAAGCATGATTTATTGCTATGAGTCAAATTGAAGTTGTCCAATCACAGTGCTGTATTACCATAACCCCCCCCCCCCCCGCAAAATATTTCGCTCGCGAATTAGTTCATAGTTTTTCTCATGCGGAGTCCACCGGGTGGTACGTCCGTGGATGTTACGGAGGTGGTTATCAGAACCCAAGACGAAACCGGAGATTTGAAATTTATTTTAACGGAACCGAAACCGGCACCGGAACCGAAACCGAAATCGGAACCGGAGGTGAACTATAGAGTGTTGGGGACACATGAGAACCTATGTTAAGGCCGGGTCAGATAAATGAATAAAATAATGCTATCATTATTCGGTATAACCTCCGCTTTAAATCAATCGGAACCGAAACCGGAGGTGTGAAATCAACCGAAAGTCTCGGTATATCGGAACCGAAGCCGGAACTCCGTAACATCTCTACTATGGGGTGGTCCTTGTATTACACACATTATTGAGATCTGATGAGTATCTTCAGAGATATGGAGATAACCACCGCATACTTGCTAATGGAAATAAGTAATATAGTTTAAAAACTAAAATAACCGACTTCAATGCCCCGCGAGTCAATTTCAGTAGCAAGTTTGAGACGTTTATCGTCATATCTATGGAGATACTTATCATATCTCCATGAAATTAAAATGGGACCACCTCGGAAATGTACCCTACCGATTAAAAAAGAATCATTCGAATCGGTTCACAATTGACGGAGTAAACGCGTAACATACATACAAAAAAAAACATACAGACGAATTGAGAACCTCTTTTATTTTTGGAATTCGGTTGATAACTCGTACCTTCTGGTAACAGGACATGCGAGAGAATGGCCTGATGGTAAGCAATGACGTCTGCTTATATCAGCTACTGGAGGCTTACTCCGAAATAATAAATCCGAAAATTCGGGCCCTACTTGCCCGAACGAAACACGACCCAATTTGCCGATTTTGACCTAGAACCTTGTACTATTTATTATTCTGTGCTAGAACAAACAAAGTTCAGATATTTTTGACATAAAATGGCGATAAAACTCTTGTCAAAATTATCAGTCGGGCTTTTTTCGTTTAATCAAAGGTTTACGATGCAACAAATGTCAAATGAATTTCGGTCAGACTGAATGATAATAAGGTATAAGCTAAACCGACCAACCGAACCGAATGTAATTCGTAGTAGGAAACGCCCGATAATTTCGGCCGATAGAAAGAAAGAAAGAGAAAGAAAGAAAATACATTTATTTAGCACATTACACAACTTATACTACTTAACGTACCTAAAGATAAAAAAGGGAATATATATATATATAATAACAATCAAGAAAAGAATACAGTTATAATCCTATCTCGGTACTTAAATAAATCAAATACACACGACTACGACGACACGACACATACTTTGGATTAACACGTCGGAGTAGTCCTGTGCGATCAAGATCTGGAAAACGATATTAGACAAGTTAGTTGAAGTTTATTTATGATAAGATCTTACTTTATCTAGACAATAAGTCGCGGCCATGGTCGCGGGGCGTCATAAGTTTTGGAGTTCAAAATAGATTCGTATCCCCCTAGCGCGCCTATTTTCTACAATATAGCGCAAGCGCGCATCCTTTTTGCGCCATGCAGTTTTTGGGCGCGAAAAATCACACAATGCTTTTCTTACCTTCATCATAATAGATAGGCCATCACTGCGACGTTCCTTTTTCATATGCGGAGCGAGGTCCTTCTCCAGATCCTTGAAGGCCTCTATCAAGGCGAAACGTTTTAATAAACTCCTTGTTAGAAAGATACTCCAAGGGATCATAACTCCCTAACAATACGCGAGCCCAGCGTCGTCTCTTACTCCGTTGACGGCGAGCATCGATTCCATTGGCCATAGAAAGTATTTCCCAATAGAAACTTGCACTCATTAATATGTTTCTTCCTCAATTTCGAAATCACAATTGAACAAAAAGCAATGGTTGCGAAATTGTGTTTGAATTGTCAAAATTACAATCGAAAGAGCTGTCAAAAAATAGTAGACTAGCAATTTTGATTACCATCGTCATACAATTGTAAAACTATTGTCTTTTATTTTTCGATAGATTTCCAATTGTCACAATTGTAATGCAATTCAAAAACAATTTTGTTAGTAGACTACCAAAACTGTCAAAAACGACCATAATGGTGCAAACCATAAACAATTGAAATAGCAGACTTGAGGGCCTGTACGGAGAGTCGCAGACTATTCTGGGCCTAGCGTGTTTACCAACTTCCACCACGTCATTGCTTGCCACTAGGCAAGATAGTGGTCAAACGCTATCCGATCAGGTATATAAAAAAATATACTGATAGCTTTCTAAGCAGGGGCACACCCCGGACACTCGCTAAATCTCCATACAAACTAGCGTTTTAACGACCGACACTGTGACACCGACACAGACACTACACACGGGTCGTTTTTCTATACGTGCATTTGTGTGCGTGATGTCTAAGGTTGTCGCCCGTAATCACCGTATCACAGATTATATAATAGTAACTTCGTACATACGTACTACGTACTGACCGTATGAATATTTTTTGTACACTTACCCAAAAAGCTTTTAACACTAAAAATGTTAGTCGCTATTTCGTAAACCATCATCTCCAGGTCCAGTCGACTTGCATAGAACAAACTGCACCACAGTAACTATTTTTTGTTCTGTGTTGGGCGGCCAGCCAGAGCTGTACGAAACAATGTCGTGTGTCTTGCTCGCACGTTAGAGCGACATCAAGTAAAGAGAATATAAATACTACGTACCTACATCAAGTTCCCAATTGCTGTGTTATAAAAATGTTTAAACGTGAAAGTTTTTTTAAATATTTTACAAATTAAGCGTTTACGCACGAGTATATATATCCTTGTTTCATTTATGAAAATGAATTCTAAAATACGAATATGCAGGTAGGTATACTAATATAATTAAGTGTTTATTATATACCTACGTAATAAGAACCTACGTAAATTTGAACCTTCAGTGTCTACTGGTCCCAACATAAATGTATGAAGTTGATGTTCTTCTCTCCGTGAGTAGTAATTGTATGATGATGTAGAACATCTGTCGACAAACATCTACGAGCGATCTAATGAAGGCCAACTCTTTCTATCATAATAAATCAGCGAATTTTCCTTAACAATATAAGCTACGTTTAAAAATTTGTTGGATAATCGATATCTATTTGAATATAACATCAATTTACTGATCATCATTATCATCAATATATATATATATATATATATATACACATATATATAAATCAATGCCACTTTTCGTTGTAATTTTATAACTCAGGAACGGGCTCACCTATCCAAACCAAATGTTTAGTCTTTGTTCGGACTATTTAGTAGACGGTTTATGTGAAGTTTGCACAAAATCGGTCGAGCGGTTCTTCATTTATCACATTTCACGAGGACTTAACGCGGGCAAAGCCGCGGGCGTAGCTAGTAGTCATGAAAATGGATGGAGTAACTTTTCACAAATGTGATTAAGCAATATTTAAAAAAATATGTTTAAAAAGGAAAATCTTTTGGATAACTGAACAAAGCTACGTATTTTAGGGATATGTATTATAAAAACAGTCAAGTGCAAGTCGGACTCGCACTCGTATGGTTCCGTAACATAGTAGAGTATTCTATAACCATGATTTTCGCAACCAAAAAATTATCTTTGTTTTTCATAGTGTATGTATGAAAAACAAAGTTATATTTGCGGTCGCTATATCTCAAAAACCGCTGACTGTTTCTCCTTCAAACCAATTTTCGTTGAAAGTTTTTATTGAGATCTACAGAATATATTTTTCACTCGCTTACTTTAAAAGTTAGGGGGGGGGGGGACACATATTACCACTTTAAACGCACCTATAAAATGATTTTAGGAACCTCAATATAATTTTTAAAGATCTATCCTGTGACACCCCGTATAGGTATAGGTTTGAAGAAAAAACCCACACGTGTATAGGTTCGAAGAAAATATTTTTTTTGTTTCAGTTCCATGTATGGGATGCCCCCCCTTAAACTTTTATATTTTTTATTTTAGTATAAAAATCGGAAAGCGGTTCATAGAATACGCATCTACCTACCAAGTTTCAATTCTGTAGTCCTTATAGTTTCGGAATAAAATGGCTGTTACATACGGACGGACAGACAGACAGACAGACATGCTGAATCTATAAGGGTTCCGTTTTTGCCATTTGGCTACGGAACCCTAAAAATTAGTAGGGCAATTTTTCAGTAGTTGTAGCGCAAAAGTTAAATTTAGGGTATCTCTGATATCCAAAAAAATGTTGGATTCCTTTACATATACCTATAATGAAACTAGTTTAAACGTATGTATACCTACAGAAAGTATTTCAGTCTGAGGAAATATTCACAGAGTTATGACGTCTTGTACAAAAAAAAAATTATTACCTATATATTTTACTTAGGTACATCTGTAGTCTGCATTACGTAACTTCATCACATGCCTAATTTCATAGGCGGGAGATTTTTTCGGGTTTCATAAGCCGCGTTGATTGGGTTATATATAACGTGTTCCGGCAGCTGTCCTTTTTTTTTTAAGTATATCTTATAGGATAGCGTTTGACCACTATCTCACCTGTTGGTAAGTGAAGATGCGTTTTTAATTATTTTTTTTCTAGATATTTATAATTGTCAAAATACGAGGTAAGTAATTTTAAATCATGGTTCAGAATCTTCTCGTTAAGATAATTGTTCTTACGAACGTTTAAGACAACAACATTGTATTTTTTGTATTTGTTCAATATCGTGGATAACTCGAGCTTAATCTTCGTGGGATCTTTGTCATGTTCTCCTACGCTTATTACACTAATTTGTCATTTTTCTGTAGGTGAATATTTTCACACTGTTGTAGAATTTCACCTATCGTCGCATTTGGTTTCGTTAAGCCAGTTACATTGTAATTTTCGTATGGACTGTTTGATCTGGTCTGTAGAATCGTCGAGGCCATGCCTACGCACTGCTGTCCTCCTAAAAATGTAAATTTTGTTGGTTTGGTTTTGTAGACGGACGCCTTCTTCCTTTTGGAGGCATCCCTTATCTGGCAGCTCCATTTCAATACTATATATAGGCACATCAGTTTTTGGTGCGGCTGGATACCGATCCGCTCCGATGTCCTGAGTTATTTATATATATTATATTAGTAGCTTGTGCAGCAATGGTTATTGGCACAGATTTCATTATTTTCTTGGTCCGCCTAGTGTTAGGAGAACAGATCCGCATCGCGTTCAAAGATGGAAGCACGCTAGGCCTTGAATGGGAACTGGCTCTCAAGGATAGCTGCCGGAACACATTAGATGTTTGGCGACAGATTTTCTAACTTGAGGGTGGTAGCTGGCCTGGCGGACACTAGATAGTGTCCTACCACCATGCTGTTTGGTTTCGTAACGATTTATTGTTCTTGAGAGACAGTTCCCATTCTAGGCCTAGCGCAGCACCATCCTCGACCGCATCATCACTTACCAACAGGTGAAATCAAACGCTAGCTTTAACGACATTAAAAATAAATCCTTTCTATCTTAGTAGCTATTTTTAACCAACTTCACAAAAAGGAGGAGGTTCTCAATTCAACTGTTTTTATTTTTTATTTTATATTGTTACCTGTTTATTTTTATGTGTTACCTCAGAACTCCGTCAAATCTTAACCGATTTGAAAAAATCTGTAAAAATGTGAAAGATTATGCCTCCCGTTTGGTCCCATTCAAATTTTATTGAGACCTGATTGTAATCTCCGGAGATATGGAGATATGGATATGGATAGATATGGATAGATACTGGCTAATTTGACTATTGCGGCATGTGAAGTCGGCTTTTTCGTTTTGTACGATCATAAATTATTCAGAATTAAAGCAAACCCGTAGAACAGAGCTAGTATAAAATCAAAGCCCGCATAATACATCTCATTATTCGAAGGCAGCCTCTCTCGAGTACTGATGTCGTAATTACACCTTGAATATGAGGTGAACTGGTTCCGAAAGGGATGGGAACAATTCGCGAATCGATATACCGATATCGATTATCGATTGATTTATTTCATGTAGATTTTGTGGTTTCGATACCGATAGTATACATTGCGATGTAATGAGAGCTATCGCGTGTGAATTTTCTGCTAGGGGCGATAGTAGTAGAAGTAGACTATGAGGTCCGCGAAATGTATAATGTAATTTAAAGTTTGTGATTTATCCCAAACTTACATTCATATTATTATATATGAATGCATTTGACTTTTCGATATAAATTTATTTATTTATTTGGTGCTTACCACAGATTACAGAAAATAATAATAATTAAATAACATGATGAAAATATAAAGACCATAGTCCAATATTATACGCACACATGATAAGAACAACATTTCATAAATAAAAATAGTATTAAGTAACATAATTCAAAAGAACAAATGTCGCATTTTACATTTATCACATTTACATAATATTGAATAAGTACAATATTAATTATTAATTATGATTAAAAAAAAAATTGTATGGCTTGACAGCATTTACTCAGTGGTGCCACCAGGTGAGCGAGAAAATTGTTTTCTACTACTCTTTCTTTGTGGCTGGACTTATTTAGTTACTAACATTTCCCAATATGGCAGAATAGGTCATATGCTACTTTTTATCGCGGGTGAAGCTGCGGGGCACAGCTAGTTTTATCTAATTTTGCCATATCTTTTTAAGTTTTCTAATAATTTTTTTTAATAAAACAATTAAACCTTCCTCATGACACAGAAACACTTAAAACTACAGTACAATGGACGAAGAAGCTATCTCCTTCAGTCTACATTTGGATGGAGCTGCGTGTTGAGTAAGGTGGGTAGAGTAACAATAAACATAAAATAACATAATAACTATAAAATCAATATTGATATCGTGGCATAATCAATAAGCGTACATTTATCGATAATATCAGTGCAGCTTTCGCTTTTACCACATCACTAGACATTAATATGTTTTGATCGCCAGTCCCACTGGCCCAGAATTGGAAAAAAGTCGTGTTTGTTTATTGAATACATACTCGTAGTTTATTCTTCGATTTCGTGTACTTATGTGAAGGTTCCGAATGTAAGTAATTCGTACCTAAGAAATACATTTTTCTAGAGAATAGAAAGAAAGGAAGAATATTATTTATATTACAATTAAGTAGTAATACATGTAAATATATACTCGTATGTATACTTATAAGTAATAATGTAATTAATGTAAGTGTGTTTAAATAAGTTTACCAGTAAACTGCTACACTTACTATTTAAATGTATATTTTCACTATCACAAACTTAAAATAAACTAAAAGTTGTCTAAAAGTCTAAAATCACCGACTTCAAAAAAGGAGGAGGTTTCTCAATTCGACCGTATATATATATATCTTTTTTTTTGTGTTTGTTCGCGGATCACTTCGTCGTTTATGAACCGATTTTGATTATCCTTTATTGTTCGAAAGGAGATATCCCAAGTGTGGTACCATAGTAATTTTATCGAGGTCTCATAAGTATCTCCAGAGAAATTGAGATAAACGTCAAAATTGGCACTGGAAATGAATAGCGCGGCATTGCGGCAGACTAGAGTCCTAACTGTCAGACAGCTGTCAATTTTACACACAATATTGCGCAAGCATAGGTATATGCCATATAAGCCAGAATTAGATCAAGATATCCGAAGACAAAACCGTGTCTGCGTGACGACTCCTTGCCGTACACTACTTGCTGCAAGGCATTACGATACTTTTAGCTCTAGGCTCTATAATAGATTAAATGTAATATTGCATATTTATCCACTCACTTATTACGAAGTAAAATCAACTATACAATCTTACCTTCTGGACCTAAACTACTTAGAAACAGAAAATCTTATAAAATGTCATCTCTAAAACTTATCTAATAAAAAGACGCTTTCATTTCAATCACATTCATACACACACATACACGCACACACACACACACACACAAACACACACACACACACATACACACACACACACACGAACGCGTACGCATGTTTGATTATATTATTATTTTTTAATTTGTATTCTTGCATATTATAGCATGTGTGACATAATAATAATAAGTTTCTTTGAATATAATATGTACATTATTGTGTCATAGTAGTCTAACGGAGGGCGATGGTGTCTGTGACACAGTTTCGTAGAAACTTCTACGGACACTAACAAACCTTTAGTTATAAAATATGTCCTATTTTGTACTTAGTTCTGTATATTTAGGATACAATGTCACTTTTGTTAAAAGTCAATAAACATTTATTTTTAAACATTTATTGAAGTCGGTTCTTTTTTAGTTTTTAAACGATATTATTTGTTGTTTATGAGTTTTTCGGGGGCCAAGTCACCCACGTCCGTAGGAGAGTACCCCGACATGTGAATCCCTACACGTGGTCCCCGGGTGGTGCTAATTAGGTGACTCGGTGGGAGGCTTTTGCCGCGGCTCGTGACCACCCACCGGCCAAAGCCATGCCGCCAAGCGTTTTAGTTTTACGGTGTGATGGCCGGTGCAGCCACAATAGGAGATGGGTCGAAGCAGTTGCGCCATTGCTGTAAGACCGACCAGATAAATGCTGACGCCACCGCTTCGGGTTACCAGTCGCGGAGGGTAGCGGGATCCGAGGCACGGTGTACCGCTGGCCGACCGCAGTAAGTAGGGGGCCCAAGTAGCGTGCCAGCTACACGTGAAAGGCTGCCCCGCCAACTGTCGAAAAATCCTGAGATGCGCCATAGTGCCGGTTAGCGACCGGAGGAGAGGGTCCTATGGACATCCTCGGGGGGGCTCGGGCGTCCCCGCAGTCTCCAGACTGGTCCCTCCTCAGATGTGGTGTCCCGGTGTTTGTCGGATGGTCAGCAGCAGGGCGTCTCGCTTCACTGCCATCTTCTTACCTGCACTCCGATAACCACTATGACTTCACATGCCGCGATGTACTGGCTAGTTATAATCATGTCATCAAAGTATACAAATTTGCTTGTATTGTTTATCTCCATATCTCCGGAGATAATTGTCATAGCTCGATAAAATGTGAATGGAACCAAACGGGAGGCATAATCTCTCAAACAATAAAAGTTTTTTTTCAAATCGGTTAAGATTGGACGGAGTTCTGAGGTAACTAACATAAAAATAAAAAAAAAATAAGTTGAATTGAGAACCTCCTCCTCCTCCTCCACCTTTTGTGAAGTAGGTTAAAAACTGTGCGACGCGTCCATAAGTCGCGGCTACCAGCTGCGTGACGCGTCTAATAACAAAAAAAAACGAACGAGTAAAAGATTTAAGATAGTTTACAAAACGAAAAAAAACCGACTTCACATGCCGCGATAGTCAATATATATATATATGTGGGATTTTGAGGCAGCAGGGTGAAGATATAAGTTTTTAAACTTTTCAAAATAAATAAAAACACGGCAGTCTATACGTCTTCCTATATTTCTCTTTTTACACAGCTCACAAATTTTGATGTGTCTTTTTGACATTGACATATAAAATATTGTAAAGGTTGAACTACACGAATGATCGAATCCCACATATATTATATATAATATATATATATCATAATAATAGTATCATGTCGTCAAGGTATACAAATGCATGTCGTCAAGGTATGTAATGATTATCAAAATACCGACATATTACATTCACTATGATTTGATGTCGAATGTCTCGACCTAGTTTTCGTGCATGTCCGATGCACTTGTCCGATGCAGTTCCTCGGCCCGCAGTGGTGGTCGCGTTCTCGCTGCGTAAACTCCCGAGGAAGTGCATCGGACATGCACGAAACCTAGGTCGAGACAGTCGACATCAAGTCGTAGTGAGTATAATAGTCGGTATTCTGATAATCATGATTCAAACTCACTATAACTATAAATCTAAAAAGGTATGTAAGGGGGCGTCCATAAATTACGCGAGCTGTTTTTTTTAATTTTCTGAACCTCCCTCCCCCTCCCCCATCCCCCAATCTCACGTGAGATTTTTCAAAATCTGGGTTTCTTACGTAAACGCGTTGGATTGTTATTGTAAAAAGAAAAAAGTTGCTTCGTGCTTTTATTTAAGACTAGTTAAGACTAGTAATCAATATTGCTGAGAGTTTAATTATAAGTGTAATATTTTTTTTTTTTTTCAATCAGAGTAAAAATTGCGTGATATTTGCCGAGACCCCCCCTCTCTCCAACGTAAGATTAGATGAGATTTGACTCGACCCCCTCCCCCCCTTAAACACCTCACGTAACGCCCCCTAATGTGTTTAAGATGTTTATCTCTATATCTCCGGAGATAATTGTCATACCTCGATAAAATTTAATTATATTCTCTCAAACGAAAACAGAAAGTATGAATGAATAACTATGATAAAACTTAAATAATTTGCTTTACCGCATTTCTGGTAAATTACCTACATATTACGCTGAGTCGATATCTGTTCTATCAATATAGATCGATAGCTAATAGCTAAGGCCCCAGGGGCCTTATTCAGTATGGCCATTTTAAAGTCTTACCGTGCCGTGTTACGTTATCTCCGCGTTATGGTATTCTCTATGCCAATTAAAACGCGGTAGGGTAAGGTTATGAGCGCGTTTTGAGCTGTCAAAATATCGTGACATATGAGGACGTGTAACGCGCGCGTTTTGTATAATTTACCTATCATGTGGCATACAGAATATAATTTTTCAATAACGTGACGTGGCGCGTTAAGGAACGCGTTATCTCATATTGGTCATACTGAATAAGGCCCCTGATTAGTTACTGTTAAACAGGTACCGATAGTTAGTCAAAATACATTATTTATTTTCTCTCAATTTAATTATGAGGTCAGTAAGTTTAGTGTAACTATTTAAAAAATATATAATTGGCTCATTATATAATTTTATTACCTACTGTCTTTATTAGGTAGGTTTTACAATCATATCAAGGTTAATAAATATTCTTTTGGATATGGCCGCGATAATTGCCTTAAATAATAAACTAACAGCCTTGTCATTTCACGTGCTTTTTACCCGACTACCCAAAAGAATAGTGATGTTTTTCCAGTGTATGTACAATCGCCTTCATTTGTGCGTATCCACCTTAAGGAATAATTTCCTGTGCACTCTTATTGAATTGGCATCTCGCTTCTGTCTGTGTTGACATTGTTGACCAATGACAAGAAGGGACAAAGCCAAAAATTATGTTTTGTTTTTGGTTTTGGCTCTTCTGATTGGTTAGAAAAGTAATCGACACTTGCAACCGAAAATGTTTTAAAACTGGATACGCACAACTGTACGCGATGGTACGTAGGTCTATGTATAAGAATATGTTTCAAACACACAAGTCTAAATGCAACTGATTTAGATTTGCAAGATGTTGATAGGTTTGTCTCTACCCCGAGTGACGTAGGCCTATTAATAACCTATTTAGACAAAATTTATGACGATTTAACTTGTTATGCCACACGGAAACGCAAAATGAGTTAGTTGTCTGTTGGCCTAGAATGTATAAAGAACCAAGATTGTGCGTCTGATTTACTATGAACTATGAAAAAAATAATACAGACGAATTGAGAACCTCCTTTTTTGTGAAGTCGGTTGAAAATAAATAAAAGAAAGCTTGTAAAAAAAGATTTCCATGCCACGCGAGTCAGTTTAAGTAGCAAGTTCGAGACGTTTAACGTCATATCTCTAGAGATACTTATCAGATCTTACTGACTGAAGATATGACTGGAAACAAAGAGCCGAAGATCGGGCTCAGTGGCATCAGGCATGACTTGGGAGAGGCCTATGTCCAGCAGTGCACTGATACCGGCTGATTATTATGACTTATCAGATCTCGATAAAATTACAACTTACTTACTACCAATTAAAAAATAAATCATTCGAATCGGTTCACAATTGACGGAGTATATAATCGCGTAACATACATACAAAAAAAAACATACTGACAAATTGAGAACCTCCTCCTTTTTGGAAATCGGCTGAAAACTATAATAAATGCTGTCTAACTTTGAAATAACATAATAGTGTATATATATATAATACTATACGCCAATATCATATTATTTTTTTAAAAGATACGTTTGTATTGAATTATGTCAGCCTCATGGACCCGTGTGACAATGACCTCTGATGTTTATAAGTTCGTTTAAAAAACTAAAATAAACCGACTTCAATGCCGCGCTATTAATTTTCAGTACCAATTTTGAGGTGTTTATCTCCATATCTCTAGAGATACTTATCTGACCTCGATAAAATTACCATGGTACCACACTTGGGATATCTCCTTTCCAACAAAAAAATAATAATCAAAATCGGTTCATAAACAACGAAGTTATCGGCGAACAAACATAGAATATATATTTATATATATACGGTCGAATTCAGAAACATCCTTTTTTGAAGTCGGTTAAAAATGGACATTGGTCTATGCATGGGTGTCTTTTAATGGATCCGGTGTATTTTTAACCAACTCCACAAAAAAAGGAACAGGTTTTCAATTCAACTGTCAGCAGGTACCTATCTATTATTATTATTTAAGTTATTTATTCATTTTTCTTAGGCATAGGTTTTTTTCTATAAAGATATCAAAACAAGAATATAAAATAATTATAAAATAAACAATATTATAAAAACCTAAACCTAGAGTGCCGCCAGCAGTGGGGCAGGGCCCAAGCTACCGGTGGTTAGGGCTGCAGAGAGAGGAACCTCCTGACGATGCGTGCCCTGTCAAGAAGTACCGCCTTCTGTATCTGGCCCTTGATCCAGCCGTCTATCGATAAGAGTCACTTGAGATGTTGCTTGATACTATTCTTATAATTGTCCAATCTACATCACAACTGTCTTTTTTTTAATAGTAGATAACATAACCCTCCCTCTTTCGCAGTCGGGTAAAAAATATTTTTTACCCGACTGCGAAGAAAGAAGGAGGGTTATGTTTTTCGAGTGTTTGTTATGTATGTATATTTATTTGGCACGCCCTAGAGCCTAAACGGCTTGTCGTATTTCTATGTGAGTGGTGACCATAGATTTGTTTTATTCGTGAGAGTGACACTGGGTACATCGAAATAAAAAATAAATAAAAAATTAAGGATTTTTGCGTCAAAAAGTAATCTCAAAAAAATTTATGTTTTCAAAATACAATCGAGAGTGGTATCAAAATAAAAATGTTTAACGATGATTACGAATATATATATATATATATATATATATATATATATATATATATATATATATATATATATATATATATAACTTACATGTTTGACCACTATCTCGCCTGGTGGTATGCGATGTTGTGGTCGAAGATATTGAACACGCTAGGCCTAGAATACTCTGACTCTGGCCTGACCTACTGGCAGCACACAGCTCAAGAGCTGTGTGCTGCCAGTAGGTACACCGTAACGTTATGGCGGCAGATTTTTCCTTGATGGCGGTAAGCTACTTTTTGGTAGCAAGTCAGGTGGAACATCGATATAATATGCTCCTACCACCTATATTCTTCTTGAATGAAGACTTTATGCTAGTCATCTTGAACAGTTGCTAAAACCTAAGCGAAAACTCTACAATCAATATGAAATAAGCGAAGAGCGAAGCGAGCACTAATTTTATCGCAATTGTTGTATACCTTTACCTGTGGTAAAGCTTGGACTTGGAAGGCGGGTAAAGACAGCTGCGCTGTGTATATGGGCTAAATGACTGTGTGTGTGCTCATTGTCGTATTTCAATTCTAGACAAGCACGATTCTATCATAGACCGCATCGACACTTAAGGTACGGACACACCGCGGCTTGTTTTCGCGATCAGAAAACAATTGAAATATACTGAGATCGCAGGACGCAGGACGCCGTGGTTTGTGCGTACCTTTAGCATCAGATGAGATAATGTTTAAGTGCTTGTGAGCCCGGTAATAAAAGATATTTTTCCCCAGATGGAAGGTGAATCCAGTTCTGATGCTGCAGCCAGTACCAGTGACGTGGAGCTTGCTTCAGGAGTGCGACTCCTTGTTGTAAGTTTTTTAGAATACTATTAATCTACCTGCCCCGGCTACGTACGTGTTAAAATATAAGCAAAATTTTTTTTTTAAAGAGCGCCACCTATCGTGTGCCCCCAAGACTTGAGCTAGAACCAATCATAACGAATTTACAAAATTTTATTGAAATCAGTTTAGTGGTATCAGAGCATATCATAAACGAACGAAGAGATCGGCCCTGGCTTCGCACGTTGCTAATGTGAGTGCAAAACTTTCGACCTAAACAACTGTCTGAATATCTTTCTGATCGATAGATAAGACCGATAAACATTGGGGTAGACCGATTCTAGAGTGGAGATACACATGAATCGGCAAACGTAGCGTAGGGCCACCAGTGAACGTGAGGTGGAGCGACGATAATTATACGCAAAGCGTGGGGCAGTGACTGGAAACGAAGAGCCGAAGATCGGGCTCAGTGGCGTGTCTTGGGAGAAGCCTATCTCCAGCAGTGGACTGATACTGGCAGATTATGATGAAGATGAAATGTTATTAAACATTTTGTATATTTTCAGCTGAACCTGCCAGAAGACGAAGGCGAGGGTTTGGGCTTCAGGCTGACAAGGACTCTATGGGATCCATATCCATGGGTAAGTCAACATCACAGCTATTTATACTAATATCCTCCTAATATTTTTAATGTTAAAGTTTTTTAGATGTTTATTACTCAATCACGCTAAAACAGATTTTGATCCTTTACAAAGGCTATGCTGGTGTTGCTATACATAGACGGACTATATTATAGTCAGTGTTCTACATTATTAGTTTTTCTAACCATCAATAGATGTCGCTCGCTACCTGTCCCGAAACGGGCTCTAAGTCAACTTTATTCTAGGCACAGAATAAATAATACTACAAGTATTGTAGGTCCGACTTGCACTTGGCCAGTTTATTACTTACATGATCACGTTACAGATTTGTATGGAAATTACAATGTTGTCTACCTATTATATAATTTTGCGTGTAATACCGGGTCTACACCAAGCAAACGAAGGCGAACAACTGATCTCTAATTCCCTATATTCAGCGTTCGTTCTCGTTCGTTCGGCCTTGTGTGTACCCGCATTTTATTGCGTGTTTATTTTCTGGGGTCCAATTATGAGGTTTCTGGGACCCTCCATATGAAATGTGGCATTCTGGTTCATTTGTATCTAAGGCGTCCATAGCTGCTTGAGAGGAAACCTAACGTCAGCAGCCATACCATTTTAATTTGTAAAATACATTTCGTTCATCAAGTATTTTGCTGTATTTATTTTTCTTTTTATATTTATAGGCTAGCGTTTGACCACTATCTCACCTAAGTATGCGATGATGTGGTCAAAGATGGTGAACACGCTAGGCCTAGAATCTAATCAAATCAAATCAAAGCATTTATTCTGCATGTAGGCAGTATTAATATACGCACATATACACGTCAAAATCATAAAATAAATCATAATCAAATATCAGGTAAGATTTAAAAGCATAATTTAACGCTTTGAATTAAAATAAAAACAAAAGAATACTCTGACTCTCAAGGACATGTGTGGTCTCGGAACACCGTAAGGTTATGGCGTCAGATTTTCTCCTTGATGGTGGTAAGCTACTTTTTAGTAGCAAGTCAGGCAGAACATTGATATAATATGCTCCTACTACCTATATTCTTCTTGAATGAAGACTTTATGCTAGTCATCTTGAACAGCTGCTAAACCCATATTTTAAGCGAAAACTCTACAATCAATATGACATTCACACGAGCGAAGCGAGAACGAATTTTTATAGGAAGATAGGAGCGGTGTAGAACCTCCTCCTCTTTGGAAGTCGATTGAAAAAACTTTGTTTTATGCATCGACCATAGACGTAATATAAAAAGATGGTGAACTGCAGATGTTTCGACAAATTCAATTCAATCTTTATGTTATGTAATGTATGCTTTTACAATAAGGTTGTAATTGCTTTGTAGAACGAAACAGCCCTATAGAGATACTTATGGGTGGAAGTGTGTCCTTGTCTAACAACCTGCTAGTGGTATATATGTTATATACTATATGTATAGTATATATAATTTGTCCATACAAAAGAAAGGGACAAACTCCGTTCAAGGTCGGTCTCATGGGGGCCGGTGTATGCGATCAAGTTTAATGTATTTAATGTAGCAGGTCTGTGGCATCGACGTCCTAGCAATCTCTAATTTATAGCAATTCTGTAATGTCTTTGGTTTTATGCGACAGGTACGTGAGGTGAGTCCAGAGACGCGAGCAGACGTCGCCGGGTTGAAGGCGGGAGATTGTATCCTGCAGGCAGATGGGAAGGACTTGCTTGGTTTACCCGTGAGTTATTATTATAATAGGCCTCTCCGAATGATTCCTTCTTAATTTTTAACAGACTTCGAAAAGAGGAGGAGGTTTCTCAATTCGACCATATATATATATATATATATATATATATATATATATATATATATATATACTAGCTTTGCCCGCGACTTCGTCTGCGTGGAGTAGTGTCTTTGGGTAGCATTAACTAATAAGACATACGTATCCCAACTACTCCGCACCGTACCACGCCAAGCTAATCCCCCCTCCCCTCACTTACTCCCCCCTCCCTCTTCCCCTCACTTTCACCTCCCCTCCCCTCACTTCCCCCTCCCCTTCCCCTCACTTCCACTTACGCTTACCTCCCCCTCCACTCCCCCTAACTTCCCCTTGCACTCCCACTACCCTCCCCCTCCACTCTCCTTACCCTCCCCCTTCACTCCCCCTCCACTCCCCTCCCCTTCCCCTCCCCTCACCCCCCTTTCAACCTCTTACAACCCTTTTTTCGCATTAAAAAGTAGACTGTCCTTTCTCAGGATTTAGACTATCTGTGAACTAAATTTCATTTAAATCGGTTCAGTAGAAAATTCACATAAACCTTACATATTTTCATACAAACTTTCATCCCCTATTGTTATTTTACACCCTTGGGGGTAAAACTTTTACAAACTTTGAATGTCATATTTATTAATATCGAATCAACAGCCTACAAAATAAGTTTCAAGCTTCTAGCTCTAAAAATGATGATACTTCCATACAACATTTCATCCCCCCTTTCAACCTCTTACAACCCTTGTTTCGCATTAAAAAGTAGCCTATGTCCTTTCTCAGGTTCTAGACTATCTGTGTACCAAATTTCATTTAAATCGGTTCAGTAGTTTAGGCATGGAAGTGAGACAGACAGACAGACAGAGTTACTTTCGTATTTATAATATTAATATATATATATATATATATGTATAAAGTAAGGATGGGTGATCGCGGATCACTTAGTTTTTAATTATGAACCGATTTTGATTATTATTTTTTGTTGAAAAGCAGATACCCCTAGGGTGGTACCATAGTAATTTCATCGAGATCTGATAAGTATCTTCAGAGATATGGAGATAAACACCTCAAACATAATTTTAATAGCGCGGCATTTGAAGTCGGTTCTTTTAGTTTTTTAAACGATCTTAGTTTGTGGGTTGCACATTACTAATATGTTAACCCTCCAACTAAGCTAAATATGCTTGTTTCTGGAGCGGGTTCACCTCAATAGTGCAATGGGTGGGAATCGAACAGACGACCTCTCGATCGCCAGGCCGACGTCTTAGCCATTGGGTTATTGCCGCCTAATTATAATAATATATAAATGTGTTTACAGGTAGGGAACGTGGCAGGTCTGATCAGAGGTGACGGCGCAGGTCGGGGGGTCTCCTTGCTCGTGTGGAGCTGCGGAGTCGACCCTAAAGATGACCCAGAGGTAGGTCCTACTGCAGCATCAGCAGTTTCAATATTATATGCACTAAAAAAAAAAAAAAAAAAAAATAACAACCAGAAAAAAAGAACCGGTAAAATAAGAAAAATAAATAATGAAAAATGAATGAGAAAAAAATGACCGAAGTGAGGGAGACGCGTATACAGCCGTATTATACTGCATCGTGGATAGAGTATTAAGTGGATGTGGCATTTAAATAAGATAAGATAAGATAAGATAAGATTTATTGCATAAACTGTGTATAAAGATGGTCTTAAACTTAATTTGTAGTAACAACAGTTTTCCCTTTTCGGGCGTGCAACATAAAAGTTAAAGTATTATAACTTACTAACAACTTAACAATATGTAATATTAAATCATAGTAGATAAGTTATTTACCTAATTAGTACTTAATAACTCAGTACGAAAATGTATCTATATTCTAATTATTCACTTACTTAAATATTCTTTTACATTGTAAAATACTTTTGTTATAAGCCAGTCTTTTAATTTTTTTTTAAATTGTTTCCCTTCCAGTAACTTCAACTACAAAGGGAGATTATTATAAATATTAATGGCACTTATATAAGGACTATTGTGGTACATGGTGTTATATATTTGAGGGATGCAGATGTTGTGTCTATATTTGCTCCGTTCAATATTAAAAAAATACTGCTTATTTTAACAAATATACATATTTCCAAAATGTAAATCCCTGTAAGGGTAAGCAGATTGTTTTGTTTATATATAGTACGCAATGAATCGGTACTAAGCAAGTTGAAAATTGACTTAATACAACGTTTTTGTAATATAAACGTTTGCTTAATATCTACAGAATTACCCCAGAACATAACCCCATAACTCAAATGTGGATAAACCAAACCATAATACGCATTAATTGCTGTTTGTCTGTTTGATATATTTGTAATTACGGACAACGCGTAGCAACATTTTGATATTTTATTATTTATATAACTGATATGACCTTTCCAGTTTAGATTCGAATAAATAGTTAAGCCTAAAAAGTTTGTGACGTTTACTTCGCTCACAGCATTGCCTTTATTAATAATTTTCAAACTTAACGGCGTCATTTTATAATTTCTTAATTGTAGAGTTTTCGTTTTTGTGATATTAACTTTTAGATTAATATCATCTAACCAATTAACAACGGTTTCTAGGGTTTTGACTATTTCAAATTCTAATTCAGAACTACTCCGGTTTTCTTGTGGAATGAAAATGGTTGCGTCATCAGCAAACATAACACATGGGTGTTTGCTGACGAGCGGTAAATCATTTATGTATATTAAAAATAGAAGTGGCCCAAGAACACTTCCTTGTGGCACACCTATTGAATTTTTTTGAAAGTTGGATGACATTTTTTCAATTGTTTTAGTATTGTTGTTGTATACATCGATTACTGTTGATTGACTTCTATTAGTTAAGTAGGAGCTAAGCAGATTTAAAGGTGTACCTCTAATTCCAACTGAATATAATTTTTTGAGCAAAATATCGTGCAAAATATCGTGCATCACACAGTCAAAGGCTTTACTTAAATCAAGAAATAAATTAATGCCTGTTTTTTTATTGTTAAAATTATCATAAACCTGTTTTAAGATTTTGAAGATTGCCAATGATGTGCTTTTCCCGGTTTGGAAGCCAAATTGATTTTTAACCGACTTCAAAAAAAGGTGGAGGTTTCTCAATTCGAAAGTTTTTTTTTTTTTTTTTTTTTTTTTTTTTTAATGTTTGTTCGCGTATAACTTCGTCGTTTATGAACCGATTTCGATTATTCTTTTTTTGTTCGAAAGGAGATATCCCAAGTGTGGTACCATGGTAATTTTATCGAGGTATGATAAGTATCTCCAGAGATATTGAGATAAACATCTCAAAATTGGTACTGAAAATGAATAGTGCGGCATTGAAGTCGGTTGTTTTTTAGTTTTTAAACGATATTATCATTAATAATTTTATTCATGTTTAGGAATGATATCATCCTTTTAAATATCACTTTTTCAAAAACAAAAGCCCGGGCTCGGACAACCTAACAAACGAGACTCTAAAGATATCAGCCCCAATACTAGCTACACCCTTTACAAATTTATTTAACTCTATCCTCCAATCTCCAGACACCCACACAATGGTCCGAATCCAACATAATTCTGTTATACAAAAAAGGCGACCCGAATGATATTGAGAACTACAGACCTATAAGTCTGATGTCGAGTACATATAAGCTGTTTTCTTCAATCCTGACCAAAAAATTTGCTCTACATTAGAAACAAGTCAACCTGACAACAGGCAGGTTTCAGGAAAGGATTCTCTACCATCGACCACATCCACACACTCGAACTTCTCATCGAGAAATATCAAGAGGGAAAAAGACCACTGTACTTGGCATATATCGATTACAAAAAAGCATTCGATTCAGTGTCACACAACTATATCTGGGAAACTCTAACAACACAAAATGTGGAAAAAGAATATTTAACAGTAATCAAGAGCATATACAGGAAAAGCAAAAGCAGAGTTAAACTAGAAACAGCTGGTCCCTGGTTCCCCATAAAGAGAGGCGTAAGACAGGGAGACCCGCTTTCACCTATACTATTCATAGCCACATTAGAGTCGATAATAAACAAGCTTGACTGGAATGAATGCGGAATAAAAGTAAAAAATATGTATTTAAACCACCTACGTTTGGTGCTGATATCAGAGAGAGGAAAAGAACTACAGTACATGGTAGAATCACTAAACAAAGCCAGCAAGCTCGCCGGGCTAGAGATGAACCTCTCTAAAACTATGGTTATGACCAACAACACCAAAGTACAAATATACGTTGACAACGAACCTCTCCATTACACAGATAAATACATTTACCTAGGCAAGCAAATAAGCTTTGACAGACTAAACAACTACCAAGAGATTGAGCGCAGAGCCCAGTTAACATGGAACAAGTACTGGAGCCTTAAAAAAATATTTAAGAGCAACATGCCAATCAAACTGAAGACAAAAGTTATGAATTCTTGCCTTATACCATGCCTGACTTATGCATGTCAGACATGGAAGTTTAACAAAAATATTAAAAATAAAATTATAACATGCCAGCGCGGAATGGAGCGGAGTATGCTAAACATAAAAATAATAAATAAAATAAGGCATACAAAAATACGCAACATCACAAAAGCAACAGACGGCTTAGGACAAGCTCTTGCATTAAAATGGAAGTGGGCCGGACACATAGCACGCCTGCAAGATCAAAGGTGGACAAAAAGAGTGACAGAATGGAGGGGGCCAGTGGGCAAACGAAAGAAAGGGAGACCTTCCATCAGATGGGAGGACGAAATTAAACGCATAGCGGGTTCAAACTGGGACACAAACTGCAAAATCCAGAGAAAACTGGCTCAATTTGGAGGAGGCCTTTACCTGCAGAGGGGT
The DNA here is from genome assembly GCA_954871355.1 of Cabera pusaria. Lineage (NCBI taxonomy): Eukaryota > Metazoa > Arthropoda > Insecta > Lepidoptera > Geometridae > Cabera > Cabera pusaria. Next base: position 15,750,540 of record OX940912.1, read on the forward strand.
TCTTACAGAATAATTTTATATACAATATAGCTACTATAATAATATAATAGGTATCCAAAATTCTTTATTTAATACAGAAACTACTAACATTTTATACTAAACTACAAAACAAATCTTGATACTAACAAAACTAATTAACTTGTAAAATACATTGTAAACTAGCATTTTCTGGAAGAAATAAAAGGCTTTTTTATTTTTATTTTATTTTATTTTTTATTTTATTTATTATATATATATATTATAAATATATTTACTGAGGGTATGACTTGGACTAGTCTTTGACTTCAATTCGATCTGGAATGTGACGTTGGCCCATCTTAATGACTTGAATTCTCAAACACTTGAAGAATTTTAATACTTGAAGTAACTGGCTAAATACACTAATCGTGTGGAGCCATAACGTAACTAAAAAACCTTTCCTTTGTCCTCAGTTGCTCTGGAGCTGTGGCGGCGGGTCACGCGGGGAACGAGCCCGTCGCGCCCTCTCCGGCGTGCTGAGAGCTCTCACTTGCTGCGTGTGTGCAGCCACCGCCACCACACCGCTGTGCTGTGCACGGTCACATCTCTACTGCAATGGTACACACAACTAGAGTTCACCAATCGATTTTTCTATTGAAAAAGTTATGTGCGCTTTTCACAGTGGTGAAGGAAAAACATCGTTAAGAAACCCCCAACCCCCGCATGGTGGTAGGACACGCTTTTTTCCCGTTGGGGTAGGCAGAGACTACTTCTTTCCACATGCTACGATCCTGACATAACTCTTTTGCTTCTTCCATTTTCATGAGCGCCTTCATACATGCTCGCCGGTTTAAGTTAGAAAATCTGTCGCCAAATATCTAATGTGTTTCGGCAGCTATTCTTGAGAGCCAGTTCCCATTCTAGGCCTAGCGTGCATACCGTCTTCGACCGCATCATCACTTACCGACAGTTGAGAAAGTGGTGAAACGCTAGCCTATATGATATGGAAAAAAAACTGTACTGTAATAGTTGTTTATGAAACTATTGCATAATGAGGGGTATTACAACACGAATGTGTGATTAAATCCGAGCCGTGGGAGAGGTGTTTCATAGTGTTATAAAACCATGTGCAGTTTCATACACTACTTTATCTACGCTAATGCATGGTTAGGTACCTATTTAAATAATAATACTTAAATTTAAAAACGTGTGTGCCCAGGAATATCTATGTCATCTCTATGCAAAGTTTGGCCTACATTCTATCTAATATTATGTTTCTTTGAAGTGTCTCACACTTTATATTTTTGTAAATTGTTAAACACAATTCAAAATTTCATCGTACCGACGGGACTCGAACCCGCACCCCCCGGATTACACGTCCAGGTGCTCTGCCAATTAAGCCACGGTTCGATACATACATACACAATTTACAAAAATATAAAGTGTGAGACACTTCAAAGAAACATAATATTTGATTTACGCAGTGCAACATCTCTCGTCGGATTTGAAAACTGTAATGATTTCTTCCGAATGATTAACTTACGTAATAAGTAGTCATAGATGGCGCCACCAATGCATAATTGGGTTAACAAATGCAATCCACTAATTTCGTCGTATCGATGTATCGAACCGTGGCTTAATTGGCAGAGCACCTGGACGTGTAATCCGGGGGGTGCGGGTTCGAGTCCCGTCGGTACGATGAAATTTTGGATTGTGTTTAACAATTTACATTCTATCTGCTCCATCGTCAGACGCGGCTATGCTCTATCCACGGAGAATAGACTTGTCTTCATCCGTGGCTCTATAATCTATGTGTGCACAGGGTGGTTGAACATCGTTCGTCTGTTAGGCAATATTTACTTTTCTTTGTAAGCTAATACGGGGCTGTCATAGCTACATTTAGCCAAAAGCCCCTAAATAAGATTTGGTAAAAAAAACGTAATGTAATATTATAATAATTATGTTTTTTTTAAAAGTGAGTTAGCGTTTGACTGACCAACAGTATTGACTGTTGGTAATAGTAATACAAATAGTAGTTTGTTCTGTACCTTTAACTTCCAGCATGCTGGTCCAGGTTAGAGCGGTGCGCGCTGTGCAGGGAGCCGTTACCACCTAAAGAGTCTCCATACGCCAGGAACTTGGTTGCTGAACAGGTATGTCACATCTACTGGGGGACATTTTTTAACCGACTTTTAAAACGGAGAAGGTTTCTAAATTTGGCCATATATATATATTTGTGTTTGTTTGCGGATAACTTCGTCATTAATGAACCGATTTTAATTATTATTTTTTTGTTGGAAAGGAGATATCCCAAATGTGGTGTCAGGGTAATTGTACCGAGGTTTGATAAGTATATCCAGAGATATAGAGATAAACACCTCAAAATTGGTACTAAAAATTAATAGCGTGGCATTGAAGTCGGTTCTTTTTAGTTTATTAAACGATCTTACACCGATCTCCGTTCATAGGCTTAGAATTTAATTAACCCTATACGTGATCCCGGGGTGCTAAATGGTGACATCGGTGGTCACCCATTTAGTTAGCAATGGTGGCTTTGAACATAACTCGAACTATCCAGCGAAAAAAAAAGTTGCCAATAGGTTTGGCCGAGTTTTGACAAGATGCTTGGTGCCAACAAGTTTGGAAAGAAATCCTTCAATTCGCACGAAGCGATTGGCTTCTACATGCCTCATACCCACTGCCAAGGAATGGAATTTCTTGACTGAGTCTGCGTTTTCCGATAACTACGATATTTAAGTCACTCGTGAATAGATATATTTTGAGCAAGCGTGCTTAATCTTGGACCACATCGTCACTTAACATCAGGTGAGAATTAGTAATTGTCCAAGGCCTTATTTTATTCTCCAATTTCCATTTCTGAGCAAGTAGAATTCCGTCTTAAAACAGATTGCTTAACACCATGTGAAATAATGGCCTAGTGCTTCATTTATCGTATCTCCAATGAAAACCATATTCTCTATTTCAGGTGTTTGAAGCGATAGCAACAGAATACGAAATAAAGAACGTAAAAAAGCGCCCAACAGAAACGACATCTGCTATAGCGTCACCAAATCGCTCACCAAACATATCACCCTCCGTGCACCGTAGAGGACAATATCAACTATCACTTATGAATCGGAAGAAACAAGTCCAATTTTTAGACAAATATAAACACACATACGCATCTGACCCAAACATACACAGATCTACCAACCACGATACTAAGCCACAAAATTCTACCAATTTAGTAGAAAATTCCTTACCTGGCAACTCCAAACGCAGCTGTCAATGTCAAGTGGCTGATAATACCAACGTAATAAAACCTACTATTTTGGTAGATAAAATTACACAGGATAAAAATATACAAACACAGAATGTTATACCGGATATTAAAGTGGATAATTCTGATGAAGGGAATTTGACGATACCGCATAAATTAGTGACAAGGTTGAGGCAAGCCTGTTCTTTAGCTGATCTGCAGAATAGTGTCATACAAACTTGTCAACTATCACGGTCGCTCAATAATTTAGGGGATGGTTGGTAGGTATTATTTGTTACATTTATTGTAGATATTATCAAAGATTGTACAGTTGTTTTTCTTGAAATAAACTTTGAAAGACCTTAAAGACCTATGGAAATTGAATTGAAAGTTTGATAATGTCTCACCAAAATATGTATTTTTATCCGCCTACCATTATATTATATTCAATCACTTGTACTTATTGGATTTTTCTATGAGCATTCATGGGTGCTCGTCGACATTGGTAGCAGCATTTTTTATAATTATTTTTTTGTTTTTGAGCTATTCACAAAGCAAGCTCACCACCATCAAGAAGAAAATCTGCCGCAAAAGCCTGTGTTCGGTCTTTTAGCCGCATAGACCATTCTTGGCCTAGCATGTTCACCATCTTCGACCACATACCTACATCATCGTTGGCCACCAAGCGAGATAATGGTCAAACGTAATCAAACTTATCGGTTATATAAATAGGATCCTCTCATAGAGCATTTAAAAAAATGTATTTGAGATAACACATTCGTTAGTTTTATTGAATCAGATAATAATATATTTATGTGAAAAATATTATTACATATGTGGGATTAAGCCTATGTCCAGCAGTGTACGGCAATTGGCTCGTAATTATTGAATATTATTGATGGCTATCTCTCTATGTTACAGTAAATCCCACGACCATCATAGCAGCTTGGACAATTTGAAAAGTCCATGCAGTAATCAATGTGGTAAGTGAAGCTACACAAAAACATATATTATATATTTAGATATTTAGTAGATAGTTAATGGAAAAAGCTGATGTTTATTTTAAATTGTAAATAGTGCATTATTTAAAGCCCGTTGCGTACACAACATTCCGGCGAAGACCCCAGCCCGAACAAAGGGTTGAATTGAAAACCAGCGCTGCGTGTGCAAGCAATTGCACACGCAGCACACGCTGAATTTAATCCTGTTGCCTTTTTAATTCTTAAATTAACTGTTTGTATGTGTATTGTATTGTTCTGTGTATTCCGGCAATAAACTATTTAAAATAAATAAAAAAAATATATTACTAGCAATGAACTGCGGCTTTGCCTGTGTTTAAAATTATATGTAAACATGCTGTGTTAAGTTACAAATTACATGCATGGCAAGTTTCATTTTTTAATTATAGTAAGGGTCAGCTCAGACCGTGACGCGACGTGACGAGAGAGGTTTGAGAATTGGTGGCGTCACGCGTTTTGCTGTGCCGCGCAGCGTTGGTCTACGCCGCGTGTCTTCGTCACATCGCGTCGCGTCGAGTTGCGGTGCGAACTGACCCTAAGTCATGTATCTTTAGATATCTAAATTGTTTATTTATGTGCTGAATTGGCGTCCAAAATTGTACAATGTGCCCATTTGAAGGAATGAATGAAGCAATTAATTTGAATTTTTAATTCAAATCCGTTTAGCTGTTATTGAATGATTGAAAAACAAATACGGCATATCCAATAACAGTAGATGCCATCTTTCAGCGATTTGCTCCTACCTCAGAATAAATTAATAGAATTCCTACTGAGCTGTTGAAAGTGATTCTATCCTCTCAAGAGAGTAGAGTCAATTTCAATGTCGATGTGATCGTATTTCGATCGTATCGTATTTTCTTAATGAGTTCAAACTCATTTAATTTAACTTAAGAAAAGCGATTACACCCACATATGTAGTCCACTTATATTTAATGCGTTCCATTTGTACAAAAATATATGAAATGCTTCTTCACAACGTTTCCCGCAGAGCATTGATTTGAGACATCGAGTAAACAGATTTCTTTTTGATTAAAATTTTTTTTAGCAAAGCATCCAGCAGGAAAATCTGTCGCAAAACATCTAATGTATCGACACTGACACTGAACTTTGAGAGCCAGTTCCCATTCTAGGTCTAGCGTGCTACCATCCTCAAATCATCCTCAAATGCTATAAAAAAAGGCATCGCACCGGTATTGTCTTTGGTAATGCTGGCGTCATTAGGCACTGGTAACACATTGCTCGTTGATTTCTAATTATTAATTAATTATATTTTAATATTGTAGGCTCGATGGCTCAGTGAAGCTACAAATGAACTCAAATAAACAAAAATATGCACCCACCGTCAAGTCCATTCCATTTTCAAGTACTTCACGCTTTTTTATCACACACCATCAGTCTTTAGACACTTCACTTCCGTGTTTTCGTAGTTTATTGTAATAGTGTTTACTGGATCGAGGCATCCGCGGCGCCGGCGCTTATTTTGTATGTTTTTTCGCGGTAACCAATCGCGGTCAGAGGTGAGCGATGATCACACGACGAACGTCTTTTTTATAATGGCGGGCGCGGCCGGGCAGCGGCGCGCGGGCGGGTGTTTTTGCTGCGTTCCGTTTCTCGTAGGTGCAGCGAAATATTTGACGAGTATTAAAATTTTGGGTTGCGGTCCCTACATTTCCCCCCACCGAAATCCGACAGGATTTCCCAGTTATAATTCCAAGTTGGAAATAAATAAATATTGTGTTGAAAAGTGTATTGAATAACAAAATATTAATGTAGATGTAGGGTGTCACACTGAGGTGTAGTGTTAAGTAAATATAAGGTTACACTAGATAGATTAGTACTACAAGTATGTAAATTATAGAGAGTGGACTGTATAGTATATGAAACTTAAAACTAGATGGGTTGACCTTTGTAAGATAAGTTAGAGAATAGAGACTTCTAATCATCCTGCTCCAAGGGGAGCGGGCTGAGCTTAACCACGGGTCTTGTGAATTCACTGTGTTTGGTTCGAACACTAACGACACGCGTCACATTGTCTGGGCCTGTGTATAGCTTAGTGACTCTGCCTAGTACCCACTGAAGGGGCGGTGCGTCCGAGTTTATAAGCACTAGATCGCCGACCTTCAGATCTCGACAACCTTTGGTCCACTTTTGGCGGGTTTGAAGTGTGTGAAGGTAATCTTTGCGCCACAGACGCCAAAACTGTTGGGCTATCTGTTGTACCGCCTGCCACCTACTCAGACGATTTATAGGGAGACTAGTTAGGTCATACTCTGGAGCATCTAACAATCCGCGGCCTACTAAGAAATGTGCTGGAGTAAGTATCTCGAACTCGCTGGGGTCCGAGGACAGAGCGCAAAGAGGGCGAGAATTGAGCACGGCTTCAACTCGCGCAAAGAGTGTTGTTAACTCTTCAAATGTTAGCGTCCTGCTTCCGATGGTTCTTTTTAAAAGTGACTTTGCCGATTTAATGGCTGCTTCGTAAAGACCGCCGAAGTGACTACCTGTTGGAGGGTTATGCTTCCATTGAACTTGACGTTTGGTAAACTCGCCTGAGATATCATCCGTGTTGGATTTTAAGAATTGTGAGACTTCAGCTAACTGTTTACCGGCTGAAACGAAGTTCGTCGCATTGTCTGAGATTAGCGCCTGACATAATCCACGTCTTGCTGTAAAACGGTCAAATGATGCCAGAAAGCATTCTGTGCTAAGTGAGGATAAAGTCTCTAAATGTACCGCGCGAGTAGCACAGCAAACGAAAATGCATAAATAAGCCTTGGTGATGCGAGCATTTCTACGAATGGACTCTTTTGTTAAAAATGGACCCCCTATGTCAAGACCTACCGAATGGAAGGAGTGAATATCTTCCGTTCGAAACTTAGGTAACTGTCCCATTAGAGGTTGCCTGACTGTCGGTCTTACTTTAAAACACGCTATGCATTTGCTTGTGCGTAGTCTGACTATGCTACGAGCGGACACAATCCAGAACTTTTGACTCAATATACTCTGTAGGGTACGTGGTCCTACATGTAAATAAAGCACATGGTAATAATCGATCAGACAATTAGTAAAATTGCATTTTTTAGGAAGCAATACAGGATGTTTTTTGTCGAACGAAATCTCTGCGAGCGAAAGTCTACCCCCCACCCTGAGGAGACCATGGGGGTCAACGAAGGGGTTGAGCTTTTGCAGAGACTGCTGCGGCTGAAGGCTCTTTGATATCGCGATTATATCGGCGGCAAAGTGGTGCTGTTGCACGGATTTTATGATGACGTCACGTGCGTCTTTTAAGTCACTTAGAGAAAGTTTAGTGCGCTCGGATTTAGGTGTGCGGCTATTCGTGATGAATTTACGAATCCGAGCTACGATATTGACTAATTTCGTGTAATTAGAATATCTCTCAGAAAGCTCATAGATGAGATTAGAGGACTCCTCCGACGTTACCAGCGCCATAGTGTTAAGGGAGGTTTTTAGTTCGGGAGGATTGACGTCTCTGAACTCATCTATAGCGCGTACTGGCCATCGCTCACTTAATAGCCAGCTGGGACCATTAAGCCATTCGGAATTTGAGAGAAGCACGGAGGGCGTCGCACCCCGGGAACAGATGTCGCTCGGGTGACTCTCACCACTTACATGGAACCAATTAGTACTGGGAACTGTGTCCAGTATTTTTGTTACTCGAGTGGCCTCAAATGTTTTAAGCTTGTAGCTTGGAGTGTTAAGCCAAGCCAGTACTACAGAAGAATCAGTAAACAACAAGATGTCGTTGATACTGATAGCTCGCTCCTGAAGAATACCTGTGACATACTTGACGAGTTTGGCGAGCAAGTGGGCTGCCATTAGCTCGAGTCGTGGTACAGATACCGTTTTCAGTGGAGCCACTTTTGATTTAGCAATGAGAAGGCTCGTTTTGCTATCACCGTCGTCGTTAGTCGTGTGTAGGTATATCTGAGCCGCGTACCCGAGGGTAGACGCGTCAGCGAACGCGAAAATACGAGAGGTCGTACTTTGCGATACCATCACGTGACGTTCGTGTCTAAGTTCGGAAAGTAGAGGTAGCTCCCGAACGAAGGCCCGCCATTCTGTTTCAAGGTCAACAGGCAAGCGCTGGTCCCAATCGAGTTTCAGGGCCCAGATCTTCTGCATGAAACATTTGGCATAAAATATGCAGGGTGCAACAAAACCGAGAGGATCGAATAAACGACCGATCTGTGATAGAACGGTGCGTTTTGTGACCTCGTAATCATACTTCATCGTTCTGAAGGAAAAGCAGTCCGTTCCTGGTAGCCACTGAAGACCCAAAACCTTGAGTGACAAATCTTCATCATCGTCAAACTCAATCGGAGTTTCTCGGTGATCTTCAGGGACCGCGGCCAGCACATGAGCACTATTACTAGCCCACTTACATAACAGGAAGCCAGCACTCTGCAACAGCTCGCGTAGATCCTTCTGCAGCTGGAGAGCGTCATCCTCTGTGGGTTCCGACCATAGTAGGTCATCCATGAAGAATCCACTTTTAAGAACTCGAGCTGCAGCTGGATACGTATCTGCGTGTTCGTCGGCTAAAGTATGCAGTACCTTGATGGCCAGATACGGACTACTAGCGACCCCATACGTGACAGTCGCCATCTCGTAAACCTGAACCGGTTGATCTGTTGAGTGGCGCCACAGTATGTGTTGATAAGGCCGTTGGTCTTGATGTATCAAAATTTGTCTGTACATTTTACAGATGTCTGCGGATATACAAACAGCATGTAATCGGAAATTTATTAATATCTGATTAATATCCGCCTGAAGTTTCGGTCCCGCTAGAACCACGTCATTAAGTGACTTGTGATTAGCAGTTTTTGTCGACGCGTCGAACACGGTACGCAGCTTGGTGCTGGTGCTCGTCGGTTTGAGAATACAAAAATGCGGGATCAAATACTTGGAATCCACGTTTTGTAAATTACCTAAACACGTCATGTGACCTAAAGACTCATAGTCGGACATGAATTTGTGATATTCACACTTTAATTGAGAGTCGCGGTCGAGACGCGCCTCTAAATTAGTCAATCTCCGTAACGCCACCTGTCGAGAATCGCCGAGACTGTGGTCCGGCCGAAACGGATACCTAACAACGTATCTACCGGTGTTCGGATCGCGACTATGTTCGTGCGCGAACAACTTTTCTGCTAATACGTCGTCGGGTTTCTTTGGTTGTTCCGACGGTACGTTCTCGACTTCCCAGAACGCGTTCATCACCCGGTCTAAGTTATCCGTACTAGAAAATCCGGAAAAAGCGTGGTTATCCGAGTCTAAACTCTTTTTATTGCTATCGCGCCAATCTATTTGACCGGTGATAACGTATCCGAAGATAGACTTTAATATCACGGGCAAACCCGGGCGTTCCGGTAGTATTTTATCTCCGTCGTATAGGTAAGGAAATAAGTCGCCTGCTATCAATAAGTCCACCGGCGCGGGCCGATGAAACGCTGGGTCCGCTAACTCGATATTCTGATAACGATCTAAAATATCAAGAGGTAACCTAACTGTCGGTAGATTGCCGGCTATGTTCGCGACGATAACCGCGTCCGTATTAAGAACGGGCGATGTATCGTGTCGCGGTTTTATTGCGAGCGAGGTTTGACCAAAGTTATCAACTTGGTTCCCGCCTAGACCGATCGTTCGAACATCGCATCTACGACGAGGTAATCCTAGCCTCTTCGCACAACTATGTGTTATATAGCTTGACATAGCGCCGCTGTCTATAAGTGCGCGCACGCAATGGAAGTGTCCCCATGCGTCCGCGACGTGTACGACCGCGGTGCCAAGCAGGACTGTCTGATCAGTCGAACATGTGAGACCCACAACGTTCCCTTGACACGTGACTGAGGAGTCGATGTGAAGAGAGCTGTGGTGCCTCTTTTTGCAGACCGTACAACAATGTTTGGACGGACAATCAGCGCTGGTGTGATTATCACGCAAACAGTTCTCACACAAACTGAGCTCTTTGACTTTGGCAGTGCGTGACTCAGGTGTAAGCGCGTTGTAGACTGCACAGCGATAGATAGCGTGTGGCATTGGACAACACGGACAGACGTTGGATTTCTGCCGTTCGACAACGTTGTTCATGCTGGCCACAGCTGCGGTCATAGTAGGTTTATAACCGTGTTGTGTGGTCGTATCCTTGTTTGAACGCGACGTAGATGGCTTGAAAGCTGGTGTAGACGGCTTGGCGTACACTGACTTGCTTTCTGACATCTCAAGGACACGCGCTTGCTTCTCGATAAAGTTCAATAATTGCTTAGCGGTAGGTATCTCGCCCGGCGGCACGGTCTGTTCGAACTCGCGGCGCGTCACGGGGTCGAGATTTCGCAAAGATATTTGGAATAGTATAAAACTAGATAAATCCGGAATTTTAAGAAGTTCTAAAGCTGTAATATTTTCATGATAAGTTTGGAGAAAATTATTAAGGTTCGCGGCCGATTCGCTTATCAACGGTTTAAAGTTAAACAGCTTGTCTAAATACGCCGAAGCAAGCGCGCGCTTATTCTCAAATCGCTTAACTAAGGCGCTCCATACGATGCTGTAATTATCAGCTGTGATTGGCATTGATTTCACAATAGATAAAGCCGAACCGCTAACCGATGACATAAGGTAATAATATTTCTCGACATCAGTAATCGCGGGATTATCATGAATTAAGCTCGTAAACGTATCACGGAAGGTTATCCAATTTTCGAGTTTACTATCAAATTTAAATAGTTGTAATTCGGGTAACTTTACGCACCGCCTAGTTATTTGCAATTCCTTGCCACCGGGTTCCGTCTTGGCGGGACGCTCGGGTGGGTGAAGGCCATTGGAAACTTTACGAATCGCATAATAAAGTACATCAAACGCCTTTATTTCGCTATACGTAGGGACATAATTTGGTTTGTATTTCCGATATAGTGAATTTATTTCCATAACGCACCTATTGTATTCCGCTCGGATGTCTGAGAGGTCATCGATCCGTGCAGAAAACTCGGCTAAATGAGTTACATCTGTTTCTACTTCTAATGACATTTCATATAAATGTTGAATGCGAAGAAAACACATTTCCTTTGACGTCAAGAAAGGATGAACCTGATCGTCGAGATCCGAGTCAGGAACAGTATTTTTACCAGTCATTTTGAGTCACTAAATTACGATACAACAACCGAAAACGTCGAAATAAATTATCCTAGAAAATAAATCCACAAAAATTTAATTACGTATTATTTTCCCGCTACGCAAGACGAAACGTAATGGCTGCCGGGCGGTGCCGGTGTTAGAGAGGTCTAACCGGCAAAGTAATCACAATAAAACACAGTAAATACACAATGTAGGCATTTGTTTCTACAATAACACGATGCTAGACATTTATAATAAGCGATATTACTATAGAAATGAGCTAGTACTATGAAATTCAGAAAGTTACGATGCAATTTGTTTCACTATCACATAAAGGTCAACGCACCCGTGTCACTGTTTTCGATAAAAAAAACACTATATTTTCGTATTAAACAATAAGGATTGCATAAAATATGTTATTTAGTGTTTGAAAAAGTGTAGGTTGAAGTTGGAACCTGTGTGGTTTATTAGTAAAACACAAATAAAAAGTGCAAGCACGTGTTGGGTGTGGTACCTACTTGGGAGGTGTAATATGATTTGTGTGCAATGAAAGTATTAAAATAACTATGAGACTTGACGTTATAACCGGGAGTCCGGGTCGAAGGCCCAAAATGTAGGCTCGATGGCTCAGTGAAGCTACAAATGAACTCAAATAAACAAAAATATGCACCCACCGTCAAGTCCATTCCATTTTCAAGTACTTCACGCTTTTTTATCACACACCATCAGTCTTTAGACACTTCACTTCCGTGTTTTCGTAGTTTATTGTAATAGTGTTTACTGGATCGAGGCATCCGCGGCGCCGGCGCTTATTTTGTATGTTTTTTCGCGGTAACCAATCGCGGTCAGAGGTGAGCGATGATCACACGACGAACGTCTTTTTTATAATGGCGGGCGCGGCCGGGCAGCGGCGCGCGGGCGGGTGTTTTTGCTGCGTTCCGTTTCTCGTAGGTGCAGCGAAATATTTGACGAGTATTAAAATTTTGGGTTGCGGTCCCTACAAATATTATTATAATTATCAAAATAAAATATTATGTTATTATTAATAGAATGAATATTTTATCGAGATTTCTTATTTTACAGATCCTCCAGTATTTCTGCTCTCAGCGCCTCCGATATACTTAGTTACATGTGATCATAGTAAAAAGGAATGATGTGTTTTTAGATATTTTAGGGCCATTTGAACTGGTAATAGGTTTCCTGATAATATCTCTAATAGACTACTATACTGTTCTAATCAGTCTATTAGAGATTTTATAAGGAACCAAGAGAACTTATTTGTCAGGGAACTTACCTAGCTTACTACCAACTTACCAACCAACCAACCTTAGTAACCAGTAAAACTGCTCCTCAGTGAGTCTTCTATTAAAATGATGACACACGTATTTGTTATTATTTTGGTAAACGTTTCACTAAATTAGTGTGCCAATGTCATAGAAGGATAATAATACTACGTAGCAATGTATTGATTTTATTAAATTAGAAGAGCATAAAATAAATATTTATAATGTACAAACAGACTTTTTTTGTGTACTAAGTACTTACTATCTTCCTTAACACAAAGTTCGGTGCCAGCCAATATGTTATATATTTTAGGATAGTTCCGCTATACAGATTGGACTGAAGTCAGTTGTTAAGCGCATCCTCACTACCGTCTTCCAAATCCAAAAAAGTAGATACCATAGATCTAGATATTAGATCGCATCTTCACTTAACATCAGGTGAGCTAGTCTGTCCAAAATAAAAATTATCACCCTCAGGAGGGCGGTAAAAATTACCCTCCGAGGGTGACAATTCTGTGTGTGACAAACCTGCGTATGACGTTACGCGAGTGCGGGCGCTTACTCATGGTGTGAGAGCGAAATTTAGGTTACGGCAATACAGCGCCACACAGACGGTGTGAGGCGCGGCGCTGCCATAGAAAAGATAATAATTGGCGCTGCTACAGTGCGGCTCACACACCACCTGTGTATTTCTCAGCAGTAATAAAATTGGTAAAACACGCCTGGCATGTAATCCGCAATTTTCACCACCGATTTTCTCAGAAACGGGTGGACCTAGCAAGTTGAAATTAATACCAGATACTGAGGTCTATAGTCCCTATTAGGTGTATAAAAATCAAGGTCCTGAGTCAGCACGATAAAAAGATATGGGCCATTTTAGATTTTTGCGAAAACTTGTAAGTACCAAAATTTACCTTAGTATTCAACTTTTTTTATTTTTCGGAATTTTTCCTTAACTGTTCTTTTCTTGTGCTGTAAGACCTTGCTTTTCACCAAAATTGACAATTCTAAAATTCATAAAATTTGGCAAGAAGCAAGGTCTTACAGTACAGATAAAGGAAAAATTCAAAAAATAAAAAAGTTGAAAATTAAAGGGTGTCCCCATACATACATAGTAAACGCGAATTAAGATAGACCTCTGAGTTATATGAGCGCTTATACGATTTAGAGGTCTAGCTTAATTGGTACATACCAACGTTGGTACGGAAGCCTCGGTGGGCGAGTCCAACTCGACTTGGCCGGTTTTTTTGTTACGATCCGACGCCAGTGCTACGGAACACAGACGTCGTGTGTAGATTCGCAAAGCTGGAAAGTTGCAAAAATGGCGCCGCAGGCAAAGTGGTCCGCTGCAGCGCTAAAAATCGTCGTCTAACCAAACGATTCAACAGTGAGCTTGATTGCTTCAAGGCATAGTTCTCTCGCGCTTAAAAGAACAAAAACGACATAAAAATCACGGACTCACGCGTTTTGTTTGATTAAAATTAGGTGAATCACGTCCACGTGCCATTGAGACTGCTTTTGGGCCAAAGAATAACATAATAATTAGAGTTACTGACTCAGACTCTAAGATCGTTATGGCCCATCATCTATGGACCATAATTTGAACCGAAAATTATCGTTTTTGCGGCGCCCACCCCTTACAAGTATTACATGTCTATCTCAATGCACCCATTACGATTACATACAATCAGCCTCAAATTGCAGTAAGTAGTAGGCGGATGTAACGGGAACCCTGAGTAACAAATAAAACACAATAATTATTAAACTTACACGTTTATTTACTACTTACAGGATTCAGTTGTTTTTTTTAAATAAAAAGGCGTTTTCTACAGCCCATCGAATTTTTTACAATTTACTTCTAGGTATTCATATTTTTTTATTATTTTTCTAAAAAATTACGGCTAGATAAAAAGATTTTGAATTATGGCCGATTAGTTTACGCTATAAATCTTATATTTATTGAGAAAATCTTAAAATATTCTGAAAAGTAAATTCAGCGAGCATTAGATTAGAAAAATATGTCACGAAATTGAATTCAGTCAACATTTATTTAGAGAACTAATTTATAGATGGCGTTGATATAACCTAAATCGAATAGCTAAGATCGCTCTTTTTCTCTCTCTTCTTAGTATACGACCTGAGTGTACGCTCTAGTTGAGCGTTGAGCGGAACGGGGCGTGCAGCGTTAGTTTCAAACATATGATAGCGCGTTATGGTGTCTTGAGTGCCTAGTGCGAATTTTATAGATTGGTTGACTTACTCGATCACGTTACAGTAAACGCAGATTTGTATGGAATTGAAAATCGCCATCTAGTGTGTATAAGCGATAACATTGTAATTTACATACACAAATCTACGTTTACTTTAACGTGATTGAGTGAGTAAATAAATCTGAAGAAACTCGCACTAGGCACTCTGAGCTCTAGCCACTACTACGCGTAAACATGTGTTTTAAACGAAAGCTGCACGCCCCGCCCCGCCTGATGCCCGTACGCTCTTGGCACTCAGGGAGTACACTTAGGCTGAGTTTCACCTTCTTACTTTAACTAAAACAAAAGTCAAAAATCTGTCAAACACCATATAAAAACACCGGTTAATAGTTATAGTTACGGTTAAAGTAAGATGGTGCAACTCAGCCTTAGACTGAGTTGCACATCTTACTTTAATCGTAACTATTACTATAACCAGAGTTTTTGTATGGAGTTTAACTGACTTTTGACGTTTGTTATAGTTAAAATAAGAAGGTGAAACTCAGCCTTACTCTTTTCTTATCTATAGATAGAAGCGGAAGAACACAAGTTACAACGTGTGTTCTTCCGCGAGTTAATGTGTAAGAAATTATTAATGTGGATTATTGATCATTAATGTGTCTACGATTGTAGGAAACAGTACAATGTTGGCAAGCATTGCATTTCTCTCAAAAACTCCACTGTCAGACTTCAATAAAGCATCAACATGTATATAAATATATTTCTTGATATTGGCTAAATGCACTGGTTATGTGGAGACATGTTAATACTAAAAATATTGACGCAAATTCTGTGACATATTTTTCTTCAAGAACGTATAAAAATGTTTACAAACGCTTACGGCAGTGTTTATTCACAAAATGCCTTAAAAAGAACACTTTTATGCAGCAATTTTCTTATAAATTAACTAGTGATGTGTACAAGTATTGCTTTTATTTTCGACTAAAATTAATATTGCACCAAAATATACATTTTTTTTTCTAATAATCAAATGAGTCATGTCGAAAATATGTTTCGAGAAGACGTAATTTTGATGTAAGAATAACAATAACTACGAATAAATATATAAAAATAATAAGGCTGAATTGCACCATCTTATTTAGACCGTAACTAAAACTATAATCACTGTTTTTGTATGGAGTATGACTGATTTTTGACGTTTTTAATAGTTAACGTAAGATGGCGAAACTTAGCCCAAGTAGGAAAAAGCATATAATTTTTTAATATTTACTTCATAAGAAAAGTAAAACAAAAAATATTAATTTATAATACATACTTAGTGTTTTCTTGATTTATTTTATTTTGAGTGAACAGCAGTGGATTGCCACACTGTATAATAATTTCTACCACGCATAGGTATAGAAAATAAAATACTTGTGGCAGAAATTATGTAACGCTTGCTTAATTCTGTATTTGTGATTCTTACATTAAAACTACCTTAAATATAATAATAAATATTTTTATAATATCTAAATAGCGTCATCACTAACACGATTTATTGCTTAACATTAGTTAATACTACGTATTTAATAATAAATTCATTTATATGGATGCGACGATAAATGGGGAAAATTTGGTAAAAATAAACAAATACAATTTGCGCGAAATATTTGACAGGCTTTTCAAACATTAATGTAAATGAAACCATAAAATTGAAAAAAAGTATTCTATTAAAGATCTATAAGCTCAAATTAGGTAAAGCATATAAAATTGCTGTAGGATAAAAAATATCATATGTTTTCGAGACGATTTGTGCGATATAAAAGTAAATAATTATTTAGGTATAAATTCAAATCTGCATCAAAATTGTTTCATCGCTACAGAGCACATAAACTCAGAGATTAAAAAAAAAGGATTTAGTTATAACATTTCACGAATACTTTGAATTAAACATCACATTATGAATTGCAAACATAGATATAATAAAAAAAACCATTAAGACAAATTGTTTTGGAAAAAGAATCGGAGTCTAAACGTATGAGAAATTATAACGACATGTATTAATATAAATGTCATTTAGTTTGACACATTTCGAAAATATATTAAGTTCCCCTTTGCTAATCAATATCAAAGTCAAAGTAATATCTAAGCATCGTTACAAGCGACTTTTGGCAGCGAATTATTTGCAATTATATGACATCGTGATACATTTTGATGTTTTTTTAAACGCAATTACATTGAAATGTATTTATTTTTAATAAATAATGTGAAATAGTTTCGCTGCAAAGAATCGCTGTGTGTAACTGCTCTAAACCACCAATTTCCAATTTAATAGACAGTTTATTTATGACAGGAATATGATAATAATAATCATAGAAAATATTCTAAACGCAGTCACAACACTTCAAAAGCTTACATTCTCTAATAAAATAAAAAATATAATATCTTTGGTGTTACATCAAATCGTTTGACGATCTCATAAAAAATAGTAGAAAATGAAATTTCGTAAACTGGCAACGAAGTGGAACGCGCTCTCATTGGTCGATCGGGTGCGCGAGCAGGGTATATAAGGCGAGGAGGGAGATAAGACGCATCAGTTGCGATTTCGTCGCTGATGAGAACATTGGTATCAATTCGTCCGCGTGCGCTGTGTGCGTGCCGCCCAATGTGTGGAATTGGAAGATGTCGCTAACCTGAAATAAAGAGAGGGAATATTTATTAAGCATTACTCTTAAATGTTGATGTTTATATCAGGATAGACATCCTAAATCTGTTTGTATGTTAACTAGACGTGATACATTTTCAATGTAAATCTCAAAAAGATTATACTCAACGGAGATTGCATGTAGAATAAACATTGAACATCTAAAACAGCAACATGTATAGAGCGGGGAGTTGTTAAAATTATCACTTATTTAAATAAGGGATAATTTTAATTGAGGGCTCAGTGGTGTAGTGGGAGAATGGTCGGCTTTGACGCCACAGGTAACAAGTTCAATCCCCGCCGTGCACCAATGGATTTTTCTATAGAAAAATGTATGTGCGCTTCTTACAGAGGCCCTCCGGTGAAGGAAAAACATCGTAAAGGAACCTCCAACCGCCGCATGGTGGTAGGACACTATCTAGTGTCCGCCTGGCCAGCTACCTAAAGTTATAAAATCTGTCGCCAAATGTGTTCCGGCAGCTATACTTGAGAGCCAGTTCCCATTCTAGGCCTAGCGTGCTACCATTCTCGACCGCATCATCACTTACCTACCAATAGGTGAGATAGTGGTCAAACGCTAGCCTACAAGATATAAAAAAAAAACAAAAAATATTATTAGTAAGTATATAGATTGAGAGGAGATTGCATGTAGAATAAACATTGAAGACCTAAACATATGATCTTAAACCATGGTTTTGTTCTTTCCGTCTTTCATCCGTGATATGGACTATGGATGATAAGTCCCCAGCGATATAGCAAATGAAGCAATCATCAATCAGCGGCGATTTGTTTTTTTTTTTTAATAAAATGAAATGAAGTGTAATAATACCTCATTCCATCCATATCTGTTCTTCGCCTGTACAATAGCCTCGTAGACCGCTCCCGGCTGCAGAGCGCGCAGGTCGTGTGACACGGAGTGTGACAGCGTGCCGCCCGGAGCCGGCGCGGGCAGCACCACGTCGTGCCAGCGACCTGGCTGCTGGAATGACTCGTTTATCTGGAACGGGAAACAAACAAATTTTTAACAGACTTCACAAAAAAGGAGGAGGTTCTCAATTTTACTGTTTTTTTTTTGTGTTTGTGTTTGGTCCCTCTAAACCGGTCGGTCTCCGGATGAATTTGGATAAAACCAAAGTCATGTACAACGAGCACGTTGTTCCGGAAACGATTGCCGTAGATGGAATCCCACTCGAAGTTGTCACTAAGTATGTTTACCTAGGGCAGACGCTCCAACTAGGCAAACATAACTTCGAGAAGGAAATCCAGAGAAGAATTCAGCTGGGCTGGGCAGCATTTGGAAAACGTCGAGTCTTCTCGTCGCCTATACCGCAGTGTCTAAAGAAAATTATTTTTTATTTTAGTGTTAATTATGAATTATTTTAAAAATATATTTATATATTTAAGTAGTAATTAATATTAAAAATTTAAGAAATTAAGATTTAGTAATATAGAAATTATTAACAAATTTTGTGCCAGCAGTTGCGGTTATACAAGTTACAAAAGTTTTTAACCAGTGCGTCCTACCTGTCCAGTAGTGGACTGACACAGGCTGATGATGATGATGACCTCTGAACCCCATCAAATCTTGAGAGAGTATGCCTCCCGTTTGGTCCCATTCAAATTTTATCGAGCTATGCTATACAATTATCTCCGGAGATATGGAGATAAACAATATAAGCAAATTTGTATACTTTGATGACATGATTATAACTTTGACTATCACGACATGTGAAGTCGGTTTTTTTTGTTTTGTACCATCATACATTATATTATATAGAGAGAGTGTAGGGACCGCAACCCAAAACTTTATAATACTCGTCAAATATTTCGCTGCACCTATCGTCCTACGAGAAACGGACCGCAGCAAAAACACCCGCCCGCGCGCCGCTGCCCGGCCGCGCCCGCCATTATTCGAAGACGTTCGTCATGTAATCATCGCTCACCTCTGACCGCGATTGGTTACCGCGAAATTCACAAAAGAAGCGCCGGCGCCGCGGATCATTCAATCCAGTAAAACTATTACAATAAAGAAAAGTCGCGAGTGAAGTGGTTTTAGACTACATTGGTGGAGTGTGATAAAAGGTGTGAAGTACTTGAAAATCGCTACTATGAAAAGGACTTGACGGTGGGTGCATATTTCGGTTATCTTTATTTAATTTGTAGCTTCACTGAGCCATCGAGCCTACAGAGAGGTTGGTTCAGTTAGCTACCGGTACACTATTAACTTATTATGGTAGAAAGTTGATAGTGACGTGCGACCGTTTATATTGTTCATGAATTATACTCACGATACGTTTAATAAAGTTAAAAGGTTTGTTTTTATATTATCCTGGAAACTTAGATCGAATCGAAAAACCGTTCAGGGTTCCGAGCGTACGCGTGCGGCACCCGTCGAGACTGCACGTCGCACCCCTTAACAATGAAACGCTATAATATGCTCCGAAACCTATCGGAACCCTGAATGGTTTTTGATTTGATAATAATAATAATCCCGCAGGGGCGGCTTTGTGGCGAGCCGTCGGTGAGTGGTGACACCGCGTACCTACCCCTATCCCGTGAGGGCTAAATGAGACCCTCTGACCACCAAGCCGGTGGTGGGAATCGCAAGAGCTAAGACCTAAGCTCCAGGGTAGAAGGCATAAAGCCGCTAGTAGCGTTTAGTGAAAGTGAAGCACATCTCTCAACACCATAAGCTATACACGCCGATGTTGCCCCTCGGCGCCGACATAACGGTCCGCCTTTATGAGGGGCCCATTCAGTGTATAGCGAGTCACCACCCGCCTTAATATTTTGAAATGAGGCATTATTGGCGGGTGCAGGCAGTACCTCATCCCATAGACCAGGCATCAGACATCAAGCAGCACAAATTCATAGCCATAATAAAATGTACCATATTTTTATAGTTTTTCATCTCTCCCCACCCACAAACCATATTCGGCTCCGTCAATGCCTAATAAAGGACCGGGAATTTACCACTCGAGAAAGTATATTTCAATAAAAGATAATAATAATAATAATGAGAATCTACAACAAATATCATTGTCAATGTTATTTACATACATTTGAAGTTGCAACTGTTCGAACCATTATTGGCAACTGTTACAACTGTTAGTTGAAACTGTTACAACTGTTAGTTGAAACTGTTACAACTGTTAGTTGAAACTGTTACAACTGTTTGTTGAAACTGTTACAACTGTTAGTTGAAACTGCAACAACTGTTAGTTGAAACTGTAGCAAGTGTTCGGTGCAACTGAAGTTGAAACTGTTACAACTTTTAGGGGCAACTGAAGTTGAAACTGTTACAACTGTTAGTTAAAACTGTTATTTGAAACTGTTACAACTGTTAGTTGAAACTGCAACAACTGTTAGTTGAAACTGTAGCAACTGTTAGGTGCAACTGAAGTTGCAACTGTAAGATTAATCTATGGAACAGTTTAGAGCGAAAGCTCAAGGTATATATAGAATAATAATAGATAAGATATATAAAGGTAACTGACCGCTAGCTGCCTATAAAGCAGTCTGAGCTCATCGAGCGGCGGGTAGCTGTCCACTGCGAAGCTGAGCGTGTATTGTGTTGGCGAGCGCGCCAGTGGGGGGGAGGTGAAGCGCGCCGGGCCCGGCCGGCCCGACACCTCCACGTGCTGGCGGGCGCGCCCGAGACTGTTGTCCGCTACACAGCTGGAAAGTGGGGAAATATCGGAGGTTTTAGGTCAGTATTACCGAGGCAGTATTGTATAGACACTTTTGGAGTTTACTCTTTAAGAATCAATTTTCATATAAAAGCCCGGGGTATGAAAATGTATGCGGAGTAAAATCAAACTTAGGATCAGCACAGACCGCGACGCAAAGCAACGCGACGCGACGTGGCGCACACTTATTGAAAGAGTTATCACTCTTTAAATAAAAAAGAACTTTATTTACTACACAAAAAGATACACATTTAGTTGAGTTAATTTGGCGGCTACCGGCTTCGCCGCGCGGTGCAGCTCGGCGCAGCGAGACGTGCGGTGTGGGCAAAATGAAATCTGTATCTTATTGTTTAGTTGATAAAGTTCAATTTATTATCACGCAGCTTCCCGCTGCGCCGCGTGAAACCAGAAGCATCGTCACTTCGCGTCGCGTCGCGTCTCGTCGCGTCGCGTCTCGTCGCGTCGCGTGGCGTCTCGTCACATCGCGTCGCGGTGGGAACTAACCGTAACGTGATGTAACGTTACGTTCAGTACTTTTATTTCATAGGTAGGGTGTTCTTTGATGTGGTGCTATTTTAAAGATCTGATCAATATCTCCAGAGATGACGATAAATGACATTGACATTCATTGACCTTGACCCTGACCTTGATCACAATAATAATAATTCTTAAAGAGTATACTCCAGTTGTGCGTTGGAGCTGACACACTTTTTTTGGTGGTATCACAATATATTACTACAAAAAGTATCTCTATAGAGTTAAAAAAAAGTTCTCTAAAGTTTCTATTTCTTTTCTATTCGTCTTTGTTGCACGCATAACTTCTTAAGTGGTATTTTCCAAATTATGTTCTCCTAACAATGATGGTATCATTTATAGTTTTTGGTGTAAGTTAATTTTTCCAATTATTATATCACACGAATTGTTCTGTGATCAATGTATTAACTACAGTAATATTATATTTTTACGAAGGTATAGCATGCTAAAAAGTTTTGCTACTTTTTTTAAAATATATTATATAGGCTAGCGTTTGACCACTATCTCACCTGTTGGTAAGTCATGATGCGGTCGAAGATGGTAAGCACGCTAGGCCTAGAATGGGAACTGGCTCTCAAGGATAGCTACCGGAACACATTAGATGTTTGGAGACAGATTTCTTACTTGAGGGTGGTGGCTGGCCAGGCGGACACTAGATATGTCCTACCACCATGCGGGGGTTGTTGGTTTCTTAACGATGTTTTCCTTCACCGGAGGGCTACTGTGAGAAGCGCACATAATTTTTTTAATAGAAAAATCCATTGGTGCACGGTGGTTTGAACTCGGTACCACGGCATCAAAGCCGACCGTTCTCCCGATTACGCCACCGGGCCCTCTAACTACTCTCTACTTCTTTATCTTGTTTGTGTATCTCACCTATAATTTCCAAAGTCTTCAGGCTGTACGTTAGCAATAAGCAACGTGTGATTATTTCCCCTTGCAGACATTGTGACTCGTTCGGATGCACTCAGCGGGAACGAGTTTTGATACCACGACACCTGAAATATAGTATAGGATACATTATAATCATTTATGATCGTACATAACGGTAAAATTGACTTTACTTGCTTCGATAGTTAATGTAGCCAGTATTGTATCATGTCATAAAGGTATAAAAATGAGTTTGAGATGCTTATCTCCATATCTCCGGACATGTTTATCTCCATATCTCCGAACATGATTATCAGATCTCGATAAAAACCTTTTTAGGGACCAAACGGAAAACATAATCTCTCAAACGACAAAAATAATTTTTCAAATCGGTTAAGATTTGACGGAGTTCTGGGGTAACAAACATAAAAAAAATAACATCGAATTGAGAAACTTCTTCTTTTTCAGGGTTCCGTAGTCCCGACAAGGAACCCTTATAGTTTCGTCATGTCCGTCTGTCTGTCTGTCTGTCAGAGGTTTTGCTAAGAGACCGTTAATACTAGAAAGCTGTAATTTTGTAGGTGTATGTATATAAATTACGTCGACAAAGTGCTGAAATAAAATTTTGAAAAATATTTTTTTTAGGATAGCTCCACTACACGAGAACTGGGGATGATTTTTTTTGTCGTCTACCCCATCGTGGGGGTAATCGTTGAATAGGTCTTTTAAAATGACTTAAGGTTTGCTAATACCATTTCAGGTTGAATGCACGATTTACGAGATATTAATCTTTAAAGTGCAAATGTTTGTTTCAGTAGGGCGTCCCCCCCCTCTAAAAGCTAAACTGCTGGCTTGAAAAATCTAGAAAAAATCGTGATAATAGTGCATTTTATGAACTTTAAAGGAAAACTATAGCGGTTAAGATAACTTTATTAGTTTAGCAGTAATAGTCGTTGAACTTGGGTGTTGGATAATTTTGTACCAAATGCAAAATCCTTGGAATAAATCCTTTAAAGTGACAAAGACGAAGTACCTATAGTTGCTTGTTTTTAAGGGGTAAAGACTTGCATTGAATAACGGGCTACTACGGAACCCTACACTGCGCGTGGCCCGACACGCACTTGGCCGGTTATTGAAAACTCGGTTACGAACGTTTGTAACTCTGTCACTCTGCCTGATTGTTACCTAATCACGCCTAGAAGGACAATCCGATCTTACTGAAATTTAACAAGGAAATATTTTGTAGCATAAAGATGAACATGGCTACTTTTTTTTAATATATTTTTTTCAATAATTAACTCAGGCACAGAATAATGAATAGTACAAACTCAGCTCACAAAAATAATTACAGACAGAGACAGTTTTATATGGCGTCATGTGTCAGATAACTATCTAACGCATTATCAGGAACCGGTGAAACTGGCCCTTAATATCCTAATGTTTCATGGTAAGGCACAGTGCGAAGTCACACAAAAATCTGTCAGTCCCGTTGATGGATAATTAAAAAGATCTGACATTAAAATAACAATAATAATATGAGAAGGATAAAACTATACAATCACTAGTATGAGTGAGCGAGACGGATAACATTTTTTTTATCCTTCTCGCGTATGCGATTTTATTGTTTGCCACCAGCTCTGCCCCCAGCTCTAGCGGCGCCTATTGGCTTTCACCCGGTGTCATATATAACCCGACCAAATTACGTTGTTAATTATATCTCTATAGCTATTACATCGTATACGCCAAATTCTTCTCCATTTAATTTTCCCTCCACGGTCAGTCCAAAGTTTTGAGTGCAGTTTCTGTTGAAGGCAGATGTCATCGATTATCACAAGGCGAGCCTTTTTTTTTAGTCGACAACATACATTATTGTTTGCAATTTAGCATCCACGCCAATCACGGTTTGACATCTTTTTGTATATCTTACCTATTATAACATTATAAGCCATAATGTCAACTACTATTATTGTGAACATTATTTTCTTCTGTACATATTTTGTAGCTTTTGATTCCAAATAAATTATTACTTATTACGATTACTTATTAATCTAGGATCCTGATCTTACCTATTATAGATAGCGTTTGACCACTATCTCACCGGTTGGTAAGTGATGATGCGGTCGAAGATGGTAGAACGCTAGGTCTACAATGGGAACTGGCTCTCAAGGATAGCTGCATTAGAATTCGTATTGTTTGGGAATAATATTTGTTTTCCACCAAAATCATTGCTATTCCCATATATTTTGAAGTTGCCTTTTCCATGAATGCTGGAATATATGTGGTCTAGGAGTCATTTAATAAAATAATGTACCTCAGCCGGAGGGTCTGCAAGCACGGTACATAGAAGTTCTGCTCGGAACCCTTCCCCGGTGTGTACCCAAGAACGCTCCACTGTGATCTCAGGCGGGTCTGAAACAACAATATTTTTACGTCTATTGCAAATGAAAGGTTTTCTTAAATCACCAAAAAGGCGTTTTTAACCGACTTCAAAAAAGGAGGAGGTTTCTCAATTCGACCGTATATATATATATATTTTTTTTATTTTTTTATGTTTGTTCGCGGATAACTTCGTCGTTTATGAACCGATTTTAATTATTATTTCTTTGTTCGAAAGGAGATATCGCAAGTGTGGTACCATGGTAATTGTATTGAGGTCTGATAAGTATCTCCAGAGATATTGAGATAAACATCTCAAAATTGGTACTGAAAATGAATAGCGCGGCATTGAAGTTGATTCTTTTTTAGTTTTTAAACGATATTATATTAAAAAGAAAACATACATTTTTTTTAAATAAAGCGCCTCGTTGATTTAAAAGTACGTCATTTATAAGCCATCTGTTGAGTATCCAGGACCTGTCCTGGGGTGGAAGTCTCTAGATTGATAGCGATGCGTCTTTTCATCGCAAACGTCTGCTAGAATGAGATGCAGCTAGACAGTTGTTATCTGCATCTCTTTTCTTATCGACGATTATCGCTCGAAATTCATCGCTATGCATGTAGAGACTAGTGACCCTTGATACTCGATAGAGTTACAAAGCTATCAACTTACCCGTTCAAGTAGATTGTACTTGGAACCGAAATATTTTAAATAAATTAAAAAAACAAGTGCCTCCTTTAGCGTAACTAGTGTAAACAACGTATGCAGAGAGATGGCGCTAATATGAATAAAAAACATATATCTTCATAATAGTTTTACTATTGAGAGACTGTGTAGTTCTTTTGCGTCTGTGAGAATTTAGTAGTATTATCATTATGAAACTATTTTATATCTACCGCCACTGGTTATTATTTTATTGAAATAAACATCTAAAAATGTAATGCTCACCTAAAGGTTACATAGTTAAACGTAGTTTGATATTAGTTATTATGCCTTAAACCAATGTCTTGTAGTAGTAAGTAATCCTAAGTTAAAAATGTTATATAAGCTTTTAGGTTTGGAAAACATGTTATAAATTATAAATAGTACTCCTAGGATAAAATTTACACTAGTTTGTACATTGTATTATACAAAATGATTAATAAAGACATTTAAAAAAAAAAAAAAAAAAAAAGTTCTTTTGCGTCATTTGTGGCAAAAACCTGGGACCTCTGGAATGCTTTGTCAAGTATATTTGCGAACTACTCTGAAGTTAGGTATACTTGACTAAGAGCTCAGAGTAGTCCCTGCAAATATACTTGACAAAGCATTCCAGAGGTTACTGAAGTAAAGTAAAGTAAAATCCAACTTATGCAGCTGGAACTCTCTACTCAATGAATCTTGTATGACCTAAGTTCACCAGAAGATAGCACTATTATCAATTTTAGAAGTAATTTTGCTTACATTATTAAGATTTACAAAATATCTTGTCAAACAACAGTTTGTTCAAATAATATATTGGTTCTCAGTCTCAGATCTTAGCGTCATTTTCTACAAGGACCTGGGGGCCTAGACAAAATCCAATTTCTATTTACATTCACGCTAACGCTACTTCAAAATGTATGGGATTGACAACCTTGTTGCGGAAACATAAATGTTATTCCCATACATTTTGAACTTGCGTGAGCGTGAATAAAAACAGAAATGGAATTTTGTCTAGGGGGGCTGGGGTTACTGAAGTAAAGTAAAGTTAAATCCAACTTACAGAGAACTTGCAGCTGGAACTCTCTACTCAATTAATTTAGTATAAACTAAGTTTACTAAAAGATATTATTATTATTAGAAGTCATTTTGTTTACATTATAAAGATTTACAAAATATCTTGTCAAACAACAGTGTGTTCCAATAAAGTGTCAGGTTCAGTTCAGTATTCCAGGTTTTTGCCGAGCTATATTATATTGATCGAAGGTTCGAAGGATCGAAGGTATCGAAGGTTTTGAAAAATGACGTTAAGTCATTTTCGGTAAAAACCTGGGGTTACTGAAGTAAAGTAAAGTAAATCCAACTTACAGAGAACTTGCAGCTGGAACTCCGTGACGAGCGGTGCTCCGACCCCGTTGTCAACAGTGCACGCGTAGCGGCCGCCGTGTCGGCGCTCCAACCTGGACAGCTGTAGTTGTGGCCCCTCGCCGATCCGTGCCGTCGTGTCGTTCTGGAACGGGGGGGCCTGGTGACAGGTACACCTGATCTATAGACTGTTCTCACTGACAAACATTATCATTTTTTGGGATAATATTAATGATCCCGAATCCTACGAATCTCACACGGGAGTGACCCTGATCTGTAAATATCTAGTCACAAAAGAATCTCACACGGGAGTGACACTGACCTGTAAATATCTAGTCACAAAAGAATCTCACACGGGAGTGACACTGACCTGTAAATATCTAGTCACAAAAGAATCTCACACGGGAGTGACACTGACCTGTAAATATCTAGTCACAAAAGAATCTCACACGGGAGTGACACTGACCTGTAAATATCTAGTCACAAAAGAATATTTAAATTTGATTGAACTATGAGTAGGGAGGTAGGTTATTAACACTTTAATACCAATATTATATTATGTGTAAAAAAGTTTTTTTTTAATATCTTATACGCTAGCGTTTGACCACTATCTCACCTGTTAGTAAGTGATGATGCGGTCGAAGATGGTATGTACGCTAGGCCTAGAATGGGAACTGGCTCTCAAGGATAGCTGCCGGAACACATTAGATATTTCTGGCAACAGATTTTCTAACTTGAGGGTGGTAGCTGGCCAGGCGGACACTAGATAGTGTCCTTCCACCATGCGGTTGTTGGTTTTAACGATGTTTTTCCTTCATCGGAGGGCCACTGTGAAAAGCGCACATACATTTTTCGATAGAAAAATCCATTGGTGCACGGCGGGGTTTGAACTCGGAACCTCTGGCATCAAAACCGACCGTTCTACCACTTACACCAGTGGACTTATATATTTATCGACCAGAACGGCTGGATCCATTTGGCGGAAATTTTGCACATCTAGATATCTAGGAGGGTAGAATACAAAGGATATATTTTAAACGCAGGTGAAGCCCCCCGCGCTGCAAATTATTTAATAAATTTCTAATTCTCTCCGACTCTTTTTTTAGGCTACCGTTTGACCACTACCTCGCTTGGTGGTAAGCGATGACGTGTTAGAAGATGGTAAACATGCAAAGTGCTGCCGGAACACCTTAAGTTTGTAGCGTCAGATTTCTCCTTGATGGTAAGCTACATTTTGGTAGCAAGTCAGACGGAATATCGATATAATGCTCCTATCACCCTTGGATCTCTTGACGCGATTCCAACTCTTATCTGAATTTTTAATTCGATTTTAGATTTTTAATCATCCTTAATAACTATTATGTAAACGTGGAAGTTTGTTTGTGTTTGTTATTTAATTTGATTAAAAAAATACTACTGAACCTCTAGCTACTGAACGTATTTAGATGAAACTTGGCTCGAAGATTAACCTGGATAAACGCAAGGGATATTTAAAAAAAATGTTTATATTACGCGGGCGAAGCGGCGGGGAATGTCTCTCACCAGTTTATGCCATGTGACGGAAGGCACGGGGTTGCCACTCGCGCGACATTCAAGCACCGCAGCGCCCCCACGCCGCGCGGCCGCGTGCCGAGACTCCGGGGCCGCGCGGACAGATGGCGGCACTAGCACCTCCACCGTGTGCACTTGGTCGCGCGCCACGCGGTCCGATATCTGGCAAACGTAGTCGCCTGCGTCCTGGAATTAAAAAAATATCATATAAGCCATTTTAACTGATTAAAAAAAAGAAAGAGCATCAAATCAATCGATCAACCCTGAAGTAACACACAAAAAAAAATCAACATACAAAATACACCTCAAACTTGCTACTAAAATGTTATTAGTTAAAAATGACTTATTACAAACAAGATAAGTTTAGGACGCCCTTAGACTCAAAAGAGCCATAACTTCACAAGGTGCTTGGCAAGAGCTGGATAAGAGCAGCCGTGCCCAGTGGCGTGCAGTTGTCCAGCAGTGGAGTAGCATTGGCTAATGAAGTATAACGATGATGCTTTACCTTCACCTACAGATTCCTCAATTCGCCCTTTTTGAAGAGCTTACTTATTTTTTTTTTTTAACTAAATACCGGTATGACTCACGTAAATAGGTCGAAAGTCGATGGCGACGTGCGACCGGTTTCGAAGCGGTTAGCGCTTCTTCATCAGCGGCGAATATGACGAGTGCACTCGGCGGGCGGCTCGTTCATACTGGCGTCGGGTGTCATTCGCGCCGCGCGCCTCTGCGCACGTAATGCTCGTGCGGTTAGCGGCGGTGCCGCCGGCTCAGGTGACGGTGAGTCATCGTAGGAAGTTTCTTCATCTTCGTCGCTCGATGTCATGATATTAAGGCCCGTGCACACTACGCTGACTGTATCTCGGGGCACATAAGGGTGTTCTTCAGTGTGTTTGAATGCGAGAACCGGTTGCCATGCAGGAGCCACGGTCCAACCTCGATCGCGGTTGAAATTAGGATGACGAGTAATTTCTATGGCCTCGCGTACTTTTCGCGGAATCAAAAACTTTTCCTTCGCCAGTACGGAGGCCTTATCGAATCTGAGAAAATGACCCGTCTCCCGCGCGTGTTCCGCCACAGCGGAATTTCCCGTGTCCACATTCTTCACACTTCTAATGTGCTCGGTCAGTCTTGTACTTATGTTGCGACGGGTTTCGCCGATGTAACTCTTACCGCAATCACAAGGAATCTGGTACACGCCCGGAGTTTGCATCGGCTGCTTGTCTTTGGGTGACCGCAAGAGTTGCTGTATTCGTCCCGGTGGGCGGTAAAATGTTTTTATGCTGTATTTTCGTCGTAAGAGGGCACCGATTTTATCTGTTACCCCTCTTACGAACGGTAGGTAGATCGGAACCCTGTCTACAGCAGTAGGTCTTTCGCGTTCAGCCCCCTTCACCCATCGCCAGCATTGTCTCCAATTGTAACCATTTTCCTGTAAAACTCGTTTAAGGTGATCTAGCTCAGTGTTTATGTATTGAGGATCGCATAAGCGGAGGGCTCGGTCTATTAGAGACTTTGGAACTGAGGCCAGTTGTGAGTGATGGTGGTGGGAGTCTGCTCTCAGATATCTATCGGTATGTGTGGGTTTCCTGTACACAGTACGTGTCACCGTTCCATTAGGCATCCGCATAACTTTCACATCCAAGAATGGCAGTAGTCCCTCGTGCTCTTCCTCCACTGTGAAATTAATCTTTGAGTGCACAGAATTCAGATGAGTCAAGAACGGCCGCAGTATATCTTTCTTAATGATGGCGAAGACATCATCCACATATCGCCACCAAAGGCGTGGTTTGTCAGGTGTGTTTAAAGCTTGGTCCTCAAAATGGAGGAATTTGAGGAATGAATTCTGTGCCCGCCGAGTGCACTCGTCATATTCGCCGCTGATGAAGAAGCGCTAACCGCTTCGAAACCGGTCGCACGTCGCCATCGACTTTCGACCTATTTACGTAAGTCATACCGGTTTTTAGTTAAAATGAATTATGCTCACGATACGTTTAATCAAGTAATCATCATTCATCATCATCATCATTAACAGCCTGTACTCGTCCACTGCTGGACATAGGCCTCTCCTATGGCACGCCACTGAGCTCGATCTTCAGCTATTTGTTTCCAACCGCTGCCAGCCAGCTTGCGTATATCATCGCTCCATCTAGCTGGAGGGCGTCCTACGCTTCGTTTCCCGAGTCGTGGTCTCCACTCTAGAACACGTCTACCCCAACGGTTATCGGTTCTACGACAGATGTGACCAGTCCACTGCCACTTCAGCTTGCTAATCCTTTGAGCTATGTCGATAACCTTGGTTCTCTGTCGGATGACTTCATTTCGAATTCGATCTTTCAGAGATACTCCGAGCATAGCCCTTTCCATAGCTCGCTGAGCGACTTTTAATTGGTGGATCAGTCGCACCGTCAGTGTCCACGTCTCGGCTCCGTATGTCATTACAGGTAGGACGCACTCATTAAAGACTTTTGTCTTTAGGCTCTGTGGTATCGGCGATGAAAAGACTCGACGTAGTTTTCTATATGCTGCCCATCCCAGCTGTATTCTTCTGCGGACTTCCTTTTCGAAATTGTTTCTACCCAATTGCAAGGTTTGGCCAAGGTAGACATATTCTTGAACAGTCTCGAGAGGGACTCCACTTAAGGCAATCGGTTCCGGAATGACATGTTCGTTGAACATGATCTTGGTCTTATCCAAGTTCATCCGGAGACCGATGCGTGCAGAAGAATCAGCAAGGGTGGTCAGCATGTATTCCAAGTCCTGTACGGTTTCAGCCATGATAACGATATCGTCCGCAAATCTCAGGTGTGAGAGGTTTTCGCCGTTGATGTTTATGCCTCGTCCTTTCCAGTTCAGCGTCTTGAACATATCCTCTAGAGCGTTTGTGAACAATTTGGGGGAAATAACGTCCCCTTGTCTCACACCTCGATGTAAAGGGATATGTTCAGTCTGCTGATTTTGTACTTGGACGGACATAGTCGCGGCTTCATACAAACCTCTCAGCACTTGCACGTATCGCCAATCAATTTGGCACCGTTGCAGGGAATCCAGAACAGACCAGGTTTCAATAGAGTCAAAGGCTTTCTCATAGTCCACAAATGCTAGACACAGGGGCTGGTTATACTCTTCTGTCTTCTGTATAACCTGCCGCACAGTGTGTATGTGGTCTATGGTGCCGTATCCTCCTCGGAACCCAGCCTGTTCAGGGGGCTGGAACTCGTCGAGTTTACGCGCGAGACGATTTGTGATGACTCTCGAAAACAGCTTATAGACGTGACTCAAGAGTGAAATAGGTCGATAGTTCTTTAATAGGGTTTTGTCTCCTTTTTTGAAGAACATAATGACTACACTCTTGCTCCACGTCTTCGGAGTTCTCCCCGAAAAGAGGACAGAATTGAAAATACGCTGAAGCTGTTGTAGCGTAGGAGTTCCACTAGCTTTTAAGAGCTCCGTTGTGATTCCATCCTCTCCGGGGGCTTTTCCGTTTTTAAGCTGTCTGAGAGCCAACACAATTTCGTCTAGGCTGATATCTGGCAAATCTTCGGTATGGTGGCGGGTTAGAGTGGCTCTAGGATCTTCAATATGGGGTTGGGGACGGGACGCTTGTGAGGTGTATAAGTGGCCGTAGAAGTCTTTAACTTCCCTGAGAATCTCCGGCTTAGAAGCGACGGCACTCCCGTTAGATGTGGTCAACTTCGTCAGATGGCTTCGGCCCAGCTCTTGAACAAAGACTTTTGACCCCCGGTTTCGCTCGATCGCATCTTTAATAGAGCTTGTGTTGGAATTCCGGAGGTCCCGTCTTACGAGCTTCGTGATCTTTTTGTTCAAAGACCGCTGTTCTGACGAAGTGACTGCAGGAGTTTCACGCCGCTTCTGCATTAGCTGCAGAGATTCTCCTGAAAGCTTAGACTTCCTAACGGCACCTCGCGTCTCACAGAATTTCGTTCCCTCTTCCCTGAGGATTTCCACCACTTGGTCGAGATCTTGGTCAATATCAACGTCGACTGTGGTTTCCAGGGCAGCGAATCGGTTCTCCAGTTTCAGCTGGAATGTTTCAGACCCAACTACGGACTGGAGCATGTTAGGTCGGAGCGTGGACTTCATTAGACGGACGCGTTCAAGCTTGCAGTCGATATCTAGAGTGCCTCGGACTAGTCGGTGATCACTGCCGGTTTTAAACCTAGTGATCACTGAGACATCTCTAAATATACGCTTCTTGTCCGTCATAATGAAGTCGATCTCGTTATTGGTCATAGAGTCGGGGCTTTGCCACGTCCACTTCCGCCGGGGATCTTTCTGAAAAAAAGAATTCATCAGAAAAAGCCCCTCTTTTTCCAGGAAGTTGACGAGCATTTGCCCCCTATGATTCCTGCTTCCAATTCCGTATGGACCTACTACCGATTCGCTGCTTGATTGTACTCCCACTTTAGCGTTGAGATCCCCCATGACAACGTTGAAGTGAGCCTTTTGGGTGGTGTGCAAGGCCTTGGAAATGTCCTCGTACATTTCCTCCACTTCATCATCCGAGTGTGCCGAAGTCGGTGCGTATACTTGGATAACTTTAAGGTTATACCTCTCGGTGAGTTTGATCACAAGATACGCTACCCTTGTCGACACACTGGAGATTTCTAGAACGTTGTCAGAGAGGACCTTGTGGACCAAAAACCCGACACCGCCTTGGGATGGTTGGTCTCCCTCTCTGAAGTACATAAGATGACCGGATTCCAGGGTCACGGTATCCTCCCCCTCTCTTCGGATTTCACATAACCCTAGAATGTGCCATCTTATGTTCTTCAGCTCCTCTTCGAGTTGTGCCAGATGTTCATCAAGCCGTAGCGTGCGTCCGTTGTACGTTGCCAGTGTCAGTCGGTGTTGGCGGCCTACCGTAGCCCGGGGATTCTTAGCACCCCCTGCCCCGCCGTTACCATGACCGCCGCCTTGGCCAGGAATAGCAGGGCGACCGGGAACTGGGGGCCGTTGTGTAGTTGTGTCTGCCATGAAGGTTTTGCCCAAATAATCACCACGCGCTGGGCAGTCGGGTTGGGTGATCGCAGGACGTAGCTTCTCGCACCGGTGACGCTGCTGCCCGTCACCGGTCTGTGGTATTTAGTTACGCCGCTTGGAATGGTTATACCGCCATTGGTCGGTCGCCAGAGCCTCGTCAGCTGATCGGCAGGATGCACCGCGGGCAGGTGAGGTTGGCTGGGAGCACTAAGGTGAAATTGTGCTCCCTTACATCCCAAGTCATAGTCATCATCAAGTAATAGCTTACTTATTTCTCATCTATCGATGAGATTTCCAAGACCTTTTCTAATTAACACCCGGGATCATTATTTTCATTCGATTACACAAGATCTTCGATTAAATATAGAAAGGTAGTCTGTGATGTCGTTTTCGACGATTCTATTATTTTTGATGCTGGCAACATAACTGAAGTCTTAATAAGTTTTGGGTGGGACGTGAAAAAGTGTGTGTGTGTGCTCTCTACAAAAATACATTAATCGTGTGGAGCCTTTCGGGAAAAAATCCTAAATTTTTAAACACTCTTTTTAATATTTTTTCATACTGGACTATAGCTGCAGCTAAGTAGCTGATGTTACCAACTGAATAACCATAATAAGCATTAATTACTTTAGACAAACAAAAAGTCCTCTATGAAAAATAATATACAAATAATTATGTTTTTCGAGAAATGCTCTATACGATAAGACTGCTGATGTCATTCTATCTTACTTGATGTTACATAACAATGCGGTCTTCGATATTATCGCTCTTATCTAGAAGTGTAAGAAGTCAGCATTCTCCCCTCGAGGCGTAGGTACAATCGAACATTTTTTTAATCCAAATAGCGTAATTGCCCTTCTTACGATTGGCTGGCAACGGACATCATGCTGCAACTCAGCGTACCAATTGGCAGCATATCTTTGTTCAGTGGGTGTTTCGAGCCACTGCCAAAACTTGCCCTGCCACCTGTGGTCACTCAATTACAACCATGCACCAACCTCTTTCATTTGCGGCAATGATAAAAAGTTTTCCCATTGTAATACAAAATCGCTAACCGCACCTATAGTTCTGTTTAAACATAACTCTTTACATGGTACACTTATAATGGCAACATGCTCTTAAATCTAAAATTCCTCAACCGGCATAAATTCTCCACATACAAATGAGTATACACCAACACTTTCCACCACCTATCGTGTCCATAAATCATAACATAACTACAACATAAAGACGCGCGGAGCCAAACCACGCCGGAAAAAGAAAAAAAAACAACATGGTGGTCGAAAATTGCGCGCGAAACCGTAGCTCAGTGTTGCCATACATAAAAAATAACGAGCGGGTACTACCACAAAGGTTTTATGCCGCAATTATCATATTTTTACAGACCAATTACCGTTTAGGGTGCTTTTTAGCATTTTCCGTCGAAAAAAAGAATGTTTGGCTATTTTTAGTGCTATTAAACGGATTGGTTGCGAAAATGTTGCTCTTTTCGAGGTGAAAATGTTGCCAGTATTTTGAATAAGATAGGTCAATTATATCCGTTTGATTATCATATTTCTCAGGTGCGTTTGGGGTAGTTTTTTTTTGGTTTTTTTCCGTACATATTGTATATTATTTTTATAAAACAATAGACTAAAATAATTTTATTATTGAATAAAATAATTGTAATTCATAAACATCACGCTATAGTTTCAAACTTTGATGATCGATACCGTGTGAGTTTACGGTAATATTCTGTTTACTAAATTAAACAAAGTATTTTGTAGTGTGGCATAGTTTAATGTCTTACTGAACGCTAAAATACTGGATAAAACTTGATTACTCACTCGGGTAAAAGCTTTTGGGCTCAGCTTATTTTGAATATATACCTACCGTCATTATAAACTAACTAATAACAGTAACTACATTTTAATTAACTTACTGTGAGTTTATAGCTGGTAATAAATACGCTTTAATTAACTTGTTTATGACGTCAAATAGGTAGTATTTTATTACAACATTATAAATTCACCTACTCCAAATATTTGCGTACATCTTAAAACCTTTGTCCTTGAACTCCTAAAAGGTCCTGTAGGACGTTTTTACAAGATCACGTATCGTAAACAACAGACCCCCGTTTAGTTCGGAACATTCAAAGTTATAAAGCGCCATCCTTTTCTACCATATCTTACGGCAGCCTGTTCTTTATTGTTTATGGCAATATAAATGGTAGAAATGGGATGTGTTTACGGAAACGGAAATGCGCGTGACTTATTTATTTACTGGCTTCGACACTTAACTGTTAGAGTTACGTGTCTTAATAGCGAAAATAAAAACGTTTTGAAAGAACTTAGGCTTAGAGTTAAACGCTTGGAAGATACGTGTTATAAAAATTACTTAGACTTTGCACAACAAAATATTAAAACAAATCCTAAATTTTTCTGGACATATGTTAAGTCTAAGCGGGGTTTTAAATCTAACTATCCAAAAACAATGAATTACAATAATATAGAAGTAAATAATCAACAGGACATCTGTAATTCCTTTAACGACTTCTTTGTGAAAAACTTTAATGCAAAAAATAACCACT
The DNA here is from genome assembly GCA_954871355.1 of Cabera pusaria. Classification (NCBI taxonomy): domain Eukaryota; kingdom Metazoa; phylum Arthropoda; class Insecta; order Lepidoptera; family Geometridae; genus Cabera; species Cabera pusaria. Next base: position 15,786,723 of record OX940912.1, read on the forward strand.
CTTCAGCATATAATATAGATGAAGGTAATACCACTAATAATGTACTTCATGACATCGTAGTTAATAGGGATTTTGTACATAAATTGCTTCGAAGTTTAGATACATCGAAGGGTGCGGGTAGTGACACTATCCCCCCATTACTATTTCAACGATGTGCATATACTTTATCTGAACCTTTAACCGTTATCTTTAACAAATGTTTTATTGAAGGGTATTTTCCTAAAGTCTGGAAAACTGCGCACATTGTACCGATACATAAAAAAGGCTTAAAAACATCTATTGAAAACTATAGACCTATTTCTATATTAAATGTTCTAAGTAAAGTTATGGAAAGAATTGTTCATTACTATATGTACCCGACTATTTCTAGTGCTATACAGACGAACAGCACGGATTTATGAAACGTCGGTCTACTACCACTAACCTTGTTCCATTCTCAAACAATGTTCTAAAGGATATCGAAGGTGGAGGTCAAGTTGATGTTATCTATACTGATTTCGAAAAAGCATTCGACCGCGTCGATCATGTAATCCTATTACGCAAGTTACAACAGCTCGGAATTCATGGAAACCTATTCCGCTGGATAACATCTTATCTTCATAATCGATGTCAAGCAGTAGTAGTTGGTGGCTGCCGGTCAGACTATACTGACGTCACCTCGGGCGTACCCCAAGGGTCGATTTTAGGACCCCTCTTATATGCGGCCTATCTTTATGATAACCATAAATATATTAACCATTCAAAATTTCTGATGTATGCAGATGACACAAAAATTTATCAAAAAATTAATAATCTTATAGATTGCTTAAAGCTGCAAAGCGATCTAAACTCTTTAAGTAATTATTACAAAGATAATCACATTGACTTGAATGTTAATAAATGTTTACATATGTATTTTACTCGTAAAAGGAATCCCATTGACTTCACATATGTCATAAATAACAATAGTATTAATAAATCTAATTGTGCTAAAGATCTGGGTATTACATTAACTCCAAAATTTGACTATTCTGATCATATTACAAATATAGTTAATAAAGCGTATAAAGCATTGGGATTCGTCTTGAGAGTAAGCCAACCTTTTTCGGATACCGCATGTATGAAGGTTCTATATTATTCATATGTCCGTTCTACTCTTGAATATTGCAGTAATATATGGAATACATATTTCACTACCTATATCAAATTAATAGAAAATATTCAGGTTGAATTTCTAAAACATCTAAGCTACCGTAAAAATATCAAACCTAATGATTATAATGAATCCTGTAGTTTACATAAAATTATGTCACTAGAAAATAGAAGAACCTTGCTAGATCTGATGCTTTTACATAACGTCTGCAATAATCAAATAGACAGCAAAGAAATAAGCGACTTGATTTTACGCTTTAATATTCCTGGTATTCGAACACGGCATTGCACCTTGTACTGTGACCTTGTTCTCAGGTGCTCCTGCACGAACAGGATATGCAAAAAATGCAGTAGTGTACAGATTACAGGACACATACAACAAAAGGTTTGATAACATTGATACTGATATTTTCTGCTCTACCAAACAACATTTTAGAAAATCAGTGTCTCATGTCTTATCTAACAACGGCCAGTAGGAATACACACACACACATACTCACACCTATATATATATATATATATAAATATATATGTATATATATATATATAATTTAACTAATAATTATCTCTTATATACAATAAGTCACCTAGCGCTGTAGGTAATTTAAGTAATACAATGTAAGATTAGAAAATGTTAATCCCCTTTTGGCTGTAAATGTAACCTATGTAAACCTATTCTTCTAAATATTTCTAAGAGCTGTCGGATTATTTAAATAAATAAATAAAATAAAATAAAAAATAAGAATTAAAATGGTGTCTTCTTATCACTGTTGGTTCGTATGTCATAGTTATTTTGACCGACTGCACTAAAGGGTGAGAGGTACATGCCTACTCAATTTATGTGTTTTTTTTTTTAAGTTTATTTTATTGTCAAATTATTCAGAAGAAACCAAATCTATGGCACAAAAATAGTTATTCAAAAGAATCAATACAAAAAACATATGCTTACACTTTTTTTGTATCGATACAAACATATGATAATTTTTGACAATTCTAGAGTACCTGTGGCCCAACATCCGTGATCTGCAAGTTGTAGCCATCCACGAGTCTGAACCTCTCGTCTCGAGTGACCATTAAACTGGCAGCTGTCAACACGGCCGGCCCTCGCCTCCACAGCAGTACTAGCGAACCTGTCACAAGGAACATATTTAAAATAGGATTAAATTATAATAACGCAAGTTTGTGGGATTTATTGTGAAAAAACTTTTTATTTCACTTCAGTCTAGCTTGTACAACGGTCGGTCTGTCATGGCGGGACATGTATTTTCCATAGACATATTATTAACATTATAAAAACCATAAACTAATAATTGATATCATAGACTAAATAAAATATGAATCTGCAATATTGCAGAGTCATATTTTATTTTATTATCTAGATAGTTCTAAATAAATTAAGATAAAAAAATAAAAACAACGGGTTGCACTCCGGGAGTGCCGGCAGAAGTGAAAACTTGAACATTAACGTTGTGCATTTAGTCTACTCTCCCTCCGTCTTACGAATTTTCAATCAGGTCACGTGTCCTAACCCGAGTTTAAAATTGTTTACCCATCCCAAAAAGTTCAAAACGCCGCTAAAGAAGTTACAGAGCGTAGAGGGAGAAGGCAACCTGTCTACGAAGCGGAAAATTAAATCATACCCAAATTCTGCACTTGACATGGCAGCAACAGCGTGTCTCCAACAACTGTCCTGAAGGAGTGCCCACGGGACAAGAACCTCGGTCCATCATCTGAAACAACAGTATAGTATGTAGAGTAAGACTTAGCACACAAATCACGATATAAAGAGGTAATTGCAACAATTCATAAATTATAGGTACATAAGTTTTACATAACGTACCCTATAACCGGCGAGCATTTATATGAAGGCGCTCGTGAATGTGGAAGAAGCGAATTAGGTAGGTATGTCCGGATCGTAGCATGTGGAAAGAAGTAGTCTCTGCCTACCCCAATGGGAAAAAAGGTGTGATTTTATGCATTTTATGTAAATAAGTAGGCATCTGTGTAATTTCTACCTGGAGATGAGTACACATTTTGCTAAATTTTAGACGACCAGCACGAGTAAGTGGTAAGATTTTTAAATATTTTATAGGCTAGCGTTTGGCCACTATTTCTCCTAGTTTTAAGCGATGATGTGGTCTTTTTTTTTCTTATTTGTATATAATTATCTGGCTCTCAAGGGCTGTGTGCTGCGGGAACACCGTAGGCGTAAGGTTATGGCGGATTTTCTCCTTGATAGCGGTAAGCTACTTTTTAGTAGCAGGTCGGGTTGAACATCGATATCAATTCTCCTACTATCTGTGGCAAAAGGTTCTCTTTTCGTCTTTTTCTTTTTGGATGGTAGAGACAAGGGGAACTAAATTCATACATGCATAAAAAAGTGACCGTAAAAGTGAATTAATTAGATAGCGCTACTGTAGCTAGAGTGTATTATTTGTTATTGGTTGATTTTATCATTATGACGATGTTATCACTGTGTACAACTATTACCTAAGTTTTTATTACACTCTCTGTAGAATGTAGATACTAGCGCCATTCATGCATTCCATTGTTTTTTATCTTCCATTGTGGTTGAACTATGAAAAAATACTTTTTTTTTAAATTTGATCACCTTATAAGGCCCTTCTTGTCTGTATCCTCCAAACTTTTCGAAAACAGACAATGGAGTCTTTCAAAATAGAATAGATTAAATATAGAATATTTGATAGGTCGGCAACGCAACACCCCAAGTGTTCAGTGTTGCCAGTGTTGCAAAGAATATCATGATAATAACGGTTAACCTTTAAGTCAGTAAAGTTTGTAGGTAAAAAATGTCTGTACATTTCATAAAACTAAAACTCTTTTGAGAACTATTCATTCAAAAGATATTAATAGTCCAAGTTCCACATTCTGCAATGGGATTTATTGTAAAACTTGCAGATATTTAATACGACTGGCTGACAGGAAATTAATGCTTTTTAAAGATATGGCGAGTAAAAAATGGCGGGAAATGGCGGACGCGTGCTTATTATATTCTGTTGGGAAAATGAAGACTGTTTTATTCTGTGATCGAAGAAGAGTGGAATTGTGGGACAGCGTTAAATTCATTACGATTTACAGTAAAGTAAAAGAAAACGTAAAAAAGCCTTTATTACCACACCATCGTACATAATAAAACAGTTGCTTCCGCTTTCTGTACGCTTAGATCTATTACGTAAATTAAGCTGCGGATTTTAGTGCGGTTTCAGAAATAGACATAGTGATACCTACAAGACGTAGGTTTTAAGGGCAAAGCCGCGTGGTGCAGAAAGTATTATTTATATAATTCTATATTTATGGTAGTCTTCATTAGTCTACAAAAATATAATGTAGGTAATAGGCGCGTCCACACAGAGCGAGCAGCCTCGCGAGGCATTTGCCGTGCGAGGAAACTAACCCCGAATGAGCGCGGCAGCCTCGGAATCATCGCGAGGCTGCCGCGCGCGGTAAGCCCGAGCCATTTTGTTCGTTCATTCAGTTGGCAAATAAGACATCATGGCATAATTCGTATTATGCTCGAGCAAGGCACGAAACAAAATACGCGAGCGTCCAGAGTGCGCGCGGCAAACGACTGAGGCGCCTTTGAGCAAAACCAAAAGCCGACTCTCGATGGCTCGGGCGCTCGGTCACTCGGCCGCGGCAGCGCGCGCGCCTGCCTCGGCCGAGGCACGTCCACACTAACCGGGCTGCTTCGCGCGGCAAAAGCCTCGCGAGGCTGCTCGCTCTGTGTGGACGCGCCTAATTAATGTCAACTTTAAAATGAACCCTTGTCACGATGCTTATACTCTTTAATGTCAGTCAAACAAACTGACTTTCGCAGCGAATAAGTTCTCATTTTTTTTAAATGTCTACGGACAAGCACTCAACCGCTATCTTTTAATATTATTTTTGTATCTGATAGGCTAGCTTTTGACTATCATGGTTGGTGGTAAGCGATGATGTGATCGAAGATGGTGATCATACGCCTAGAATGGTCTGACTCATGGGCTGTGTGCTGCTGGGTTACCACAAGGTTATGGCAACAGATTTTCTCTTTGATGGTGGTAAACTACTTCTTTAGCAAGTCAGGCGTAAAATCGATACAATGCTACTACCATGAACGAACCCATGAATGTATATAGAAAAATTCATATATAAATAGGTAAAATTTGGACTGGCGACCTTTCGATTAGAAGGCAAGCTACTTTGATTATGTATATAATCAAAGGCAAGCTATTTATCCCTTACGCCAACGGTCCATCCGTTATGTCACCTCTTGTCAAGCGAAGATGCGGTATTTGATCGATTCCTGATTGTCTAGAAAGATGACACCTCAGACTATCCAGACGGAGCCGTGCCTAACACCCGTGTGAACGCAAGTTGAGTAATATAAGTTTGCGTTTTTAATCTCAGTTTGCTACCAAGCGGCAGCAGGGTCGGACGCTTCCGTGCAGTATTACTTCGCAGCGTTGCTTACGTAGTAATCATGCCGTATTGACTATGCCGGACTGAGCGCGGAAACTTATTACTCAAGCATTTAGTATTACTGAACTTGCGTTCACACGGGTGTTAGGCACGGCTCCGTCTGGATGATAGTCTGAGGATGGCACTAAGATGAGGCATTGCTTGAAAGATTGCTTTAGTCCAATCTTCCAATCAACAGAACGCAGCGAACCAAATAAAATGTTACCTATTTGTTCTAAGTTGCAATTATCCCAACCCGTCTCCCTTACGGTTAGAACCAATAATTTATTAGCATAAAAGAAAAACTAAATGACGATACATACACGCATTTTACGTATCCTTTAAGCTAACCACTATTCAGTTATTTATGCCTAGTAAATAAAATATTCATAGTGATTTTTGTTGTTTTTCCAAAGTCCTCCATAATTATGATCTAGCTTTCAAATACCCACATCATTCATCAACAGTCAAAATCGCCAATGTTGCCATAACACCGGCAGTCATAAATACCGCATTCTACCGGAAGTGTCGCATCCGGTCGTTACTGTACATCCGGTGGTGTGCCTTGCTTCTAATTGTTTAATCTTGTATGAACTGATTTGTAGGGTATATAACAAGGTTTCTGTTTTTCCGGTGTGTAGGGTACTTAATGGGTGACCCTTAGGTAGCTATGACGATACTACTCACCTTGGATGGTTTAGCCATGTAAAGCGTACGAAGAAGACAAAAATAACCTTAAACTGAACTTGGACCTGTTCCGGCCATATTTTAGAAGCTAGCGTGAATTCCTTTAAGCGTCCAATATCCCTATTTGTGCTTGTCTGTCAGAAATAAATAAAATGATTAGAGCAATGATTTCGCACCACATTAATTTTATTAACAATTGCCAATATAAATGTAGATTTTATGCTGTCTTTATATTAACTGACTATAACTCAACCTTGTTACTACTGGCAGCACCGCAAGTGGGATATTTTGGCTCCTGTGTCATTTCCTGTCCAGACGCCATTTTTGTTTTGGTTTGTTTACCAAATGTAAACAACGCGAAGTTGATGGATGTTAATGCCTTTTTACCGGCTTTCAAAATTAGATAGTTCTCAATTTTTGTCACCAAAATTAGTCAACGGCTGGATGGCCCAACCCGCCCAACGGCCGGCCCTAAATCTGAAGAATATTGCTTTTTCAAGCACGATTCCATATTTGACCGTATCGTTACTTATCATGAGGTAAGATAGAAGTCAAGTGCTTGTCTGTATGGACTCAATATTTTTATGTTAAGGCAGATATGATGTCTCTACTCTAGGTAACAAACACTGCGCAGCAGTTACGTGGCCAACTGGGAGGGTTCCATAGGGCACATACTATTGCTATAGAAAAAAATGTATATTAAAAAGAAAGGCAAAATTTGCTTTCAGGTATAAAATCTAATATTATAATTTCATATTATAATTGACTTGTATTTTGGATGTTTGTTGAATATTTAATATCTGTTTGAAGTCTAAATAAATCAAACATTTAATTTCTCGCTGTTAAACATCAAAAATAAATTTCTTCTAATTTTTTTCTTGAATACACACCAGAAATAAGGACGAAAACACGTCAAAAAGCGCTAACTAGTAATACCGGAAGCGGATACAACATCACAATGTTATCTGGCAACACCGGAAACACGATTTGGCGCGCGTCATTTCCCACCAGACGTTTTTCGAGTCGATTAAGATGGCGGCCTATTTTCTCGCTAAATTTGTCAGGATATTGTTTTGGAAGTCCTAGATGAACGTGTGATTGATTTTCTGTGTTTGTAAGTGGTTTTTTATTAAAAAAAATATTAGCACCCACAAAAGCGCTAGGTGCCAATTGGCCATAGAGAGTTGATGTCACTACCGTTCTAGGACGATTTAACCACAATAGAAAAAAAGAGTACATGTGTATACCTCGGGAAAACTCTGCAGCTGAGTTAAAACAATATTAAGACACTGACAATACAATTTTATGGAACCATCGAGCTGGTCTGATGGCGGAGTGGCCGTAGGAACTCTTGAACTACACATAATAAACCCGCAGTGTTTGTGCTTGTTGAATTTGACTTGACAAGTACTATAGACGAAGTTTTGTCTACAGACTGATGATGGATTCAAAGGTGGCCATAGAAACTCCTAAACTACACATAATAAGCCCATTAAGCCAATTGTGTTTGGGCTCGTTGGTCTTGACTTACTCTGTACCCTTAGTACGAGTTTTCATACCAAACTCAATATCGTATTTCGAACAAATTTTGTATGAAAAACAGTACAGCGCCTCTAGTGGTTACTACACTTCACTAAATTTAGACCAATCAGAGAGCCAGAATAAGTCGAAAACTATGTGAGATCTGTCAAAAGCGTTTACGATAAAAACTCGTACTAAGGGTACTGTTCTTAGATTATGTTAAAGCTGATTTTTTATATATAACTTGTATAGAATAAACGTAGATAGATAGATAGATAAACTCTTTATTTGCACACCAAAAGAACAGAAACAATTTAAACAAAATATATTCTAAACTTATAACTATATCTATGCAAAGGGCGGTCTTATCGCTTAGAGCGATTTCTTCCAGACAACTCAATAGTAAAAAAGAAAACGAGACTGTGACGGTGGTGTATCAATATTGAAATAAAATCAATAAATATGCTTACAAACATAAAAAAAACAAATGTCATACTATACATTACACATAAATACATTAAACATACATACATAATATATATATATATATATATATATATATATATATATATATATATTATTTTATTATTTTTATATTTTTGTATTTTTATATTTTGTTTTATGTTAGTAGTCAACTTGTATGTGTAAAAAATACTGACTCCTGTTGTTCTGTGCCCGCGCATGCGCCGCGAGCGCGGCCACCAGAATCCACCAGATCATCTCACCGCGGCGCCGGCGCGCCCCGCCCAGTCATCTGCAACAATACAAACATCATCTGGTTGGGTCTTCATAAATAAAGTTCAATGTTGTTCAATGGTGCACGTATCTCAGTCGCTTAAATTTTGTCTAATAAAATTAAAAAAGTTTTAAATGAAAATTCTGAAAGTGCTTGGGAACAATTGTTGGTTTTTCCCTTCGAAGTTCTCCACTCAGAAAATACAAAACAATCTCTCACTATTACAATAAAAAATTACTGTTACGCACAATCCAACCATAGGACAGATAATTCTTCACAAATTCAAAATTCAAATCAACAACATTCACATTGGCAGAATAAAAATTCTCATTGTATCTATATCTATATATCTGTATATCTATTCTATATATAGATATAGAATAGATATTTTATATATATATATATATATATATATATATATATATTATAGTATATATATATATATATATATATATATATATATATATATATATATATATACTATAATGAAACAGTAACTGAGCGAAAACTGTACATTGAATATTTTTTTGAAATTTAAATTAGGGGAAGCATTATGAACGCTATAGATGCGGAAAATATAATTTTTAAAATTTTTGTCTGTATGTATGTCCGTTTGAAAAATCATCACGCCGAAACTACTGGACGGATTTTAATGAAACTTAAAGTGAGCATAGCTTATACTATGGAATAACTTTTAGAATATTGGTTATCCTGAAAAACATAAAAGTTTTGGTGGGACACGGGAAAAACAGGATATTTTTATGTAAATGTTATGCAATCTATTAGGTAAACACTTCTCAAATGATACTTTGATCAAATGTATATGTATAACAAAGTGTAAGTGCTAATTTTTAATTTGCCCATATACTGAATAAATGCTTTGACTTTGACTTTGAAAGTTTTCTCAAAGTTAACTCGCACGAACCAGCCATCAATCGAATAAAAGCATGTCGCTAATCGATTCGCTCTTAAGAAATAACATTAATAAAATAATAAATCTTTGAGAAAGATATTCGGATGATGGTGGCATACGCACTCTCTTTTGTTATCTTAAGTTTAAGGAGATCAGCTGAGTTCGGCAAACGACACTCGATCGTTCTTCTGCCGATGATGGACACAGGCCTCATTATTGGAATATAAGCGAAAGGAAACTAGCGCCCAACTATCTTTGAGTTACTCAAAGCCAACTATGTATGAGAGCTAAGCGAAGCTAAGTAAGATAACCGAAGTAGGTTTCCATTTGAAACATGAGATGTAGATGACGAATTGCTATGCCAGTCAATGTTTTACTTTACATAACACATTATAACTGCACATATTACAGGATCGTCGGGTTTCCCAGCTTCTGAATTCGTATCGCTGGCGTAGTTCAATGGCGTAGTGCGAGTCCGACTTGCACTTAGCCAGTTAAAACTTTCTATTGTTTAAGTTCACTCTCTTTAGATAAATACCCGAAAAACTTAAAACATGCTTTAGATTAGACAAAGCAATAAATGTCGGTTAAAATTGATCTAAAACCACGCCATAGAATGCATTTTCATCGATATTTTAGCTTCCCAGAAACTTTCAGCTGGATAACTAATCGGAAAGTTTTTAAAATTTAAGACGTCAGATTACACCTGGAATGATCGACAGACAAACAAGAAAGTAATTTACTATTTCGTGCTAAAAAATCATCATAATAATAATTTACAAAAAATAGTGTGTTAACTTTTATTATGAAGATGGTCAAAAATGTATCTATGAGTACTCTCCGTACTCTAATTTAAATCGGATACATTCAAATTCATTGAAAGTGTCATTTAAATTTATAAACACAATTATATTTCCATTTAGAATCCCTGATTTAACGAATTCAAATGCAAGTATCTCCGTTCCGACAATTGTGAATTGCAAAGATCTAAGTCGAAGGCGAGGTAGTTTCTGAATACGAATTTTGTTCTAATTATTGTGAATAGCCCGGCTGAAATTTAAAGGTGCCTTTTATTAAAGGTTATATATGAACGTTTTTAATAAGCTTATCCCCGGTTGTAGAATTTATTGGAGTCGTTATCGTTGATGAGTTTTTCGATTCTGCTATCAATATTTTTAAGCATCTACTTAGCTGGATTTTTTTATAACCGTCAACCATCGCTTTGATATAGATTAAACTGCTGTCCCGGGTGAAATATTTTCTACCTTTAGTCAAAACGCCAAGTGGCTGACTAAACTTTAAATTCAACTAGCGACCCGCCCCAGCTTCGCACATATGCATGGGTGGAGCATATATGCCTGTATCTGTTTGCATCACTTTGTGGCGTCGAGTATGAATTAATTCTGTACATAAAACCTTAACGAATAGTACACATAAACCTTCCTCATGAATCACTCTATCTATTGGTGAAAACCGCAAATTCTGTAGTTTATCGCAAACTGACAGACAGACGCGGCAGGGGACTTTGTTTTATATTATGTAGTGATATAAAAGTAAAATTAAGAGTTGATGCTTAATGTGATGCCGAGAATATCAAGGCGGTTAGTTGTCGTCATAGGTATATCTTTAAATGTAGGAGATCAAACGTTGGACGAGCGCTTTTCTATGAGGCTGGATTTTTGTGCGGCTTGATACATTATAACGACGTTGTTATCTACATACCAAAGTACAATATTTGCCAAATTTTCGTTAGACAATATATTATGTAATAATATATGCAATTAAACATTGTTTAAGTATTCCATTTAAAATACATTGTCATTAAAATTGTAACCCTGTCTACCAAACTGGGCAATGCGATAGTGCCCATATATTGATGGTTAGTGTGGATTATTTAAATTAAGACGTGAATTGTTACATTAAAAAAAACATTACAGCGTAGCAGATATAACTTCTCAACGAATATAAAATTATGTGTACCCACAGTAACGTTAAGGTTTTGTTAAGTTTTTGTAAGAATCGCGAACGAAGTCGCGGGTACAGCTAGTTTTCAATAAAGTGGAGACTAAAATAAGTGATGGAGACTTGAAGGGAGCTGCTCAGCTTTTGTTTACTAATGACACCATTGCTCCAAATACACCAGAAACTTTAGCAGCCCTGATCCCTGACAAGCATCCACCATCGCTATCACCGCCTTGCCTCCCGATTACCTCCACTCAGCTTTCTGTTGAATGTTTACAGGCAACGGAAAAAGATGTGAAAGTGGCGTTGATGTCATTTAAAAATGTATCTGCTGGTGGATTGGACGGCCTAACTCCCCAGCACATTAAAGATTTGATTTTTGGAGCAACTGGGGATGCGGGCCAGATACTATTACGAGACATCACCGCCCTCATAAACTACATGTTATCAGGTAAGGTGCATGAACAGATTGCCCCTCTACAACCGTGATTGACGCCACATGTGCTGACACATTAGCGGCGTCCCACATATGCGGGACCTCACGGTCAGCGGGCGCGGCAGCGGATGCTGCAGAAAACCTCAAACGGAGGATATATGCTCAGTGGCGTAGCGTGGGATTGTGCCACCCGGGGCTGAGGTAAATTTAGCCGCCCTCGTAGTACGCGAGCGAAGCGAGCGTGAAAATGTTCATAATTATACTGAAAAGTCACGCGCAAAGCTTTTTTGTGTTTGATTTTGGTAAGTTACAAGTAAGAAGACAACTGAACACTGAATACGTGGCTTGCTGCCGCCCCTTTTCGTGTGCCGCCCGGGGCCATTGCCCCCCCGGCACCCCCCACGCTACGCCACTGTATATGCTACCATTGGTGATGGATACATATTTTTTCCGTTTGGGGTCGAAACAATGGGCCCATGGGGTCGAGATGCCCGAGGTTTTGTTAAGGAGTTGTCCAGACGCCTAATTGACATCACCCGTGACCAAAGAGCTGGCGCTTACCTCGGCCAGCGTATTAGCCTAGCTATACAACGAAGTAACGTCGCTAGCTTTTTGGGAACATTACCGGCAGGTAGCGACGTAGGCTCTGTCTTTTATTTGTAGTATAGATATTATTATTGTAGTTTATATAATTTTGATATTGTCATTAGGTAATTATTTTTATGTTGTATATTTATCTTAAAATGTACGCGCGCATCGCGTCCCGTCTCGTAAAAAACAGTCGAAAAAAAAACCTCCTTTTTTGTGAAGTCGGTTATTAAGGATCCTATAAGCAAGTAAAATACTTGAACTTAATAGATACTACAAATTATTCTCAGTACCTACCTACTTCAACAAAATAAATCCTGTTTCTCTTAAGCCAATATTTTCCGCTGTTTGCGTCCGACAGTTGTGCAAATTATCACAAGTCTTGTTCACATCTGTCAGCGTATCGATTGTCCATCAATTTGTAGTCGATGGTTTAGTAGACGAAAGCACAGAATAATGAATAGTACAGGTTATGAAGTAACTAGTATATAATCTGTGGTACAAGTAACTAAAGTTTACGGGGAGTTTTGGCGGGAACGTGTAAAAAGTGTGTGTTATCATTGTACTATTTAGGGTTCCGAACCCAAAGGGTACCAACGGAACCCTATTACTGAGACTCCGCTGTCCGTCTGTCTGTCTGTCTGTTCGTCAGTCACCAGGCTGTATCTCATGAACCGTGATAGTTATACGGTTGAAATTTTCACACATGATGTATTTCTGTTGCCGCTAGAACAACAAATACTCATAGAACAGAACAAAGTTAAAAATTAAAGGGTTTAAAACAAAAAACGTGTTTTTACGATACGATACGAAATTAATTCACCTCGACGCAGCTAGATGGCAGCACAGGAAAAATTAGCACGCGCAAGCGTTTCATTTGTTAAATTTGTGGGCCTCGGTCGATTTGTTTACTTAGTCAAGGAAAATTATACATTTGTAGTGTGCAGTGTAAAATATTATATTTACAATTTCAGTACTTAAAGAGCTTCAATTAGCTAGAATCAGTAGAAACTAAATAGATAGTCGTACGAACACTCGGTCTGCCAGATATTTCATTATATTAATTACATTTGTGTTAATATTTACTTAGTTTAGTTGGTGTTAGAAGTTCGTGGCGTTCGGACTTCGGAAATTCGGAACCCTCCGTGTGCGGGACAAAAGTCTGACTAACACTTGGCCAGTTTTATTCCTAAAACTTGTGTTCTTCCGCGAGTTATACGTGTGGGTTTATTAACCAGTGATTAGTGCCGGTGAATGTGGGCAACAGCGCAATGTTGAGAAACATGCTATTAGCGTTCTCATCAAAATTCCACTGAAAAACTTTAGCAAAGTTATGTTTGTTTAATTGTTACACACTTAATATTTTTGTACATCCCGTCGGTACGATGAAATGTTGGATTGTGTGTAACAATTATATATATATCAATATCTTCAGTAAAGTCCACATCTTTACTGAAGGCACAGAATAATGAATAGTACAAGTGCTGACGAGTCATACGACTCGGACTAGAGTTGACTAGAGTATGACTTCAAATGTAACGGGCGGGTCGCTAGTTCAATATATTTTTAACCGACTTCACAAAAAAGAAAGAGCTTCTCAATTGGTCGGAAACATTTTTTTTTATGTATGTTCACCATGAGGGTGGCGTAATCGGGAGAACGGTCGCCTTTGATGCCGTGGTACCGAGTTCAAACCGCCGTGCACCAATGAATTTTTCTATCAAAAAATGTATGTGCGCTTTTCACAGTGGCCCTCCGGTGAAGGAAAACATCGTTAAGAAACCAACAATGGTGGTAGGACACTATCTAGTGTCCGCCTGGCCAGCTACAACCCTCAAGTTAGAAAATCTGTCACCAAACATCTAATGTGTTCCGGCAGCCATCCATGAGAGCCAGTTCCCATTCTAGGCCTAGCGTGCTTACCATCTTCGACCGCATCATCACTTACCAACAGGTGAGATAGTGGTCAAACGCTAGCCTATAAAGTTTAAAAAAAAATTTAAAAAAATGCTCTAAGAAGTCAGAACCGATTTGGAAAATTCTTTTATTGTTTCTAAGGGTACCCTTCTCAGGTGGTTCCATTTCAGTTTTAACGAAATCGGTCGAGCCGTTTTTAATATATCAACATTTGTATTACGATTCATTCTGGACGACATACTAGCTTAATTGGCAAAGCACCGGAACATGTTATTCCGGAGGTTGCGGGTTCAAGTCCCGTCGGTACGATGAAATTTTGGATTGTGTTTAACAATTTACAAAAATATAAAGTGTGAAACACTTCAAACAAACATAATATTTGACATACTAACTACTGGCACAGATTATATAATAGTTACTACGTCTACTGGTTATTTCGACTAGCGCGAGGTTTGAAGTCGGTTCGTTTAGTTTATTAAACGATCTTAAATTATAATACAAATCCGTTTAGCGTTTGTTGTTTGATTGATTAACAAACATTAAAACGTTGGTTGTTTGATTGATTAACAAACAATAAAACGTTTGTTGTTTGATTGATTAACAAACAATAAAACGTTTGTTGTTTGATTGATTAACAAACATTCAAACGCATGTTGTTTGATTGATTAACAAACATTAAAACTTTCACATTTTTCAACCGCCTTCCGAAAAGAAGGAGGTTCTCAATTCATCTGTATGTTTTATTTTTTTGTACGTATTTTGCGTGATTACTCCGTCAATTATGAACCGATTCGAATAATTATTCTTTTAATTGGTAGGGTACATTTCCAAGGTAGTCCCATTGTAATTTCATGGAGATCTGATAAGTATCTCCAGAGATATGGAGACAAACACCTCGAACTAAGTATCGAAAATGACTACCGTGGCATTTTATGTCGGTTTTTTCCTTTTGTAAACGATCTTAAATTATAGGTAACTCAGATTCAATTCAATCCAAAATTATTAAAACATTTTTGCTATTCATGCTCTCTGATAGATATTAATAAAGTTTTCTAACGAGAAATACCTGCGCTACCCTTGTGAGCAGAATAGGTAACAGTACCTGAATACCTAAGGGTCGATATTCAATACCAAAACTATTTGTTCGACTGCACCCTTACATTCTTGTACTTAGGGGATCGTGTTAAGGGGCAGGCATTAATCGTGCTGTATATTTTGTTAACAATACAATATTAATAAAATAGTACTAGTAGTGCCCCGCGGCTTTGCCAGTGTTAATAATATCGTTTAAAAACTACAAAACAACCGACTTCAATGCCGCGCTATTCATTTTCAGTACCAATTTTGAGATGTTTATCTCAATATCTCTGGAGATACTTATCAGACCTCGATAAAATTACCATGGTACCACACTTGGGATATCTCCTTTCGAACAAAAAAAGAATAATCAAAATCGGTGCATAAACGACGAAATTATCCCCGAACAAACATAAAAAATAAAATATATATATATATATATATATACGGTCGAATTGAGAAACCTCCTCCTTTTTTTGAAGTCGGTTAAAAAATATCTTGTAGCCGTAAAAAATATCCATGGTCCTCTGTGCAAAATTTCAGCTTATTTGGGAATTCTTCACGGTCAAACGGTTGAACTGATGACTTCCATGCCCCGCGAGTCGATTTCAGTAGCAAGTTTGAGACGGTTATCGTCATATCTCTGGAGATACTAATCAGATCTCGATTAAATTTCAATGGAACCACCTCGGAAACGTACCTTACTCATTAAAAAAAATAAACATTCAAATCGTGTCACAATTGACGAAGTAATCGCGTAACATACATACAAAAAAAAACATACAGACGAATTGAGAACCTCCTTCTTTTTGGGAAGTCGATTGAAAATACAAAATTAAAAACATAATATCACAAAATAATCAATGTAAACCTATGAAAAATTATGAGATCGTCCAAGTATGTGTGCTACAAAGAAAGAGTTTATTTTGCTGAAGTGTACAGTACCTGTGGCTGAAATAGCGAAATGCTGCAGACGACTACAGCTGCACTGATTTTCAGCCTGGATGATAAGCTTTAGGTGACAATGATAGATTATGTTAAAATAAAATAAAAAAGTTCAATTTATATAGGTCACAGATAGTTTGGATTATTAAAAAGAAAAAAATTACCAGTGTTGGAATAAAATTAGATACAATATATGTATATAAGTTATAAAATAAATACAATGCGTGAATTATTGTTATTACTATAGAAAGTGAGCCAGACGATGACGATGAGAATATATATTAGAAATTTACTCGAGTCGTCTTTAACAGAACGTGACATGAACTCGGTCAGAGAATATACAATACTCGGTATAACTCGGCTTTACCAGAACTTGAGCAGACTTTACCCGAACAAGTCTGATTCACTCAAACGAGCATTGACATGAACTAGGTTTAACCCGACTTTTCCCGAACTGGAGCCGACTTAACCCGAGCGAGCATTGACATGAACTAGGTATAGCACGACTTTCTACGAACTGGAGCCGACTTCACCCGAACGAGCATTGACATGAACTAGGTATAGCACGACTTTCTACGAACTGGAGCCGACTTCACCCGAGAGAGCATTGACATGAACTAGGTATAGCACGACTTTCTACGAACTGGAGCCGACTTCACCCGAGCGAGCATTGACATGAACTAGGTATAGCACGACTTTCTACGAACTGGAGCCGACTTCACCCGAACGAGCATTGACATGAACTAGGTATAGCACGACTTTCTACGAACTGGAGCCGACTTCACCCGAACGAGCATTGACATGAACTAGGTATAGCACGACTTTCTACGAACTAGAGCCGACTTCACCCGAACGAGCATTGACATGAACTAGGTATAGCACGACTTTCTACGAACTGGAGCCGACTTAACCCGAGATGGCATTGACATGAACTAGGTATAGAACGACTTTCTACGAACTGGAGCCGACTTCACCCGAACGAGCATTGACATGAACTAGGTATAGCACGACTTTCTACGAACTGGAGCCGACTTAACCCGAGCGAGCATTGACATGAACTAGGTATAGCACGACTTTCTACGAACTGGAGCCGACTTCACCCGAGCGAGCATTGACATGAACTAGGTATAGCACGACTTTCTACGAACTAGAGCCGACTTCACCCGAACGAGCATTGACATGAACTAGGTATAGCACGACTTTCTACGAACTAGAGCCGACTTCACCCGAACGAGCATTGACATGAACTAGGTATAGCACGACTTTCTACGAACTGGAGCCGACTTCACCCGAGCGAGCATTGACATGAACTAGGTATAGCACGACTTTCTACGAACTAGAGCCGACTTCACCCGAACGAGCATTGACATGAACTAGGTATAGCACGACTTTCTACGAACTGGAGCCGACTTAACCCGAGCGAGCATTGACATGAACTAGGTATAGCACGACTTTCTACGAACTGGAGCCGACTTCACCCGAACGAGCGAGTGTGGCGGTTCATTTACTACCAACAAAATAAAGACCACAAAGCACTTCAATAATTTGAGCAAGAGCTGCCCCTTAACGTACCGCTTTGTTGGAATCAATCATTCGGAACAAGACGTCAGTGGGGTCCGGATTTATTATTTATTTATAGGGTGGGGTCGACGCGGTGTTTACACCTACTATTAAAATTTTACGCGGGTTTTAATACACAAATAATTATTATAGAAAATAACATGGCAGTTTATGAATAAAATATTAAAATTGGGTGAAATTGTGACCAGCAGTAAGATTTAGTACCTACCTAATAGGTATAAGCTTAGCCTACATGGCGTGAAATTTTTTCGTTCCTTGTGACAGGCTAAATAAAGCCTCTCACGAC
Source organism: Cabera pusaria (assembly GCA_954871355.1). Classification (NCBI taxonomy): domain Eukaryota; kingdom Metazoa; phylum Arthropoda; class Insecta; order Lepidoptera; family Geometridae; genus Cabera; species Cabera pusaria. The sequence goes on from OX940912.1 coordinate 15,804,964, forward strand.
CATACCGCCAAGTCATGGGTATATGGAGGTTTACAAGCCGTTCTAATTTCTTGAATCGACTTCATGCATGTTTTCATGACCCATAAGTACTCTTTTATATTGGAACAAGCTGTACCCGCGACTTCGTTCGCGATTCCTACAAAAACTTAACAAAACCTTAACGTTAGTGTGGCCACGCTTAATTTTTTATTCGTCGAGAAGTTATATCTGCTACGCTGTAATTGTTTTTAAATGTAACAGTTCATGTCTTAATTTAAATAATCCACACTAACCATCAATATATGGGCACTATCGCATTGCCCAGTTTGGTAGACAGGGTTACAATTTTAATGACAATGTATTTTAAATGGAATACTTAAACAATGTTTAATTGCATATACTATTACATAATATACTGTTTAACGAAAATTTGGCAAATATTGTACTTTGGTATGTAGATAACAACGTCGTTATAATGTATCAAGCCGCACAAAAATCCAGCCTCATGGAGAAGCGCTCGTCCAACGTTTGATCTCCTACATTTTAAGATATACCTATGACGACAACTAACCGCTTTGATATTCTCGGCATCTCATTAAGCATCAACTCTTAATTTTACTTTTATATCACTACATAATATAAAACAAAGTCCCCTGCCGCGTCTATCTGTCAGTTTGCGATAAACTACAGAATTTGCGGTTTTCACCAATAGATAGAGTGATTCATGAGGAAGGTTTATGTATACTATTCGTTAAGGTTTTATGTAAAGAATTAATTCATACTCGACGCCACAAAGTGATGCAAACAGATACAGGCATATATGCTCCACCCATGCATATGTGCGAAGCTGGGGCGGGTCGCTAGTTGAATTTAAAGTTTAGTTAGCCACTTGGCGTTTTGACTAAAGGTAGAAAATATTTCACCCGGGACAGCAGTTTAATCTATATCAAAGCGATGGTTGACGGTTTATAAAAAAATCCAGCTAAGTAGATGCTTACTAACTATTGATAGCAGAATCGAAAAACTCATTAACGACGACTCCAATAAATTCGACAACCGGGGATAGGCTTATTAAAAACGTGCATATATATATAACCTTTAATAAAAGGCACCTTTCAATTTCAGCCGGCAAAACAAATTTATATTTGCGGTTCGGAAAATGTGCTATATCTCAAAAACTACTGACTTCGAACCAATTTTCGGTTAAAGTTTTATTGAGATCCACAGGATATTTTTTTTTAGATTTTTCACTTTTTACACACACATTTTACTACTTACTACTTATTATTTTACCACTTTAGAAGTGTAAAACTTTCAAACGAATGACTTTGAAAATAGATTGTTTTAAAAACCTCAATGTCATTTTCAACGACCTATCCAAAAACATACCGCACGTAAAGGTTGGATTAAAAATTATTTTTTTAGTTTCTGTTCCCATGTATGGGGAGCCCCCCCTTAATCTTTATTTTTTTTATTTTTGTATAAAACTCGTAAAGCTGTTCATAGAATACATCTACCTACCAAGTTTTAACTGTGTAGTCTTAAAAGTTTCGGAATAAAATGGCTGTGACATACGGACGGACAGACGGACGGACAGACGGACGGACAGACTGGCAAACATCGACTGGCATAGCAATTCGTCATCTACATCTCATGTTTCAAATGGAAACCTACTTCGGTTATCTTACTTAGCTTCGCTTAGCTCTCATACATAGTTGGCTTTGAGTAACTCAAAGATAGTTGGGCGCTGGTTTCGTTTCGCTTATATTCCATTAATGAGGCCTGTGTTTAATCCATCATCGGCAGAAGAACGATCGAGTGTCGTTTGCCGAACTCAGCTGATCTCCTTAAACTTAAGATAACAAAAGAGAGTGCGTATGCCACCATCATCCGAATATCTTTCTCAAAGATTTATTACTTTATTAATGTTATTTCTTGAGAGCGAATCGATTAGCGACATGCTTTTATTCGATTGATGGCTAGTTTGTGCGAGTCACAACTCAAACCACCTTTTGCCACACGAAGTAGGAGCATTATATCGATGTTCCGCCTGACTTGTTGACATAAAATAGCTTTTAACCATCAAGGAGAACATCTGCCGGCGTATCCTTACGGTGTCAAGCAACAAAAAACCCTTGGTATTTAGGATCATTTTAGACCTAGCGGATTCACTATCTTTGATGACATCATCGCTTAGCACCAGGCAAGATAGTAGTCAAACGCTAAGCCTATCAGCAGGATTATTCTCAATCATTTTGCAATTCACAATGTTCCGATCGGTTAATTTAGATATATCAATTAGAAAAATCTGTGATGTATTGGAAAGGTTTCCCCGCAAAACAGCTCAGGGATCAAAAAATGAAAAAAAATAATATGAAGCTTCCGAATCCGAATATGTTTTCTAATGATTGAGAATAAGCGCAAAATAAATAACTAACAAATAACTACAAAAACATTACATTTTCGACAAAATTTCTAACGTGTTGAGATTCGAACCTACAGCCTTTGCTTCTTAAAGCAAGCTCTGTTCCACCTGATCCAATCGTGTACATATGCAGTGTTGCGAATTTAAGAATAACATTGTAAATCTGCACGTATGATTACGGAACCAGGAACGATTCCCGTATCCTGTTTTTTTTTTTTTTTTTTTTTTTTTTCATGAAAGCCTTGTTATACATATACATTTGATCAAAGTATCATTTAAGAAGTGTTTACCTAATAGATTGCATAACATTTACATAAAAATATCCTGTTTTTCCCGTGTCCCACCAAAAGCTTTATGTTTTTCAGGATAAACAATATTCTAAAAGTTATTCCATAGTATAAGCTATGCTCACTTTAAGTTTCACTAAAATCCGTCCAGTAGTTTCGGCGTGATGATTTTTCAAACGGACATACATACAGAAAAAAAAAATAAAAATTATATTTTCGGCATCTATAGCGTTTATAATGCTTCCCCTAATTTAAATTTCAAAAACATATTCAATGTACAGTTTTCGTTTAGTTACTGTTTTATTATAGTAATAATAATAATAATAAGAAGACGAAGACGAAGACGTTAGTTGTGCGATCCGTACGGCCCAGAACTGGAAAAGTCCAGGACCGGACGGATTACACAACTTTTGGATAAAGTGGATTCGATGCTCACACGACTGCTTAGCGGCGCAATTCCAACAAGCCCTCGAGGTTGGTTCCTTGCCAACATTCATGACAACCGGTGTCACCTTCCTGCTCCACAAGTCCGGTAGTACCACGGAACCGAAGAACTATAGACCCATTACATGCTTGCCAACGCTGTACAAGCTTCTTACATCTATTCTGAGGTTTAAAATTAATTCGCACATTGTTGCGCACAATATTTTGGCCCCCTCTCAGAATGGATGTAAGGTTGGGTCCCGTGGTACTAAGGAGCTCCTCCTCATCGACACGGCCATTTGCCAACAAGTCCGGCGGAACAAAGGTGCTCTCTCCACCGCCTGGATTGACTACAAGAAGGCCTATGATTCGGTGCCTCATACCTGGCTGGAGAGGATCTTGGAGTTGTATAAAATTGATACAACTCTGAGGTCTTTTCTAGGTTCTTGTATGAGGCAGTGGACCACAGTCCTTCGTCAACCGGGTGGTTGGGACAGTCTCTCTGGTCCGCAGGACTTTATAAGGATTGAGCGAGGCATCTTCCAGGGTGACAGTCTGAGTCCGTTGTGGTTCTGTCTAGCCCTAAATCCTCTAAGCACATTATTAGAGGATTCAGGGCTAGGCTATCGGCTTAGGAGAGAGGGTGAAGTCATTTCACACTTGCTGTACATGGATGACCTCAAACTTTTTGCACCGAAGCGCCATGATTTGATGGAGTTATTGAAAGTCACTGAGACTTTCAGCAACGCCATCAACATGGAGTTCGGTGTAGATAAGTGCGCGGTCATGCACGTGCAGCGGGGGAAAGTTGTTAATTCAATGAATTTACAACTTTCTGATACAATGAGTTTCAGATCTCTCTCCGAAGCCGACACCTATAAATACCTTGGTATGTCAGAGTCATTGGGTATCGAGAGTGGGGGGATAAAACAGTCGGTGAAGGAACGTTTCTTCGGTCGCCTGACAAAAGTACTTAACAGTCTTTTGTCAGGAGGCAACAAGGTACGTGCCTTCAACGGCTGGGTTATGCCCCTACTTATATACACCTTTGGCATACTAAGGTGGACTCAGACTGAACTAGACGCCCTGAATAGAAAAGTTCGAAAGCAATTGACATCACATCGCATGCTTCACCCACGCTCGTCTGTTATGAGACTGTATATCCCACGGAAATGGGGTGGTCGAGGCTTTTTAAATGCCAAGACACTCCACAACCGTGAGGTATGCAGTCTCCGGGAATATTTCCTAAACAACGAGTGTGGGATGCATTGCGATGTGGTGTCAGTTGACAAGACTTTCACCCCTCTGTCCTTAGGCAAAGAGAACTGGCGCAAGCCTAAGGTGCTGAGCACCGAGGACCGCAAGGACGTATGGAAGAGCAAGGAGCTGCATGGCCGGTTCTATCGAGTCTTAACGGGACCCGATGTGGACCTGCTCGCGTCGGTGAACTGGCTACGATTCGGGGACCTCTTTGGGGAAACCGAAGGTTTTGTTTGTGCAATTGCGGACGAAGTTATCAAGACGAACAACTACCGGAAATATATTATGAAGGACGGTACGGTCGACATATGTCGGGCATGCCGCCGTCCCGGAGAGTCACTCAGACATATCATTTCCGGTTGTTCTCATCTTGCTAACTCCGAGTACTTGCACAGACATAACCTCGTAGCCAGGATCATCCACCAGCAACTTGCTCTTCAATACGGCCTTGTCGAGTCTGAGGTGCCGTACTATAAGTACGCACCTGCGCCAGTTCTTGAAAATGGTCATGCTTTGCTCTATTGGGACCGATCGGTTATCACGGACAGGACTATTGTCGCCAATAAACCTGATATCGTGATAGTCGACCGGTCTCAGCGGCGGGCAGTGTTAGTTGACATCACCATCCCGCATGACGAGAACCTCGTGAAGGCTGAAAAGGACAAGATCAGCAAGTACCTTGACTTGTCTTTCGAGGTTACCGCCATGTGGGATGTTGATTCGACTAGCATTGTCCCAATAGTCGTTTCTGCGAACGGCCTAATAGCGAAGAGTCTCGACCAACATCTCAAGAGACTCTCGCTAGACGGCTGGATCAAGGGCCAGATACAGAAGGCAGTACTTCTTGACACGGCACGCATCGTCAGGAGGTTCCTCTCTCTGCAGCCCTAACCACCGGTAGCTTGGGCCCTGCCCCGCTGCTGGCGGCACTCTAGGTTTAGGTTTTTTTATAATATTGTTTATTTGTAATGATTTTTTTCTATTTTTGTTTGGATATCTTTATTGTAAAAAAACCTAAAACTAAGAAAGAAAATAAATAGTGTGAATAATAATAATAATAATAATAATAATCCCGCAGGGGCGGCTTTGTGGCGAGCCGACGGTGAGTGGCGACACCGCGGACCCCTATCCCTTGAGGGCTAAATAAGACCCTCTGACCCCCGGCTTGCCTTGACCGGCCGGCCGGTGGTGGGAATCGCAAGAGCTAAGACCAAAGCTCCAGGGTGGAAGTGTTAAAGGCATAAAGCCGCTAGTAGCGTTTAGTGAAAGTGCAGCACACCTCTCAACACCCTTAGCTATCCACGCCAATGTTGCCCCTCGGCGCCGACATAACGGTCCGCCTTTATGGGGGGTCCATTCAGTGTATAGCGAGTCACCACCCGCCTTAATATTTTGAAATGAGGCATAATTGGCGGGTGCCGTACCTCATCCCATAGACCAGAAAACAGTCATCAAGCAGCACACATTCATAGCCATAATAAATTATAGTACCATCTTTTTATAGTTTTTAATGTCTCCATCCACAAATCATATTTTTATTTAATTTAATATTGTAAAGGGCCTCTTGACGTTGGCTTCGGCTCCGTCAATGCCTTCCAAAGGACCGGGCGATTTGCAGCCCGTGATGTGAATTGAATAAAGAGTATAATAATAATAATAATAATAACTCTGAGGTCTTTTCTAGGTTCTTGTATGAGGCAGTGGACCACAGTCCTTCGTCAACCGGGTGGTTGGGACAGTCTCTCTGGTCCGCAGGACTTTATAAGGATTGCGCGAGGCATCTTCCAGGGTGACAGTCTGAGTCCGTTGTGGTTCTGTCTAGCCCTAAATCCTCTAAGCACATTATTAGAGGATTCAGGGCTAGGCTATCGGCTTAGGAGAGAGGGTGAAGTCATTTCACACTTGCTGTACATGGATGACCTCAAACTTTTTGCACCGAAGCGCCATGATTTGATGGAGTTATTGAAAGTCACTGAGACTTTCAGCAACGCCATCAACATGGAGTTCGGTGTAGATAAGTGCGCGGTCATGCACGTGCAGCGGGGGAAAGTTGTTAATTCAATGAATTTACAACTTTCTGATACAATGACTTTCAGATCTCTCTCCGAAGCCGACACCTATAAATACCTTGGTATGTCAGAGTCATTGGGTATCGAGAGTGGGGGGATAAAACAGTCGGTGAAGGAACGTTTCTTCGGTCGCCTGACGAAAGTACTTAACAGTCTTTTGTCAGGAGGCAACAAGGTACGTGCCTTCAACGGCTGGGTTATGCCCCTACTTATATACACCTTTGGCATACTAAGGTGGACTCAGACTGAACTAGACGCCCTGGATAGAAAAGTTCGAAAGCAATTGACATCACATCGCATGCTTCACCCACGCTCGTCTGTTATGAGACTGTATATCCCACGGAAATGGGGTGGTCGAGGCTTTTTAAATGCCAAGACACTCCACAACCGTGAGGTATGCAGTCTCCGGGAATATTTCCTAAACAACGAGTGTGGGATGCATTGCGATGTGGTGTCAGTTGACAAGACTTTCACCCCTCTGTCCTTAGGCAAAGAGAACTGGCGCAAGCCTAAGGTGCTGAGCACCGAGGACCGCAAGGACGTATGGAAGAGCAAGGAGCTGCATGGCCGGTTCTATCGAGTCTTAACGGGACCCGATGTGGACCTGCTCGCGTCGGTGAACTGGCTACGATTCGGGGACCTCTTTGGGGAAACCGAAGGTTTTGTTTGTGCAATTGCGGACGAAGTTATCAAGACGAACAACTACCGGAAATATATTATGAAGGACGGTACGGTCGACATATGTCGGGCATGCCGCCGTCCCGGAGAGTCACTCAGACATATCATTTCCGGTTGTTCTCATCTTGCTAACTCCGAGTACTTGCACAGACATAACCTCGTAGCCAGGATCATCCACCAGCAACTTGCTCTTCAATACGGCCTTGTCGAGTCTGAGGTGCCGTACTATAAGTACGCACCTGCGCCAGTTCTTGAAAATGGTCACGCTTTGCTCTATTGGGACCGATCGGTTATCACGGACAGGACTATTGTCGCCAATAAACCTGATATCGTGATAGTCGACCGGTTCCAGCGGTAGGCAGTGTTAGTTGACATCACCATCCCGCATGACGAGAACCTCGTGAAGGCTGAAAAGGACAAGATCAGCAAGTACCTTGACTTGTCTTTCGAGGTTACCGCCATGTGGGATGTTGATTCGACTAGCATTGTCCCAATAGTCGTTTCTGCGAACGGCCTAATAGCGAAGAGTCTCGACCAACATCTCAAGAGACTCTCGCTAGACGGCTGGATCAAGGGTCAGATACAGAAGGCGGTACTTCTTGACACGGCACGCATCGTCAGGAGGTTCCTCTCTCTGCAGCCCTAACCACCGGTAGCTTGGGCCCTGCCCCGCTGCTGGCGGCACTCTAGGTTTAGGTTTTTTTATAATATTGTTTATTTGTAATGATTTTTTTATATTTTTGTTTGGATATCTTTATTGTAAAAAAACCTAAAACTAAGAACGAAAATAAATAACGTGAATAATAATAATAGAAGATAGATGTAGTCGTTTGTAGTTTTTTATTTTTTTTTAAACTCTGTCTGTTTGTTACCTAATCACGTCTAAACGGACGATCCGATCTTAATGAAATTTAACAAGGAGATACTTTAGCATGAGTATGAACATATGCTACTACATTCTTAATGTACTTACGTGAACAAAGTCACGGGTATCGGCTAGTAATGTATAAAACCTGGATTTACACGTACTACAATACCTTTTAAATGTGTAGGTTTTTAAGTTATATTATTATTAGAATAATTAACGTGATATTTTGAATATTTTCGCTTTTTGTTTAGTTCCACCGCGGACATGGTGTTTGCAACAGCGCCGTATTATCGAAACATCTTTTTTAATATTTTTACAAGTACTTTTGTTAGCGCAAGCAAAGCCTTAGGGCACAAACATCATTGTATAACCACAGTTTTGTTATGCATTTCGACCCCTCGTTGTGTTACAATCAGTCGGCGCGCTTAGCTCGTTAGATGATTGGTCTATGAATGACGTATTTCGAGTAAGGTAGTAGGGACTTAACTAAAGATTTAAGATAAATTAGTAGTTATATTTAATCTAGTGTGGCGGCTCTATGAGCTGTAGAGCTCGCGAATCTGTCTTTAAAACAAAACCCTTAAAACAAAAAGACAAACAAAAATATACCTTGAAGTCTATCGGATGAAAAAGATGTTCGGACAAAAAAGTTGCGTCTCAATAAGAGCAACAACAAAGTTGAGTGAGCCGCGGTGAGATTTGAATTTCGTATTACAAAATTCAAATTTCACCGCGGATTCCGCTTCCAAGATAGCTTACAGATAGTAGATAGATAACAGAATAGCCCTACAGATAGCGCAGTATTATTTGCACCAATTGGTTCACACCAAACGCGATCTACGGCGATCAGAAAACAATAGAAATTCAGATCGTGAACGTGCACGCGGACGCAGGACGCCGCGGTGTGGTTGTACCTTTACGTAGTAGGGACTTATCTATCTAAAGATTTTATTAACTAGTGGATGTGCTAGTTGGTGGCTCTATGAGCTCGAGAGTCTGTCTTTGCATTAAATATTCACCGCGAACTTTAAAACAAAAAGACACCTGCGACGACCCCTTGTAGGATTTGGGTAAAAATGACTTTCGGACAAAAAAGTTAAGGGCAACAAAAAAGTTAAAGTAATGATACGTACAACCACACCACGGGGTCCTGCGCCCGCGTGCGCGTTCGTGATCTGATTTCTATTGTTTTCTGATCGCCGTAGATCGCGTTTGGTGTGAACCAGTCGGTACAAATACTACTGCGCTATCTGATCGCCGCCTAGATCGCGTACGTAGGACGCTGCGGTGTGTCCGTACCTTAATACTGTTCTAAATTTCTGTTGGTAAGTGACGATGCGGTCGAGGATGGTAGCACGCTAGGACTAGAATATCCAGCAGGGCCGACTTCGACCATGTAAAAATAAAATTCCATACTGTTTATATTGCACTTCTTTCAGACTTTTGAAATCATATTAGGGTGATTATTGTACGTTAAAACTAGGGGTGGTGTGGAGTCAAACGAGGGTGGTTATAGGCTCGAAAAACTGGTGCTTGTGTACTTATAGCATGGTAAAGATTATTTGACTGAGTTCAACAAATGAGGAGTTAATCCAGTCGTGAGAATTTAGTTTTGTAAAGCTTTTTAACTGACTTCACAAAAAAGGAGAAGGTTCTAAATTCGTCGGACTTATTTTTATGTATGTTTACCGATTACTCGAAGATGCCTAAACTGATTTGGGAAATTCTATTTTTGTTTCAAAGGGTACCTTTCCCACGTGGTCCCATTTAAATTTTAAATAAATGGGCCGATCCGTTTTTATTTCATTTATCAACATTTGTATTACGATGCATTATTTATATACCTCGACGACATACTACTAACTACTGGTACAGATTATATAATAGTTACAACGTCTACTGGCTATTTTGACTAGCGCGACGTTTGAAGTCGGTTCTTTTAGTTTTTGATCTTAAATTATAGGTACTTGCAATGTTTGTATGTATTTTTTTTTCATAAACACAGAAACATTAACAACCTATTATTAATGTTTCAGTGTTCATAAATCATCTTTAACCGAATCCACAGAAAAGGAGGAGGTTCTCAATTGTATGTTCACCGATTACTCGAAGACGCCTAAAGTGATTTGAAAAAAAAAAAAATTATTGAAAGAGTGTAGGTACTTTCCAGGTGGTACCATTTAAATGTCATCGAGGTATGCTCAGTATCTCCAGAGATATGGAGATAAACACCTCAAACTTTATCATCGTTAAGAAACCAATAACCCCCGCATGGTGGTATGACACTATCTAGTGTCCGCCTGGCCAGCTACCACCCTCAAGTCAGAAAATCTGTCGCCAAACATCTAATGTGTTCCGGCAGCTATCTTTAAGAGCCAATTCCTATTCTAGGCCTAGCGTGCTACCATCTTTGACCGCATCATCACTTACCAATAGGTGAGATATTGGTCAAACGCTAGCCTATGATATATAATAATATCGTTTAAAAACTAAAAAAGAACCGATTTCAATGCCGCGCTATTCATTTTCAGTACCAATTTTGAGATGTTTATCTCAATATCTCTGGAGATACTTATCAGATCTCAATAAAATTACAATAGTACCACACTTGGGATATCTCCTTTCGAACAAAAAAAGAATAATCAAAATCAGTTCATAAACGACGAAGTTAACCGTGAACAAGCATAAAAAAAATAATATAAACGGTCGAATTGAGAAACGTCTTCCTTTTTTTGAAGTCGGTTAAAAAATAAACAATAATATGATAAATAATGTTTAATAACGTCTCAATAAAGTCTTTCGATGTTGCAATTTCAATAAAATTGCATACAAAGGATGAATTATTGACCAAAACATTTCGAACCCACCCCTACTGTCAAAGGGGTGGTTTTGCAAATAGAATATTTATAAAGCAAACGTCACGACATATTGGCTTATCGGTTGTATAAGACCGCCTAGAATATCCTTTATAAGGCTTGCTTCAGATTTGTCTGCATGTCATCATCATTAGTGTTTAGTATTCAGCAGATATTGTTTAACAATGTCATAGAAAAGACAATAATACTACGTACATTATGTAGACAATGTACACGAGTTATGTATTAATCTACATGTAATCTACTTATTAGCCTTTTCAACCGACTTCCCAAAAAGAAGGAGGTTCTCAATTCGTCTGTATGTTTTTTTGTGTGTATGTTACGCGATTACTCCGTCAATTTTGAACCGATTTGAATGATTCTTTATTTAATCGGTAGGGTTTGTTTCCGAGGTGATCCCATTGTAATTTTATCGAGATCTGATAAGTATCTCCAGAGGTATGACGATAAACGTCTCAAACTTGCTACTGAAACTGACTCGCGGGGCATGGAAGTCGGTTGTTTTATTATTTATTATTTTATTCTAGTATACTAGAAAGGTAAGCATTTGGCCACTATCTCAGCTGATGTTAAGTGACGATGCGATCGACAATTTAGCACGTCTAACTAGAAGATACCTGTTTACCCGAGTCGTTGTTACTGGAAAATACAGACGCCGGCAAGGAATTACATTCCTTGGCAGTAAATAATATTTACATCATATATCATATTAATATCATTAACATATTATGATAAATGATGAAGCGAAATGTTTTGTGCAGATAGATAGGATATCCATATCCATACTTTTCCATAATAAATCCATAATTTAATTTAATTTAAATTTGTTTAGTTTTCAATCTTGCATTAATTTAATTTGGAATATGTTATTTTAATTTATTTTACCAGCATCATTATCATTATTATAAATAATCGCCAAAAAATGTTCAGTACTTTAAGCGTGGAGTCCTGGTGTCCTGTATTACAGGTTTTCTTGTAAAACCTACCACAGGCATCAGTCTCAATTTAGTTAACCCATTTTGGCACCATTGTTACATGTTGGAGAAATAAATACATTTTTTATAAAAACGTTTGTAACTCTGTCACTTTGTCTGACTGTCATCTTACTGAAATTTAACAAGGAGATACTTTATAGGATGAGGATGAACATAGGATACTAAATTCTTGGTGTACGTGAACGAAGTCGCGGGTATCAGCTAGTACACCATAAAGCAATGGCTTATTACTAGTTATTTTTACTAATGTAAGAGGGCTGGCGTTGATTTCTACACAGTAAATTACAGTACACGTGTTTATTCCTTAAACATTACTTCATTAGAACACCGACTGACGGCCATGTTCTCAAGTCTCCTTTTATGTATATCTCAATCAATGTATCTCAAGCACACCCAGATCAGTTACTCGGTTGTGTGAACACAATTAACGAAGATTTAAGACGCATAGCTACGTGGAGTAAAGCCTTTGGACTTCAAGTGAATCCTACCAAAACCCAAGTCATAGTCGTAGGCAGTTCCCGCATGATATGCAAGCTCGACCGCAGAACACTCCCTGTAGTTATTTTTAATGACATAACGGTTCCATACAGCACACAAGTAAAGAATCTTGGACTTATAATTGATGAAACGCTGTCATGGGGTCCACAGTTAGAAGCTGTTAGGCGTAAGATTTTTGCTTCTGCAGGCGCATTAAAACGTCTCCAAAGTTTTCTCCCAACTGCTACCAAAGTTGCGTTAGCACAATCACTATTGCTTCCTATTCTTGATTATGCTGACGCCTGCTATCTAGATTTAACAGAGGACCAGCTAAATAAGCTTGAGCGGCTTCAGAACTTCTGCCTTAGGTTCATATTTGGTTTGCGCAAATATGACCATTTCTCATATTTTCGACACAAGCTCAAGTGGCTTCCTATACGATCCCGCCGGAATACTCACATCCTCTCTCTTCTTTATAGCATTATTTTTAATCCCGCTACTCCCCAATGCCTCAAAGACAACTTTAAGTATCTACACTCACAGAACTCACTTACGTTGAGGTCATCTGAAAATCTTTCCATACAAATTCCTACGCATTCGACTACCTTCTTCGACAAATCTTTCACCGTACAGGCTGCACGCCTGTGGAACAGTATCCCAGTCCAAATAAGGTAATCTCCATCTCCCCTTACGTTTAAGGAAAGATTAACAAAATTTAATATATCTCTTCAGAACTAGGTACTGAATCTGTTATGTTTTTCATATATTTTGGTCGTGTAACTGATAATTAGATCATTGTGTATTTTGAATTATGTGTATGTAATTGTGTAAATAGGATAATAATTATGTTTTATGCTTATATAAGTATTATTAGTATGTATGTGTTATAAGTAGATATATATATAAAGTTATTTAAGATAAAAAATCGATACACCACCGTCCGTTACAGTCTCGCAATATCTTTCTCTGTTTGGTTATCTGGAAGAAATCGCTTTAAGCGATAAGACCGCCCTTTGCATTACATAGCTTAAGTATTTTTCATTTGTTTATGTTCAATGTTTATTTTATAAGTGGTGTGCAAATAAAGTGTTATCTATCTATCTATCTATCTATCTATCTATTATGTATTTTCATCGGAGGTAGTCAGATAAAACCAATTTAAGGAAACGGAAATGCGTTCTAGTTACTTGGGAACATGTCTAACAATTAAAATACTGAAAAATAAATTACCACTCAGAATCGATCAGCTTATTACATTAAAATACTGCCTTAAATTAAAATATATTTGGCCTCCTTTTTGCATCAACTTGTTGCGTCGAGTATGTATTGACATCTTCAACAATCATCGTCATATTTCAACCAATTCACACAAACCTTAACAAATTATACTTACAGCGAAACCTTCTTCTTAAATCACTCTGTCTATTGGTGAAAACCGAATTAAAATCTGTTCAGTAGTTTTTAGTTTATCACGAACAGACAGACAGACGTGGCGGGGGACTTTGTCTATAATATGTAGTGATAACGCCTGACAATAGATTTAATTCTCGCAGACAAATCTGACGCAAGCTTAACTGCGCCCTTTTGACCCCTGATCCGAAATTAGCAAGATTCCCACGAGGGGCGTGTGGGGCAGAAAGGGGTCATTTACTGTGACTGGTGACGGCTTATTGAAATCATATTTGCTTTTTGTTGTTTGTCCAATTACGAGCGCTGGTTTGCTTAATAATAAATGAACGAAAATATTCTTTAGAAGAAGAATAAATAGTGAGGTATCGAATCTAGAGGGATGATATTATATTAGATTACTAAAAAAAAGCACTTACCTACCTTTTCAACCGACTTCCAAAAAAGAGGTTCTCAATTCTAATGTATGTTTTTTTTTGTATGTATGTTACGCGATTACTCCGTCAATTGTGAACCGATTCGAATGATTCTTTTTTTAATCGGTAGGGTACGTTTCCTTAGTAGTCCCATTGTAATTTCATCGAGATCTGATAAGCATCTCCAGAGATATGATGATAAACGTCTCAAACTTGCTACTGTAATTGACTTGCGGGGCATGGAAGTCTGTTGTTTTAGTTTTTAAACTACCTTAATTATTCCAGACACGGTAGTGTTCAGCTATTCACAATCATTTGAAAACAAATTCGGATTCGCAAACCGTCTCTCCGACATTCCTCGACCCGGATCTTTGCAATTAACAATGCTCCGTTCGGAAACTTGTGATATTAAAAAAAATCTTGTGATTCTAAATCTAACAGGTTTTCGCGACCAAATACACAGCTCACGGATTATACAATTATTGAAATGAACAATGACGATTCGAATTCGAATGTATCCGATTTCAATGATAATAATATCTGCTGCATAGAAATTTTAAACTGGAACGAGCTGCCGTCTGCTGTTTTCCCGCAGATCCATACTATTATTTATACTATGGCAGAGCTACAACATGGAGTCCACATGGAGTCTGTAGAGTCTATTCTCCGTAATGGAGTCCTTCAAAAGGGGCGTTAAAAGAATGTTGACAGGTCGGCATCGCATGAGTGACACCTCTAGTGCTTCAAGTGTTCATAGCTTCGAGCATTTACCAATGGAGATGTTAACGTTGTAATCCGCAAACATTTTTTTCTGCCGATACTTACGGGGGACGAGGTAAACACGCATTGCACACACACAAATCACTCACTTTAACGATCCCGCACACTAGCTTGAACCACGCATACAGTATTAAAAATACAGCGTAGTTACGCACGCTCATATGGCCAATAATGGCTATATGGCCAGCAGAGGGGTACGCCTTGCATTGACATCTCCATTGGTAAATGCTCGAAGGTTCATAGGCGACGGTGACTACTCTCGATCAGGTGGGCCGTCTGCTTTTTTGCTACCAATATCATAAAAACAATAGAACAGGAGGGTGAACTCGATTGATCTTGAAAATACTTCTTGCTGTTTATACTTGTAATGGATTACTGAATGATTTTTCTTCTACAAAATGGAGCTAGCTTTATGTTTTTTATATATGATTAGGCTAGCGTTTGACCACTGCCTCGTTTGGTGGTAAGCGATGATTTGGCCGCAACGGCGCCACAACGACGCCGACTCATACACAGAAACACGCGTCAAACATGTAGAACCCCTTCTTTTTGCGTCGGGGGTTAAAAAGACAAGCACGATTCCATCATAGACCGAATCCAAGAATCTGAATTTTCACTCAACTGCAAGTACATTAAAATCTTTTACACATATTCTGTACATTAAATTATGTTTTATTATTTAAATTTTTTTTGGATAAAGATTGTCTGAAGTACTGAAACATGCACTGGGTTGCGGGTGCACGTAATAGTACGATTGGAAACCCTACATTAATCAGGGGAATTAAACATGTGTTTTAAGTGTGACGTTCGACGTCTAGATGAAAGCAGAATGGCTCAATACCTTTGTTTTCTTTTTTGTAAATTCAAAGCAATAAATTGTGTTTCTGTTATATCTATAATAATTTTTATTGAATATGATCTATTTAATGTAATTTGACGTGTGTAAGTGCACATTTTTAATTTGCCCATATACTGAATAAATACTTTGACTTTTGACTTTTGACTTTTTCTGTCAGAAATAAAAAAGTATTTATGAAAATAATAAATAAATTCATGTATTTCAGACAGTATTTCAGACCTCTTTTTAGTTTTATTATGGCTCCACACGATAAGTGTATTTTGCCAGTATTACATTTTTTCAAGTTTTTATGAATTTAAGCCGTAGAGATGGGTCAAAGTCACATTTCAGGTCAGTTTTCAAGTAAAAGTCTAGTCTAAGTCATACCTTCAGTAAAGATGTGGAGTTTACTGAAGATTTTCAGTGGAATTTTGGTGAGAACGCAAATAGCATGTTTATCAACATTGTGCTGTTTCCCTACACTCGCACACATTCACCGGCACTTAATGGTTAATAATCCACATTTATACACATTAACTCGCAGACGAACACAAGTTTACGTAAAAAATACAATGAGATCACACACTTTTGCACGTTCCCGCCAAAAAACCGAAACATGAAACTTCTCGGCCATAATTTCCAGCCATGAACGTGTCGAGAGACTTGACCGGAACCCGCAGCACAAAGGAGTTGAAGCTCACGTTGTGACGTGACTCCAGCTTTAAGGATCCCATTATTTAAGTATATATATATTTAAAAATAATTCAACAATAAGCAATTAATTCTCGCACAACAAACAATATGAGGCCTTGAATCCCTAGCAAAGGGTAGCATCCCATGTCTATTTAATCCTAAACCCAAATTTAACGCATGGGAAGTATTAAAAAACCTTTCCCGCGATTTTTAACGTCAACCTTTTGTCAAAGCACGTGACTTTGACATTGACAGTTTTATGGGATCGGCTGGTTTTGCATAGATTAAATATGTTATCGGCAAAAGATATTTTTAGTTCGGTTATATTTTTACTTGTGTTACGAAATCAATATGTAATTATTTATACAGCGGTTAAACAGAGACAATATCAACCAATAATATAAATTTGATTTAGCTGAAATTTTGCACAGGGATAGCCAGTAGGTATTATAGATTAGGTATACTTTATAAAAAAAACTGGCCAAGTGCAAGTCGGACTTGCACTCGTAGGGTTCCAATTCCGTACCACACTACAATATTTTATAAAATCGAGCAAAACATGCTGAAATAAGTAGGTAACGTAATAAATTGATAAATCGATCTAGCTAGGTTTTCATTTTCAGAAAATGTTGTTTTATCCCTATTTTCAGGTGATGAAAAACCCCTACAATATAATTAGAATATGAAGGTAAATTTCGCCATTGCTACATTGTTACGATAGCTCAGTGGGAGGTCGATCGGATGGCGATCAGAAGGACCCCGGTGCGAGTCCAGACGAGATGATTAATTTTGCCAAGTTTGTTCTTTGTAAGAAGACTATTATTGGGAGCCAAAAAATTACATAAAATACGATTTACGAAAAAAAAAATTGCGGGCAAAGCTCGGTCATCCAGATATTATTATATGATATTACCGTGTCAATCCCAAACAATTATTAAAATAGAAGCCGCGTGCTTATTCAGTACAACACCATCTTACGAACACTAACGCCAACTAAGTGAAAGTTAACATAGGTAATTAATATAATTAATACAGTCAAACATTCATAGAAATAGTAAAATGCCGAAAAACACGTTTCATGTATGGAGAACCCCTTTAATTTTTTAACTTTATTCTGTTTTAACTTTATTCTGTTTTTAGTATTTGTTGTTATAGCGGCAACAGAAATACATCTTCTGTGAAAATTTCAACCGTCTAACTATCACGGTTCATGAGATACAGCCTGGTGACAGACGGACAGACAGACAGACAGACTGACAGACAGACAGACGGACAGCGGAGTCACAGTAATAGGGTTCCGTTGGTACCCTTTGGGTTCGGAACCCTAAAAAGTAAAAACAAACCGTAGCGAAGGACGTCCTGTGACCAGGATGGAGCGACGACATACGCAAAGTGGTGGGCAGTGACTGGAAAAGAACAGACGGAGATCGAGCTCAGTGGCGCATCTTGGGAGAGGCCTACGTCCAGCAGTGGACTGACACAGGCTGATGATGATGATGATACTTTATAACGCGGCGAAGCCGTGGGGCACAGCTAGCTATTCAATATATTGGACTATCTGTGCCCCGCGGCTTTACCCGCGTTTATTAGTATCCATACTATAACTCTCCTATGTGCAATCCGTTAAGCCGTTTTTGTGTAAAAGTGTAACAAACATTCATCCATCCATACTCAAAAACATTCGCATTTATGGTATTAAAAGGTAGAAGGATGGAGAATGAAGGCGTATCCAAATGAAAGGGGGATTTTTGATGTAGGAAAGGTATACGACCACGCGCTGGGTGGTCGATAAGGGTACCTTTTCCGCTGTAGCTACAGTAAAACACACTGAAGAGACTATCAATTATTTTTTTGATTGAATTTTGAGCTGCATTCACAGAAATCAAAACTAATATTATAAATGCGAAAGTAACTCTGTCTGGCTGTCTGTGTCACTTTCACGCCAAAACCAGTGAACCGATTTAAATGTAATTTGGTACACAGATAGTTTAGAGCCTGAGAAAGGACATAGGCTACTTTTTAATTCGAAAAAAGGGTTGTAAGGGGTTGAAAGGGGGGATGAAATGTTGTATGGATGTATCGTCATTTTTAGAGCTAGAAGCTTGAAACTTATTTTTTAGGCTGTTGATTCGATATAAATAAATATGACATTCAAATTTTGTGAGGGGATAGAAGGAGGGGAAGGGGGAAGGGGAAGGGGGAGGGAGGGGAGGGGAGGTGGAAGTGAGGGGAAGGGGGAGGGGGAGGGGAGAGGGGTAGGGGGAGAGGGAGGGGGGATTAGCAGGTCGTGGTACGGTGCGGTGTAAGTAGGATACGAATGTATCTTATTTGTAAAATAATCAGACTAAATAATTAAAAATGCTACCAAAAGACACTATTCCACGCGGACGAAGTCGCGGGTACAGCTAGTTGGAAATAAAATACAGTCAAATATACTCAACCGATTGAGCTGAAATATGTGTGTAGATAGCATAGACCAGTGATGAGTGAACGCATATGAAACAGTTTAGACCCTGGAATAACCCTGGGTAAGCACACTCCATCATCGATCGCATCATCACTTAACATCAGGTAAGATAGTGGTCAAGTACTACCCAGTACGGTGTTAAAAATAATTAAGATAGTTTAAAAACTAAAACAACCGACTTCCATGCCGAGCGAGTCAGTTTCAGTAGCAAGTTTGAGACGTTTATCGTCATATCTCTGGAGATACTTATCAGATCTCGATGAAATTACAATGGAACCATCTCGAAAACAAACCCTACCGATTAAAAAAAGAATAATTCAAATCGGTTCTCAATTGACGGAGTATTCGCGTACACACAAAAAGCATACACACAAAAAAAAAAACATACAGACGAATTGAGAACCTCCTTCTTTTTGGGAAGTCGGTTGAAATATATAAAATAACACTAAAGGTAATTTTTATCCAGATATACTCACTGTAACAATGTCTACGCGCGTAAAACCACGACCCACAGCTAGTATTAATATAAAGTTCTCATTTATAATTTGATATAATTGTAAACTGAATTCACTCTTTATAAATTGTCTTCCGAGTGTGTAACTCGGAACTGACACTAGGGTCTATTTCCTTGAATGTGGAATCAGCCCCTCGGTTCACCGCACACTCTGTGCCTCAATAAATACGTCATCCCTGTGACGTCACAGGTGTCAGGCTTCTCCGTAATTATAACTGTAAACATACAGCACGGTGACGTGACCAGTAACGCTACTAGTTTAGGTATGACTGGCATAAGACGCAAATCAGTAGGGCTATTCTGTAAGCTAAAGTTTACGCATCTCGCAAGCGAAATCCGCGGTGAGTCGTACTACGAAATTCAAATCGTAATGCGATTGTGATACGGTTGAATTTCGTAATACGAAATTCAAATCTCACCGCTTGCGAGATGCGTAAACTAGCTTACAGAAAAGCCCTATAGAAGAGAGTTTTTGAAGTGAAAATTAAGGTAAAATTTGACGGAAACGTCACGGTCCTATGCAACAGAAGTGAGGTAAGCGTCATGTTGTATTTTATTTTTATAAACGCCTTCTATTGTAGAACGGCGTAACCACGAAGATGTATTCGCTAAGTTCAACATTCCATCTGTTGAAATTTTTGAACAAAAAAAATAATATGTGATATTGAGAAATCATAGACTTAATATAAATAGATGGTGCACTGCAGATGTTTTGACAAATTCAATGTAATCCGTATGCTCTTAACATAAGGTTGTAATTGCTTTGTGCGACAAAACGGTCCAAACGAAAGGCACCTAGGTGGGAGTGTGTCCTTGTCTAACAACCTGCTATAAAAGTATTAGATTATATTATTTTATTAGTTTAGATAAAAGTACTCTGTGGTTTAACCACTATCTTTTTTATATCTTATAGACTAGTGTTTGACCACTATCTCACCTGGTGGTAAGTGATGATATGGTCAAAGATGGTGGACACGCTTGGCCTAGAATGGTCTGACACTCAAGTGCTGTGCTGTCGGAACACCGTAAGGATTTGTCATCACCTCCTTTTTTCCTTTTGACGTACGGAACCTTAAGAAACAATCGAATATAGAACCTCCTTCTTTTTGAAGTCGGTTAAAATTAATAAATTATACGCAGGCCTCTTAACAAGTATAGTAAGATAGTGGCAAAGTGTTTGTATGCTTCGTCTGGAAACATCCCCGTATGTTCACGTGGTTATAATTTGCGAGGCGACGGGAAAGTGGTCCCGTCACATAATTCAGGCTCCACCGCGGGTTATAATTTATACGAGTTTGAAGTCAGGGCCGGACTAGGGGGGTGGCGGACTTTCTTGGTAGCATTCATTCAAAGCGAGGCGTGCTGTTTACGTTCACAGTGGCAGGCCACGAAACCCAAGGACATGAAAGTTGGATTCCCATACGGCACAATTCTTAGTGCGATCCAAAAATAATTGTTCCGTAGCGTGTTTACTATCTTCGACCACAGCATCGCTGGCCATCAGGCGAGATAGTGGTCAAACGCTAGCCCAGGATATAAAGATAATTGATGATCGTACAAAATGTAAAAACCGACTTCACATGCCGCGATAG
The DNA here is from genome assembly GCA_954871355.1 of Cabera pusaria. Taxonomy (NCBI): domain Eukaryota; kingdom Metazoa; phylum Arthropoda; class Insecta; order Lepidoptera; family Geometridae; genus Cabera; species Cabera pusaria. The sequence goes on from OX940912.1 coordinate 15,826,008, forward strand.
TAAAAATATCCACTAGCCATAACCATGTCATCGAGATATCAAATCTGTTTATATTGATTATCCTCATATCTCCGGAGATGATTATCATATCTCGATAAAATTTGAATGGGACCAAACAGGAGGTATAATCTCTCAAACAAAAAAAACCCGATTTGACGGAGTTCTGAGGTATAAAACTTAATAATTTTTTTTTAACCAACTTCAAAAAAAGCAGGAGGTTTCTCAATTCGACCGTATTTTTTTTTTTTTTTTTTTTTTTATGTTTGTTCGGGGATAACTTCGTCATTTATGCACCGATTTTGATTACTCTTTTTTTGTTCGAAAGGAGATATCCCAAGTGTGGTACCATGGTAATTTTATCGAGGTCTGATAAGTATCTCCAGAGATATTGAGATAAACATCTCAAAATTGGTACTGAAAATGAACATTGAAGTCGGTTCTTTTTTTAGTTTTTAAACGATATTATTAAATAATCTAGTCGAATTGAGAACCGACTTCTTCTCTCACAAAAAAGGAGGTTTTTTGTGAGAGAAGAAGTCGGTTAAAAAAGATGTACATTGCTACCATGTTTTTACAATATAATTGAAGTACGAGGACTCCGAATTTCGAATCGATCAGAAATATGAAAGGTGATTTCATAGAGTTATCATCTAGAAAAAGGCTCTCATCGTCTTAAAACGTCTGAATGGATTTTCATGAATCAAAGCTACAAGAACACCCTCGATCGAGGCAACTATCAAACAAAAGACTAAATCAAAATCGCTTCATCGGTTTGGGCACTACGATGTCACAGACAGACACACACGTACTCGTACACAGATACACAGATTCACACGTCAAACTTATAACACCCCTTTTTGTTCGGGGGTTAATAAAATAATATAAGTTTGCCTTAACATGTATCATTATCATCACCATTATCAGCCGGTATCAGTCCACTGCTGGACGTAGGCCTCCCCCAAGACACGCCACTGAGCCCGGTCTTCGGCTCTTTGTTTCCAGTCACTGCCTACCGCTTTGCGAAAGTCGTCGCTCTGTTTTTTTTTTAAATTATCTATAAAGACCGTTGCACGTATTAATTTTAACTTATCCTTGCCCCTTCTACCCTGCCCTTAAGTCGCTCTTTCTAAACTTGCTCAGCACCTAACTTGATTCCGTTTACTTGAATTACACTTGACTCTGGTTTATTTACTTAGGCTCTAACTTAGATACTTGGATATAAGCAAGCGATCTGTTTCAAGTATTTGATGTACGATATTGAGACAAGATTGATGTAATGTAAACTGTATGTCTCAATCGTCTCAAGCTCATGTCAATGAAACTATAAATTATTTTTAACCTACTTTCTAAAAAGATGAGGTTCTCAATTTGTCTATATTTTTTTTGTATGATTGTTACCTGATTTCTCCAATTGTGAGCCGATTTAAATGATTATTTTTTTCATAGGTAGGATTGATTTTCAAGGTGGTTAAATTTAAATTTAATCAAGATCTGTTAAGTATCTCCAGAGATATGACAACAAACGTCTCAGGCTTGCAACTGACTCGCGCAGCATAGAAATAATTTTTAAACCGACTTCCAAAAAGGAGGAGGTTCTCAATTCGTCTGTATGTTTTTTTTGTATATATGTTACACGATTGCTTTGTCAATTGTGAACCGATACGAATGATTCTTTTTTAATCGGTAGGTTACACTTTCGAGGTAGTCCCATTAAAATTTCATCGAGATCTGATAAGTATCTCTAGAGATATGATGATGAACATCTCAAACTTGCTGCTGAAACTGACTCGCGCGGCATGGAAGTCGGTTCTTTTAGTTTTTTAAACGATCTTATCTTATATCATTTTGACAATATGGCGTCAAGTTGTCACTGTGGTGATTTTTGATTACTGTCATAATAACACTTGCATGGTTACATGTTCCGTGGTTAAGAAGACTCGTCAAAATCACACCATCCTTCGCAGTCGGGTTCGCTTCGAGTCGGTGGGTCGGCAACATTAGCCTCCATTTAGGCAGTCGGGTTAAATAGACAACGTTAATGTAAAATACTTAACAGTAATTAAGTTGTATACATAAGTTAGCTACTAAGTTAGCGAGTGGCGTAATTTGATTCATTTAACTTTGACATTATAGATAAGTAGACGGGGCCATGAGACGATCGGTTTTAGAAGCTGAAGCGGGTAGTGCCCTCAGACCAAATAAGAAGTCTAGACCTCCAACGCCAAACAACGCACTTCGAGACCAGTTTCGTAAACATGTGTGCACTTATATAGTGAGTGTTGCCGTGCAGTAAAAACTTTGTGATTCCATCCTGATTTTTTAGGGTTCCGTCGCCGAATGGCAAAAACGGAACCCTTATAGATTCGCCATGTCTGTCTGTCTGTCTGTCTTCTGTCTGTCTGTCTGCCCGTCCGTATGTCACAGCCATTTTATTCCGAAACTATTAAAACTACAGAATTGAAACTTGGTAGGTAGATGTATTCTGTAAACCGCTTTCCAATTTTTATACAAAAATAAAAAATATAAAAGTTTAAGGGGGGGCATCCCATACATAAAACTGGAACAAAAAACATTTTTTTTCTTCAAACCTATACGTGTGGGATGTCTATGGATAGGTCTTTAAAAATGACATTGAAGTTCCTAAAATCATTTTGTCTGAAAGTCAATCATTTAAAAGATAGGCGCGTCTAAAGTGGTAAAATGTCCCCCCCCCCCCTCTAACTTCTAAAGTAAGGGAGTGAAACATCTAGAAAAAATATATTCTGTAGATCTCAATAAAAACTTTCAACGAAAATTAGTTTGAACGAGATACAGTCAGCAGTTGTTGAGATATAGCGACCGCAAGTATAACTTCGTTTTTCATACAAACACTATGAAAAACAAAGTTATTTTTGTAGTTGCGAAAATCATAGTTATAGAATACTCTACTGTGTTACGGAACCCTACGAGTGCGAGTCCGACTTGCACTTGGCCAGTTTATCTTTCGCCAAGATTGGTACCCTTTACACCCTTTCACAATACAATTTGGCATTTTTAACCGACTTCACGAAAAAGGAGGACGTTCTCAATTCGTCGAATTTTTTTTTCATCGATTATTCGAAGATGAAAATTATTTTTTTGCTTCAAATGGTACCTTCCCAGGTGGTCCCATTTATGTTTTAACGAAATCGGTCGAGCGCTTTTTAATATGTCAACATTTGTATTACGATGCATTTATATACCTCGATGACATGCTACTTACTGCTGGCTATTTTGACTAACGCGACGTTTGAAGTCGGTTCATTTAAGTTTTTTTAAACGATCTTAAATTATTATCTTCATGGTAAGGTTTACTTCTATTCTCCATGGATAAGGCCACTAAATTGACGTCAATGTGTTATATAAATATGTTATGACATATTGACGTAAATTTGATGGCCTAACCACAATCCAGCTTCTTGCAAGCCTATCTGAACTGCAAAAACATATATAGCAACCTACCTAACACCAATTTCACCGCCACTTCCCTGGCCCCACACTGATTGAATTTGCTTAAATTATCGATTTCCCCGCCGTGTTGCCGCCGCACCCACATTATGTGATTTAAATTACGTTTAGCTTATATCCTACTAATATTATATGATTCAGTTTGTACACGTATAGATGATTGATAAATAATCACACAAAACACATGTCACACGATGACGACAACTTGTAGGTAAAAAGCTCCAGAGCCTAACATGAGCATTGCCGCAAAGTCGTAAGTTTATCGACTTTTCTACCGACTTCCTAAATAGAGGAGGTTCTAAATTCGTATGTGTTTTTTTATTCTTTTTAGGGTTCCGTACCCAAAGGGTAAAACGGGACCCTATTACTAAGACTCCGCTGTCCGTCTGTCTGTCTGTCTGTCTGTCTGTCTGTTTGTCCGTCTGTCACCGGGCTGTATCTCATGAACCGTGATAGTTAGACAGTTGAAATTTTCACAGATGATGTATTTCTGTTGCCGCTATAACAACATATACTAAAAACAGAATAAAGTTAAAAATAATAGGGGGTCCCCATACAAGAAACGTGTTTTTTTCGACGTTTACCTAAGCGTCCATAGATGGCGTTATATTAAAATGGCGATCCCTAACACCTTTGTTAGACGTTAGATGGCGTTGTAAGAAATGAAATGTTTATTAATTATTATTTTTTTCTGGCGAAAATGATAGTGGTATTTTTTGCTCGATCTTATAAAATACTGTAGTGTGGTACGGAACCCTACGAGTGCGAGTACAACTTGCACTTGGCCAGTTTTTTTTGTAAACAAGGTGTGGTTTTGCATCCTTGCCATATGTGCAGGGGTAGGTATACTCCATGTATAGAATAAGAATCAGTAAAAAAAAATATTTCGAAAAAAATTTTAATGATAGAGCCAGCTGATAGAGCGGTTAGCTGTGACAGCCACAGCGTCAGCCATAACATCAGTGTCATAACACTCATAACTAATCTACGTATGTGTGTGTACGCGCCTGCGCGGTTTACATGGCGTCATTCTGATATTACTCGGGAATGATTCTGAAAATCACAAAAGTTTTATCAAATATCCGGGTATTAATTAACGGGCGAACTTAAGGTACCCGTTACAATCGACTACGCAAATATGGCGAGAATGCAAAACTACACCTTGTATATGTTACGCGATTACTCCGTCAATTGTGAATCAATTCGAATTTTTTTTTTTTTTTAATCGGCAGTGTACGTTTCCGAAGTAGTCTCACTGTAATATCATCGAGATCTGATGAGTATCTCCAGAGATATGACGATAAACGTCTCAAACTTGCTACTGAAATTGACTCGCGGGGAATGGAAGTCGGTTGTTTTAGTTTTTAAACTTTATCAATTACTATCGGATACATTTCGGAGAGTGTGCCATGCAATTGCACGAATCAGTACCGCCATCCCCTTTCTTCTATCAGACTACCAAACGTACGATGTGCGCCATCGCTTCATGGTGGACGTTCATCTACACGCAAGAAGCGTTTTGCTTCGTCTTAAAAGACAAAGCAAAATTGACTTCTTGACGCTTGACAAACGCTTAATAAATCACACGTTCCGCCAAGGTATGGAATTCCTTGCCGGTGTCTGTGTTTCCCGATAGCTACAATTCGGGGGTCTTCAAATCTCTACTGAACATGTACTCGTATCTACTAGATAAGCGTGCTACATCGTCAACCGCACCGTCACTTAACATCAGGTGAGATAGTGCCATGGTCAAACGCTGGCATATCTAGCATAAAAAAAACATAAACGGCTGAGCAGATTTGAATGAAATTTAGCACTCAAATTGTTTATAGCCTGGATTACACAAATTATACTTTTTAAGGTTTAATGGTTACCAATAGAACCCTATAGCCTGAGACTTCGCTGTCCATCCGTCCGTCTGTCAGCCCATATGCCAGGGTGCTGTAACTTCTAAACCGTAATAGGTATGATTTTTTTTAAAGTATGTATTTCTATAGTCGTTATAACGCCAAATACTAAAATCGCCACAAAGTTACTAAAACTGGCCAAGTGCGAGTCAGCATCGCGTCTCTTATCGCACACCCTCCCTAAGGGTTCCGTACAATACGAAACATAACAGAGTTTCAACCTCATATACTCGTATTTGACCAAAAATATTTGGTTTGGTCGCGATCTAGAAAGACGGGGCTCGTTTACTAGCGCTATCTATATCATTTTGCCGAAACTAATTAGATAGATGGCGTTTAAAAACACGTTCTTTGTTTGGTTCAAAAATTAAAGGGGGAAAAAAAATAAATAAAAAAAACCCTTTAGTTTTTGACTTTATTTTGTTTTTAGTATTTGTTGTTCTAGCGGCAACAAAAATACACCATCTGTGAAAATTTCAACTGTCTATAATTCTTAAATGCTTTAAATGCTTAAATGCTAAATGTGACAGACAGACAGACAGACAGACATATAGACAGACAGACAGACAGACAGACGGACAGCGGAGTCTTAGGCCCATACAAGACACGTGTTGTTCATCACTTAATATCAACAGGTGAGATAGTGGTCAAACGCCTAATAACCTATGATATTAAAAAAAACGTGTTTTTCGGCAAATTTTGTTTTATCTTAATTATTGTACCTACTGTGGTGCGGAACCCTGAGACTGACTCACACTTGGCCAGTTTATTATTAAAACATACAAATCCTCGAGAACAGTAAATATATAATAAAACATATATAAATATATAATAAAACATATTTTGGATAAAACATTGTATAATAACCTACACCTATTAATTAATTTATTTTAATCCGAATAACATGAAATATATTGATATAGTTTAAAAATTAAAAAAACCGACTTCACATGCCATCCGAGTCAGTTCAGTACCAAGTTTGAGACGTTTATCATCATATCTCTGGAGATACTTACTCATCAGATCTTTATAATATATGTTCATAAAGACCACACCTACTTATGTGAGAACAATTAAAATCGTTTCATTTTCAGTGACAAGTTTGAGGTGTTTATCTCCATATCTCTAGAGATACTAACCACCACCTAGAAGATCAACCCTACCCATGAAAGAAAAAAATCCTTCATAACATCCCTTACGAATTGCGTAACAAACATACAATAAACTGGCCAAGGGCAAGTCGGACTCGCACTCGTAGGGTTCCGTACCACACTACAGTATTTTATAAGATCGAGCAAAAAATACCACTATCATTTTTTGCCAGCAAAAAATATTAATTAATAAAAAAAATATTTCTTATAACGCCGTCTAACAAAGGTGTTAGGGATCGACATTTCAATATAACGCCATCTATGGGATGTTTACCTAACTAAGCGTTCATAGATGGCGTGAAATGCCGAAAAAAACACGTTTCTTGTATGGGGACCCTCTATTATTTTTAACTTTATTCTGTTTTTAGTATTTGTTGTTATAGTGGCAATAGAAATACATTATCTGTGAAAATGTCAACTGTCTAACTATCACGGTTCATGAGATACAGCCTGGTGACAGACGGACAGACAGACAAACAGACAGACAGACAGACATACAGGCAGACAGACAGACAGACAGACAGACAGACGGACGGACAGCGGAGTCTTAGTAATAGGGTCCCGTTTTACCCTTTGGGTACGGAACCCTAAAAAAAACTTGTTAAAGACATGTCGTTCGGGTCTTAAAAAGCATGGGAACAAAACAACAAAACATGAAAATCCCAGAAGAACACTATTTACTATTATCATCCCCCACCCCCCCTCTAGTCGTCATTACAACCCTTGTTAGGTTATTATATTAGCAAGAATCCTCACGGGAGACATTCCCACCCTACACTGAAAGAATGGACATATCCTTCCTGTCCCAGACACGTGACACTAGTGATGGGAAGTGTCCATTGCATTACACAATTTTTTTTCAGCATAATGCTCGGCGTCAACTGAAGAAGAGAGTCAATTCAATTCAATTCAATTCAATTCAATTCAATTATTATCTCTCACAAGTTATTACAAAATAGGTACTTAGTCTAATGCTCAAATAAAAGACACTATCTTGTGAGAGACTGGTGCCTGAAGTAGGTTTTAAAAAAACCTGTAAATACAAGTCACCCTCACAATGATCTTATTTTTAAGTGCCGTGAAAGTTGACTAATCTTATGTAAGTAATTAATAACTGCAACTAGTTTAACAAATCGAAAAAATATAGATAATAATACAAATAGGAAGTTTACTATTGTTGTTTTATATAGTTGGTATGACTGAATGCATGCATACGTGAGAGGTATTATATGTGTATATTTTTGAGGTGTAAGTGCAGACGTGTGTGTGTGTGGCGTGATATATTCTGTTAGAGTAGATAATGTCTTTGTCTATGTGCGTGTGTTTATGTGTGTGAAAGAATGTTTGTAGTAGTAGTTTGTTTGAGTAGTGGTAGGACTTCTGCTAGTTGCTTGAAGCGGTATCACAACATTGCCATTTACTTCAGCCGTGAAATAAATATGTTTTTCGGTTTGAATGGCAATGTGTCCAGTGAAATTATAGGGCATGTGAAACTTAACATCTTTAGGGTGCGTACCAACTATGTAACATTACATGTTATAACATTGTTATTTCACATGTTTCAGATAATATGGACACGGAATTTTATAAAACATGTTATAATATCATGTTAAAATATCATGTTTTATAACATTCCGTGTCATTATCTGAAACATGTGAAATAACAATGTTATAACATGTAATGTTACTAGTCTGTACGCACCCTTATGTCTCGAGGTAACAAACGTACTACAGTAACATGTAAAATTATTCCTGTCAAAATAATATATATAATTGTAATTATATATATGTGTAATTTGTTAACTGAGACCATTTCAATAAGCCTAAACACGACATCTCAGACGATGACTTGAGGAGATATCTGCAGTTTCAAGGTAAACTTGACCTAATGCTGAGACATCTGTCTCAGCATTAGGTCAAGTTTACCATATTCTGGCAATATCATTGAAGTAAAAAGATACTTTTAAAATAATACATTTGATTTGACTAATGTAGGTAACTACGCTAAACAGACAGCAGCAGAATGACGGGTATGTAGTGCGCAGAAGCGCCATTTTGATTTTTTTACGTCCGCGGTCTAGGGCTACGAAAGTTGCTATCGTAGTCTCATCAACCAAAAAAGAGTTGGTAATATTTAAACGGCTGAATGGATTTTCACGAAACAAAGCTAAGAACACTCTCGATGAAGACACCTATCAAACAGAAAAAAACAACATCAAAATCGATTCATCCGTTTGGGCGCTACGATGCCACAGACAGACACACACATATACAGATACACAGACACACAGATACACACGTCAAACTTATAACACCCCTTATTTTTGCGTCGGGGGTTAAAATACCAAAGAGATTTTATAAATGTTACCAAAACCCGGGCATCGAATGACACATCCCTAGCTAAAGTATGAATTACATCATGCGTCACGCTGGTTGTCGCAAAGTCGCGTGCTTGACATTTGTCTTAATGTCGCGGCATGTAGGGTGACTATATCTCGGCAATAAATTCCTATTATAAATTGATTTTGGACTATACATTAAATTAAATACAAACCGACTGCGGTAGCTATACTGGTGATATTATAATTTCAGATTTTTTTATTAACAACATATATTTGGTATAAAAATGAATGTTATATACATTTAAAATAATATAGTAATTCGCGCAATATTTATACAATTTAAAATTCAACAAAAATAAATTAAATTAACATTTTTTTTAAATATTTATATCAAAATATGTAAAAAAAAAATTTTTTACTGAACATTTCAATGCAAAACAGAATATTCACTTAATTGACAAGCCATAATTAGATTCATTACTTTAAAAAATATATATTTTATGTTTGAAATGATAATAATAAATGATCAAAAGACGTTTTAATGAATAGGTTTGTCAGAAATTATATTTTTTCTGCGGGCTTTGTGTAAAATGTACCTTATTTACGTTAGTTACTGATTGACTTCATTTATACAAAACGATATTACATAACAATACACATTGTAAATATTTTTAGTTTAAAATTTAATATGGGCCGAGATTTCACTTTTACAAGTTTCAGAACATTTCAGAAAAACATAAAAAACATCGGACCATTTTATTTCGGAATATAAATAATTGTATCCTTTAAACAAAACCACTGTCACCCAAAATCTTAAAAACTAAGTAGGGTTGGGGTAGAACTTACTAACAATGAGCACGCGACCGCCACGCGACTCGCTCGCGATAATCGTACGATCGATTGTGCGTTACGAATGCTGTACCTACTACACTCGACAACTTATCGTCCGATTTGTAGGCCGCCATAGAACATAATTAATCTAAAATGGCACTCTTATAACCGACCTCAAAACAAAATTGAAAAGAATATACTGACTACTATTTTGTCCGTTATTAACATATTATATTTTAACCGGTTCCTGATAATGCGATAATTATAGTTATCTGACACATGACGCCATATAAAATCTATCAGATTTCTTGATTTTAGCGCTATCAGGAACCGGTGAAACTGGCCCTTACTATATGGTACCTATATTATATTTACTATCTGTCAAATAGATATTTTTCGGTTAGAATGGCAAATGAGTGAAATTACAGAGCGTATGAATGAGACGTTACCTACGAATAAATAAAAATAGCAAAAAACCTATTCCTGCTATTCATTTTATAAATGCAAAGGTAAGTGTGTGTGAATGTTTGTAACCACGTAACTCCATAACCACTTAACCAATTTTAATGAAATTTTACACATGACAGTGTAGGCTTTCGAATAAGACATATAACTTTATCTTATTTTTGAAAATCATCCCCTAAGGGGTTAAATAGGGTAATCAAGTTTCTATGAAACATTTTACTCCTTGGGCCGATTTACTCAATACTCCGTACAAATAAACCTTACAAAAAATAACAATACCTAATTTTTTTTTCAAATCAACCCCTAAGGTAAAAAAAGGTAAAAGGTAAAAGGTAAAAGGTAAAAGGTAAAAGGTAAAAGGTAAAAGGTAAAAGGTAAAAGGTAAAAGGTAAAAGGTAAAAGGTAAAAGGTAAAAGGTAAAAGGTAAAAGGTAAAAGGTAAAAGGTAAAAGGTAAAAGGTAAAAGGTAAAAGGTAAAAGGTAAAAGGTAAAAGGTAAAAGGTAAAAGGTAAAAGGTAAAAGGTAAAAGGTAAAAGGTAAAAGGTAAAAGGTAAAAGGTAAAAGGTAAAAGGTAAAAGGTAAAAGGTAAAAGGTAAAAGGTAAAAGGTAAAAGGTAAAAGGTAAAAGGTAAAAGGTAAAAGGTAAAAGGTAAAAGGTAAAAGGTAAAAGGTAAAAGGTAAAAGGTAAAAGGTAAAAGGTAAAAGGTAAAAGGTAAAAGGTAAAAGGTAAAAGGTAAAAGGTAAAAGGTAAAAGGTAAAAGGTAAAAGGTAAAAGGTAAAAGGTAAAAGGTAAAAGGTAAAAGGTAAAAGGTAAAAGGTAAAAGGTAAAAGGTAAAAGGTAAAAGGTAAAAGGTAAAAGGTAAAAGGTAAAAGGTAAAAGGTAAAAGGTAAAAGGTAAAAGGTAAAAGGTAAAAGGTAAAAGGTAAAAGGTAAAAGGTAAAAGGTAAAAGGTAAAAGGTAAAAGGTAAAAGGTAAAAGGTAAAAGGTAAAAGGTAAAAGGTAAAAGGTAAAAGGTAAAAGGTAAAAGGTAAAAGGTAAAAGGTAAAAGGTAAAAGGTAAAAGGTAAAAGGTAAAAGGTAAAAGGTAAAAGGTAAAAGGTAAAAGGTAAAAGGTAAAAGGTAAAAGGTAAAAGGTAAAAGGTAAAAGGTAAAAGGTAAAAGGTAAAAGGTAAAAGGTAAAAGGTAAAAAAAAAAGGTAAAGGTGTAAAATGAATTTTGTTTGGAAAAATCACAGAAATTTCAGTAATGTTTGTATCCACGTATTCCATGGTCCGTTTCATATAAAACTCGGTACAAATTAATCTTAAAACACGTAATGAAACACATAATGAAACACGTATTTGCTGATTTTAACATCTGAATTTAAAATTGTTCTCACATCAATTTCCACCGGGCGAAGCCGCGGGGATCAGCTAGTTTATTAATACCTCAATGTAAAATTACTACACAGGTAGTACGAGCATTATATCCATGTTCCGCCTTACTTGCTACCAAACAGTACCTTACCATAATCAAGAAGACAATCTGCCGCTAAAACCTAATGCTGTACCGGCAGCATAGCCCTTGAGAGTCAGACCATACTAGGCCTAGCGTGTTCACCATCTTCGACCACATCATCACTTACCTCCAGGCGAGATAGTCATCAAACGATGACCTCTTAGGGTCAATTTATACTAAAGCAGAGTCGAAGCGCATCGAAGCGTCGATCCAAAACTGAACATAACAAATTCAACCTTAATTCCACAGCGTAACGCACACATTACTTCTGAGATTTTAAAAAGACGCGCGCATTCTTCCGAATTCGCGCGTCTGCGCGTGACCAACGCTGATTTAAAGTCTCAGAAGTAATGTGTGCGTTACGCTGTGGAATTAAGGTTGAATTTGTTATGTTCAGTTTTGATCGACGCTTCGATGCGCTTCGACTCTGCTCTAGTATAAATTGTATATAATTATATATTATATAATTGTATAAATGCTTAAAAAAACACATTCGCAATAAGGTTTTGCACAATATTCAGTCCAAAGTTAATCCAAAGTTTTGGGGTTACCATTAGGTGAGCGTATTGCTTGTCAGATGCACTTGATTCGTCATCAAATATCTTAAAATGTAATTCTATAAATACAATTTTGATTTATAATATTAAATGGATGGATGGACAAATACATGAGGATAAAGCAATGATTTTTTGTATGTGCTTGTAACGAATAAACTAGAAAATTACTGGACCAATTTTCAAAATTGTGAACCGATTCGAATGATTCTTTTTTAATCGGTAGAATGCATTTCCGAGATGATCCCATTGTGATTTCATCGAGATCTGATAAGTATCTCCAGAGATATGATGATAAACGTCTCAAACTTGCTACTGAAACTGACTCGCGGGGCATGGAAGTCGGTTGTTTTAGTTTTTAAACTATATTGTTTTAGTTTTTAAACTATATTAATTTTTAAATCTTACCGTTCGAAGCCGGGGCGGGTCGCTAGTGGTTTATAATTGTATTCCTTTAGTCCACTTTTTAAGATCGATGTCAGATAGGCTGACATTGACATATTGCTCGGGAACGACAGAGTGAATGTATTAATTATTGCTGGACATTTTACGATAAGCCGTGTTTTATACTTCTTTGATTAAATTATGGGCTTTATTATTATAATTTAGAAATTTCTACCATTTCTCAACCGACTTCCAAAAAGAAGGAGGTTCTCAATTCGTCTGTATGTTTTTTTTGTGTGTGTATGTTACGCGATTACTCCGTCAATTGTAAACCGATTCGAATGATTATCTTTGTAATCGGTAGGGTACGTTTCCGATGTGGTTCGAGATCTGATGAGTATCTCCAGAGATATTACGATAAACGTTTCAAACTGGACTGACCCTGACTGACTCGCGGGGCATGGACATCCAACGGTTGTTTTAGTTTTTAAACTTCTCAATTATTAATAAGCCAACTACGCTCTTGTAATTAAGGTAAGTGATGATGCGGTCGAGAATTGTAGCACGCTAGGCGTAGAATGGGAACTGGCTTTCTAGCTTTTCATTTCACTCGGATACATTCAAAGCTTCATTTTGAATTTTGAATATTGATAAATCCGTGAGTTATTTGGTACGAAAACTTTTCCGATTAGAATCACTGATTAAAAAAATTGAAATATCAAAAGTAACTAACTGATCGGAGCATTGTGAAAATTGCAAAGACCCAAGTCGAAGGAGACGCAGTTTCCGAATCCGAATTTGCTTTCGAATAATTGAGAATCAGGGGGCTGTTCAATTAGGTAAAGAAAGGAATTTATTCAATGTAATACACACAAAAAACACATATTAACACAAACAAAAAATTAAGGGAAAAAAGTTAAATTTGAATGAAATAAAAACTAAATGTATGGATTCCTGGACCAGGTCCATCACAGCACAAATACTAAGTACGTAGTCCACATCTTCACTTAGGGTATGACTTGGACTGGACTATGACTTTGACTTGATGTAACCTTGATTCGAATTTTTTTATTTTTTTATAATAAAGATCTCGCAATGTGGGTTGCACATTACTAGTATTCTTGTCAACCCCTACAACTAAGCTAAATATGCTTGTGTCTGGAGTGGGTTCATTTCAATAGTGCAATGGGTGTGGTGGGATTCGAACTCACGACCTCTCGATTGCCAGTCCGACACCCTATCCATTGGCCATCTTAAAATTTAAATTCAAATTACATCAAATTGATTGAATGAGTTTAGAAAGAGAACGGGTAAAGCTTAAAAGGATACATCATTATTCACCACTTTTTGAGTAAGCTAGGTTGAAGGCGTAGCTTAATCAAAACTATGACAGGTTTGTACTTAATTTCGGATTGAAATTTCATTCTACCCGCAAATACCGCTAAAATAATGGACTATCCAGCCAATCACGCAACTCATCACAATGCGGATACGGATATCTATAGTATCGATAAATTACTGCACATCACTTTTTACTATCGACATGAAAAAGCTTTTGAAAACAATTAAGCGTTAATTAAGATTATAATAGAAGCATATATTCAGTTTACAATATATGTAATGTATGTTGGTTAGTCAAATCTTGAATAATAACTAATTACTCATATTGTACAAAAAATAAAAATGTACACGTTGGTTCAGTTCTAATGACAATGCAGTCTAGAGATATTTGATAAAGATGATCTGATTTTCAAACCTTGGTTTGGCGCCAGACAAGGGTCCTCCTCAATGGTGGATTTGATAGCACAGAAACGAAATGTTGTATACGCATTTTATAATCAAAGATCATTCTAAAGTCTACCACAAGATGATTTTTTCAAGTTTTTTTTTATTAATTTGTTTTTCATATTATCTTCTCAATAAAATATTATGTTAAGTTTAATATAAGTTAATAGGAACTAATGGACGTATTTCAACAAAATGCAATTAAAGTTTTGAGGTGACCGTTCAACTACAACTTGAGAAAAATATAAATTAATACCTCATTATTTCCAGTCTATGGTTTAAAAACTACAACTACATATAATATCGTTTAAAAACTAAAAAAGAACCGACTTCAATGTTCATTTTCAGTACCAATTTTGAGATGTTTATCTCAATATCTCTGGAGATACTTATCAAATCTCGATAAAAATACCATGGTATCACACTTGGGATATCTCCTTTCGAACAAAAGAAGAATAATCAAAATCGGTTCATAAAAGACGAAGTTATCCCCGAACAAACATTAAAAAAAATATATATATACGGTCGAATTGAGAAACCTCCTCCTTTTTTTGAAGTCGGTTAAAAATAATCTATATTATTACACTTTACTAAACTATCATTATAGTTTTACTGTTTTTTTATATATTTTATAAGCTAGCGTTTGGACACCATCTCACCTATTGGTAAGTGATGATGCGGTCGAAGATGGTAAGCACGCTAGGCCTAGAATGGTAACTGGCTCTCAAGGATAGCTGCCAGAACACATTAGATGTTTGGCGACAGATTTTCTAACTGTGCTATTATTATTAATTTATAATTTTTTTTAACATGTTACTTTATTAAAAATACTATTATATTTAATTGAATTTTATATGTTTATATTTGGTATTTGATAAAATTTAATCTTTAATTAAACCTGTAGATTCAATATTAATAGACGCA
Organism: Cabera pusaria; assembly: GCA_954871355.1. Lineage (NCBI taxonomy): Eukaryota > Metazoa > Arthropoda > Insecta > Lepidoptera > Geometridae > Cabera > Cabera pusaria. The sequence goes on from OX940912.1 coordinate 15,841,331, forward strand.
TTTGGAAAAGTACTTTCGTATTGATACATAGTTATAAAAATACGATTTCGGTAACAATAATAACACTAATCATAATATCCAAAAGTATTAATTAACTAATTTGTCTCACAGAACTAATTTTGTGATCGATATTATAATATTTGAAATGGCTAATATTTTAACAAAAATGCAATTTAATATATATTTAAATTTAGTTAATTTACACTATAGTCGTATATAATTTAAAACATATTGTACCTACTGCTATAATAAAAAAATATATATCTATATATTAGTCAAATAACCCGCCCCTGAGCGCTCCGGGTGCAAAGGTGCCCATCACACTCGCCGCATTTCCACGTTGAATGGCGATGCTCATCCTTTGCACCAGGAACGAGCCGGAGCGGGAGTCACCTGTACTGTCCCTAAGCCTGTGACCTACTTCATGGACGAACTTCTTGGCCTCTGTCCCCCAACAACCCAGGGTCTCCACTGCGATAGGCACGAAGTGGTAAAGCGGCTCCATAGCAGCGTACTTTAGCCTCTTTTTACTAGCCGCGTCTTCTGCTGCTGCTGACGGGGAGTGGACGGTGCGACTGAGGTGGCTGGCAGCTAAAGTGCTAACGCAAGTCGCGTCCCAAACTAGGCACTTGCCGTTTTTCCAAGGCACCAGAGTTAACCCGTCCGGCCTCTTACCGTCAGATCTGCTCAGACCTGGAGGCTCGAGCACGCAGGGAACGTTTGCCGATATGAGGGCTCTACGGACTATGTCATTCAGTGCATGGTGACGAGGAAACCTCCCTGTGCAACGCCGACAACTCAATGCGTGATTGCCATCGGCCTCCACCATGGAACCGCAGGTGCATATGTGGGTTTCACACACCTTGCAGCCCAGACGGAGAGCCACCGCCACACGCAGAGAGTCGTCATCCAGTAAAGTGCCCAGGTAAGGTGAAGGCAGCGCATGTAACCATGCACCGGATTCAGGCTGTGACACAGCCCGCAGTCTGGCCTTATCTGCTCCCGTGGTACCCTCTAATAATTGCTCCTGGAGCCACTTCGTCCCTACATCGTCCCATGCCCGCTGAACGTGCTTCAGTACTGGGATAGTCGCATCCGAATTGAAGCCAGACCAAGCTGACAACGCGTCAGACGCAAAGGGAATGTTCTTAACTCTAATGGTGACTAGGGAGTCACCATTAGAATTGAGTAAAACAGTGACCAGGTTTGCAACCCCATGCACCGACGCTAGAAAAGCTGGCAGGCCAACGTCACGTACGCAACGCACCCCAAGACCACCATATCGCATTGGCAGAGCCGCTTGACTCCACTGATTTTCATCTAGGGAGACATTATTATTATTATATATATATTTATAATTAACCTTAACTGATCCACTTTTTCAACTTTGTATATAAACTGTGAATAGCATTGTGGGCTGCATTATTACTAAATTGTATAAATGGTACCATATTGTTTAATATTTATAACTAGCTGTGCCCCGAGTTAAAAACAAGTTTCATTTATTTAAATATTTTTTTCATAAGAACCATTTCCTGACGATAAAAAAACGACAAAAAAAGAATTAGCGAAATCGGTCCAACCGTTCACGCGTGATACCGTGACCAAGGGAAATTGGGATACATTTTTATATATAAGAAAGATGTAGCTGCTAGTTTCTCCTAATAGAGACATAAAAATATACGATTAGGTACAATCGTTTTAATACAAAACAATCAGAAAGAAAACATGAAAATGCATGACTGCTTAACGAATCACCCGGCAAACTAGTTAAAACTTTAGCATAGGTACTAATAACACGCAATATCATGGTACAAAGTACTCCTATAATGTAAATACCTAATCACGAAGTTCATTAAAACCAACATCAAATGTCTAATCGATACCGCGGATATCGATATGATTATCGAAACATGCTCATCACTAGCGTTAATCGAATAACCTATGCTACAGGAATAATATTCAAAATACCGATACCCACCTACGCTAGGAAGTTTCCACTATCTATTTTAACCAACGTCATAACAAGGAGGAGGTTATTCTTTTTTTTAATTAGTAGGGAACATTTTAAAGTGGTCCCAGTGATCAAGATCTGATAAACTTATCCAGAGATGATGACGATAAACGTCTCAAACTTGCTATAGAAACTCACTCGCACGGCATGGTAATCGGTTGTGTTAGTTTTTAAACTATCTTAATTTATTGTGTTATGTTATCAATTATTGCCGTATGTATGACAGATCATTTCTTTAAAATGACTCGACAGATTTGACTGCTTTTTAACTGACTTCATAAAAATTCTTTCGTGCCAATTACAGCTTGGGCAAAAATGCTTACTTATGTTTTCCTCTATGGGTTTAAAAATTTTGAATTTTTTTTTATATCTGAAATTTTGTGAGCCTGTTCGGTAATAGGGAATATGCATGTGGTATACATTTACTTAAAATCATTTATTTTCGAATCATTATTGTTCTGGAGTTGTATGTTAAACATTTTTTTATAAATAAAATACTCTCACATGTGTTAAAATATTATATGGAAAATGCAAAAAAAGCGTAGGAAATTTAAATTTACTAAACACATCACCACTTGTCAATTAGAAAGTGACGTCACAGTGCACAGCACGGTCTCCACAGATTACATATTTTTCATATAAATAATATGCACTGTAGTACGAATACGTAGTATTTCTATTAAAAATATTTAATCTGTGGAGACCGTGTCGTGCACTGTGACGTCACAAACGCGCGCGAAAATTTGGCAGCGTTTTAGATAGGTACCTCATATTTTTTCAATGCTAAAACTATATTTTGTAGCTTAATTTGAACACTTTCAGTATTATTTAATTTTTTTACTGTGTTAAATGGATGTATTCAGTGAAATAAAAATATTTAAAAAAAATATGCATATTCCCTATAATATGGAATTTTTTGTCGAATCAGTTTTCGAAAAAATCAAAATAGTCTTTTCAAAATGGTGGAGATAAACGATCAAATATATGGCTGGCTCCTGAAACACAGCTTGGCTTGTTCGGGAGCCTATGGATTCAATGAAGAATAGTTGTACATTTATTATGTCAATAAATACATTTTGTATTTTAAGTGATTAACGATAAGGGGGTTAAAAACGTAAAGAATCATATATCCACTACCGCACGCACGTTTATTTTTGCTCGAACAACTTTGCGCCGCGCGTTGCAGCTCGACGCAGCGTGATGTACGGCGCGGCTGAATTATCTCAATGAAATTTGTGTCTTATTGTGTTAATAAAGTTCTATTTTTTATCACACGGCTTCCCACTGCGCCCGCGAATCCAGAAGCATCGTCACGTCGCATAGCGTCGCGTCTCGTTGCGTCGCGGTGTGAGCTGACCCTTAGGAACTTATTCGACATATTTTTCACAACTTTTATATATATCTGGCGCAATCTGTTACTTTATAATGAACCAGTGCCAGACTGAACGCGTCGGCGAGCGCCCCGCACTCGAGATCCTGAAGATGGCCTCCGTATGAGGCCGAAAAAATTTCTTATAAGAGATCTTATAAGAACGTTTAAATAAAGATCGTTTAATTAAATAAAAATAAAAGGACCGACTTCAAATGCAGCGCTATTATTGTTCAGTAGCAAAGTGTGAGGTGTTTATCTTCATATCTCTGGAGATACTTATGAGATCTCGATGAAATTACAATGGTACTACTCTTGGGATATCTCCTTTCCAATATATAATAATAATAATTTTTATAATATATATATTGGAAAGGAGATTTAGAAGAGACCCTTGGGATATCCCTTTCCAATAGAATCATCAAAATCGGTTCATAAACGACGAAGTTATCCGCGAACAAACATAAAATATATGTATACGGTTGAATTGAGAAACCTAAAATTAGCTAGCTAGCAGCTAAATAAACTTGAGCGACTACAAAACCTTGCAATCAGGTTCATATTTAGCCTACGCAAATATGACCATGTTTCTGAATTTCGCTCTAAGCTCAAGTGGCTGCCAATTCGCCTTCGCCGGAATGCACATATATTGTCTCTTGTTGACAACATCCTATTTAATCCTACTTCCCCTCCTTACCTTAAGCTCATGTTCCAATTCCTTCGCGACTCCAATACCCTGTCTGTACGGTCATCAGAGAATCATACACTTTCTATGCCCAGCCATCATAGCTCATTCTATGACAAATCATGTGCAGTACAAGCTGTCACACTCTGGAATGCGCTTCCATTGGAAGTAAAACGCTCACAAACACTTGCTACTTTTAAAGACCGCGTCAAGGCCCACTATCTCTCCTAAACTGCTACTGTTTTCTATCTAATTACTCTTGTATATTTTATTATATTTAAATATATGCGTATAATATGTAATAATGTAATATGTATATAGATATGCATAGTTTTGTACATATATTGTATTGTATACTATTATTGTGTGTATAGTATTGTTATGTATGTGTATTGTAACATATAAAATACTTATACTACGTATTACGTATTATACTAAGTACTTTTTTTATAATGTACTGATTTCCTATTCTGATTTATTTATTCATTAATTTTAACACCGATATACCGCCATGTATGTTAAGTTATTCTTTCTCCACCCTAAGGTTGTCTGGAAGAGATCGCTTTAAGCGACAAGACCGCAAGTTTATTTTTAAGGTGTTCAATAAAGAGTTTCTATCTAGGTTTCTATCTATCTATCTCCTTTTTTTAAAGTCCGTTAAAAATCTATGATTTTAAAATCCATAAGTTTATCATGAATCTGTGAAAATGGCCCCTAAACAATTAAAATAGACTACACACAATAGAACAAGCGGATTTGAGCCATCGATGTATGACATGAAATATTAATTGAAAATGCCTGCATGCAGCCTCGATCGTAGGTGATCACTGTGCTATAGAAGGGGAGCCGAGGAACAGATAATTTCAGGGACTTACGTTGATGAATTTTTAAGATATTTTATTATCTAGCAAAATTTTCAAGAGAAAAAAAAGAAGGTATTCGCAATTATTTGTACATATATCTTTATGTTTTTTTATATATGTTACTCGATATCTTCGTCCATTTGTCAACTTGATCAGACCTATGAAAGTTACTCTGATAGCTTCTAGTCGATAAGGAAAAGAGTAAAGGCTCGTAAACTTCAAACGGCTGAACAAATTTCCTTGCAACAAAGCTAAGAACACTCTCGATTAAATCACCTATCAAACAAAATAAACGAATCCAAAATTGGTTTATTCTTTTGGATGCTACAATGAAAAAAATATTGTCGGCCAATCCAGCAAACACCATGTATGTAGGAGTAAGTACCCACTTAAAAATGCTACAGACAGACATACACATACACAGATACACAGCCACACAGATACACACATCACATTTATAACCACGGATAAAGAGTCTATTCACCGTGTTTATAACGCTCTTCATTTTATGTAGGAGTTAAAAAGACAGTTATTAACTCAACATTAGTCAGCTCTTAGGCTACAGTAGTTAGCGATTGTCCTGCATGTTTGCTCGGAAATTGGAAACTAAACTAGCTCGATATGAGGTTATGTAGGTTTACTCTAACTTTGTCTGTGGTACAAAACATTATGATAGAGGCATGGATTTAAAACCATAGACGTAATATAAAAAGATGGTGCACTGCAGATGTTTTGACAAATTTAATTTAATCTGTATTCTTTAACGATAAGGTTGTAATTGCTTTGTAGAACAAAACGGCCCAGTTGAGAGACACCCGGATGGGAGTGTGTCCTTGTCTAACAACCTGCTAGTCCTATTTATGTTCTATATGTAGCAGGTCTGTGTTTAAAAGAGAAGGATAGTGCACAGCAGAGGTTACAAGTTTTCATTTAGTTTCACCTGTCCCGATGTTTGTCATCAAATCTTGCGAATTAAATTTGATCCACTTCCCGGTTACCGATTGAGCTGAAATTTTGCATACATGTGTAAATAGAATAGAATAGAAAAATTCTTTATTGCACACCATTTCAAAAAACAACAGACAGCAAATTAACCTACTTAAATTACTATAGGGCCTACCTTACCTACCTACCTTATACACACATACACAATATATAAATATATACATACATGCATATACATAAGTCAACGAAAAAGTGCTACAAATGTGATATGTATATATATATAATATATAAGCTGTATCACATATATATATCTAATATATAAAATTCTCGTGTCACAGTTTTCGTTGCCATACTCCTCCGAAACGGCTTGACCGATTTTGATGAAATTTTTTGTGCTTATCCGGTATCTATGAGAATCGGCCAACATCTACTTTTTATCCCCCTTAATGTTAGGGGTAGTCCACCCCTAAATTTTTTATTTTATTTTTTAGACAAAATTTTTAATTTCTATTTTTTTATGATACAACATACAAAAATACATATAATCCTCAATTTTCACCCTTCTACAATCAACCCTTATTTTTTAATAGCCATTTTAGTGATTATGGCAAAACAACGTTTGCCGGGTCAGCTAGTAATATATATATATATGTGATGCAGCTTGGACGGTAAAGGACTTGCCGTAGTACTCAGAAGTATGGGAGGGAATTTTCAGGATAAGAGTGTCGGCAGATCGTAGGGATAGAGATTATATTGTGTGACAATGCAATATTATGATGATTATGATGATCTGATGGACCTGGAAGGTGGAGGAAAGGAACTTCGTGACGACAGACGACAACCTCATCGAGTTTAGGCTCATTTGAATCGTCTTGACGAGTATTTTTCATTGCACATCATAATGTCTTTAGAAAAAGCTTGTGTATAAAAAAGATTTTAACTTTAAATGTATTTTGTTTAGCTTTTTGTACATTATCTAAAGTACTATAGTCCTATTATCTTTATTTTCAATAAAACCGATTGACGTAATTTTTTTTTACTTCATTTATTTTTAACTGACTTCACAAAAAAGGATGAGGTTCTCAATTTGTCGGTTTTTTTTCTTTTTACAAATTCAATTTATTCCGTTTGATCTAAACATAAGATTGTAATTGATATATACATAAAAAAACTGGCCAAGTGCAAGTCAGACTCGCACTCGTAGGGTTCCGTAACACAGTTAAGTATTCCATAATTTTCGCAACTACAAAATTAACTTTGTTTTTCATAGTGTTTGTATCAAAAACAAAGTTATCTTTCCGGTCGCCATATCTCTAAAACTGCTGACTGTATCTCGTTCAAACCAATTTTCGTTGTTACTTTTTATTGAGATCTACAGCATGTATTTTTTTTTAGATTTTTCACTCCCATACTTTAAAAGTTAGAGGGGGGGGGGGGGGACACACATTTTACCACTTTAGACGCGCCTATCTTTCAATGTTTTTAAAAACCTCAATGTCATTTTTGAAGACCTATCTAAATACCCCACACGTATAGGTTTGAAATTTTTATTTGTTTCAGTTCCATGTATGGGATGCCCCCCCTTAAACTTTTATATTTTTTATTTTTGTATAAAAATCGGAAGGCGGTTCACAGAATACATCTACCTACCAAGTTTCAATTCTGTAGTCTTAACAGTTTTGGAATAAAATGGCTGTGACATACGGACGGACAGACAGACAGACAGACAGACAGACAGACAGACATGACGAATCTATAAGGGTTCCGTTTTTTGCCATTCGGCTACGGAACCCTAAAAAGGAAGGAACATAGATGGGAGTGTGTCCTTATCTAACAACCTGCCAGTGCTATATTGTACTATACTATTGGATAGTATTATATATATATATATTTAATCCATACAAAAGAAAGGGACAAACTCCGTTTAAGGTCGGACTCTGTCGGGCCAAAGTGCACCGTCGTAGGTAAATAAGTAGGTAAAACGTCGATGGATAGAGTTCTATGTCATTGTCATTATTTGGTTTTAAATAATGTGTACTTATAATTTATTAAATGTTTATTAATATCAAATGTTAATTTTCGGAACTTTTAGATATGATGGCAGCATTTAGTAATTAAGATAGTTTAAAAACGAAAACAACCGATTTCCATGCCTCGCGAGTCAGAGTCAGAGTCAGAGTCAGTTTCAGTAGCAATTTTGAGACGTTTATCGTCATATCTCTGAAGATACTGATTAGATCTCAATGAATGAAATTACAATGGAATCACCTCGGAAATGTACCCAACCGATTAAAAAAAGAATCATTCGAATCGGTTCATCATAGACGGAGTAATCGCGTAACATAAAAAAACATACAGACGAATTGAGAAACATTATTTTTGTGAAGTCGGTTAAAAACGGATTCTAAAAGAAGATTTCATACAAAATATATTTTTTTATATGAAGACCCTTTTTATAACCTGTAGTCCTCAGAAAAGCTTCGCAACCATCAGTTATAATGCCCAATAAAATCTCATCTCAGCGAATTCAATAAATCGATGTTCAATTCAGAGCACACCCCCGCCCTGTCCGGTCCAATATCAAAATTCCTTCTAAAGTATTCTTACAACATAAATCTTTGGTGGAATGTCGCAGTGCCAAAGTTTCGCTATCAAATTAGACGTTTTGATTCCTGGTAGACATTTCTGTTGAATTATGGACACGATGACACGAGCAGATGATGCAGGTCTTTTTAAAATATATCTCAGTACTTTTTTTTTAATTGCGACATACAAACACTTGGCCACTATCTCACCTGATGTTAAATGACGATGCGGTCAAAGATGAAGTTGTGCTGGTCTGGAATTAGAAGACGGCAGTGAGACGAAGCGCTGGACAACTAACGTTGACATACAAATCCGTACCTGTTTCCCACAGATTGTCTATTACGTGTCCCTACATCACTCTCTTTACTCAGCAGTGGCGCGCATTTAAAAAGTTGGTTCCGGTTCTTACAACTATGAGTAGTTTAATTTTTTATGATATTTATATTTATCCGTTATATGTTATATTATACTATTATATATATATATATATATATATGTATATATATTTATAAATATGTTATCTGTTATTGTTAATTTATATTATTGTATCTATTTTATTTAAGTTATTGTTATCGGTGTTAGTCCTACTCCCGCTCTCAGGCCATTCTGAAAATCAGCGTCTTGGTTTTGGGGTCTACGATCCAAGAATCTAGACATTTGTGCTGAGACTGGTCTGTTTCAGCACCTCATATTGTATTTCTTTTTTTGTTTTTTGTTTTATTTTGTTAAGTTTTTTTACTCAAAATGTCAAATATATTTTTCATCTGTACTTTAACTTGAGGACCGCTGAATAAATGATTTTTCTTTCTTCTTTCTTTCAACTATCCATCTACTATACTAGCTAATACCGAACATCATGCCGGAGTTTGGCAAACCGATTGGCGACATGTCTTTGTCCACCATTGGTAATCCATTTAGCACCACATAGGGATCACGTGTAGTGTAGTAGATCTTAGCCTATGGACGCAGGGAGGCGACAATGACCTTTCCATGCCCATGACCCATATATAGGTTGTATGTATGTGTATGTATAAGTATATTATATTGTATATATAATATTTTGTATCTAAAGTGTAATATTTTTATTTATTTATTTATTTTTATTATTACATGTATATGTACTATGTTACATGTATTAGTAGTATTGGTTATAAATTGTACGCTACCGCCATGTTTTGTTTTTTTTTTTTTTTCCATGCCAAGTTTGTCTGGAAGAAATTGCTTCAAGCGATAAGACCGCTGATTGTGTTGCCATATTTTGTTTTGTTGTTTTGTTTTTGTACAATCTGTTTTATTGGTAATCAATAAAGAGTTTTTGTTATTTGTATTGTATTGTATGAACATGACCATGACTATGGGTAACAAAAACCCTATAACTAGCAGGACCCCGCGGCTTCGCTCGCGTTAGTTAGTATCCTAAATCATATTCACCCTATTCCCTATCTGTATGCAAAATTTCAGCCAAATCAGCTCAGCCATTTGACCGTAATAGAGAACACAAACAAACGCACGAGTGACACCTCTAGTGTGGCAAGTGTTCATAGGCGACGGTAATAACTATAACTACTATATATATATAACTATATATAAATATAATAACTTCCCACCATTACCGTCAAGAAGGTCGTTTGCCAGTTTGCTACCAATATCATAAAAAATACTTACCTATTTCCAATGTTCGTTAATCACATCCAGAATATAAAAGTCACTTTACACTCTACGTGTATTTATTGTCTGTTCTGTGACTTTATACACATATGACACTCACTCACAGAAAGTTTTATAATTCAAACAAATAATACAAAATGTCTTAATAATTTTAAAAATATAAATAAAAATAGCAAAAAATATTGAAATTAAAAACTTTATACTGATTCGAGTATAGACAATTTATTATGTTCTGACGTAGTAAGAAAAATAAATACCAAATAAATTAACACAAAACTTAATTTTCATATCGAGGAAAAATAAAGCAATGATTTACCGCGATATTTTCACATGAACTGGACTCATAAAAAAACAAAAAAAAAACACCAAACAAACGTCTGGTCTTTACCACGGCGACCCCAATACTAACAACCCCCTGAGTTAGGGGTGCATCGAGGGTTACATAAACTAATTATTTTTTAAGTATTGTCCCGCCCTGCCTTTATAGTTTTTAGTTTAATAGATTTTTAATTTAGCTGTGATTTTAATGGGTACCTTTCACGTCGTTTAGAGGCCATTTACAATAACTAGAGTCTGTTCAAAAAGAGAACCGTCGTGGCGTTACGATGAACTAACATTGAAAGGTAAGGAAGGAAGGTACATACCTACCTAGTAGCACACGATAATGATAAGAGTAGGTACCTTTCGAGTATCAAACATTTTTATTAGTACTAGTAATAACAGCAGTGATGTCAATGCACCAAAAAGAGTAAATTAAAACGACCGACGACAGATGCGACCTCAATTTCTACGACGGTTCTCTTTTTGCACAAAGTCTAACTTACTTTTATCTGACGTTGCTATGTCTATCTTCCAGTATCTATGTCTATCTTCCAGTATCTATGTCTATCTTCCAGTATCTATGTCTATCTTCCAGTATCTATGTCTATCTTCCAGTATCTTCTATGTCTATCTTCCAGTAAAAGTATCATAGCTATTTCAATAACAAAATCTTCAAAATGGTCTATAATATATATATGACAGACTGTGGAAAAAAGAAAGGTACTTAGGTATAGCTTTGTCTCGCAGTGGGACACACCAGGCTAAATATATATATATATATAAAATTTAAAGATAAGATAACATGTAGGTACACTTACTTGACTTTGTAGCATTCAAAGTTCGAAGTTCAATGTTCAAAGTTCATTATCAATATCATATAAACATTGCAAAAGCAACCATATATATAACGTTCGGAATTAAAAAAAACAATAGTAATAAGTTTTTGCTGACGGGATATTTATTGTTTACTAGCTGTACCCGTGGTTTTACCCACGTAGACATCGTTCCCGTCGGAATATCGGGATAATAAAATAAAACCGTTTAAAAAACTAAAAGAACCGACTCCAAATGCCTAGCTAGCCTACCTAGCTTTAGGTGTTTATCTCCATTTCTCTGGAAATGCTTATTAAATTTCGAAGAAACACACGGGACAAACCACGGGACCAAACGAGAATTATATTCTCTCAAACAAAGAAATAATTTTCCAAATTGGTTACTACATGACGAAGTACACACATATCAAAAAAATATAGGTGAAATATGAAGCATCTCTTTTTTGTGCAGTCGGTTAATAATAGATTTTATTCACGAAACATTATTAGCATAGACAGAAGGTAGTTCAAAAGCAGTACCACGTAATTACACTAATATTTGGAGGTCGCAGCTGACTCAAACACGAACTTTTTCTCATTGGTGATCAAGATATTTGCAAGTTTGCTGCAGTTGCATTACTTTTTACCCGCAAAATGTTACCCACGAAACTAGCATTTTGTATTCAATAATATTCCCCAAGGACCTAGGGATAGTGTTACTCTGTAACGAGGCGGTCCACTGGGGTTGGACCGTTATATACAATTAGAAGACTTGACAAAAATATCTATATAATCAAATATTTTTATACCTATTAGAATGCAACTACTAAGTACTAACTCTCTTCACCATCTTGATCACCGATACAATACATATATTACCTATGTATTTAACAAAACAACATAATAAAATGACTTTTTGTCTCCTAAGTTCTACCTAACATAACTGTTTAATTTATGAACTAAAATAATATTATATACCTACTACAATATTAATTCTACAGCACTAACTACTTACTGCATAACGACGTCCCCTACCTTTACTACGGTCATAGTAACACATACACTGGCACTCAGTTATTAAAAGTTTACTACCTACCCGTAATTGCCTACCCGCTTACATTTTTCTAGTTAGGGATTGTTTACTAAATTAAGATTTACTTCTGACTGTTAAATAAATTGATAATATGTTTGCTTTAGATTTTACAATACCTACTGCATGCCTAAATGTTTGTTTTTGTTTTGTATTATTTATCGTTTCTCTTTAAATGTAATATTTTAACTGTACTCGTAGGAAGAGATTGTTTCACACAACACAGGACTGTCCTAGTGTGTGAATCAGCGTACATACCTGGTTTACTTATAAGCTAAAAATGTACAAAACTGTTTCTTGCTTTTGGAAATAAATTTATGTTTATACAATACATATTGTAGACAGAAGGTAGTTCAAAAGCAGTACCACGTAATTACACTAATATTTGGTGGTCGCAGCTGACTCAAACACGAACTTTTTCTCATTGATGATCAAGATGTTTGCAAGTTTGCTGCATTTGCATTGCTTTTTACCCGTAAAATGTTACCCACGAAACTAGCATTTTGTATTCAATAATATTCCCCAAGGACCTGGGGATAGTGTTACTCTGTAACGAGGCGGTCCACTGGGGTTGGACCGTAGGATTTTTTTGACAAATTAGATTTTTTATTTGATCTCGGGTAAAAAGATACATTATGTGGGGAGACTATTTTAATTTGATGGCAGTAATTTAAAATGTATGTAAAACTGTAACAGCATTAATAAAGAAGTTCGGATAAGTGCGTGTAAGATTTGAGCATCGAGGGTTCCGTATACTATTGCGATAGCAATAAACTCAATTTTTCAGAGAACCAAAATTATTGACATGGTAAAGGCTTACTCCCTAAATACGCAATCCATTCTATCGTTTAACTGGCAGGATGCTGCCGATCGTATCATGCCAATGCCAACCCACAATCTATGACAATAGTCATCCAAACCACGCCATGGATTGTGGGACACGCCAACACACGATCCATTCGGCATGATACGATCGGCAGCGTCCTGCCAGTAAAACGATAGAATGGATGGCGTATTTAGGGCTTCAGAAAGCTGAAGTGGCAGTGGGCTGTTCACATCTATCGTAGAACCGATAACCGTTGGGGTAGACGTTTTGAGAGGAGACCATGGCTCGGTAAACGTAGTGTAGAACGCCCTCCAGCTAGGTAGAGCGATGATATACGCAAGCTGGCTGGCAGCGGTTGGAAACAAGAGCTGAAGATCGAGCTCAGTGGCGTGCTATACTATAGGTGAAGCCTAGGTCCAACAGTGGACAAATATAGGCTGATGATGATGATGATGATATTGATGATGAATACATTTGCATATTATGTTTCTTTGAAGTGTTTCACACTTTATATTTTTGTAAATAGTGCATGCAATCCACTAATTTCGTCGTAACGATACTTCGCACCGTGGCTTAATTGGCAAAGCACCGGAACATGTTATTCCGGAGGTTGCGGGTTCAAGTCCCGTCGGTACGATGAAATTTTGGATTGTGTTTAACTATTTACAAAAATACATTTGCAGTTGAAAAATTCTCTTGTTCTCGCTTTAGTACTGTTTTACCTTAAAACGAAACCAACTTCAAACAAATGTAATTAAAAAAAATATCGTATATCAGAACCGCGAAATTAAATATTTCGGTAAAACCTTAATTTGTACGTGTAATAATTATAAAATGTGTTTAACATTACCTCTTTTCGGTATCCAGGTTTGTGCTTTAATCACTTGTGTGAAATCTGTAACAAATGAAAATATTATTAAAAATAGCATGTTTTAAAATAGCATTGGTACACGGTGAAGGAAAAACATAGTAAAGAAACCCCCCCCCCCCCCCAACTCCCGCATGGTGGTAGGACACTATCTAGTGTCCGTCTTGCCAGCTACAACCCTCAAGTTAGAAAATCTGTCGCCAAACATCTGATGTGTTCCGGCAGCTATCCTTGAGAGCTAGTTCCCATTCTAGGCCTAGCGTGCTACCATCCTCAACCGCATCATCACTTACCACCAGGCGAGGTAGTGGTCAAACGCTAGCCTATTATTAAACAAGACATTTACTAAAAATAAATAAACCCGACTGCGGACGATATATCCTTAATACAATGTCCGTAATTTTTTTTCCCTTTACATGTATGATCTACATATTTTGTAGACAAAATAAATATATTTTTAATCACATTTTCAAGGCCTTTTAATATTATACCCCACTCGATATGATTTAAATTAAAAAAATTCAACCTCAACCTCAACAAAACATGGCGTCACACTAACAACGTATCACTTTTCAAAATCAGTCGATGCGTTTAGTCTCTAGAGTGTCACAAAGGAACAAACATACATACATAGACTGATAAACACGTTACCACTCCTTTGCGTCACACAGTCGGGTAAAAAAATAGCAGATGTAAGTATATTAGTCATGGTTACATCCAATTGTTGTCGCATGCATGTTAATTGTATCATCATCATAATCAGCCGGTATCAGTCCACTGCTGGACATAGGCCTCTCCCAAGTCACGCTACTGAGCCCGATCTTTGGCTCTTTGTTTCCAGTAACAGCCAAACTTTGCGAATGTCGTCGCTCCACCTGGTCACAGGGCGTCCTACGCTACTTTTCCCGATACGCGGTCTCCAATCTAGAACCAGTCTACCCCCAACGGTTAAAATAAATGAATATCCATCACGGAGTATCCATCCTAGAGTAGAGTCTATTGTCCGTGGTATCCACACTGCTAATAGCATTTACCAGTGACACTGGTGATTGATTCAGCGTACATAACAGCTTGTTATATGCTATGTCAGTTTAATATCACCGCAGAGCAGACTCTTTGATTGATGACAGAATGTGTGTCGATATTTTGTACTACATCATCGTTTATATTAAAGTAGCGAGATAATACACGATGTGCTGCGAAAATTAATGTTTTTTTTTTGTGAACATCGCGATCTCACCGCGTGATCTCACTCCCGAGGAAGAGCGATTGACTTGCTTAAAACCTAGCTCGAGAAAATTCAACTAAATAAAGGTACGTGAATTACAGCCGGTATACATCAATAATGCTTTTTAAATTCGACTAAAGGTACGTGATTGACTTGCGGTATATAACATTAATAATGCTTTTAGAATTCGACTTAAGGTACGGACACACCGCAGCGTCCTGCGTGCGCGATCTAGGCGGCGATCATAGCGCAGTAGTATTTGTACTTCGACTAGTTCACATCAAACGCGATCAGAGATCAAATTATTAATTATTACATAATATTTTATATGACTTATTGTTACAAAATTGTATTATATTAATATTATTTGTGACCTGTGAAACGCAATTTTTACCAATAAATTATGAATTATGATAACAATCGAAAAGTACTGAGATCGCGCCCGCAGATCGCAGGACGCCGCGGTGTGGTCGTACCTTAAAGGTACGTAATTGACTTGCGGTTATATAACATTAATAATGTTTTTTACCCGACTACAAAACGAATAAAATAAATAAATAAATAAATAAATAGTTATGACTTTAACGGTCTATGTATGTAAGTACGAGTATGTATGTAAGTAGGTATGTATGTAACCTACGTATGGTCCTACGTAGCGCCTAATCCATTCATCCGATTTTCAACTGCCTTCCAAAAAGAAGGAGGTTCTCAATTCGTCTGTATGTTTTTAGGGTTCCGTACCCAAAGGGTAAAACGGGACCCTATTACTAAGACTCAGCTGTCCGTCTGTCTGTCTGTCTATCTGTCTGTCTGTCTGTCCGTCTGTCTGTCCGTCTGTCACCAGGCTGTATCTCATGAACCGTTATAGTTAGACAGTTGAAATTTTCACAGATGATGTATTTTTGTTGCCGCTATAACAACAAATACTAAAAACAGAATAAAGTTAAAGATAATAGAGGGTCCCCATACAAGAAACGTGTTTTTTCGGCATTTCACGCCATCTATGAACGCTTAGTTAGGTAAACGTCCCATAGATGGCGTTATATTTAAATGTCGATCCCTAACACCTTTGTTAGACGTTAGATGGCGTTATAAGAAATAAAATGTTTATTAATTATTATTTTTTGCTGGCGAGAAATTATAGTGGTATTTTTTGCTCGATCTTATAAAATACTGTAGTGTGTTACGGTACCCTACGAGTGCGAGTCCGACTTGCACTTGGCCAGTTTATTTTTTATGATGACTAAGGTGTCAGTCGATTCGTTATTATGGCCCGGGTAACATAGGTACGTTTTTTTTTTTCTATGACATAGGCTACATGTTTACCGATTTCAATAATAGGAGGAGTCGACTTTACCTTGTGAACCGCGATTTAACCGATTTCATTCCTTTCTTTTCAACCGACTTAAAAAAAAGCAGAAGGTTCTCAATTCGACGGTTTTTTTTATTTTTTTTTATTTTATGTTACCTCAGAACTCCGTCAAATATTAACCGATTTGAAATTTTTTTTTTGTTTGAGATGTTATGCTTCCCGTTTGGTCCCTTTCAAATTTTATCGAGATCTGATAATCATCTCTGGAGATATGGAGATAAACATCCCAAACTCAATTGTATACCTTGATGACATGATACTGGCTACATTGGCTATCGCGTTATGTGAAGTCGGTCTTTTTTTTTATCTTACAGGCTAGCGTTTGACCACTATCTCACCTGTTGGTAAGTGATGATGCGGTCTAAGTTGGTAAGCACGCTAGGCCTAGAATGGGAACTGGCTCTCAAGGATAGCTGCCGGAACACATTAGATGTTTTGGCGACAGATTTTCTAACTTGAGGGTGGTAGCTGGCTAGGCGAACACTTGATAGTGTCCTACCACCATGCGGGGGTTGTTGGTTTCTTAACGATGTTTTCCTTCACCGGAGGGCCATTGTGAGAAGCGCACATACATTTTTCGATAGAAAAATCCAGTGGTGCACGGCGGTTTGAACTCGGTACCACGGCATCAAAGCCGACCGTTCTCCCGATTACGCCACCGGGCCCTCAAAAGGTTCTTTTTTAGTTTTTTTTTTTATGATTTTAAATTATATTAATAATGAAGAATAATGAAGAATAAAGATGCCGTTTTGTGTATCAAATAAACACTTCAAAAAATTAAACATTAAATTAAAAAATCAAAAAACCCGACTGCGCAAAAAGTGAAGTATTACAAAACGAACTGAAAAGAAAAAAACAAGTAAGTCTAGTAGTTTAGACTTCTGTTTAGGGATATCAAAAAACTATACCATTTAAATTCTTCACTTTTTGCGCAGTCGGGCTTTTTTATTTTTTTATTTTATGTTTTATTTTACACTTTTTAGTTATTCTAGAATAGAAATTGGTATATATACGTACCAATTTGCACATTTCAAATATATATATTGACGTTAGCGTTAATATTTTATTGTTTATGAAATGGGGCCAGCGGGATTCCAGTACTATTATATTTACTAATATGCTTACGCATTTTTTTGGCAAATATAAGGTTTTGTGCGTCTACACAACTAAGTATGTATTACAATGGGGGATTTAACAACAAATACTAAAAACAAAATAAAATTAAATATTAAAGGGGATCTACATCACAGTGTGGTCTACATACAAGTAACGTGAATTTTTCGGCGTTTTGGGCTTGAACTTGTAAACTAATTATTATTAGTTAAGATATATATAAAGATTTCAAGTCTCTATCTATTGATAGAGACTTGAAATCTTCACAAAATATGTATAACTATGACCGTTATTACAATTATGGAAAAAAGAACAAAAACCCGAAATGCGTGAAATAGATAGGGTATTATTGCTTTTTAAGCTTACTTACTTTACAGTTGTACTATTAAACGACTATACCAAAAGGAAGAGGTTGTTTGTTACCTTAGAACTCCATCAATTCTTAACAGATTTGGAAAATTATTTTTTTTGTTTGAGCTAATATGATTTTCGTTTGGTTTCATTGTAATTTTATTGAGATCTGATAAGTAACTTCAGAGATAAGCACCGCAAACTTGTTACTGAAAGTGACTAACGCGGCATGTAAAATAGTTTTTTTTTCGATTTGTACGATCATAAATTATTTGTTATAAATATATTTTGAATCTCCATTTTAAGACCTTTAATTCGATACCCCCACTCGATAGGTTTTGCAAAAAAAAATATTTTTTAACCCCAAATTTTGGCGTCTGAAATCCGCCATTTTGAATTTTTCAATTTTTTATGTTTTCGTTGACACTCGCGCTAGCATGGCGAATCTATTGACGTGCCAATTATCAATATCGGCCCACGCGTTTCGTCTCTAGTGTGCCACAAAGGAACAAACATACATACATACATATATAGACTGGTAAACACATTACCTCTCCTTTGCGTCGCGCAGTCGGGTAAAAAATATATATTCTTAGCTTATGGATTTAAAAACGGGAATTTAACGTGACTTATTCATCAAGATCCTGAAGAAGGCCTCCGGATGAGGCCGAAACATATGTCAATCGCTATATCGACATCGCGTAAGTCACGTTAAATTCCCGTTTTTAAATATATAAGTTTAAAATGAACGTGAGTTTTTATAATAAAATATTCTTAGCTATTGCTCGCGACTTTGCTTACATGCACCCTGTAATTGAGAAACATTTGTAAAATTTGAGCGTCATATTTAGTCGTCGAGTTTTAGTTTTCAACCGATTTCCAAAAAAGAGAAGGTTCTAAATTCGTCCGTTTTTTTTTGTATGTATGTAACGATTACTCCGTCGATTGTGAACCGATTCGAATGATTATTTTTTTAATTGGTAGTGTATATTTTAAAGGTGGTGCCATTGAAATTTCCTCGAGATCTGATAAATATCTTCAGAGATATTTAACGTACGATAATCCCGTCTATATTCAAACTAAGTTAAATAAGCCTTAAGTTTGTTTAATGTTATAGTCGTATATATATATTGCTTTAATGTTATAGTCTGGGCGCTTTCATGGTCAGAAATACCGAGAACATGAGTATCTGCTTGAACTTTTTTAATGTTACTTGCTATTTGGTGTAGACGTGCATTTTATCGTGTTGGAGATTTAATATAAAATAGTCTCATTGTAATTTCATCCAGATCTGATTGGTATCTCCAGAGATATGACGATAAACGTCTTAAACTTCCTACTGAAACTGACTCGCGCGGCATTGAAGTCGGTTGTTTTAGTTTTAAATATCTTAATTATTGAAATTACTACTTGTTACCGTTTTGAACATGTAATGGTTAATCAAAATTTTGGTTTCATTCTGCACGTTTGGACCAAAAATATTTTTTTATATGTGTATCTTATAGGCTGACCACTATCTCCCCTAATGGTAAGCGATAATGATTGTGGTCGTAGATGGTGAACACGCTTGGCCTAACTAATCTCATATATTTATAAACCCTATAAAACAAAAAACCGGCCAGGTCGATATGGATTCGCCCACCGAGGCTTCCGTACCAACTTCTCAGACTAGGTTAAAAGACAAACTTAACTTTGTAGTTCTACCATAGAAAAATAAATGAATAAATGAAATATATGCAGATCAATTAAGTGGTTTAAGCTGTGTGTTGATAGATCAGCCAGTAAGTCAGTAACGTTTATATATACTTTTATATATACAGATTGAGAACCCCTTCCTTGTTAAAAGTAGTTTGAAAAAAAAAAACTATGATTTGCGTTCCATTCTACGTAAACAAGACTCCGTTTCTTTTCACTCTTTTTAATTCAGACTATTCTGCCAAAGAACTTTTTCAAATATCTGTTAAAAAGGTTTAAAAGGAGTTCTTTCGTTTTTAATTAAAAACTTTTTTATGTCAATAGGAAAAAGTGGTGTCAGCGTTTCTCAAAGTATATACTTCAAGCTCCCCTTAGAGGTTTAGGGGTGTTAAGTACCTTCGCCATGTCATGTGATTATTTTTAACTGACTTTACAAAAGAGGAGGTTTTCAAAGGGTTTTTCTTTCATGTGCATTTGCTTGATGTTTCCGCCAATTGCAACTGTTTTTTAATGATTAGTTTTTCATTAGAAGTGTATACAATGTATTTTGTCAAGACCTGTAGGGGTCTTCATTTATATATATTAAATTGAAAATAACTGGATTATGTAGTAGTTAACTTGTAGTATAAATCCATCTCGAGTTTTCATTAAATCCCGAGCGACATGAGCAATAAATAAAAGAAATATGAAAAGGCACTAAAAAGTTTGAGAGCCGCACTCAGCTCGGTTTAATGAACTAGAAGAAAAAATCCCAGAGTTCCTCAACTTTTAATAGTTTTGATAAATAAAGTTTTGAATTCTGCGGCGGGCGTAATTATGACCATGTCTCTTAATTGCGCGCTTGATGAAACTCTACTTATCTCTAGATTTTTGTAGTGGTAGGACTTCTGCTAGTCCGCCTGGGGCGGTACCACCATTTTACCAATTAATTTTCAGCCGTGAAATAGAAACGTTTTTCGGTCTCCAGTGAAATTACAGGGCATGTGAGACTCAACATCCTTATGTCTCAAGGTAACAGGTGCAGTGCAGTGACATGCAAAATTCTGGCAGTCCAGAATTTTGAAAAACATTTTCAGTCCTTTGTACTCTTTTTGTTGTAAAGCACAGAATGTGCATATAATATAATAAAATGTGTGCATATAATTAAGATAGTTTAATAAACTGGCCAAGTGCAAGTCGGACTCGCACTCGTAGGGTTCCGTACCACACTACAGTATTTTATAAGATCGAGCAAAAAATACCACTAGCATTTTTCACCAGCAAAGAATAATAATTAATAAACATTTCGTTTCTTATAACGCCATCTAACGTCTATAACGCCATCTATGGAACGTTTACCTAACTAAGCGTTCATAGATGGCGTGAAATGCCGAAGAAAACACATTTCTTGTATGGGGACCCTCTATTATCTTTAACTTTATTCTATTTTTAGTATTTGTTGTTATAGCGGCAACAAAAACACATCATCTGTGAAAATTTTAACTGTCTAACTATCACGGTTCATGAGATACAGCTTTTTTTTTTTATATCTTATAGGCTAGCGTTTGACCACTATCTCACCTGTTGGTAAGTGATGATGCGGTCAAAGATGGTAAGCACGCTAGGCATTCTAGAATGGGAACTGGCTCTCAAGGATAGCTGCCGGAACACATTAGATGTTTGGCGACAGATTTTCTAACTTGAGAGTGGTAGCTGGCCAGGCGGACACTAGATAGTGTCCTACCACCATGCGAAGGCTTAAAAAAAAAAAAAACTTGGTGACAGACGGACAGACAGACAGACAGACAGACAGACAGACAGACAGACAGACAGACGGACAGCGGAGTCTCAGTAATAGGGTTCCGTTGGTACCCTTTGGGTACGGAACCCTAAAAACTAAAACAACCGACTTCCATGCCCCTCGATTCAGTTTCAGTAGCAAATTAGAGACGTTTATCGTCATATCTCTGGAGATACTTATCAGATCTCGATGAATTTACAAAGGGATCACCTCGAAGATGTATCCTGCCGATTAAAAATAATCATTCGAATCGGATCTCAATTGATGGAGTAATCGCGTAACATACATACATTTAAAAAAAAAACATACAAACGAATTGAGAACCTCTTTCTTTTAGGGAGTTGGTTGAAAATAAGCATATAATTGTGTAAAGATTTCTACTAAGATTTTTTTTGGGCCCCGTTGGCATAAATGGCTTGACTTCTAAGTGAGAGGTCACCAGTTCAAATCCCAGCACGGGTGTTCGTCCACTGGTGGTACGAGCATCATATCTAAATGTTCCGCCTGACTTGCTACCAAAAAATAACAAATAAAAATAAAATAAAAATTCCGGCAGCTATCCTTGAGAACCAGTTTCCATTCTAGGCCTAGCGTGCTTACCATCTTCGACCGCATCATCACTTACCAACAGGTGAGGTAGTGGTCAAACGTTAGCCTATAAGATATATAAAAAAAATTAAAAAAAATGATAAAATCTGCCACCGTAACCTTACGGTGTTCCAGCAGCACTCAACCCTTGAGAGTAGGCCTTGGTAGCAAGTCGCCTGACTTGCTACCAAGGCAAAGCAAAGAACCGGAACTCGGTTCGGAACATCGAATTTGATTTTACCACTTGTGAGTTGATTATTATATTAGGAAATTTTATGTCGATTCCAGTGTTGAATTTCTTAAAATGGTGGAGAAATGGCGGTTGAAAACATAAATAACCAGACAAGTGCGTGTCGGGCCACGCGCAGTGTAGGGTTCCGTAGTCGTATAATATTTAACATAATTATTTTTTAAATTATCCAACACCCAAGTTAAACGACTATTACTGGTAATCTAATAAAGTTATCTTAACCGCTATAATTTTCCTTTAACGTTTATGAAATGCACTATCATCATGAATTTTCCCAGATTCTTCAAGTTAGCAGTTTAGCTTTTAGAGGAGGGGGGGGGGGACGCCTTACTGGAACAAAAATTTGCACTATACAGTTTAATATTTCGTAAATGGAGCATTAAATCGAAAAATATTACCAGATACCGTCATCATCGTCATCATCATCATAAAGGGTCTTGACATACGGACAGACAGACACACAGACAGACGGACAACAAAGTGATTCTATGAGGGTTCCTAATTTCCTTTTAAAGTACGGAACCCCTTAAAATGTATATTGTATGGAGTGAGCACTCTCTAAAGTTACTTATCTCTATCCTAAACACAAAACCTTCTCCGTTGCGTTGTTGGTAAAAGTACTTCAAGCCAAAAATATATTTCATGAATATTATAAATTGTTTTCAAACTCATCTGAACAATATGAATATGTTAATTTGCTGGGTTTTAAATTAAACTTTTATCTTTTGAGATGTTGGATTACAGTCATGATATATTGGTGTTTTTTTTATTTTGGACTTACAAGCACTTGACCACTATCTCACCAGGGGCCTTATTCAGTATGACCATTTTAAAGTCTTACCGTGCCGTGTTAAGTTATCTCCGCGTTATGGTATTTATTCTCTATGCCAATTTCAAGTTCGGTAACGCGGTAGGGTAAGGTTATGAGTGCGTTTTGAGCTGTCAAAATATCGTGACATATGAGGACGTGTAACGCGCGCGTTTTGTATAATTTACCTATAGTGTGGCATACAGAATACAATTTTTCAATAACGTAACGTGGCGAGTTAAGGAACGCGTTATCTCATTGGTCATACTGAATAAGGCCCCTGATGTTAAGTGAGGATGCGGTCTAAGAAGGAATCGTGCTGGTCTGGAAATAGCAATGAGATAAACCAGAAGCGCACAACTAGCGAGCGTAACTATCCAAACCCATCTTTCAAACATAATTTAACCGACTTAAGAGGAGGTTCTATGTTCAACTGTATTTTTTTTAATGTATGTTCACCGATTACTCGAAGACGCGTGAACCGATTTAATTTTTTTTTTCACAGTTTGTCCGTCCCATTTATATTTCAGCGAGATAGATGAAGAAGGCCTCCGGATGAGGCCGAAACATATGTCGATCTCTATATCGACATCGCGTAAGTCACGCTAAATTCCCGTCTTAAATCTATATGTTCACTTTCTTCAGAGATATGAAGATAAACACTTGGTACAAAGTAAAAGCGCGGCATTTGAAGTCGGTTTTTCAGTTTTTTAAACGATCTTAAATTATTTTACTCTATGAAGGCAAAACTATAAAAGGCAAGGTAATTAAAATGAAAAGTTGTTTAGCTAGAACTAAATGAATTGACCTTTTTAGTTTAGTACTTTTTCTAGTTCAAGTGGTACCAACAGTTTGTTATTCATCCGTCAAAGAGAACATATTTTTTAATCTAAAGGCCAATTTCCTCGGTCCCTGATAAAGTTTCAGATAGTTATCTGACAAATCACGCCATATAAAAACTGTCAAAAATTTGTTCCTAACAAGGCTATCAGGAACCGGTGAAATTGGCCGTAAATTTCAAAGTGTCCAGTAAAATTACAGGGCATACCTATTAAACTTAAGGCTACTTTCACCAGTTTCTGATAGAGTCCATGAGTTATAAGCAAGTATTATCTTATCATCTCTTATCATCAGGCATTGCACTCTCCTCTTACCCAATAACATGAAAATAAACTTAGAACACCTAAAAATATATCTACAGAGCCTCCACATTCTTTGCGTGATTCTCTATGAATCTCTGTTTCATTACTTCACAATTTTTTGGTTAAAAAATTTCTGAAGTACTGAAACATGCATTGGGGGTGCACGTAATACTTTGATTGGCAACCCTACATTAATCAGGGGAATAAACTAAAAATATTAGAAAATAACAAATTTAAGAAATCTTTGACGGACTGGCTTCTTAATAAATGTTTGTATAGTATTAAGGAATTTAATGAATGTTAAATATTATGTTTCTTTGAAGTGTCACACACTTTATATTATTTTGTAAATTGTTAAACAATCCAACATTTCATCGTACCGACGGGACTCGAACCCGCACCCCCCGGTTTACACGTCTTGGTGCTCTGCCAATTAAGCCACGGTTCGATCCATCGATACGACGAAATTTTGTGAAACGATGTTTAACAATTTCACAAAAATATAAAGTGTGTGACACTTCAAAGAAACATAATATTTGATTTACGCAGTGCAACATAATGAATGTTGTTAAAAGTATATTTCTAAAGCATCGATGTACATATGTACTACGTACCAGATGTGGCGTCGCGAACTAGCTCTACGTTCAAATAAAAAGCAGTGCAGAATCTACATCTCGCTTAGTTTAGCGTGAGTACTCCTCACGCCCGATCACCCGCTGCTCGGCACGTAAGTCAGTTTATGATGGGCGCCTCTGGTTAACATGTACCTCAATATTCTAAAGATATTTTTTTTATTATTAACAATAAGTACGTCTGTTTGCAGATGGAATACCGCTATCGCCGCAAAGTCGCTTGTTTATCGGTTTTCTATCGGATACATTTCGGAGAGTGTGCAATGGAACTGCATGATTTGATTCCACCATCCCCATTTTATAATCGGACATCCAGAGACACTAAAAGGCGCCACCGATTTATGGTGGATATACCATCTACCCGAACGAAGCGATTTACTTCTTCGTTCATCATACGAACCGCTAAGGAATGGAATACCCTGCCTGAGTCCGTGTTTCCGATGAAGTACAATATGGGGGTCTTCAAATCGCGAGTGAATAGGTATCTTCTGGGTAAGCACGCTACATCATCGATCGCATCATCACTTAACATCAGGTGAGATAGTATTCAAGTGCTACCCAGTTCGGTATAAAAAAAAAAATAATAATACTGTTTCAGCAAATATAATCTACTATCTTCTAATACTATAAGAATCTTTGTCCTGACATACTGACTGACTAACTGACTGACTGACTGACTCACTGACAGACAACTCACAGCCTAAACCGCTGGTTGTAGAGACTTGAAATTTGGAGTGTATTATTTGTCTTAGTACGTAACGGTGTACTAAGAAAAGATTTTCCAAAATTCACCCCTTAAGAGGATAGGATGAAATGGGGATTCAAAGTTTGTACGGAGAAACAAGATTGAATAGTCTTTTCTATTCGAAACTTCACACAAGTGCTTCAGTAAAAAAAAAGTATTATGAGCGTTTCAGACTTTTTCAAAATTCCACCCCTAAAAGGGTGAAATGGGGTAACAAAGTCTGAAAACCAATATTGTATCGGGTTGCGCTGAAATTTGGCATGCAGATATTTATTACGACGTTAGTTCCCTCTTAATAATGATTTTCTAAAATTCACCCCTTAAGGGGATGAAATGGGGGTTCTAAGTTTGTATGGATAACAACAAGATTAGATAATATTTTCTATTAGAAACTTCACATAAGTGCATCAGTAAAAAAAAAGTAAACACGTGTGGCAGTCTTTTTTGAAATGCCACCCCTAAGAGAAAAAATATGGTGAAATAGGGAAACAAAGTTTGAAAATCAATGTTTCGGATTGCGCTGAAATTTGGGGGTTAGTTTCCACTGAGAAAGTAGTTTTTAAAATTCATCCCTTAAAGGGATGTAACGGGGGTATAACAAAGTTTGTATGGAGAAACAAGATTTGATAGTTTTTTCATTTCGAAACATCATACTTCAGTAAATAAATAAGGAATAACGTATTTCAGGCTTTTTCGAAATTCACCCCGAATTTCGAAAAAAGTTTAAGGGGATGAAATAAGGGTTCAAAGTTTGTATGGCGAAACAAGATTAGATAGTTTTTTTTTAAACTTCACACAAGTACTTTAGTATATAGATAACTAAATACGTGACTCAGGCTTTTTCAAAATTTCACCAAGGTGAAGTGGGGTAACAAAATCTAAAAATCAACATTGTTTCTGATTGCGCTGAAATTTAGAATGCAGATAGTTATTATGACGTAGGTATCCGATAAGAAAGGATTTTCCAAATCCTACTCTTAAGGAGACGGAACGGGGATTCAAAATTAGTATGGTAAAAAAAGATGAGATAGTCTGTTTTATTCGAAACTCTACTTAAGTACTTCTGAAAATAAATAAGTAAATTCGTGTTGCACGATTTTTCGAAATGGGGTAGGTAACAAAGTCTGAAAATCAATATGGTTTTACGGGTTTTATAAATATGAATCCCTATTTCCCTTAGTCACGTGATAACTTGAAAACAGATGAACAGATTCGCTATTTCTTTTTTGATGTCTTTTATGTTGGAAAGGTTTTTACAAAATACACGTTATAAGTAAATAAAAGAAGTTAATAAGGCGGGCGTAGCCGCGGGGCACTTCTAGTATAATATAAGTGTATAAGTATTCTTGCAAATAAATCATTTGATTTGATTTGAATTAAACAAAGCAATAAATGATGCTTTTTTAATATTTAGAATAATAAATCATTGATATGATCTATTTAATGTTATTTGACATGTGTAAGTGTAGGTTAAATTTGTTAAAGTTAAAGAAGGTTTTAATAAATGAAGAATGATTTCATTCATTAATTCATTTGAATGAAGAAAATTTAATAAAAAATGATAGACAATATAATGAGAAGTTGATATCTAGGATACAGTGTTGTTGATATGTTGACATCAAGAATCGTGTAAAATAACTACTGAATAAAACACGTATATATCTCTTGAAAAAATGTTTTCCATATATTCATAATATAATTATAGTCACCTTCTATCTATCTTTAGCTACAATCTCCTATTACCGATTCCACAAACTCTAATAAAATTTGCCCATATTATATACTGAATAAATGCTTTGACTTTTTACTTGACAATTGTATGTTTTGTGATTCTTTCCGCACATTTGTTGGTCTAGAGTGGAGCCAACCAGCCCGGGGCTAATATTTTCCTTCACCGTTGGAGCGAAGACAGCACATGTGTGATTAACGAGTCCCCCGTGCAAGTAGCTCCATCTATCAACGTCGTATCACAAGAACTGTGGCCCGCGCTGTCAGCAATATGAGAATCACTGGTTTTTTCGACTACCCGCAGTTAGTACTTGTACATTTTTAACCGACTGCACAAAAGGAGGAGGTTTTCAACTCACCTGTATTAAATAAAATGTACCTATATTATGTTACCTTAATTTGAGTAACTATGAGAGTGGCAAATTATAGGCTTATATTTCGTAGGCTTGAACCATAGAAAACCTTATTATTCCTATTTCTGTGGCTTGAACCGTTTCGATTGCGAGATTTTAGAGAGAAATTATACTCGAATGGGAATTTGAGTATAATTTCAATTGTTGCCAAATGGAAGAGCGAGAGGTGTGAATGTTTTAACGAAAATATTTTTTATATTCTTTCTATAATCATATCTTCAAGACAAGAAACTCTTTCCGTATAATCAGTGTTGCCAACTCAATCTTTTAAAGAGAGCTAAATTACCTTCGAAACTACTTTTGGCACTTCATACTTCATAGTTGTGGCAGCATTTTATAAAGAATTAAAATTGTTTTTTGGAGCTGATTAGTTGAAAATAGAGCTAAATTTTGCTCTACTAAAGCTAATTTGGCAACAATGCCTCTAATACAAACTCTGTTAAAATGTTAACCCCGTTTGTCCACCACGGTTAAGAAATTACAGTCCCATGACAGATGAACGAATGGACAGCAGAGTCTCAGTAATTGAGTCCAGTTGCTACCCTTTTGGTATGTAACTCTAAAAACAAAATATTTACATAAACAAATAGTAGAATACAATTTGGAAACATTAAGTGTAGATGTATCTATCTAATCAATAAGTTCTATGCGCTGGAACAAAGCTACGAGATCGATCTAGGCCTTCGAGCATTTACCAATGGAGATGCAAGGTGTACCCACCCCTCTGCTGGCCATATAGCCATTATTGGCCATATGAGCGTGCGTAACTACGCTGTATTTTTAATACTGTGTGCGTGTTTCAAGCTAGTGTGTGTAGTGTAGTAGTGGGATCGTTAAAGTGAGTGATTTGTGTGTGTGAAATGCGTGTTTACCTCGTCCCCCGTAAGAATCGGCAGAAAAATTTTTTTGCGGATTACAACGGTAACATCTCCATTTGTAAATGCTCGAAGATCTAGGCGGGCGGGAAACTTCACCGTCAGCTAGGGTTGTCAAACTGACATTTTCACAAGCTTTTATTTAATTTCCAACATTCGCACGTAAGTTATCCATCATAATTTGCAAACACATAAATGGTATGAGCATATTATATCGATGTTCCGCGTTACTTACCATCATTAGAAATCTGCCACCATAACCTTACGGTGTTCCGGTACCACACAGCCCTTGAGAGTCGGAATATTCTAGGCCTAGCGTGTTCACATCTTCGACGACATCATAGCTTAGTACAAGGAGAGATAGTAGTCAAACGCTAGCCTATATTGCTAGCCTGGTATTCTTTTGAGTTGTATTGGCATACCTTTGTTCGGTAACAACGCAATATTATGGTACCATGGAGCTGATCTGGTGATGGAGCCTACATCCCGGCTTCACTGGACTGGACTAGGTGGCAAATCGAATTTGAGCTAGTGTGTATTGTTATCGTGAGCATCTACCTACGAAATAAAACTATATACAATATAAACTACTCCTAAAACTGTAATATAATCTGCAAATAAAAACTGAATTGAGGTTGCTTTCTGCTGGTAGAGTACACAAAAAGCTGGCGACATTACCTCTTTAAATGGCAAGAAGACTAATTCGTTGCCCGAGGTAAGCGCCAGCTCTTTGGTCATGGTCGACATCTATCAGACGTCTTTACTTATGTACCTAGTTGTAATCGTTTGAAAAGATTTACACACTCTACTCGACAACCCTAGTCTGTAGTATTTTAAAATACTGAAAAGTGCGGGGCTGTTTTACGATAGCGTGGACTGAACGAGTTTTTGATAACATTCGGCATTAAAAATAAAACCTTTATGCTCATAACACATTCTAGATATGGGTTTTCGTTTATTATTAATTTATATTCTCGGTAATATACATGTAATTTAAGGCAAAATTGAAATTAATTTAAAATTATGACTATCAAAATTATATACTAGTTGCAAAACTTTAATTAAATAAGAAAACTGAATATCTACGTCTAAAATTATTGAAAAGACAATAGATCAATAAAGATCTTAGGGTACAGACAGCCGTGGCGACTTTGTTTTAAACTATGTAATAAAGATAATGTACCTTGACATGTATACATATTTATTTTTATTTAATCCGTACATGGTTTTGAAGGTGCCACCGACCGCATTTATCTAACTAGCTCCTGTCCATCCAAAGGTTGTCTGGTAGAGATCGCTCTAAGCGATAAGACCGCCCATTGACAAACCATTCTAGAAATGTATTTTTGTTCTAAGATTTTCTTGTTATATTTGGTATGCAATAAAGTGTTCATCTATCTATCTATCTTATCTGCAGTGAAACACGTAATTTTTTTAATAGGGTATTTTACTCTAGGTATATGAGAAATAATCTAAAAATATATTATTGAGATAGCTTAGACAAAAAGCAGCCGGAAAACGTAAGTTTTCGTTCACATCTCACCTGATGTTAAGTGACGATGTGGTCCAAGATGTAGCACGCTTACCTAGAAGATACCTATTCACTCGCTACTCGAAGACTCCAGGGGCCTTATTCAGTATGACCATTTTAAAGTCTTACCGTGCCGTGTTACGTTATCTCCGCGTTATGGTATTCTCTATACTGGGGCCTTATTCAGTATGACCAATGAGATAACGCGTTCCTTAACGCGCCACGTTACGTTATTGAAAAATTGTATAAAATTAAATCGCGCTAGGGTAAGGTTATGAGCGCGTTTTGAGCTGTCAAAATATCGTGACATATGAGGACGTGTAACGCGCGCGTTTTGTATAATTTACCTATCGTGTGGCATACAGAATACAATTTTTCAATAACGTAACGTGGCGCGTTAAGGAACGCGTTATCTCATTGGTAATACTGAATAAAGCCCCAGGTGGTAGTTATCGGTAAACGCAGACTCAGTCAAGAAATTCCATTCCTTGGCAGTGCGTATAAGGAATGTAGAAGCAAGTCGCTTCGTGCGTATTAATGAAATGATAATACACTGACGGACTAATGAATTGCATCAAAGTTCAGGATTACTTTCGAATTAATTTAATTGTCCTTTCCTGTATACTTACGCTTAAGATATATGATATTACGCTGTTAGAAAGTTAACAAACTAAACTATAGTTTCAAATTAAATTTGTAATAATATTAAATACTAGCTGTACCTGCGACTTCGTCCGCGTGGTTTAGTGTCTATGGGTAGCATTAACTAATAAGACACATACGTATCCCTAATACACCGCACCGCACCACACCTATCGAACAACTTTTTTCATCGAATTTTTGAGAAATGTATATCGAAACAACAGTCTAAAAATAAGTTTTAAGCTTTGAACGATACTTCCATACAACTTTTCATCCCCCCTTTCAACCCCTTACATCCCTTTTTTCGCATTTAAAAGTAGCCTATGTCCTTTCTCAGGCTCTAGACTATCTGTGTACCAAATTTCATTTCAATCGGTTTAGTAGTTTAGGCGTGAAAGTGACACAGACAGACAGACTGATACTTTCGCATAAAACAGTAATGACACATAAAACCCAGAGATGGCGCTAGCGTAGATTTTAATAGCTCTCCTTTACATATTGGCTAAATGTATGAGATCCTGCATCGCGCAAACGATATTTTTCGCGATATTGAAACAGATGCACTTGATCCGTTATTAAACATCTCGAAAGTTGAACTCGTTCATAAACGTTTTCGCTTTATAATATTAGTCTGGATTTGTATTTTATTTCGAAGGTGTCTTAAACATTGATGCATTGGTGTTTATCTCCATATCCCTGGAGATACTTATCAAAC
The DNA here is from genome assembly GCA_954871355.1 of Cabera pusaria. Taxonomy (NCBI): domain Eukaryota; kingdom Metazoa; phylum Arthropoda; class Insecta; order Lepidoptera; family Geometridae; genus Cabera; species Cabera pusaria. The sequence goes on from OX940912.1 coordinate 15,872,986, forward strand.
CTCGATAAAATTACCATGGTCCCAATCTTGGAATATCGCCATTCTAACAAAAAAAGAATAATCTAAATCGGTTCATAAACGACGAAGTTATCCGCGAACAAACGCAAAAAAAGAAAAAAAAACATATATCTATACGGTCGAATTGAGAAACCTCCTCCTTTTTTTGAAGTCGGTTAAAAAGGTAAGTATACTAAACAGAAAGCCGGAACTTATCTAACAGCTCGACGACATGTTTTTGTCTGGATACCCACTATTGTACTAGTTGTTTGCAAAAGTTCAACTTATCTGACAAGGGTCTGGTAATCTTTAAGGGTTCAATAGTTCCATTTTGACGAAGACTTTTGTTATTTTTGGGTAGAAAAGTTGTGAGGAACAAAAGTCTCAGAGCCAACGCCCAGTTTCTATATTTCCTTAAAATCTTACATATTTAAAACTGCGAGTGAACAGGTATCTTCTAGGCAAGCGTGCTTCATCGACAATCACATATTCACATAGCATTACGTGAGATAGTTGTCAAACGCTTGATTATGTACCTACTATAAAATACATCCATTGATTGATTTAAAATCGGGAATTTAACGTGACTTACTCTATGTCGATATAGCGATCGACATATGTTTCAGCCTCATCCGGAGGTCTTCTTCAGGATCTGGAGTGCGGGGCGAGTTATAATAAAATAAATCCAATTAAACTATAAGCCTATTTATTTTCGAATGAGCGTTTTTTTTTTATATTTTAAAGAACAGAACTGAGACAGATCTGTTGAGTTTGCATTTTAATAAAATAAACAACGGGTTGCACCCCGGGAGTGCCAGCAGAAGCGAAAACTTGAATACGTCATTTTTAGGGTTCCGTACCTCAAAAGGTAAAAAAGGGAACCCTTATAAGATCACTTTCTTGTCTGTCTGTCCGTCTGTCTGTCTGTCTGTATGTCAGATATGGGTAAATTTAGATTTTCGTGAAAACTTGTAAGTACCAAAATTTACCTTAATTTTCAACATTTTTTAAGTAAAAGGCAAAAAGCAAGTTCTTACAGCTAAAATAAAGGTAAAATTCCAAAAAATAAAAAAAAATGAAAATTAAAGAGTGTCACCATACAATAATAGTTTCGCCAATTAAGATAGGCCTCTGAGTTATATGAGCGCTCATACAAATTAGAGGTCTAGCTTAATTGGTACTAACCAACGTTGGTACGGAAGCCTCGGTGGGCGAGTCCAACTCTAATTAGCCGGTTTTATTTAATATTTTGGAATGACACCTCGCGCAAGCGTTCTGCGCTCCGTATTACGAATTTACAATCAGGACACGTGACCTGACGCGTGTTTAAAATTTTTTTCCCATCCCAAGAAAAGTGCCCAATGCCGCGAAAGAAGTTTTCATTTCAAAAATGTTAATAGACGTTACCTTAGATTACCTCAGAGTAGTTAGTTACCTTTGACATTAATAGTTGCCGTGCATATGAAACTAAAATAACTCTGTCATTGTCACCAGTCAAATAACTCTGTCATTGTCACCAGTCAAATAACTCTGTCATTGTCACCAGTCAAATAACTCTGTCATTGTCACCAGGTTTTAGGAAGAGGCGCACGGATAACCCGTATGGATGTTTGCGTGTTTGCGTTTTTCTTAAAAACTTCTCATCCGATTTTGATGAGGTTTTCGTTATTTAAATGCATATATTTCAGGAAAAGTTTTAGTATATAATATATGAGAAGTTCATGATTATATCCAGATATATGGAGATATTGTCATTTTTTACAGGAATCAGGCCTACCGCGCGTAACTCGCGCGACGCGATTCGGCGCGTACACGTACACCACTGACGTACCACCCGGTGGACTCCGCATGAGAAAAACTATGAACTAATTCGCGAGCGAAATATTTTGCGGGGGGGGGGGGGAGGGTTATAGGTAATACAGCGCTGTGATTGGACAACTTCAATTTGACTCATAGCAATAAATCATGCTTAGTGCTGGGACAACGTGACACTACCTCGTCATTATCGATAATTTCATTAGTCATATGAACTATAGCGTGTGTGAGAAGTGTGTAGAAGTGTAAAGGTATAATGATAGAGACGGACCGACGGAAGGACAGATAGACAGACAGACGGACAACAAAGTGATCTTATAAGGGTTCCTTTTTTCCTTTTGAGGTACGGAACTCCGAAAATGTTCGTTTGCTTGCTTACACACTAAATTCTAACTAGTTTCTTACCACTTAATTGGTTATTCACACGCATCAGTATCACGTATCAAGTAACTTCAAATGTATTTATCTACTTGACCTTTATTTATGTACTTATCTGGCGTGATTGAATAGCAAAACAAACAGACATTCCAGCTTTCGTGTTTATTAAGTACATCAGTAGGATAATTTGGATTAACAGCAAATATATACATATAACATAGTTGAATTGAGCATTTTCATTATCTATCAGTAATCATTGTCGATAACTTTCACAAAACAACAGAAAAACATCACTAAAAGTGCACAAGTACCGCTGCGTACAAGGGCGGAGCGAGTACGAAAGATATAAAGATGCCGTTGTAGGAAAGGGATAGACTGATACGCAGGGCATCTGTGACCAGTATATGTTGAACTATGAATTTTATTTACAAATTGTTAATAGTGAATTGAATTTTACTTATCGGTGAAAAGAAACGTTGTCCTTTGTAAAATTTAATGATTTACTGGATTTCCTACACCACTTTTTAGCGCAATTCGGCATATTTCACGGCTTTTTCGTTTTTTGAACAATTGAAATAATGCGTGTGTACGGGTCTGGTATTTAGTCTGAACTGAAGTAGCCGCTCAAAGATGATATTATAAATACCCCATTGCGCCTATGTGTTTCGCGCGGAGGTGATACAGCAATAGGTGTCCACTGGGTGGTACGTCCGTAATGTACACAAATGCCCGAAACGTGTGCTTTTCTTTACTCATGTGCCGTTGCCCTGAGTGTAAAGCTTTTTAAATATTTTTTTGTGTTATTCTCACTATAATTTTCATGAACAGCACAGATTAAACTAGTTTACATCAAATATACGCACTTTGAAAAATTAACGCGAAATTAGGAAAGGGAGGGAGAAGGACGAGCAAAATCTCACAACATCTCACCTAGGAGAGAGGAGGATAGAAAACTCGCCAAAATCGCCCCACGTATTTTGTGGATGACCCGACCCCTAACTGTATCTTTCCAAATCCATCGACCAGAACTATTCAAATGTAACATAAACCCATTCAAAATGGAGGCCCAATACGCATCGGAAGAATATCCGTTTCAGATAAATGTTTTGTTCAGGCGGAAAGTTCCTTTGTCGGCAACCGTGGGAATTTTCAGTTAGGCGTGAGAGCGGACCGCGTCGGCACCACAAACAAAGCGGCGAAACAATTTTTGTGAGACAATTTTATATAGTATTGTGTGTTTTTAGGTTATCGTTTACCTTTGGGAGTTGCTTTTATAATCATTAGGAAAATGTAGGTTTTTATTATGTCTATAACTGCGAACTACCGCGCTGTAGCGTTATCGACCGATCTTTTTCATGCGCTTATGTGAATACTACTGATTTTTTTTAAACTTTTTTATTACCAGTCGCAAAAAGAGGCGTGTTATAAATTTAAGGTCGCTCATCGTGCTATGGAATGAGCTATGCTCGGAGTTTCCTTGAAGGATCGAATTCGTATCGAGGTGATCCGACAGAGAACCAAAGTCACCGATATAACTCACCGAATTAGCAAGCTGAAGCACAGATTATATAATAGTTACTACGTAAGTTGAAGTGGCAATGGGCATTAGCCGAAGAACCGACGACCGCTAGGGTAAACGAGTTCATAAGTGGAGACCGCGAGTTGGCAAACATAGCGTGGGACGCCCTCAGACTAGGTGGAGCGATGATGTTCGCAAGGTGGGTGGCAAGAGATGGAGGAGAGTAGCCGAGGATCGTGCTCAGTACAGTGCAGTTGGAGAGGCCTATGTCCAGCAGTGGACTAACATAGGCTGATGATGATAAATTAAACGCGTGTCTGTCACATTGTAGCTCCCAAATAAATTAACTCTTATAGGCTAGCGTTTGACCACTATCTCGCCTGGTGGTAAACGATGATGTGGTCGAAGATGGTGAACACGCTAGGACTAGAATACTCTGACTATCGTTATGTGCTGCAGAAATACTGTAAGGTAATGGTGGCAGATTTTCTTCTAGATGGTGGCACTTTTTGGTAGCAAGTCAGGCGGAGCATCGATATAACATGCTCCTACCACCTGCACAACATTGCCTTAACATTATTTATATAATAACTTAATTATTATTATAATAATAAGTTAAGCAGCACTAATCCATTTACAAGGTTTTTATAAACATTTACATGATATAAAAGAAAATACAGTTCTTTATAATTGTGTTATAATTTTCCAAAAGTAAGTTGTTATAAAAATGGCGTTTCTTAAATATATATTTATTGTTTTATTTTTTATAATGGGTGAGTATTTATTTTAGTTATTTTTTAACCGACTTCACAAAAAATGAGGGGTTTCTCAATTCGACTGTTTTTAGGGTTCCGAAGCCAAAGGGTACCAACGGAACCCTATTACTGAGACTCCGCTGTCCGTCTGTCTCTCTGTCTGTCTGTCTGTCCGTCTGTCACCAGGCTGTATCTCATGAACCGTGATAGTTAGACGGTTGAAATTTTCACAGATGATTTATTTCTGTTGCCGCTATAACAACAAATACTAAGAACAGAACAAAGTTAAAAATTAAAGGGTTTAAAATAAAAAAACGTGTTTTTTACGATACGATACGATACGAAATTAATTCACCTCGACGCAGCTAGATGGCAGCACAGGAAAAATTAGCACGCGCAAGCGTATCATTTGTTTAATTTGTGGGTCTCGGTCGATTTGTTTACTCAGATAAGGTTTATTCGTACATATGTTGTGTACAGTATTGAACATTATATCTTTAATTTTAGTACTTAAAGAGCTTCAATTAGCTAGAATCAGTAGAAAGTTAGCTGTACGAACACTCGGTCTTCCAGATAATTAATTATAATAATTACCTGTGTGTTAATATTTACTTAGTTGGTGTTAGAAGTTCGTGGCGTTCGGACTTCGGAAATTCGCAACCCTCCGTGTGCGGGACAAAAGTCTGAATCGCACTTGGCCAGTTTTATTTTTGTTTGTTACCTCCCGTCCATCAAATCTTAACTGATTTAAAAAAATATTATTTAGTTTGAGAGAGTATGCCTCCCGTTTGGTCCCATTCTAATTTTATCGAGATCTGTTAATCATCTCCGGAGATATGGAGATAAACAATATAAACAAATTTGATACCTTGATGACATGATTATGGCTACTGGCTACATTGACTATCGCGGCATGTAAAGCCTGTTTTTAGGGTTCCGTACCCAAAGGGTAAAACGGGACCCTATTACTAAGACTCCGCTGTCCGTCTGAATGTCTGTCTGTCTGTCTGTCACCAGGCTGTATCTCATGATCCGTGATAGTTAGACAGTTGAAATGTTCACAGATGATGTATTTCTGTTGCCACTATAACAACAAATACTAAAAACAGAATAAAGTTAAAAATAATAAAGGGTCCCCATACAAGAAACGTGTTTTTTTCGGCATTTATGAACGCTTAGTTAGGTAAACGTCCCATAGATGGCGTTATATTGAAATGTCGATCCCTAATACCTTTGTTAGACGTTAGATGGCGTTATAAGAAATAAAATGTTTATTAATTATTATTTTTTGCTGCCGAAAAAATATAGTGGTATTTTTTGCTCGATCTTATAAAATACTGTAGTTTGGTCCGACTTGCACTTGGCCAGTTTATTTCATTTAGTACGATCATTAATTATTTTAATATCGTATAGGTAAGCGTTTGACCACTATATCTCACCTGTTGATAAGTGAAGATGTGGTCGAGGATGGTTCACACGCTAGACCTAGAATATTCTGACTCTCAAGGGCTGTGTGCTGCCAGAACACCGTAAATATCTTACTGACATCATTCTCTATCAGACTCTCCCTTAGAGCGTATCAGCACTATGGATTTACCATATATGGATCGTGCACAGCTGATGATTTTACAAATTCAATTTAATCCGTATGTTCTACACGTAAGGTTGTCATTGCTATGTACATCAAAAAGGCACAAACGAAAGGACCCTAGATGGGAGTGTGTCCTTCTCTAACAACCTCACAGTGCTATAAAATGCACACACGTCACAGTATATGTATAGTAAATATATATGTGGTCAATGCATAATGTATGATCGTACAAAACGAAAAAACCGTTTTTTTTTCACATTTAAAAGATACTGTAGATTTTAGTTTAAAGTATAAGATTCAGCATGATACTTCGGACGCATTCCGTAGATAAAGGGTCTTGACAGATGGACAGACGGACAGACAGACAGACAACCAAGTGATCCTATAAGGGTTCCTTATTTCCCTTTAAGGTATGGAACCTTACAAAAGAGGTCAAAATACAGGCGAATTGAGTACCTCCTAATTTTTTGTGAAGTTGGTAAAAAACGCACGATTCCTCCTCAGATCACATCGAATTAACTTTCGGCCAGAAGTTATACATGTAGTTGTGTCTGTCAGCAATAAATTAAAAAATAAAACTGGCCAAGTGCGAGTCAGCATCGCGTCTCTTATCGCACACTTAGGGAGGGTTCCGTACAATACCAAATATAACAGAGTTTCAACCTCATATATTTGGTTAATTGATATAACCACAGAATAATGAATAGTACAAGTACAGAAATTGCACTCCCTGAGAGCAAAAATGCGAGATTAAACCTAGTTACAACGCTGGTAACGTTTAAAAAGCGCTTCACGCCCCGGGTGCGACCTTGAATTTGCGTCACAGTATCAACTAATAGTAACTATGAACCGCGTGTTGCGCACAGTAAAATGCACCGTAAGTCCGCACAGCGAGAGTCTGAATAACTCGGTCAACTCGCGGCCTTTACTATAGGGTTGAATGTTATGAGAAAACTTGTTGAAGCCTTTAATTGGTAGAAGAATACTCTAAGGTAGAACAATGTAATAAGAATGTATATATGTATTACTGATAATAAGTGCTACATTAATGTTTAATGTCGAGGTAGGATAAAAGTACTACAGTTATACTAAAATACGTGACGTTCAATTAAAATTGTATAACTTATTTATCTGAGTACAAATCTTGCATCAGCTATACAACTCTCGGGCTATACAACTCGTTTGTCTCGACAATATCGTATTGTAAGGTTCGTTAGTCAAAGAAAAGGCTAAGTCGATTCAAATAAGTAGGTAGGTAGGTATAACTTTGTTGGTTTCAGCTGTGCACTGATATGTCAGTCAATCAGTCAGTCAGATTTATCTTTTTTAGGTAGGTACCTATAGGACCTACGTAACATACCTACAGTAAATAATAAAATAACCTACGAATTTCAAGTAGGTTACAATTAATATTTTTTAAGATGTAATGTCGATAGAAATTCCCTAAAGATCATAACGTGAATTCCATTGAAACATGAAACTCAGCTGATTTATACCTACCTACCATTTTATGTGTGACATTCTTTCCTTTTTGCATAGATACATAGTTTTTAGTATTTGTTGTTCTAGCGGCAATAGAAATACACCATCTGTGAAAATTTCAACTGTCTAACTATCACGGTTAATGAGCTATAGCCTGGTGACAGACGGACAGACAGACAGACAGACAGACAGACGGACAGCGGAGTCTTAGTAATAGGGTCCCGTTTTACCCTTTGGGTACGGAACCCTAAAAAACAACGGGTTGCACTCCGGGAGTGCCGGCAGAAGTGAAAACTTGAACATTAAAGTTGTGCATTTGGTTTACTCTTACGAATTTTCGATCAGATCACGTGTTTAACATTTTTTAACCATCCCAAAAAAAGTTTCTACTCTCCCTCAGTCTTACGAATTTTCGATTAGGTCACGTGTCCTGACGCGAGGTCCTGACGGGAGTTTAACATTTTTTACCCATCCCTAGGGCCGATTTCACCAGTGAATATAAACGCGATCAGGTCGATTTGAACTTGGTTTACGTGTTTAACTGAGGTTAAACCAGCATTTTGCATTTCACCATCACAAACTGAACGTGGTTACAGTAAAACGAGTTCTAATTCTGAACTACCGATTTTGGGCGTTTAGCCCTCTTGATCCCGTTTACACTGTTTACAGCCACTGTCACACGTATTTTGCGCGGTCGTTTCAGTATCCGTGTATGGCGTAACAAGACGAGACGTCTTGTTATTACGTTATTATAATATCGTTTAAAAACTAAAAAAGAACCGACTTCAATGCTGCGCTATTCATTTTCAGTACCAATTTTGAGATGTTTATCTCAATTCTCTGGAGATACTTATCAGACCTCGATAAAATTACCATGGTACCACACTTGGGATATCTCCTTTCGAACAAAAAAATAATAATCAAAATCGGTTCATAAACGACGAAGTTATCCGCGAACAAACATAAAATATATATATATATATACGGTCGAAAAAGGAGGAGGTTTCTCAACCTCCTCCTTTTTTTGAAGTCGGTTAAAAATTATAAATATTTTAATTCATTGGGCTACAGTTTAAAATACGAAATTCACGATTCTGGACACAAAAATATATACCATGTACGGACACGGAAACGAATTGGTTAATATGAATTTGTCAGTTTGACAATGCCAAAACAATCTAATACGACAGCTAGCAGCTCTATGACGACATTTACGTTCCATTGTGCGTAATAGCATAAAAATCTTGGTTTTGGTAAACGCGATCAAATGGAACCTGGTGGGAGGTGGTGAAATCAAGTACGCGTAAACCAAGATCAACATCAAGGTGACTGCCTGTGGTGGCGTTGTGTAGTGGGCCACTCTCTTCCTTAACATATGGTTGAGGAGAGCGACGCTGGTACATGCGTCAACTCGTGAACGGGTGCCGCAGGTGGAAACTGGTCGGTTTTGGTAACTAACATGTAACAAACTTGTAATTAAAACATGTAACTAGGTAGTTAAGAATAATTAATATAATAAGAAAGAATAATAATTACATAATAAGTATATATATTAATATAGTAAAGGGAAAAAAAAATGAATGATAAAAAATTAAAAAAATAAAAAAATAAAAAGAAAAACAAAAAAAAACGTACGGGATCGACTACCACTTTAACAAATTTATAGACTTTAAGTGTTTAAGTGTTATTGAATGTGTGTGCAGTAATTAATATAGGTAAAATATATAAAAAAACAAAAGCTTGGACCTCGTGTCTATGGTAATGAAAGGGAGGGGGTTTTAGTCAGTCGGAGTCTGACATAATCGCAGAGCCCGAGCTCTGCGGTATCTCATGAAGGACGGAAAAAAACACCAAGATGAACATCGACGTTTGAACACGTTTTAGTAGAACTTAGTTCAATAAATCTCGATTAGTAGCATAAATGGTGAAATCAGCCCAAAAAAGTTCACAACGGCGTTATGAAGTGCTCACTTCAAAAATGTATTATGTATCTCTTGTCTTTATGTATATGTATCTTTTGTCCTCAGTATGTACAAGAGAAGTACAGCCAGCACCACAGTTAGAGCAGCCTGCCAATACACCTATGTTGAACATGTTTAATGCTTTTATGAAGAGTTTGGCCACTGCTGTACCTAAGAATATGTATTGATTTTGTATATATGTTGTTTTATTTTGTTTATTAATATTTTATCCTATTAAAGTGGTCCAAACGTTTTTTTTTTTGTTTTTGGTGTTACAACGCATTGTAGGGCGCCCTCCAGCTAGGGAGTGACTATAGCAGTAGGGTAGCTGGTAGCGGTTCGAAAAGGACAGCTGAAGATCGAGCTCAGTGGCGTGCCATAGGAGAGGCCTATGTCCAGCAGTAGACTAATACAGGCTGTTAATGATGATGATGTTTGACGAGTGTATCTGTGTGGCATCGTAGCGCCCAAACGGATGAACCAATTTTGAACTAGTATTTTTCGGTTGATTTATTTAGGAAGAAAATACATAACATTTATTTAAGAAGAAGATATTATGATAGGTGTCTTAAGAGTGTTCTAAAGTTGATTCATGAAAATCCGTTGAGCCATTTTTTATATATCTTATAGGCTAGCATTTAACCACTATCTCACCTGTTGGGTGGTGATGATGCGGTAGAAGATGGTAAGCAAGCTAGGCCTAGAATGGGAACTGGCTCTCAAGGATAGGACGGAACACATTAGATGTTTGGCGACAGATTTTTTCTGACTTGAGGGTGGTAGCTCGCCAGGCGGACACTAGATAGTGTCCTACCACCATGCGGGGGTTGTTGGTTTCTTAACGATGTTTTTCCTTCAAGGGCCCTCCCTTTCCACTGTAAAAAGCGCACATAAATCTTTCGATAGAAAAAGCTATTGGTGCACGGCGGGGGTTGAACTCGGTACCTCTAGCATCAAAACCGACCGTTCTCCCACTTACACCACCGGGCCCTCAAAACTATGAGCTTTATTCTAGTTGATGACACTATGATATTAACTTTCATAGGTCTGATCAATTCTAAATTCGGTATCCTCTTACTTCAATGATATGGCAAGAACAACACTGATCTAAACCTAGAGCATCCTGGAAACTGCAGAATACTCTTTTCCAGAAAAAAATATATACATACACATAGGAATTGTGAACCTCCTCCTTTCTTGAGTTCAGTTGAAAATAATACAACAGTTTTAAATGATATGAAAATAATAATCAAGTTCGTATGACAATACTGAAATATATTGGTATCTTGGTGCTGATCTGATGATGGAACCAGGGAACCAGGAGACGGATTGTGGAACTCTTCAGTGGCTACTAGTAAACCAACAAAAGGCGGAAATAGCCCAAGGGATAAGGTGTCGGACTGGCGATCGAGAGGTCGTGAGTGTTCGGTTCCCATCCCACCCATTGCACTATTGACGTGAACCCACTCCAGACACAAGCATATTTAGCTTATTATTGTTATATACCGGCTATAATTCACGTACCTTTATTCGAATTTTCTCGACCTAGGTTTCGAGCGAGTCAGTCGCTCTTCTTTGGGAGTGAGGTCACGCGGTGAGATCGCGATGTTCAGATGAGTGAACATCGCAATCTCACCGCGTGACCTCACTCCCGAGGAAGAGCGACTGACTCGCTCGAAACCTAGGTCGAGAAAATTCGACTAAAGGTACGTGAATTACAGCCGGTATATAACAATAACAATGTTACAAATTCACGATAATTTTAAAATCAAAAAAAGCTAAATAAGCTTTATTGGAGGGGTTAACAAGAATACTAGTAATGTGCAACCCACATCGCGACTACCTAATCTTTTTATAAAAAAAAACCCTTTGAGTTTTGTTACCTGATCACGCCTAAACGGACGATCCGATCTAACTGAAATATAACAATGAGATACTTTATAGAATGAGAATGAACACAGCCTACTTTTTGTGAAAATAAAATAATTTTAACATAACTTAAGTAACTCAGATGACACAAATGTTGATTGACAAAGCTTTACAGTGAAATTCTTGATGTACATGAACGAAGTCGCGGGCATCAGCTTGTAACTAATTTAAATATAGGTTAGCAATGAAACTATCACATGAACGTTTACGTCGTTTTTGATGCCACCAGAACAATACTACCTTCACGGTACTTTAGGCAACAATAAACCGCGAGTAATCGCTAATTTACGCGTAAAATTTGCAGAACATCTAGATATCTATACAACAAAACAAAATGTGTTTGTAAATGTTTCTATTGCAGATTTGTTTTTTTATTATCCTTACAGACAAGGTACGGCCACACCGCGGCGTCTCCTGAGTCCGCGTGCGCGTTCGCGATCTGATTTTCAATCGATTTCTGATCGCCGTCAGTACAAATACTACTGCGCTATCTGGTCGCCGCCTAGATCGCGCACGCAAGACGCCGCGGTGTGGTCGTACCTTGCCACTATCTCACCTGATGTTAAGTGATGATGAGCAACAAAATTAACGAAGAAAGTCTAATTTTAAATCGAATTTCAGGTCTTGAACTTTCTTTACCTATGTAAACTTTTGAACAAAATAGGGGTCTACATTTTTAGGGATTATACTCGTTTCCCTTGATCTGGTCCAAGGTCGAATCTGAAGCCTACGGGTTCGTCTCATAAAGGCGGAGAAGACTGAAGACTGATTGGTAGAGGAAAGCAGAAGTTTTTTGAAAAAAATAATAATAATTGAAATCCGTCCATATACAACGGTATAGCAGCAAACATCTCCCTTCTCCCCCCCCCCCCCCCCCCCCTCCCTCCAAAACAATGACGTCCATAGTGTGCCTTTCAAATTTGATTAAAATCCGTCGATAAATAATGCTACAACAAACTTTCCCTCTTTTCTGTTCTATCTTCTCTCAATCGAAAATCGAGATCGACAAAAAAGCTTAAATAAATCAAGAAATTTGTGTGCCAATTTTCGTGAAAATCGGCTGAAAATGCGACCTGTAGGCGAGAATAGTCAGACTGAGAGACGGACCAAAGCATTATTGGCCAATTTCGAAGCTGAGCCAGAATCTTGCATGACGTTGTATTTGTAATTGACCTAGCGAGCAAAGTGTCTCAGTTTCGAGATTGGGCAAAAAATGCTTGTGTTCCTCGACATGATACAGACAGACCATCCTTTTATATTATGTCTATGTGTTTTTCATACAACATTTGTTCGATATGCGATATCGAGTTTAGTATGAAAACTTGTACTAACTAAGGGCTATATAGATGCAAAATCTAGCTGGATAGCCAGAATTCTACATTGCACTACAGATGTTTTGACAAATTAAATTTAGTCCGTATGCTTTAACACTAAGGTTGTAATTGCTTCATAGAACAAAACGGCCCAATCGAAAGGCACCTAAGTGGGAGTGTGTCCTTGTCTAACAACCTGCTACTGCCTGTTAGTGCTATATATAAGGTGTCCATACACAAGAAAGGGACATACTCTGTTTAAGGTCGGTCTCATTAGGGCCGGTTTTCCCAGTCTTTGGAAAAACAGACCAGCGAGCGCCTCTAGAGGTTTTCACACTTCACTAAATTTAAACCAATCAGGGAGCCAAAATAAGTCAAAAACTATGTGACATCTGTCAAAACCGATTACGATGAAAACTCGTACAGAATTTCATGTCACTGTGCTAATATTCAATATTAATAGGATTGAATAGTATACAAGCAAAGTCGGGTAAATATTGCTAGTTTTTGATAAATTCTAGTCCACGTCAAAATATGTTATTACGTATCTACTTAAAATAACAAAAAGATATAAAACAAAAGAATATAAGTATTACAATCTATTATAAGTATTGCGAAGTATTTACGGATATTTCTTATCTTTTTAAAAGGAACAAAGGCAGATTGTGCGTAACCTAGCTATTTATTCGAATCATTTTAAAATTTATAATAAAAACTATGAATTCAAAAATTGTTTTTGTGATATTGGGCGCTTTGTGTAAGTGATTTTTTTAATATCATATAGTTATAGCGTTTCACTACACTCTCGCCTCTTGGTAAGCGATGATGTGGTCGAAGATGGTGAAGACGCTAGGCCTAGAATACTCTGACTCTCAAGGGCTGTGTGCAACCGGAACTAAGTAAGGTCATGGCGGCAGATTTTCTCCTTGATGGCGGTAAGCTACTTTTTGAAGTAAGACAGGTGGAACATCAATATATTATGCGGTTCGGTTCCCTATTGTTTCGCATAACATTTTTTATCATAATATAGTTTAGAATAATGTTGTTTCTCCTAATTATATTTAAGCATACATTAACTTGGCGTAAAGTTATTAGGCATATTTTTCTTGCCATAATTGCTGTTAGCATAAATATTTCCAGAATAATATTCTAAAGAATAATATTATAAACGCATAGCTATAATTGGGCATAATTGTTTAGGCATAAGGTATTTTTGTTATAATTTTATAGCATAATTATTAAATAGTACTTTTTTAATTTTAATCTCTTCACGATCAATCTAGTCAGTTGACTGATTTTGCTTAAATATCACTCTAGTATACCTAATATTATGGAATAGGAAATAGAATACTTTTTAAAGCAGACGAAGCTGCGAGGCTTAGCTTGTTGTTTTTTGTATACGAAAAAAAGAAAGTAATAAAATGTTTTTTATATCTGTGAGTAAGGTCAAGATGCGCATAATAAAATGTAAAAATAGACTTATTTACTACCTAAGCAAATTAAGTAGTAACTACCAAACAAAATCATTAATCAAATGCAGAACCAAAATCGTGAGATAGATGCACTTCGATATAAGGTAGGTTACGTTAATTTAATGTTTGCGTTGGGTCAAATAACTTTCAGTTCTAAAATAAATATAATTGCGGCGTAAGGGTGGCCCAAGGGCCACTCCCGCCGAACTTGAACCTACTGTCACAGTCTAGTACCAACATTTTTATTGGTATTAATAACTTAATATTATTTTATTATTTACCTTAATTTGGCTTGACCTGAAGTTCATAATATTATTAAATATGAATTTATTAACTTGAAACCACGAACTTTTTTTTTGTCATACATTTCTCCAACTAATGTGACATGACACAGTCCTACCTTAATTCTGACTTTAGAAATGTTACATTATTTTTTTATGTAATTTTATAATACAATCGTCGGTTCTATAGAAATCAATAATTGTGTAATATTTAAATTATTTATTGACATATATCTATACTTGTACACAATTAAAATTAATTTAATACTATACATACAATACAAACTACTCTTAAACTATAAATAAAAAACTGAATTCAATTGTGTAATTAAGTAAACTTTTTTATTTTAGTTAGAATCATTCAGCATAACATTATGTCTCATAATATTAGAACTATTAACGGGATAATTACCATATTTTTTATCATTTATGAGTTTCCGATATTTTGGCTCTATTACAAGCGACATGATCACGGATGAACTGTAGATTGCGGGTCGAAGTAATGTTTACGAGCAAATAAAACGGACTACCCTCTTTCGTTCTCGTTTTGAGCGCTCGGCACCACTACCACTTGTTTTTATTGGAACTCGATCGAGACACACAACACTTATAGTATCTTCCTGATACTGTGATTCCTGATATTCCTGAAACATGGTAATTATCCCGTTAATAGTTCTAATAATATTGTCAGTGACCATGAAAAGCTAAAAACTTATATAAGTGTCTAAATTCAATTATGCCTAATAACTATTAGGCCAATAGAAAATATGCCTTATAACTTTATGCGAATCTAAATTAGGCCGAAACAATATATGTAGTCCAAATGAAAGTTATGCCTATTTTTACAATATGCCAAAAAAAATGCATTAGTACTATTATGCCATTTAAAATTATGCGTAACCCGTTATGCCTAAGAAAATTAATAATAAAAAATTATGTGAATCAAAGGGATCCCATATGATGCTCGTACCACCAGTGGACGAGCACCCGTGCTGGGATTTGAACTGGTTACCTCTTATTTAGAAGGCAAGCCTGTCTATCCTTCACGCTAACGGAGATATTTCATTTTCTACCGACTTCCAAAAATAAAGAGGTTCTCAATTCGTCTGTACGTTTTTTTTTAAAAAAAATATTTTTTTTTGTATGTATGTTACGCGATTACTCCGTCAATAGTGAGCCGATTCGAATGATTATTTTTTTAATTGGTAGTGTACTTTTTCAATGTAGTTTCATTGTAATTTCATCAAGAGCTTATAAGTATCTCCAGAGATATGACGTCTCAGACTTGCCACTGAAATTTACTCGCGCGGTAGGGAAGTCGGTTGTTTTAGTTTTTAAACTATCTTATAGTATAGGATCCCGTCATACAACGACCTTCCCCGAGCTGGTTAATGGATCAAACACATTTTTTATGTAATGTTTATCAAATAAATATTAGTTTAAAAAATAAAAAAATACGCTTTTATAGAAAATCCAACTAAAAAATAGAAAATAAATTTGAATTAAAAATAGTGTAAGAAAAAATGATTTTATTGTAAAAAAAAAGCGTGGGGTGCATGGTATCAATAGTTCCAAATATTTTATGAACAGATATGACTAGAAGGGTTATTTTGATCATATCCTGAAAAGCACCCCACGCTTTTTTTACAATATAATCATTTTTTCTTACACTATTTTTAATTCAAATTTATTAAAATTTAAACTATTATTTATTTTTCATTTTTTAGTCGTTTTTTTTTTTTTTTAAATTTATTTATTGTCATCGGTCCTTAATAAGTATGCCAAATTTCGAGTTAATCCGATGTTTTGAAGGGGGCTAAAATCATGTTCAAAGATTCCGTTACATACAAACATACATACGTCTGAAGCTAATAAAAGCGTATAAAAAATATATTGCATATGGGTTGCCTAGCAAATTGCAGTCCAGGATATTTTTATTATTTTTTTTTATTTTATATATTTCTCCGGTTTGGTTAATAGATAAATTCTATACCAATCGAAAGTATGCAGCCCATAGTATATGAAAAAGTAAGGTTACCAATTTTTTTCATGTCACAACTCTTGGGTTGCCAGACCGGTATGAACTCGATACTAGTAATTTGCACCGGTCTGGTTAATGAATGAAACTTAAATAAAAATAAAGTTTATTTCATTACAAATACGGTGATATAGGGTTGCCTGCGAAAAATCAGTCCTGAATACAGGTTGCCGAATTTTAAAAGATTACATTTTGCTCCGAGTGAATGTGTGCGACTAAGAGGTCCCTACCAACCATCATCATTACATTTGTAATTATGTTTTCAGGGTTACATGGTATGGCGATGTCAGCACCTCTTGTTCACGAACGTAAGTACCATGTATCCTTTGATTATATACTCGTCTAGATAGAGTATTCAGAACGAACTAGTACTTTGATACCCACTCATCCACTGCACAATAATGCCGTGGTTTTGGCATTTTGCGAGTAAACGCATTAAACGTTCCGGAGAAGCGCTCAGGCGGGCGTGCGGCAACCGAATGTCTATTGTATCGTGGACGATACGCAAAGCGGTAGGTATAAATCGCGTGTCCTTGAGCGAGTGAATGACGCCTGGTTATGTGAGAAATTCACGACAGTAGCTTTCACGATAAAAAATGGATGGGACATGGAGAAGTTATTCAATTTCTGATAAGTATAACGTTTGACCACTATCTCGTCTGGTGGTAAGCGATGATGCGGTCAAATATGATTACCACGTTAGGCCTAGATAAGAATGGTCGGACTCTCAAGGGCTGTGTGCTGATTGTACACCATAAAGTTAAGTTAAAATAAAGTTAAGTTAGTAGATTTTCTAATTGGTGGCTGTTACCTACTTTTTGGTAGCAAGCCAGGCAGAACATGGATATAATCTACCACGGGTGTAAGTATGCATGTTTGTGTGGGTCAAATCTTGGAAGCTAAATTAGAATCAATTTCTGGTCATATTGTACTCAAATCTAAACCAATATTATAAAGAGGACAGTTATTTTTTTTAATTGTTATGATTTAACTCAAAAACTTCTGGACCAATTTCAAAAATTGTTTCACTAATGGAAAGCTACATTATCAGCGAATAACATAGGCTAGATTTTATCCCCGTATTATCACGGAAACGGGATCAACGAGGGTGAAACCGCGAGGCTCTGCTAGTTTGATATACTTGCGTGACAATGTAATAATATGGTACCATCCAGCTGATCTGATGATGGAGCCGGCCTGTAGGGACTGGAACTACGTAATGACAAGTGGTAGGATAGTCGAATTTGGGCAAGTATGTATTTTTAGCCGACTTCACAAAAAAGGAGGAGGTTCTCAAATCGTCGGAATATTTTTTTTATGTATGTTCACCGATTACTCAAAAACGCCTGAGCCGATTCGGATTTTATTTTTAATTTGAAAGAATATACTTCACAGGTACTCCCATTTAAATTTCATCGAGATGATATTAGTATCTCCAGAGATATGAAGATAAACACCTCAAACTTAGTACTGAAAATGACTAGAGCGACGTTTGAAGTCGGTTCTTTTTTTTAAAACGATCTTAAATGTATTATCATTGGTAATTTTCATTACATTATAACAAATCTTCAAAAACAGTTTGTGTTTAAAAAGTGTTTAACTTTTAATTTATTTTCAGCTACAGGCTACGCAGCTTTCATAAGAGGAAGTAAGTTTTGTAAAAACCATTGATTTTCATATTATTATATGACTTTATTTTATTTATCATATAGCGTTGACCACTATCTCACCTGTCGGTAAGTGATGATGCGGTCGAGGATGGTAAGCACGCTAGGCCTAGAATGGGAACTGGCTCTCAAGGATAGCTGCCGGAACACATTAGTTGTTCGATGTTTGACAACAGATTTTCTAACTTGAGGGTGGTAGCTGGCCAGGCGGACACAAGATAGTGTCCTGCCACCATGCGGGGGTTGGGGGTTTCTTTTTAGCTATGTATTTGGTGAAACTAAAAATCCATTGGTGTACCTCTGACGTCAAAGCCGACCATTGGGCCCTTAAAAATAACTCAAATACAACAGTGGGCTTGCATTAATACATTTTATTTAGATCCTTTAGTTAGATCCTAATATATGTATATATATATCTTCAGAGATATGGAGACAAACACATCAAACTAATAAAAAATTAAGTGTTTAACCAGTTGAAAATTTATTTAATTTTAGAATGCTCGAAACATTTTCCTTTTCCGTTTGTTTATAATTCTTTTTAGGGTTCCATACCTCAAAAGGTAAATAAAACCGGCCAAGTCGAGTTGTACTCGCCCACTGAGGCTTCCGTGCCAACGTTGGTAGTTACCAATTAAGCTAGACCTCTAAATTGTATGAGCGCTCATATAACTCAGAGGCCTTACTTAATTGGCGGTTACTTTGTATGTATGGGGACACCCTTTATTTTCATTTTTTTTATTTATGGATTTTTTCCTTTATTTGTGCTAAGTGTAATGTGTAGAAAATTAAAGGGTGTCCCCATACACACATAGTCGACACCAATTAAGATAGCCCTCTGAGTAATATGAGCGCTCATACAATTTAGGGGTCTAGTTTAATCGGCACTTATCATAGATAATGTAAATAAATAAATGGTTATAAACGTCCTCCTTGAATCACTATATTTATTGATGAAAACCAAATTAAAGTCCGTTGCGTAGTTTAAAGCGTAATAACTAAGATAGTTTAAAACATGGGCGTCGCCAAGTGGGGGCGGGGGGGGGGCAGTTGCCCCCCCCCCCCCTAGAGATCAAATGTAGCTAGCCGCAAAGCGACCAAAGTGCGAGCAATTGACTTCCTTACCTATTAATACATTCCGCATCGCATGACAAAACGTAAATAAATTCAGAAGGCAAAGACTTCCAAAGTGTAACGCTTCATGCTCTCGGCGTTCATATTTATTGTCCTCTATAATATTGCCCCATTGCCCCCCCCCCCCCCCTTAGTCATAAGCTGGCGACGTCCTTGGTTTAAAACTAAAACAACCAACTTCCATACCGCGCGAGTCAGATCAGATTAGATTAGGAACTCTATATTGCACATTAATAACGAAACAAAAACTTAAGAAATAACATTTACAAATAAGTGTAACAAGATGCGGTCTTATCGCTGAGAGAGATCTCTTCCAGACAACTTTGGGTGATAAATATTTTTTGTCAGTTTCAGTATCAAGTTTGAAGCGTTTATCGTCATATCTCTGGAGATACTTATCAGATCTCGATGAAATTACAATGGGACTACATTGGAGATGTACCCTACCAATTAAAATAAGAACATAGGAGTAATCGCGTAACATACATATACAAAAAAATAACATACAGACGAATTTAGAACCTCTTCCTTTATGGAAGTCGGTTGTAAAAAGAGGGACAGAGGGCGGGAAGCAACTTTGTTTTGTACTATGTAGAGATGACATAATGTATTTATTTTTTTAACAGATATTATTTTCATTTCAGTTGATCCGCAAATTTCATACGACCTCTACGATGCTGTTGTCATAAACATTTTACTGTTTCCTATTCAACGGGGCTATGAGCAAGAATTCTTAGAATAAATACTTTATAAAATGTAAACAGGACGGCGATTTTATTACCTGCAACACTTACAAAAGGTAAAGAGCACGAAACCTACTACTACTACCACCGTACAACCTAACTAATGAAACTTTAGAAATAGAAATATATTTACTGTAAAAATCTGTAAAAAACTGTGTACAATAGATCTTAATATAAATATTTAGTATCAACAGTTTGTTCATTTCGAACATATGTACTTACAATATGAGAACTGAGTGTGGCTTTAAAGCCTAAACGAACATATAGTCTAAATTAAGTACTTATCTACTAATGCACTTGAACGTAATACATAATAAAATAGCATAACCTATGAGAAGAAGAATATTATATTTGTAGTATAATACAATAGTATATAAGCTTAAAATAACAATCTTACACTTCTTCAATCTTATATGTTAGAAATAAAAATCTTACATCCCGAAATCTAATGTGTTTTTTATAAAATGTAATAATAGTCTATTACGTCGTTTGGTAATATTACGTAAGTCATCTTACGTAATATTACGTAAGTCATCTTACGTAATATTACGTAAGTCATCTTACGTAATATTACCATTAGTTATGCGTTTTAAAAATTTCAGCCTTCGTTCGTGTCTTTGTTCAAATAGTTAATTAATTTATAAGTTAATAAGTTAATTTATGTCAAAGTACTCTTTTCAACTATAAAAGGCTATAGATAGTAACCATAGATTTAATTGATGTTTAATTTTTTTCCTCTGAGGGTTTCAGTTTCACCCGGTTTCACCGGTTCCTGATAGCGCTATTATGAAGAAATCTGACATATTTTTGACAGTTTTTAGGGTTCCGTACCCAAAGGGTAAAACGGGACCCTATTACTAAGACTCCGCTGTCCGTCTGTCTGTCTGTCTGTCTGTCTGTCTGTCTGTCTGTCTGTCTGTCTATCTGTCTGTCCGTCTGTCACCAGGCTGTATCTCATGAACCGTGATAGTTAGAAAATTGACATTTTCACAGATGATGTATTTCTGTTGCCGCTATAACAACAAATACTAAAAACAGAATAAAATTGAAAATAATAGAAGGACCCATACAAGAAACGTGTTTTCTTCGGCATTTCACGCCATCTATGAACGCTTAGTTAGGTAAACGTCCCATAGATGGCGTTATATTGAAATGTCGATCCCTAACTCCTTTGTTAGACGTTAGATGGCGTTATAAGAAATAAAATGTTTATTAATTATTATTTTTTGCTGGCGAAAAATGATAGTGGAATTTTTAGCTCGATCTTATAAAATACTGTAGTGTGGTACGAAACCCTACTAGTGAGAGTCCGACTTGCACTTAGCCAGTTTTTTTTTCTTTAGCATGACTATGTCTAGAGGGCGCCATATTATTAATGTGACACCACATTGCTTTAATCACCGGACAATCAAGAAGTTTTCAATGATAGAATGTGTTCCGGCAGCTATCCTTGAGAGCCAGTTCCCATTCTAGGCCTAGCGTGCTTACCATCTTCGATCACATCATCACTTACCAACAGGTGAGATAGTGGTCAAACGCTAGCCTATAAGATATAAAAAAAAAAGATAGATAGATAGATAGATGAATACTTTAATGCATACCAATCAACAAATTATAATCTAACACAAGGAAAAACGAATTAGGTTTGACAATGGGCGGTCTTATCGCTCAGAGCGATCTCTACCAGACAACCTTTCGATGGACAGGAGCTAGTTTGAAAATAAGCGGTCGGTGGCATACAATACCTTTGACAAAATAAGATAAGTCATAATATTATTTTACATAAACCTACATACAAATATAGTCAAAATACTAGATAATGATATCCATACAGGAACAATTACACTTACATATAATATTATAGATCTATATAAATATATTTACATAAATATATATACACACACACACATATACATACACAAATACACTAAGTAAATATAATAATACAATACATACATATACATATTATATTTAGAGCAAAGCTAGTCAATTTGCGATAGTGTTATATAATGCTTAAATACCATATTTTTAAATATTTGCGGCGTTCGGGCTTCTTTGATGTTGACAGGGAGTGCATTCCATAGATGAATAGCTTTCATGGTAAATGATTTGTAGTAGTGTTGCGACGTATGTGGGTGTTCTGGCATCTTCAATTTGAGGTTATGTTGAGAACGCAATGGACGAGGGTTAGATGATTGTGAAAATTCAAAGCGTTCCTTCAAATAAGAGGGAGTGGCTGGAAGGAAAAGAATATTATAAAGCTGGGAAAGAATATATGCGTTTCGCCGAAAACGGATAGGTAGCCATTTGAGCTTTGCTCGAAATTCTGACACGTGGTCAAACTTTCGCAGACCATAGATAAAGCGGATGCAGAAGTTCTGTAAACGCTCGATTTTATCAAGTTGCTCCTCTCCTCTCCTCTTAAAATGGGGAAGAGAAGGGATTGTGCCAAGGCAGTTTTGGTGGTGATAGGAAGGAAATTACGTAATCTACGAAGAGAAGAACCCAACGCGAACAATTTTCTACTCATTTCCGCCAGCTGAGGTTCCCATGAGAAACAACTGTCCATTTGTATACCCAAGTTTTTTACAGAATGGCTTATACTTATAGGAACTCCGTCAAAAATAACTTGGGGGAGTCGGAACCAATCGATCTTGGAGATCATCCGTGAACTCCCGATGATTATCACCTGAGTTTTCAACGGATTCACTCTGAGACCGTAAGATTGGCACAAGTCCCGGATGCGTCTCAAGTCCGTATTTGTAATTTCAATTGCCTCATGAAGTTGGTCTAAGGGAGCTTGTGTGTATATCTTTAGGTCGTCTGCGTAGAGGTGGTAGGAAGAGGAAAGTTGTTTTGAGATTGAATTTATGAATATTGCGAAGAGGAGAGGTGATAGAACGCCGCCCTGTGGGACACCAGATGACAAATCGCACCATGAAGAATACGTATCTTCAATGTTTTCGCGTTGTCGGCGTCCACACAGGTAACTACGAAACCAGTCAATTACTGTTAACCTATAAGATACCTAATTTGCTAGCCTTCATGATATATACTAATAAAATTAATAGAGATCAGGCTAGATAAAAAAAATCCGTTATTTTAAAATATTGTAATACGTATTTGTATTAATTTTGTCAATTATACAAAAATGACGAAGATAATAATATAGAGTATATAATAGTAATACGAGTATAGAGATATGTAATTCCGCGTGACGTCACAAACCCCCACTCCCAAACTTTAACGCTCTTTATCTTTGTCAATTTACATTGATATATAAAAAAAAAATACATGTCCAATATTTTTTTATAATCCAACTGACGGACTAATTTACCTATTAATATTACCCAGATATCATTATTATACGCAGGCAATAAATAAAACAACATTATCCAAAAATCAATTTATTTACAATCACAATTAAATATTTTTGTCTGTCCAATCATTAATTTATAATAATATCATAATGTATTTTTTTAATCTTTAATTTATACATTACATACCAATTACAGAATTTTATTCTAATAATTATAATTTTACTAATTTTGAATAATGTTTAATCCAAATTAAATACAGCTCTTTAATTAATCACGTAAGAGATATTAAAATGAGATATTAAAACCATCTACAATTTGTGTGCTCTTTTAATCGATTGAAATGGCAATTTGACATTTAATAATTTATTACAAATTTTAGTTACACTACCTACACATTATAACCAGATAAATATGTCTAAATGTTACCTACACATTATAAACAGATAAATATGTCTAAATATCTATCAATATTACAAGTCAATATCATAAATATGAACATCTTGTATAAGTCGTACAAAAAAATTAATTTGGGGGTAGATATGACCCACTATTGTATGTTGCAAGGTTAAGTCATTTGACGTATAGAGAAATTATGGAACATTTCTAATAATCCCCGTAAATCAACAGATGTTAAAAGATGATAAACGGTAGGAATATAAATTTAGAACTAAGCACACAAAAATCACGAGTAGTTAAAAAGTAGCCTATTAACGGAACGCACGAATAGTTATAAACTATTCACGGCAAGCACGAATAGTTATAAACTATTCACGGCAAGCACGAATAGTTCTACACTATTATTGCAAAGCACAAATAGTCATGAAATACCGTAATAGATAAAAATACGTTGGTTTTAAGTGCCTTGTTAAACTGTACTTTGATTAGTAAGTTTTTTTATGACAACAGCTAATAGGAGAAGCAAAGCGCTCGCCTGATGGTAAGTGATGACGTTTTCATATAGCAAAGTTTCTGTATTGCTAAAGTTAACGTCACAGCTCTGCGCCTGTTACCTTGATGTATGATATATAAGATTCAAATGCTGGCGTGCCTGGCGAGAGATACAGGCGTCGTTTGAACGGTAAAACGGCTTTTCGTGCCAGTCTGGCCGCTGTATAAAAATGGCATACAATCATATGAATGGCATATCAACACTGGCATACCAGCGCTGGTATGACAGCACTGGTACGGTTTAAATTAGGCTTCAGACATTAAGGATGTTAAGAGCTTGTTTCACAGGTTCCTGATAAAGTTTCATATAGTTAAAAGTCATAGTTTGTCCGGCTGATAAGTTCTTAATAAGTCAACAGAGACTCTCTCAGTAACTTGTGAAACTGGTTTAAAGTCAACGCAATGTATTTTCCAGTTTTTAATAGGGCTACATAATAGAAGTTCTTAATTTTTTACGTGATTAAATCATAGCACGGATTTAGGACCAGCATGAATCGCATGGATTACAAGGGCAGGGGTTGCACGGATTGCATGGAACGCACGGATTGCACGGATTGCATGGATCGCACGGGCACGGCGGACATGGAACGGGGCTGGGTGCTGGGCAAGGGCAGACGCAAGGTGGCGTGCTGACCGTCGCAGGGCCGGTGCAAGGTGGTGATGGGCGGTTGACGGTGATGGTAGGTGGGTTTACAGTGGGTCGGCCTTCTTCTCCAAAGCAGACTGTACTGCCGTCGGAGGTCCGGTAGCAACGCCATGGAGCCGCGGTCGCGCAACTCACCAGTGCTGGAAAGGTTGTGGGTGATATATAGAAGGTGTAGGTTACTGGTTTTAGTTTCCTAGGAGTAACAATGTTCAAAAATATAAAGTGTGTATATACTTAAAGAAATTGATTATTTATTCATCATTATATATTATATATTCATTCTTATCTTGTGGATAAATAGTTTAAGATAGTTAAGACACCAAAAATAACTGACTTCCATGCCCCGCGAGTTAGTTTCAGTGGCAAATTTGCCGTTTTTCGTCATATCTCTGGAGATACTTATCAGACCTTGAAAAAAATTAAATGCGACCACCTTGGAGTTAAACCCGACCTACAAAAAAAGAAACGTTGACATACAGACGCATTAAAAACCAGCTCCCTTTTGGAAGTGGGTTGAAAATAAATTTCTTATAAGGCAGCATATCAGTTTAAAATGAGGATAACTTTAAACTTCTTGAGGCTTTACCTTAGTCGATTCGTTATTATAAAACTAGCTGTGCCCGCGGTTTTACCTGCGTACACATTGTTACCATGGGAAGTCGGAATTAAAAGTACCCTATGCGTTATTCCAGGGTCTAGGCTATCTACATACCAAATTTCATCTCAATCGGTTCAGTAGTTTTAGCGTGTAGAAGTACCAAACATACTTACACACTTTCACATTTATCTGCACTCTTACACATATTAATGTGTTTATCAGTCTATATATGGATGTATGTATGTATGTATGTATGTATGTATGGATGGATGTATGTATGTATGTATATATGTATGTATGTATGTATGTATGTATGTATGTATGTATGTATGTTTGTTCCTTTGTGGCACACTAGAGACCAAACGCGTGGGACGATTTTGATAATTGGCACGTCAATAGATTCGCCATGTTAGCGCGAGTGTCAACGAAAACATAAAAAATTCAAAATGGCGGATTTCAGACGCCAAAATGTAAGGTTCAAAAACATTTTTTTTTTTCAAAACTTATCGAGTGGGGTATCGAATTAAAGGTCTTAAAATGGAGATTCAAAATATATTTATAACAAATAATTTATGATCGTACAAATCGAAAAAAGAAACTATTTTACATGCCGCGTTAGTCACTTTCAGTAACAAGTTTGCGGCGCTTATCTCTGAAGTTACTTATCAGATCTCAATAAAATTACATTGAGACCAAACGAAAATCATATTAACTCAAACAAAAAAGAATTTTCCAAATCGGTTAAGAATTGATGGAGTTCTGAGGTAACAAACAACCTCTTCCTTTTGGTATAGTCGTTTGATAGTACAACTGTAAAGTAAGTAAGCTTAAAAAGCAATACCCTATCTATTTCACGCATTTCGGTTTTTTGTTCAGATTACGGAATTTGCCGTCCTTTACTTAACTAAAAAGTGTAAAATAAAACATTAAATTAAAAAATCAAAAAACCCGACTGCGCAAAAAGTGAAGTGTTAAAAAACGAACTGAAAAGAAAATAACAAGTAAGTCTAGTAGTTTAGACTTCTGTTTAGGGATATCAAAAAACTATACCATTTAAATCCTCTTTTAAATTATTAATCCCCATTCGTTAAGCCATTAATGTGTCCCGACTGTTAAAGTCTCTACATTCCATACAACAATGTATAATTTATTTTTTGAGTGTATCGACCGAGAAAGAATTTAAATGGTATAGTTTTTTGATATCCCTAAACAGAAGTCTAAACTACTAGACTTACTTGTTTTTTCTTTTCAGTTCGTTTTTTAACACTTCACTTTTTGCGCAGTCGGGTTTTTTGATTTTTCAATTTAATGTTTTATTATCGCTTTTGTCTGTTTTATGTTCTTGTTTTTGTATGTTTTACATTATTATAATATTTAGTGTTTTTGGATTTGTTATTATTGTGAGTTTTTGCCAAATAAACGATTTTCTTTCTTTCTTCTTTCTTTCTTGACAACTTTTATATGGCGTCGTATGTCAGATAACTAACAGTCACGTTATCAGAAACTAGAGAAACTGGGCCTTATATAGTAGGATTAAATTTAGAGGCCTAGTAACTAACTAACATTTTAGGAAGTTAAATGCAATATTGGGTAACAGAGACCACGACTAATGGACGCAGGCGGTTTGGCTCGGCTCCAGACCGCAGGTCAAATGTACTCATAACAGCTCGGTTTTAAATATTGATTATTATCACGTTAAACATTAGGTATTTAACTTTTAGAGTAAATGAATGGAATAGTTGGGAATGGAATACCTGTGAGTCTTCAAATCATGAGCGAATAGGTATCATAAGGATAGGATGGATAATAAGGATTAGGCATATCTTATTATCTGGTAACAATTTTACTTCACTAAATATTCTGTTATCTGGGTAGTCTAGTTCTAGCTGTCATATAGTCAGACTATACTTATTTATTTATTTATTTTTTTTAATTTTTATCTTGTTTAGTATGGACTCTTTTAGTTATTGTATTGTTTAACTATTTCTTCTTATTTTTATTTATATATTTTTACAATAAGTATTACATATTTATAACTTATCATATTCATGGATTTTAACGCAACATATTATTTTTATCGCATCAAGTATGTTATCCGTTTTGTCACCCGAGGTCTGTGCTGAAAATCAGCGCTGTAGTCCTGACTGCAGCATTCAGCTGAGCTCAGACCTATTCCGGCAGTACTGTACACTACAGCAACAGCAATACACGTCATTAAATAATATGTGTACCTACTTTTTAGTGTCTAGTATAAGTAGTAGATATAATTATGAGTAATTGAATTAGGTAGTTACTCTTTATATGCGTATTGTTGTTGTGTACAGTGTTTTTGCTTGAATAAATGGTTTTCTATTCTATTCTATTCTATCTTCTGGGTAAGCACGCTCCATCATCGACCGCATCATCGTTTAACATCAGGTGAGATAGTGGTCAAGTGCTACCCAGTTCGATGTAAGAAAAAAAGAAATAAAAATAAAATTTCTGATTAATGCGTTTTATTTTGAGAAATATTAATTGTGATTTTTGTGTTTTGACGATATTGTAACTGTATCTTTAGGCAGAATTTCATCAATCGTTTAAAAAACTACACCAACCGACTTCAAATGCCGCGCTATTAATTTTCAGTACCAAGTATGAGGTGTTCATCTCCATATCTCTGGTACCACCCTTAGGAAATCTCATTTCCAATAAAAAAATAATCATCGAAATCGGTTCATGAACGACGCAGTTATCCGTGAGCAAACATTTTACATTTTGAGGGCACGGTGGCGTAACCGGGGGAACGGTCGGCTTTGATGCCGTGGTACCGAGTTCAAACCGCCGTGCACCAATGGATTTTTCTATAGAAAAATGTATGTGCGCTTCTCACAGTGGCCCTCCGGTGAAGGAAGAACAACCCCCGCATGGTGGTAGGACACTATCTAGTGTCCGCCTGGCCAGCTACCACCCTTAAGTTAGAAACATCTATCACCAAACACCTAACGTGTAAATAGTAAAACCTAGCTATCCTTGAGAGCCAGTTCCCATTCTAGGCCTAGCGTGCTTACCGTCTTTGACATATTAAAATATATAATATAATCCATATTATAATTCGAAATATTAAAAAAAAAAAACAAAAAAAAAAACGAATTGAGAAACTTCCTTTTTTTGAAGTCGGTTAAAACATTAATGTAATAGATATCATGCAGTGTAGTGTTTATGTATTTACTTATTTATTTTAGTTTAGGTATTTAACACCATATTTACCCCGCCATGTTCATTAAACAAATCCTCATTACCCAAAGGTTGTCTGGAAGAGATCGCTCTCAGCGATAAGACCGCCTTTTGTAACAATTATTTGTGAATGTATACTTAAGTTTTTTAATGTTTTCTGAATGGTGTTCAATAAAGAGTTATTCTATCAAAAGTTTCTTACCAAGAACCAAAAGTGCGTGTAAATCCATGGTCGCCGTGAATGTGCCAAGGTGAAGGTGCATTGCTGGTTTTATATGGAGGTACTTATCAGATGTATATAGATACGCGTCAATGGAGGATAAATGTTGTGAAGGTATGCTTTATTTTACTCGAGATAAGTAAATTAACCAAGCATTTCTAATACAAATAGAGTAAAACATTATTTGAACAAATTATTTAGAAATTTCTTTACGATACTAGTTATTTGGTGTAATGGAAAGTAGGTACTATTTTTAATATATATTTTATAGGCTATCGTTTGACCACTATCTTATCTGTTGGTAAGAGATGATGCGGTCGAAGATGGTTAAGCACGCTAGGCCTAGAAGCGAAACTGGCTCTCAATGATAGCTGCCGGAACACATTAGATGTTTGGTGACAGATTTTCTAACTTGAGGGTGGTAGCTGGTACTCATAAGCAAAACATACTAGCCCATATCGACTGTCCCACCATCATATTTACCATCAGGAAGTTCAAGTCCTTACATCCCAGCTTATCATCAGATAATCTCCAATAATAAAATAAATGACGGTAAAATAAGAGAACCTCGTGAAGGACAAGCTTAGCAAGTACCTTGACTTGGCTCACGAGGTTACCGCCATGTGGGATGTTGACTCGACTAGCATTGTCCCGATAGTCGTTTCTGCGAATGGCCTTATAGCGAAAAGTCTTGACCAACAACTTAAACTCTCGCTAGACGGCTAGATCAAGGGTTAGATACAGAAGGCGGTACTTATTGACACGGCACGCATCGTCCGAGAGAAAAACCTTTCTGCAACCCTAACCACCGGAAGCAAAGTATGTTTTCAACCAAAATATACATTTTAGCAAGTTATCGTCAAAACAAAAACTATTTTAAAACAACAACCGTTGAAGTTAAGTAAAGGATATAAAATAAAATATCTATATATACATACAATCACGCCTTTTTCCCATTGGGGTAGGCAGATACTACTTCTTTCCACATGCTACTATCCTGACATACCTCTTTCGCCTCTTAAACTTTCATGAGCGCTTTTATAAATTGCCGCTCGCCGGTTATAGGTACTTTTGACTTGGCCTTTCTTTAAAACATCTTCAATTTCAAAATCCACACTCGTCTCATAAATCTGTTTCGTCAATTTTTCTTCATCCATCCTCTCTAGATGCCCAAACCATCTAAGCATCCCTTTCCCTATCTTTTTCACTACATCTTCTACCACACAACAACCTTAAACTTCAACTTACAATCTTAACTTACTTCATAACTATTAAAATGAGAGGATCTAGTGCCTAGACAAACCTTTATAAGGTTTACTGGTGCTATGTGATTTAAAACTTGTTAATAATTTTGTTGTACAAATCGAAAAAAAAAACTATTTTACATGCCGCGTTAGTCACTTTCAGTAACAAGTTTGCGGCGCTTATCTCTGAAGTTACTTATCAGATCTCAATAAAATTACATTGAGACCAAACGAAAATCATATTAACTCAAACAAAAAAGAATTCCAAATCGGTTAAGAATTGATGGAGTTCTGAGGTAACAAACAACCTCTTCCTTTTGGTATAGTCGTTTGATAGTACAACTGTAAAGTAAGTAAGCTTAAAAAGCAATACCCTATCTATTTCACGCATTTCGGTTTTTTGTTCAGATTACGGAATTTGCCGTCCTGTACTTAACTAAAAAGTGTAAAATAAAACATTAAATTAAAAAATAAAAAAAAAAACGAACTGAAAAGAAAAAAACAAGTAAGTCTAGTAGTTTAGACTTCTGTTTAGGGATATCAAAAAACTATACCATTTAAATCCTCTTTTAAATTATTAATCCCCATTCGTTAAGCCATTAATGTGTCCCGACTGTTAAAGTCTCTACATTCCATATAACAATGTATAATTTATTTTTTGAGTGTATCGACCGAGAAAGAATTTAAATGGTATAGTTTTTTGATATCCCTAAACAGAAGTCTAAACTACTAGACTTACTTGTTTTTTCTTTTCAGTTCGTTTTTTAACACTTCACTTTTTGCGCAGTCGGGTTTTTTGATTTTTCAATTTAATGTTTTATTATCGCTTTTGTCTGTTTTATGTTCTTGTTTTTGTATGTTTTACATTATTATAATATTAAGTGTTTTTGGATTTGTTATTATTGTGAGTTTTTGCCAAATAAACGATTTTCTTTCTTTCTTCTTTCTTTCTTGACAACTTTTATATGGCGTCGTATGTCAGATAACTAACAGTCACGTTATCAGAAACTAGAGAAACTGGGCCTTATATAGTAGGATTAAATTTAGAGGCCTAGTTACTAACTAACATTTTAGGAAGTTAAATGCAATATTGAGTAACAGAGACCACGACTAATGGACGCAGGCGGTTTGGCTCGGCTCCAGACCGCAGGTCAAATGTACTCATAACAGCTCGGTTTTAAATTACTAGTTATTATCACGTTAAACATTAGGTATTTAACTTTTAGAGTAAATGAATGAAATAGTTGGAAATGGAATACCTGTGAGTCTTCAAATCATGAGCGAATAGGTATCATAAGGATAGGATGGATAATAAGGATTAGGCATATCTTATTATCTGGTAACAATTTTACTTCACTAAATATTCTGTTATCTGGGTAGTCTAGTTCTAGCTGTCATATAGTCAGACTATACTTATTTAATATATTTTTTTTTTTTTTAATTTTTATCTTGTTTAGTATGGACTCTTTTAGTTATTGTATTGTTTAACTATTTCTTCATATTTTTATTTATATATTTTTACAATAAGTATTACATATTTATAACTTATCATATTTATGGATTTTAACGCAACATATTATTTTTATCGCATCAAGTATGTTATCCGTTTTGTCACCCGAGGTCTGTGCTGAAAATCAGCGCTGTAGTCCTGACTGCAGCATTCAGCTGAGCTCAGACCTATTCCGGCAGTACTGTACACTACAGCAACAGCAATACACGTCATTAAATAATATGTGTACCTACTTTTTAGTGTTTAGTATAAGTAGTAGATATAATTATGAGTAATTGAATTAGGTAGTTACTCTTTACATGCGTATTGTTGTTGTGTACAGTGTTTTTGCTTGAATAAATGGTTTTCTATTCTATTCTATCTTCTGGGTAAGCACGCTCCATCATCGACCGCATCATCGTTTAACATCAGGTGAGATAGTGGTCAAGTGCTACCCAGTTCGATGTAAGAAAAAAAGAAATAAAAATAAAATTTCTGATTAATGCGTTTTATTTTGAGAAATATTAATTGTGATTTTTGTGTTTTGATGATATTGTAACTGTATCTTTAGGCAGAATTTCATCAATCGTTTAAAAAACTACACCAACCGACTTCAAATGCCGCGCTATTAATTTTCAGTACCAAGTATGAGGTGTTCATCTCCATATCTCTGGTACCACCCTTAGGAAATCTCATTTCCAATAAAAAAATAATCATCGAAATCGGTTCATGAACGACGCAGTTATCCGTGAGCAAACATTTTACATTTTGAGGGCCCGGTGGCGTAACCGGGGGAACGGTCGGCTTTGATGCCGTGGTACCGAGTTCAAACCGCCGTGCACCAATGGATTTTTCTATAGAAAAATGTATGTGCGCTTCTCACAGTGGCCCTCCGGTGAAGGAAGAACAACCCCCGCATGGTGGTAGGACACTATCTAGTGTCCGCCTGGCCAGCTACCACCCTCAAGTTAGAAACATCTATCACCAAACACCTAATGTGTAAATAGTAAAAACCTAGCTATCCTTGAGAGCCAGTTCCCATTCTAGGCCTAGCGTGCTTACCGTCTTTGACATATTAAAATATATAATATAATCCATATTATAATTCGAAATATTTAAAAAAAAAAACAAAAAAAAAAACGAATTGAGAAACTTCCTTTTTTTGAAGTCGGTTAAAACATTAATGTAATAGATATCATGCAGTGTAGTGTTTATGTATTTACTTATTTATTTTAGTTTAGGTATTTAACACCATATTTACCCCGCCATGTTCATTAAACAAATCCTCATTACCCAAAGGTTGTCTGGAAGAGATCGCTCTCAGCGATAAGACCGCCTTTTGTAACAATTATTTGTGAATGTATACTTAAGTTTTTTAATGTTTTCTGAATGGTGTTCAATAAAGAGTTATTCTATCAAAAGTTTCTTACCAAGAACCAAAAGTGCGTGTAAATCCATGGTCGCCGTGAATGTGCCAAGGTGAAGGTGCATTGCTGGTTTTATATGGAGGTACTTATCAGATGTGTATAGATACGCGTCAATGGAGGATAAATGTTGTGAAGGTATGCTTTATTTTACTCGAGATAAGTAAATTAACCAAGCATTTCTAATACAAATAGAGTAAAACATTATTTGAACAAATTATTTAGAAATTTCTTTACGATACTAGTTATTTGGTGTAATGGAAAGTAGGTACTATTTTTAATATATATTTTATAGGCTAGCGTTTGACCACTATCTTATCTGTTGGTAAGAGATGATGCGGTCGAAGATGGTTAAGCACGCTAGGCCTAGAAGCGAAACTGGCTCTCAATGATAGCTGCCGGAACACATTAGATGTTTGGTGACAGATTTTCTAACTTGAGGGTGGTAGCTGGTACTCATAAGCAAAACATACTAGCCCATATCGACTGTCCCACCATCATATTTACCATCAGGAAGTTCAAGTCCTTACATCCCAGCTTATCATCAGATAATCTCCAATAATAAAATAAATGACGGTAAAATAAGAGAACCTCGTGAAGGACAAGCTTAGCAAGTACCTTGACTTGGCTCACGAGGTTACCGCCATGTGGGATGTTGACTCGACTAGCATTGTCCCGATAGTCGTTTCTGCGAATGGCCTTATAGCGAAAAGTCTTGACCAACAACTTAAACTCTCGCTAGACGGCTAGATCAAGGGTTAGATACAGAAGGCGGTACTTATTGACACGGCACGCATCGTCCGAGAGAAAAACCTTTCTGCAACCCTAACCACCGGAAGCAAAGTATGTTTTCAACCAAAATATACATTTTAGCAAGTTATCGTCAAAACAAAAACTATTTTAAAACAACAACCGTTGAAGTTAAGTAAAGGATATAAAATAAAATATCTATATATACATACAATCACGCCTTTTTCCCATTGGGGTAGGCAGATACTACTTATTTCCACATGCTACTATCCTGACATACCTCTTTCGCCTCTTAAACTTTCATGAGCGCTTTTATAAATTGCCGCTCGCCGGTTATAGGTACTTTTGACTTGGCCTTTCTTTAAAACATCTTCAATTTCAAAATCCACACTCGTCTCATAAATCTGTTTCGTCAATTTTTCTTCATCCATCCTCTCTAGATGCCCAAACCATCTAAGCATCCCTTTCCCTATCTTTTTCACTACATCTTCTACCACACAACAACCTTAAACTTCAACTTACAATCTTAACTTACTTCATAACTATTAAAATGAGAGGATCTAGTGCCTAGACAAACCTTTATAAGGTTTACTGGTGCTATGTGATTTAAAACTTGTTAATAATTTTGTTATGAATAAATACAATAAAAAAAAATGGTTGTCTGTAAATTTGGTTTATGGACGATAGTTTAACGTGACGTCATAACAAAACATTGATGAAATCGGCGCAAGCGTACAATGCAAGCGTAACGGGACAATGAACGTAACGGGACACTTTTTCGTGTATGCAGCTGGTTTTCATTGATTTATTAGACGCTGTCACGTCAATAAAAACAACATTCCCTTATCACGCTGTTCTCCACTTTATCCATCAGAGTCATTCTAATCTATAAATTAATAAATATATCAATGAAACTGTTACGAATATCTGATGTAATAAAAAATAAAAAGTCTACTGTTTTAAACGAGTACCTTGCATTTAATAATATTCATCTTCGATTCGATTCAGTTTTCAGTAGCAAATCAAAC
This sequence comes from Cabera pusaria, assembly GCA_954871355.1. Classification (NCBI taxonomy): domain Eukaryota; kingdom Metazoa; phylum Arthropoda; class Insecta; order Lepidoptera; family Geometridae; genus Cabera; species Cabera pusaria. The sequence goes on from OX940912.1 coordinate 15,907,938, forward strand.
AAACTTCTTGCGGGTAGACGTAGTGAATATAAAACCGAGGGTAGTTAGAGAAATGGTCACACAAGGCTGTCGAAATGGGGCGACTTACGGCATTGGGTATAGTAGGTAAGTTGATTTTATTTTAATTATACAGACTAAATTATACAGACTAGCACTTGACGACTATCTCACTTGATGCTTATTAGTGATGCAGTCAAAGATGGTATCATATATCACTATCTAGTGTCCGCCTGGCCAGCTACCACCCTGAAGTTAGAAAATCTGTCGCTAAACATTTAATGTGTTCCGGCAGCTATTCTTGACAGCTAGTTCCCATTCTCTAGACCTAGTGTGCTACCATATATATTTCTGTTTATACAATACAAACAGCAGTGAGTAAATGCGTTGGAATACTGAGTTAAGTCCACACAACATAAGAACTACAATCCCTACCAACTTTCTAAACTAGATTTTGACGGCGGTTGGCGCAAAGGATAGATAGGGAGGGTGCCCTCATACCGGGAGGTTGCTGGTTTCATTCCTGGCCGTGCACCAGTGGACTTTTCTATGTGCATTCATGGGTGTAAAAAAAGTAGTTTACAGTGTTCCGGCAGCAAACAGCCCTTGAGAGTCAGACCATTCTACTCGTAGGCATAACGTGTTCACCATCCTCGACCACATCTTAGGTAGCTAGATAGCTGGGCAGGCAGACACTAGACAGTGCCCTATCACCATGCAGGCCGTTGTTAGCCTGATGAAAAATACTAAGGCTGAGTTAGCATCATCTTACTTTAACCGTAACTATAACTATAACCAGTGTTTTTGTTTGGAATTTGACTGACTTTTCACTTTTTTTTTTTTTTTTTAATTTTCTTTATGGCTCTATACGATTAGTGTATTTAGCCAGTGTCAAGTATTGCTATTTTTCAAGTTTTTAAGAATTTTAGTCGTAGTGATGGGTCAAAATCACATTTCAGGTCAGTTTTCAAGTAAAAGTCTAGTATAAGTCATAACTTCAGTAAAGATGTGGTGTTTACTGAAGATTTTCAGTGGAATTTTGGTGAGAACGCAAATAGCATATTTTTCAACATTGTGCTGTTTCCCTACACTCGCACACATTCACCGGCACTTAATGGTTAATAATCCACATTTATTACACATTAACACGCGGAAGAACACAAGTTTTAGGAAAAAATACAATGAGATCACACACACTTTTCCACGTTCCCGCCAAAACTCCCGACTTTTGACGTTTGTTATAGTTAAAGTAAGATGGTGCAACTCAGCCTTAAATAAACATATTTGATTTACGCGGTGCGACATCGCTCGGTGGATCTGAAAACTTTAATGATTTCATCCGAATGATTAACTTCTAAATAGTTGTCATAGATGGCGCCACCAATTCATAATTGGTTAAAATGCAATCCATTGGTTTCGTCGTATTGATAGGATCGTACTGTGGCTTAGTTGGTTAGAGCGCCTGGGCATGTTCCCCAGATGACATTTTGGATTGTGTGTAACAATTTATTAAGAAACCATTTAGAATATGCCAATTTGTAACTTAGATTATGAATTCCAGCTCTGATCGCGTCAGCGGCGGCGGCACCGGCGTTCCCCTGCCCTTGTCCAGACCCCTGTCCGTCCCCGTGTCCGTCTCCGTGTCCGTCCCCGTGTCCGCCCCCGTGTCCTGCACCGTGTCCCCCGCCGTGTCCTCCGTGCAACCCGTGCAACCCGTGCAATCCGTGCCCATTACCACCATGCAATCCGTGCGCCACTGACCCGTGCAATCCGCCAAGTAAGTATCTATTATTTTTTTAACCGACTTAAAAAACCTATGGAGGTTCTTAATTCGTCGCAATGTGTTCGATTTCACAAAAAGGTGGAGGTTCTCAATTCGACTGTTTTTTTTCTTTACCTCAGAACTCCGTCAAATCCGAACCGATTAGAAAAAATATTTTTTTTGTTTGAGAGATTATGTCTCCCATTTGGTCACATTCAAATTCAAATTTATCGAGATCAGATAAACAATATAAAAAAAATTGATACTTTGATGACACGATTATGGCAAGTGGATATTTTCACTATCGCGGAATATGGAGTCGGTTTTTTCGTGTTGTACGATCATACATTATTTTATGTATGTTTACCGATTACTTGAAGACGCCTGAACCGATTTGATTTATTTTTTGTAAGAAAGGGTAAACTTTCCAGGTCTTTCCTATTCAAACTTCATGGAGATATGTTTGGTATCTTCAGAGATACCCGCGCTCTCTCATTACGACTGTGCCAGACAGAGTAGATGTACACTCGACGAGAGATTGTCTAATAGCATCATTTTAATTTCAGCACCGACCGGCGATGGACGAGTGAAGGTGCAAGTGATAAGAAACCCGATCACTGAGCGTCTTCGCGCCTTAGGCCTTCAAGAGATCGCAGTCCCTGGGGGAACTTTCTACATCTCACCCTCACCCGACGTGGTCATCCAGCCCCCTTCTATCCTAGTCCGTCCACCGCAGCAGGAGCCTATCACCCCTCCAGCTATAACTGTAGAGTTCCCACCCTTACCAGCCGTGGTACCGAGGCCGATATGTGTGAGACCGCCTCCTCTACAGCCGATTACTCCACCGCCTGTCGTTGCTCGTCCTAGGCCGTTGGAGCCGATTCAACCTCCAGCGATCATCGTGCGTCCTCCGCAGCCTAAGCCAATCCAACCTAAGCCTATTTACGTACAGCAACCGATGCCTTCTCCGATTGACATCCCACAAATCGTAGTGAGACAGCCGCGACCATCGGCAGTTCAGCAACCGACAATCTTCATCCCTGTTTCGGCGTTGCAAGGAAGATCATGCCCGCCTCCACCTTGCCCTTCCCCTTGCCCCTCTCCTTGCCCCTGCCCGTCTCCATGCCCTTGCCCCTCCCCTTGCCCCTGTCCTTATCTTTAAACGTTAAATTTGAAACTATTTGGTGATAGATCGCAACATTGCTGAGGCATTTTTTCTCTCTTATAACTTTTCCGATGTAATGTAATGATAGATCATATATTTTGTTTGTATTATCTGTTCGAATAATTAATCACGTTTTTAACAGTTGATAAAATTAGCTTGAGAAATACAATAAATAATCTCTTTGAGATGAGAAATATTTTTTCAAGATTCAACAATACTTTAAATTGTTCAATTGTTGATTATTTTGTTCAATTATTTGTTCAGGTATGATGTGTTAAAGTTACCACTAGAGTAAGTTTTGATGTCACTAAATAAGTTTTGAAAAATCAGTTTTTACAAAAGATCTCTAACGAAAACGGCTTGCGAATTGGAATCCCGATCTTTTTTTATACCTGCCTGTACGTATTTTGATTGTGTTGAGTGCTTACAAACGTAGTTTAAGGTATTTATGTATATTATTATTTTAAAATATATTGTATTTATATAAAGAAATTTGGTTATTTTTTCCCTTTGATTTACCCCTTCGATCATAAATTTATAGAAATACGTTTACAATATTGGTGTTATGATGACAACATGCAAATAAGATTAAATAAGATATGTAGTGATGATTCGATAGCGATGTACTTAAGAAAGCAATATATTATTGAGTATTAAGTATTCAAAATTGAAAAAAAAAACCTGTTTTCAGCCGAGCAAATATTAAAACATTTGCATTTTAAAAAAATAGTGCTATAACAAAAAAAAATACGTTTAAAAAGTACTTTTGAAAAGTAATTAGGTAACTTATTAGTTATATATATATATAGTTATATATATAATACCTAAGAAGATGTTTTAAGAAGAATTATTATATCCAGGAACCTAGACATATACTATCTAAGTCCAAAAAATACGATATACCTAAGTGAAAAAAAAACAGTAAAGTATGTTGTAAATATAATCAAATTAAACAGCAATATCCCAATGACTTGAAAGTTCGATTCCCACCGATTGCGCTATTGCCGTGAACCCACTGCAGACACAAGCATATTTAGTTCAGTTGGAGGGGTTAACAAGACTACTAGTAATGTGCAACCTATATTGCTAGTACTTGCTTTCAGAACATATATGTTATATATAATGAATTTGGTATTATTTACAAGGTATTATTTACTTTAAAGCGCAACCCAGACATAACCCAACAGACCCTTTAGACAAAATTGTTGTCTTTCACGCTAACGCAACTTCAAGATCGGTGGGAATAACCACTTTGTTGCCAAAATATAATTGAACTTACATAAGCGCGAATGGAATCATAAATTGGATTTTGTCTAGGAGGGCAAAAACGGTACAGGTCTTTTAAATGGATTTTCAAACAAAACTTAAGCATTCCAAGTTTTGGCTTTAAGTTTGGCATAGACGGCAGGAGCATATAATATATAATATAATATAGAATATAATATAATTTATTTGCACTTTAGCACATTAAAACAGAGTTTCGTTATTGCTTATATACTAAAACAAAGCTTATGTGTTTTGAATCTCACACTAGGAAACCCAGTGTTGTGAGATTCACTCTTCCTGCAGTGATCATTATTTTACATTAAATTGCAGCAGTAGCTAAATATAGTACAAAAATAACAATATGATATGATCGTTTAGTAAAAAGGAAATGAAAAAGTAAATTATTCGAATCATTAAATCGATGTTCCGCCGTGACCATCAAGGAAAAAATCTGCCGCCATAACCTTAGTGTTCCGGCAGCACACAGCCCTTGAGTATTGTAGGCCTAGCGTGTTCTCGATCTTCGACCATATTTTTTTTTTATATGTGACAAGCAAGCGTTTATCCATTATCTCACATGATGTTAAGTGTAGATGTGATCTACGGTGTAGCACGCTTGCCTAGAAGATACGTGTTCACTCGCGATTTGTAGACCTCCAGATTGTCATCATCATCATCATCATCATCAGCCGGTATCAGTCCACTGCTGGACGTAGGCCTCCCCGCAAGACATGCCACTGAGCCCGAGACACCGAAACACAGACTCTGGCAGGGAATTCCATTCCTTCGCTGTGCGAATGATAAATAATAATCACATCATCGCTTACCACCAGACGAGATGAAGGTCAAACGCTAGCCTATAACGAGTATTACTAATTATTCTCTGCTATCTATACGAAATTATTAAATAATTATTAATTTATTATAATTTTTAGAATTATGAGGATATATTTTATAACCAGTTCAAATTTTAAGATGTTTGATGACGAAACAAGTGCATCAGGTTCCAACATCGCGGAAAATATCGTTTGCGCGATGCACGATCTCATACATTTAAGTAATATTTACAAGGAGAACTGTGCAACCTGCTCTAGCGCCATCTAGATGTTTTTATCTAAACTAATATTAAGAAGAGGAAAGATTTGATTTTTGTTTGTATCGATTTATTTCAGAAACTACTAGATAAATTAAAAAAAATCTTTTATTAATGGGAAGCTACATTATCAGCAAGTAACATGGCCTATATTTTATCCCCGTATTCTCCCGGGTAGGGGTAACCATACGGGTGAAACCGCGAGGCGCTGCTAGTAAGCTATACATTTGTGACTGGGAACACACGCGTTTTTGTTCTTACGTCTCTTCGTACGGCTTAGTAATATTATATAGAAAAGTTGGGGTAGACTAACCAAAGAATCAAACTATCATCAGAGATCTGGTAAAGTGCCCCACATTCGGAATAGTTCGGCGCGACGTGACTTATGATATCTTCGACTCCTAACGAATGTTTGTGTACGTGTCTCGCATCCGTAATGATGGTTTACTCCCAACGTCCCCCCTAAAACTGGCACCAGTGGGGGACGTTAGGACAAAGTATTAATGTTTGTGCCAACGGCCGCCAGTGGTGGTCGTTGGGACATTAACATAATTTAACTCCCAACGGCACCCTTTAAAACGGGCACCAGTGTAGGGTTACTAACAGGTGTATTAGTGGTCAAACGCTAGCCGATATTAAAATAAGTGGTGACACCGAGTAGCGCTGCCATGCCATTGTCAAGTGAGATACATATATACAGTCATACATATATACAGTCCCAAGTACGCGACACTTACCTACCGGCCACTGCATCTTTATAACTGACTTCACAAAAAGGAGGAGGTTCTCAATTCGACTGTTTTTTTATGTTTGTTACCTCAGAACTCCGTCAAACCTTAGATTATGCCTTCCGTTTACTCCAATTCAAATTTTATCGAGATCTGAATATTATCTCCGGAGATATGGAGATAAACGATATAAGCAAATTTGCATACTCTGATGATATCAGTATAGCTAGTACTATGACTTTAGCGGCATGTGAAGTCGGTTTTTTCGTTTTGTACGATCATAAATTATTTAGGCTGGTAATATATTAATGTCCCACCGACCCCCACTGGTGGCTGTTGGCACAAAAATTAATATATTGTCCAAACGTCCCCCACTGGTTCCCATTTTGCCGGTGCTGGTTTTATAAGTTTGACGTGTCAGATACACACGTTTATCTGTGGCATCGTAACGCTATATAAGTAATCGTAGCGCTAAAACTGATGAACCGATTTTGATTTATCATCTTTTTCAAAATCTTTTTTGTGTAAGAGCTATTGATATTGTTAATATATTTTTTATATTTGCTGTTACATATTCACTCGCTAACACTTAAACCTAAGCTCGACAAACATCTTAGTTTGAGCAACGGAGTATACTGAAAACTCAGTGCACACAGTGCTGAGTACATGCCGATTGTAAGATTAAAAATGCTTGTAATTTGTTACCAGTTAATTTTAATTTTATGTTTCTGTTCTGACAATAAACTTTTTTTTTAAATTATTTATTTATTTTCTTATATATAGGTGATATATAGGTGACCTACTCGTAATGGAGTGTTCTTATCTTGGATTTGAATAATTCGAAATTTAATATCTTCTTACTTCAAAGATATTGTAAGAACATGGTAGCATTGACCTGATGCTGGGACATCTCCTGGAATCTGTAAACTACTCTCTATCTCAATCTCCTCGCCAACTTACAGTAGAGATGTTGTATTTACTTATTGGAATGGTCTCAATAAACAGATCAGTTAGGGTCAGTTCACACCGAAACGCGCCGCGACGCGACTCGACGTGACGATGCTTGTGGTTTCGCGCCGCGCGGCGAGACGCGCAGCGCTGCCGAATTATCTCAATGAAATGTGTATCTCTTTGTTTAAGCAGTAAATAAAATTCTATTTTGTATCACGCGGCTTTTAGTTGCGCAGCGCGATGCAGCGGGGCGCCCCGCGACGCAACCCGACGCCACAGAATTATCCCTATTAATAAAATAATGTGTACCTACTTATCTTTTTAACCGACTTCACAAAAAAAGAGGAGGTTCTCAATTCGTAGGAACCTTTATTTTATTTTTATTTTTTTTATGTATGTTCACTTATTACTCGAAGATGCCTGAACCGATTTGGAAAATTCGTTTTTTGTTTCAAAGGGTATCCTTCCCAGGTTGTCCCATTTAAATTTTAACGAAATCGGCCGAGCCGTTTTTAATATATCAACATTTGTATTACGACGCATTTACTTATCTCGACGACTTACTACTAAATACTGGCACAGATTATGTAATAGTTACTACGTCTACTGGCTACTTTGACTAGCGCGACGTTTGAAGTCGGTTCTTTTAGTTGTTTAAGCAATCTTAAATTATTGGGTAGTAAATACATTATTGGGTATTAAATACATAAGTACATTAAACATTTATTTTTTGTATCACTCTTAAAAAGTGCGCGCCGCGTCGTGTCACGGTGTGAGTTATACTAACCCAACCATCGGCCTGTCTGCAACTCTTTTTCTCAGAAACTCGTGGAGGTTTTAATTTAATAGGTTTCTTCTGGGTAATCTACCATCTTAATCTTAATCTACCATCAGGTGAGATAGTGATCAAGTGCTAACAAGTTCGGTGTAGAAAGCTTATGAATATGAATTTTTAATACAGTTGCTCAAAAAGTGGCTTATAGCAGGGACGTATAGCGTTCGGGATATGTGGGCTATTACATACTCGTGCTTTTTTTTTACCTTTCCCGAACTCGTGCGTTCTCTTTCCCAACTGTCAAAATAATGTCTATTAAAAAGAAAAACCAACCATGAAGTTTTTACTAAAAAAATTCATATAAGTTTTTATGATTCATGCAAATACGTATATTACTAAAAAGAAACTACTAATTTGTTTCAATATCAGATTTAATGATTTGATTGAATGAGTTAGGTTAGGTTTCATTTCATTTCATCTCACAAAATTTCATTTTCATTTCATATCAATAAAAAAATTCTACTGAAGACTTGGCTGTATGGGCATAGTTCCCTTTGCCTACCAGAATGGGTGAAGAAAAAAAAAACTCTGCTTATATTCTGCGGTTGGCGCCAATTTTCAGAAATTTTCTTTGCGAGTTTAGTTGTTTGTTGCACAAAATGAGTAATTTCGACCCTAGTTTTTTTTTAATTAACACCACCGGAACTCAGTATAATTGCACAAAATGCTTCGGAGAACATTTTACCGGAAAAGTCAAAAAGTCGCGACATATCTACATACGACGAATTTATTGCGTGGAGAGAAGAGAAATAAATAATAGTTTAAAAAAACTAAAAAAATACGCTTTTATAGAAAATCCAACTAAAAAATAGAAAATAAATTTTAATAAATTTGAATTAAAAATAGTGTAAGAAAAAATGATTTTATTGTAAAAAAAAAAGCGTGGGGTGCATGGTATCAATAGATCCAAATATTTTATGAACAGATATGACTAGAAGGGTTATTTTGATAATATCCTGAAAAGCACCCCACGCTTTTCTTACAATAAAATCATATTTTCTTACACTATTTTTAATTCAAATTTATTAAAATTTATTTTCTATTTTTTAGTTGGATTTTCTATAAAAACGTATTTTTTTAAACTATTATTTATTTTTCATTTTTTAGCGATTTTTTTTTTATTTATTTATTGTCATCGGTCCTTAATAAGTATGCCAAATTTCGAGTTAATCCGACGTTTTGAAGGGGGTTAAAATCATGTTCAAAGATTCCGTTACATACTAACATACAAACATACATACGTCTGAAGCTAATGAAAGCGTATTTTTCCTATAAAAGCGTATTTTTTTAGTTTTTTTTAAACTATTATTTATTTTTAATTTTTTAGTCGAATTTTTTTAATATTTTTTTTTAATTTTTATTTTTTATTTATTTATTGTCATCGGTCCTTAATAAGTATGCCAAATTTAGAGTTCATCCGACGTTTTGAAGGGGGTTAAAATCATGATCAAAGATTCCGTTACATACTAACATACAAACATACATACGTCTGAAGCTAATAAAAGCGTATTAAAAAGCAAATAGTTTTTCAGAAAATGTTATGTTGGCATACTTTTCCGAACTCTCAGCAATATTAAAACCTTCTACGTTATGGTCGAGGTTTTCGATGATAAAAAGTATGCTGAAAATAAGGAACAACGTGGATATAAGTGAATACCTAAAATTAAATGCTTTCTTAAAACGACAATCAGACGGTTTTTCAAGAAAAAGTCGAAAATATTAACATCGAATAAAGTGGAAAGGGTTTTGAACGAAGCTCCCGATAATCGTTATTTAGCCACAAAGGTAATTTATTAATACAGTCCCACAAGTATAACTTGGCGGTGGTGGAACTACTCGTAATTCCGCTCTATTGAAACTGTGAGTTTGACGTTTGAGAGATTACCGCGACATTATTGTTGATAAATCTGCTACATTAAAATAGTTCAATAATGCCAAAAGTAATTAAAAGTGGTTTAAGAGAAACTGTTATCAAAGTACAAAGTAAAAGCACAGTGGCGCACAGCCGCACCAAGTTATACTTGCCGGACGTACTTATATTTTTCTTTAGTATTCAGTTTACGAAATCGCAAAATACAGTCAATACATTATTTAAAAAAATATTAATCAAATCCCTTTTTTTGTAGGTTGCTCTGATTTTTGGCGTTGTTGGAGCTTGCCGCAGAGAGGAGTTAGCCAATATTACTTTAAAAGATATTGAAGCCCATGGAGAAATGCTACTAATCAAGATTCCGAACACAAAAAATAAGATACCGATAAGCTTTGTTGTTGAAGGAGATTTTCTTAGAATAGTGCAAAAATATATGAATCAGAGGGCCCAAAAAGGAAAAACCAACCGTTTTTTTTTTCAAAATTACCAAAAAGGGAAGTGTACAGCTCAAGCAATCGGGATAAATAAATTTGGTAATATGCCAAAAGATATAGCTACGTTTCTTGGTCTGCCGGATGCTGAGTATTATACTGGGCACAGCTTCAGGAGGACCTCTGCTACATTATTGGCAGATTCAGGAGCCAATTTGACGTCCTTAAAGCGACTAGGAGGAAATTAGACAAAGTTGCAAAAAGCTATATTGGTGATTCATTTAACAACAAACTAGAAACTGGGGAAAAACACACAATCCATTTAATTTAAGGTCCAGTCCGTCTCCTTCACATGTCGCAGAGAACGTTCGTCCATCTACCTTCACATGTCGCAGAGAACGTTCGTCCATCTACCTTCACATGTCGCAGAGAACGTTCGTCCATCTACCTTCACATGTCACAGAGTACGTTCGTCCATCTACCTTCACATGTCGCAGAGAACGTTCGTCCATCTACCTTCACATGTTGCAGATATCGTTCGTCCATCTACCTTCACATGTTGCAGAGAACGTTCGTCCATCTACCTTCAAATGTTGCAGAGAACGTTCGTCCATCTACCTTCACATGTTGCAGAGAACGTTCGTCCATCTACCTTCACATGTTGCAGAGAACGTTCGTCCATCTACCTTCGTTGATAATGATAATTCATCAGATCCAACTCCATCAACTAGCAAACGCCATTGTATGACAAATATACATGAACAATCATACGAAATTAATAATAGTTTGTCTCAAACAGTAAATATGCAACCAAAAACTTCCCCAGTTAGTATAAAAAACTGTACCAATTTCAATGTATATGTGAATGATAACATTTATAAGAAACTAGAAGTCCCCCGCGGCTACGCCCGCGTTAAAAACTCCTTTTATTTACTTAAAACTTTTCTTTTGTAAAAACGATTCTATCATTAAAGACATCAAATAAAAATTAGCCAAATTGGTTCACCTGTTTTCATATTATCGCGTGACTAAGACAAATCAGGATTCATATTTTTAAAAGCCGAAAAACCCAATAAAGCGCAATCCGAAACTATATTGATTTTCAGACTTTTTTACCCCAGTTCACTCTTTTAGGATGGCATTTTGAAAAAGTCTGAAACTCGTATTTACTTATTTATTTACAGAAGTACTTGTGTGAAATGTCGAATAAAATGACTATCCAAAATTTGAACCCCCGCTTCATCCCTTGAAGAGTGAATTTTGAAAAATCCTTTCTCAGCGGATACCTACGTCAAAATTTCTATCTGGATGCAAAATATCAGCGCAATCCGAAACAATATTGGTTTCAGACATTGTTACTCCACTTCACCCTTTTAGGAATAGAATTTCAAAAAGCCTGAAACACGTATTTACTCATTTATTTACTAAACTACTTGTGTAAAGTTTCGAATATAAGAGACAATCAATTCTTGTTTCTCCATACAAACTTTGAACCCTCGTTTCATCCTATTCAGGGATGAATTTTGGAAAACCTTTCTCAGAGGGAACTAACGTCGTAATTAATAACTATCTGCATGCCAAATTTCAGCGCAATCCGAAACAATATTGATTTTTACACTTTATTACCCCATTTCACCCTCTTAAGGGTGGAATTTCAAAAAAACCTGTAACACGTATTTACTTATTTTTTTACTGAAGCACTTGTGTGGAGTTTCGGATAGAAAAGACTATCTAATCTTGTTACTCCATACAAACTTTGAACCCCCGTTTCATCCCCTGCGAGGGTTAATTTGGAAAATCCTTTCTCAGAGGGAACTAACGTCTTAATAACTATCTGCGGGCCAAATTTCAGCGCAATCCGAAATAATATAGATTTTTACACTTTATTACCCCATTTCACCCTCTCAGGTGTGGAATTTCAAAAAAACCTGAAACACGTGTTTACCTAATTTTTTACTGAAGCACTTGTGTGAAGTTTCAGATAGAAAAGACTATCTAATCTTGTTTCTCCATACAAACTGTGAACCCCCGTTTCATCCCCTTCGAGGGTTAATTTTGGAAAATCCTTTCTCAGAGGGAACTAACGTTGTAATAACTATCTGCATGCCAAATTTCAGCGCAATCCGAAAAAATATTGATTTTCACACTTTATTACCCAATTTCACCCTCTTAGGGGTGGAATTAAAAAAAACCTGAAACACATGTTTACTTATTTTTGTACTGAAGCACTTGTGTGAAGTTTCGGATAGAAAAGACTATCTAATCTTGTTTCTCCATACAAACTTTCAACCCCCGTTTCATCCCCTTCGAGGGTTAATTTTGGAAAATCCTTTCTTAGAGGGAATTAACGTCGTAATAACTATCTGCATGCCAAATTTCAGCGTAATCCGAAACAATATTGATTTTACACTTTATTACCCCATTTCACCCTCTTAAGGGTGGAATTTCAAAAAAACCTGAAACACGTATTTACTTATTTTTTTACTGAAGCACTTGTGTGGAGTTTCGGATAGAAAAGACTATCTAATCTTGTTTCTCCATACAAACTTTGAACCCCCGTTTCATCCCCTGCGAGGGTTAATTTGGAAAATCCTTTCTCAGAGGGAACTAACGTCTTAATAACTATCTGCGTGCCAAATTTCAGCGCAATCCGAAATAATATAGATTTTTACACTTTATTACCCCATTTCACCCTCTCAGGTGTGGAATTTCAAAAAAACCTGAAACACGTGTTTACCTAATTTTTTACTGAAGCACTTGTGTGAAGTTTCAGATAGAGAAGACTATCTAATCTTGTTTCTCCATACAAACTGTGAACCCCCGTTTCATCCCCTTCGAGGGTTAATTTTGGAAAATCCTTTCTCAGAGGGAACTAACGTCGTAATAACTCTCTGCATGCCAAATTTCAGCGCAATCCGAAACAATATTGATTTTCACACTTTATTACCCAATTTCACCCTCTTAGGGGTGGAATTAAAAAAAACCTGAAACACGTGTTTACTTATTTTTTTACGGAAGCACTTGTGTGGAGTTTCAGATAGAAAAGACTATCTAATCTTGTTTCTCCATACAAACTTTGAACCCCCGTTTCATCCCCTTCGAGGGTTAATTTTGGAAAATCCTTTCTCAGTGGGAACTAACGTCATAATAACTATTTGCATGCCAAATTTCAGCGCAATCCGAAACAATATTGATTTTACACTTTATTACCCCATTTCACCCTCTTAGGGGTGGAATTCCAAAAAAACCTGAAACACGTCTTTACTTATTTTTTTACTGAAGCACTTATGTGAAGTTTCGGATAGAAAAGACGATCTAATCTTGTTTCTCCATACAAACTTTGAACCCCCATTTCATCCCCTTAAGGGGTGAATTTTGGAAAATCCTTTCTTAGTACACCCTTACGTACTAAGACAAATATACCCTCCAAATTTCAAGTCTCTACGACCAGCGGTTTAGGCTGTGCGTTGTCTGTCAGTGAGTCAGTGAGTCAGTGAGTCAGTCAGTATGTCAGGACAAAGATTCTTATAGTATTAGATAAATGTTAAGTTGGTTGAGTTTATTGTGTTTTTATTATTTTATTAAATTGCTTCATTTTTTCGCAACCGTATTAAAAATAGTCGTTCAGTACACGTGCGGAACCGTCATTGCAACTTGTTCCGAATGTCGGAACTCTTTGCAATGACAGCCTTTCCGCACTTTTAATGAAATATTGCAGAAGGTCACACGCACCCCTTGTAAAAAAATTAATTTAATAAAAATTATAAAATATATTTTTTTAAATTTTACTTTTGATACCAAAAATCAAAAAACGCACGGTGTGTGTTTTCAACAGGGAACGAGTTAACCGACTTCACAAAAAAGGAGGAGGTTCTTTTTTTATGTTTGTTACCTCAGAACTCCGTCAAAACTTGACCGATTTCAAAAACTACTTATTTGTTTGAGAGATTATTTATTATTGCCCCCTGATTGGTCCCATTCAAATTTTATCGAGATATGACAATTATCTCCGGAGATATAGAGATAAACATCTCAAACACATCACATACCTTGACGACATGTATTTGTATACCTTGACGACATGATACCACTGGCTATCGCGGCATGTGAAGTCGGTTTTTTTTTCGTTTTGTAAACGATCTTAAATTATTCAGTATAATTATGGGCAGATTGAAAATCTGCATTTCAGTACGAACCATTCTAGGCCTAGCGTGCTTACCATCCTCGACCGCATCATCACTTACCAACAGGTGAGATAGTGGTCAAACGCTAGCCTATTCTTATAGATGTAAAAAACAAACATAACCACGGAGGATAGAACAGTAGACACATAACGCTACCATCTCGTCCTTCAAATTATTTAACTGTTATCATTCCATACTGAATCTGGTAATGTATAACTTAGTTTAGATTCATGTCACGTGCGAAAACAGTTCGTTACGGGGACAGTGTTGAGATAGCGCTGACCTAACACATAGATTTAAATAGACACTGCAAATGTATGCATTAGTACGACAATCGAGTCACATTCACAGCCAAATTTTGTAGCAGGACTCCGGAGCAAAGCTCTCTTGTGCGATGATATTTTTGAATTGATTATTTATCACCCAACTACCAAAAAGCAGGAGGTTCTCAATTCGTCTGTATGGTTTTTATTTTTTATGTATGTTACGTGATTACTCCGACAATTGTAAACCGATTCAAATTATTATTTTTTTAATCGGTAGGGTTTCCAAGGGGGTCCCATTGTAATTTTATGGAGACCTGATAAGTGTCTCCAGAGATATGAAGACAAACGTCTCAAACTTACTACTGAAATTGACTCGCAGGGCATGGAAGTCGGTGTAAAACATAATGCTTTTGTGACGTCTAGTTAAATCTATGTGAGTGCTAGTGACATACATTATGTCATAGTAAAGTAAAGAAAGACTCCTACGGCAATCTGGAATAGATTGCTCAGGGTGTTTCATTTTTTCGAATGTGTGATTTTCTATTGAGCTTACACTTCTCCAGAGGCTCACTGCCCCATAAACCGTATACTTATGCCAAATTTCACGAATATTGGATAATATTTGGAGGCTGTACATATTAATCACTTAAATATCAAACTAGGAAATACCTGGTTTTTATTTATTAATAGATCGCCAAACAAACCTTAATACATCAAAATCTTAGTACTCTTATGCTAAATTGCAATTGTTGATATTTTTGTGTGCTAAGTCATAGAAAAGATAATAATACTACGGCTAAGTGTTATTATTACAGGCGAAGACTTCAAAAAAATTATAAAATTGTTGCTAAAATTATTTAAATACTAGCTGTACCCGCGACTTCGTCCGCGTGGAAAAGTGTCTTTGGGTAGCATTTTTAATTATTTAGGCTAATTATTTACAAATAAGACACATGCGTATCCCACCTACACCGCACCGTACTATGCCACGCAAGTCCCCCTCCCCCTTCTTCCTCCCCCTTCCCTCCCCTCTGCCTCTCTTTTTCCCCCCACCCTCCTTTCCCCTCCCCTCCCCTCCCCTTCTCTCTTCCCCCCACTACCCTCCCCTCACCTGTCCCGCACTTCCACCTCCCTTCCACTCCCTCCCCTTTCCCCCTTTCCCTTCCCCTCACTTCCACCTCCCCTCCCCTCCCCTCCCTCTTTTGAATGTCAAACTTTGAATGTCATATGCATTATATCGAATCAACAGCCTAAACAATAACTTTTAAGCTTCTAGCTTTAAAAATGACGATACCTCCATACAACTTTCATCCCCCCTTTCAACCCCTTTCAAATCCCTACCAAATTTCATTTAAATCCGTTCAGTAGAACTTTCACATAAACCTTACATATTTCCATACAAACTTTCATCCCCTATTCCCTATTGTTATTTTAACACCCTTGAGGGTAAAAGTTTTACAAACTTTGAATGTCATATATCAAATCAACAGCCTAAACAAGAAGTTTCGAGCTTCTAGCTTTAAAAATGACGATACTTCCATACAACTTTTCATCCCCTCTTTAATCCCTTACAGCCTTTTTTTTCGCATTAAAAAGTAGCCTATGTCCTTTCTCAGGCTCTAGACTATCTGTGTACCAAATTCCATTTAAATCGGTTCAGTGGAACATTAACATAAACCTTACATATCTCCATACAAATTTTCATCCCCTATTGTTATTTTACACCCTTGAGAGTAAAACGTTTACAAACTTTGATTGCCATATTTATTTATATCGAATCAACAGCCTATACAATAAATTTCAAGCTTCTAGCTCCTAAAATGAGAATACTTCCATACAACTTTTCATCCCCCCTTTCAACCCTTTACAACTCTTTTTTCGCATTAAAAAGTAGCTTATATCCTTTCTCAGGTTCTAGACTATCTGTGTATCAAATTGCATTTAAATCGGTTCAGTTGTTTTGGCGTGAAAGTGAGACAGACAGTCAGACAGATAGACAGAGTTACTTTCGCATTTATAATATTAGTTAGGATGTTAGGATTACAAAAAAAAAGTATTAACGTATTTCGTGCTAACATCTTGTTCGTGTTCAAGTACTCATCAACATTTTTATAAAATCTATGGAAGGTAACTAATTACATCCCGGCTCCATCATCATGGTCAACTCAAGAGTTCCAAATTGTTACATTGTCACCGAAGATACGTAAGTATACCAAATTTGAGTCCAACCGGACGTCAGGAAGTGGTACTAAGTTAGCTTCCAAGAAATGACCCTCACAAACTATGACGCCACAGCAAATTTCCCCACTTTCCCCCCCTCCACTCCCCTTTTTGAAATTTATTGAGAAACATCCTTTTTTGAAGTCCATTAAAAACTAAATTCAAAGCGATTTATTGTTTCAAAATATTTGATAAAAAAATAGAAAAACGCAATTTTCCCCGCTTATTCAGTGTTGTTAATCATACATAACTGAAAAATTAAATAAATGACACGAAAATAAAAAAGTCAAAACTATAATTAATCAACTGCAAACCGAAACGTTGTTTAAAAATAACAATTAAATACCATTTATAAATTATTTTCTCTCAACTAAAACAAAATAATCGGATGCTTAATTGAATTTTTGACTAGGTTTGTATATAAATGCTCGTTGTGTATGCATTTTTTATCAGACGACCGAAACATGGCGAGGGGCAAAGTCATATGGTTATCTGGTATGTAATTTTAACTGACTTCATAAAATTCTTTAATTAAAAATAAAACTGACCAAGTGCGAGTCAGCATCGCGTCTCTTATCGCACACTTAGGGAGGGTTCCGTACAATACGAAACATAACAGAGTTTCAACCTCATATATTTGATTAATTGATATTACCAAGAATATTTGGTTTGGTCGCGATCGCGATTTAGAAAGACGGGGCTCGTTTACTAGCGCCATCTATGTCATTTTGCCGAAACTAATTAGATAGATGGCGTTTAAAATCACGTTTTTTGTATGGGGACCCCCTTTAATTTTTAACTTTATTTTGTTTTAGTATTTGTTGTTCTAGCGGCAACAGAAATACACCATCTGTGAAAATTTCAACTGTCTAACTATCACGGTTAATGAGCTATAGCCTGGTGACAGACGGACAGACAGACAGACAGACAGACAGACAGACAGACAGTCAGACGGACAGCGGAGTCTTCGTAATAGGGTCCCGTTTTACCCTTTGGGTATTTATTTAGTATTTATACCACATTACTAGTGATCTTGTTAACCCTTCCAACTAAGCTAAATATTATTGTGTCTGGAGTGGGTTCACGGCAATAGTGCAATGGGTGGTGATCGAACTCGCGACCTCACAATCGCCAGATGCCTTAGCCATTAGGCTAATTAAAATGAAATTCTGCATAGATAGTACTAAAAAAGGTACGATGACACCGCGGCGTGCCGCGCCCGCGTGCGCGTTTGCGAACTAAATTTCTATTGTTTTCTGATCACCGTAGATCGCGTTTGGTGTGAACCAGTCGGTACAAATACTGCGCTATCTGATCGCCGCCTGGATCGCGCACGAAGGACGCCGCGGTGTGCCCGTACCTTAAAACATAACTTAACTTCAACTTATTCACCTGTTATTAACTTAAGATTTGCATAGGATCCAAGATAATTAACAGAGTCAAAGTAAATATTGTTAAATCGTTACTCGTAGAACAAGTTCAATATTACCTGGGTTAAGTCGTACATTACAATTAGAGTAAGTTAGAACCTTCCTTAATTAAATTAATGATTAACATACATAAAACGTACAAAAGAATTCGTGTGTAACCCACATTACAACTACACATAAAAAAAAGAGTGTGTGTACTTATGTACACGCGTTAGAAGTTATACTTCTGTGGCGTATGGAAAAAAAATAACTAAAATACAGTAGTGATTAACGATAAATATTAAAATTAATCAAAAAGATTTTATTTAAATAAAAAAGGTTTTATTAACGTAAAAATATGACGTTAAATATGACATATACAACTTGAACATAGTCATGCCACCTAGAACTAACTTCACGGTGTAGAATTTAGGTGTCGGTGTGCGCGCGCATCGTACCACCTAGAACTAACTTCACGATGTTAAATTTAGGTGTCGGTGTGCGCGCGCATCGTACCTCCTAGAACTAACTTCACGATGTTAAATTTAGGTGTCGGTGTGCGCGCGCATCGTACCACCTAGAACTAACTTCACGATGTTAAATTTAGGTGTCGGTGTGCGCGCGCATCGTACCTCCTAGAACTAACTTCACGGTGTTAGATTTAGGTGTCGGTGTGCGCGTGCATCGTAAAAATTCACTCTCATCATTTTTCTCGATCGCGCCAAAAGAAATATAACTTCAAAAAAGATTTGAAAGAAGGTTAAGAAAATAAACTTCGAAGGCGTGGATAGGATTAAAGTCACTTGAGTCTCATCTTTTTTCATTTTCAATTTCTAAACAACCACCATTCCATCATATGTCATATTATCAATAAACATCATGTGATGGTGATAGTGTCTAAATGCTTGGCTATCATTAAATAATATAAATTGATAGTTTAAAAACTAAAAAACCCATTTCTCATGCCGCGCAAGTCAGTTCTTGAAAATTTCCTCTTTTTCGTTTGAAAATAAGGCCAAGTCTATTTTCTGGCTCATCTTTAAAATGTTTGGGTATATTTTTAGCTGGTCATAATCTTAAATTTTTGATGTGAAAACTTCTTGCCTTGCACTTTATATTGTGGGTAGTGCATGAGCCGACAGTTGATTTTTTTTCCAATTCTTTTCTTACTTTTTTTTGGTAAGTAATGATGAAGTCATTGATAGTCGTCTTCCAAGCTGGTAGCACCAAAAATCTTGCTTAACAAGTAGCAACTAACTTTTTTAAATGACCGAAGCTCGCAATCAGCGATCTCCCATTTAGCACCACCCAGGGATCACGTGTACTAAGGTGCAAGAAGGCAACCAATACCTATACCTATATATATATATATATATATATATATAAATAAATAATATATATACCTATGTATTTGTAATTGAACGCCAAAATATATTTTTTTAATTTGACGTTTTTAAATTTATTTCGTTCGGCTCACAGAAAGTGTACATATTCAATTGGTAGGGAAGTATTATTATAATTATACTAAAAACATGCATAATTCACTTCGGAACTAAAGATTAAGTTAGTCATGAAAATATATGAACTATTACCATGTTTTTCCAGTTCTCATCATTGGCTCCTCCTTGGCGCTGCCAGTACCAGATACAGCATACGACCCCAGCAGCCCGTGCCCATGTGACCCCTGTACCCCACCTCCCCCCTCACCTTGCCCCTGTCCCTGCCCCTGCCCTGAAGTCATCGACATCGGACCTTGCAATCCATGTGAATCTCCAGTAAACTTCATTTATGGGCAGGCTCCTCAAGGTACTAATTCAAGTTTATTTATTGATTAAACTTAATAGTACTTTTTAGGGTTCCGAACCCAAAGGGTACCAACGGAACCCTATTACTGAGACTCCGCTGTCCGTCTGTCTGTCTGTCTTTAGCCTTGTATCCACGTGAGCATGCTCAGGCGAATGAGCGGCTCATTTGGCCGAGCCGCTCAAGTGGAGACGCCTGAGCACGCTCGGCCCAAGCAAATCCGAGCGCGCTTAGGGCGAACCGGTATCTGTCGGTTTTTGTCCGTGCTCAAAGGCGCTCAGTATTCGCTCGGCGCTCAGTGTGGACGGTTGTTTTTGTGTTTGAGGCGAGCGCGTCGAATTCCCCGAGTTTTAATTACGTTTATGTGTTTCAGCCGAGCATATACTGAGCAGCCTGAGCACAGCTTTTTCAATGTTGAGGCTCGTTCGAGCAAAACATTCATTTTGTTCCTCAGCTAGGCTATTCTGTAAGCTATCTCGACAGCGGAATCCGCAGTGAAATTCGAATTTCGTACTACGAAATTCAATCGTATCGCGTTTGTAATACGGTTGAATTTCGTAATACGAAATTCAAATCTCACCGCGGATTCCGCTTCCGAGATAGCTTACAGAATAGCCCTACTGAGCACGCTCGGCCAAATGAGCCGCTCATTCGCCTGCTGAGCATGCTCAAGTGGATACAAGGCTTTTCTGTCTGTCTATCTGTCTGTCTGTCCGTCTGTCACCAGGCTGTATCTCATGAACCGTGATAGTTAGACGGTTGAAATTTTCACACATGATGTATTTCTGTTGCCGCTATAACAACAAATACTAAGAACAGAACAAAGTTTAAAATTAAAGAAAAGTAAAAAAAAAGTTTTTTACGATAGCGCCGCGCCATCTAGCTATCATCAAAGATGGCGCTATCGTCTTTACCTTAATCTGAATCTCGGAAGCGGCTCCAAAGATTAAATACAATTTAGTATACAGGATTTCGGGGGCGATAAATCGATCTAGCTAGGAATAATTTTCAGAAAATGTTGTTTTATTCGTGTTTTCAATAATCAACTTTATTGATAATCAACTTAAAATATTACTCTTCCCGACATCTATTGGCGAGTAGAAGTAGCTTTAGTGTTACTATGTGGGTAAAGCAGTTAGTGGCTCTAAATTAAAAAAAAAAAAGTATTATTATTCGTCAATAGATGTCGGGAAGAGTCATATTTGTCTGTTTAAGTGGCAAAAAATACTGAGCAAAGCTCGGTCAACCAGATATTTAATAATATTAATGACTACTATTACTACTATATAATATTATTCTACCTTTGTTTTAACGTTTACTGAGTTGGTGTTCAGTTCGGAACCCTCCGTGTGCGGGACAAAAGTCTGACTCGCACTTGGCCAGTTTTATTTTATACCGTATAGGATCTCACCTGTAGGTAAGTGATGATGCGGTCGAGGATGGTAGCACACTAGGCCTAGAATGGGAACTGGCTCTCAAGGATAGCTGCCGGAACACATTAGATGTTTGACGACAGATTTTCTAACTTGAGGGTGGTAGCTGGCCAGGCGGACACTAGATAGTGTCTTACCACCATGCGGGGGTTTCTTAACGATGTTTTTCCTTCACCGGCCACTGTGAAAAGCGAACATATTTTTTTCGATAGAAAAATCTATTTGTGCACGACGGGGATTGATAAGATTACAATAAAAGTTGATGATGCAATAAAAAAAACCTCTAATGAAAGTGTATAAAGGGACGTGCAGACCAATGCGATCACATTGGAGCCGCAGTAGCGACCATTTGCACGTAAATGTCATTCACACCGGTCGCGATCAGTCGGCTACTCACTAGCGTCCAAACGTCATTATCAACCGACTTCCAAAAAAGAGGATTTTCTCAATTGAGGATGTTCTCAACATACAGACTAATAATAAGTCTGTATGTTTTTTTTTGTATGTATGTTACGCGATTACTCCGTTAATTGTGAACCGATTAGAATGATTCTTTTTTTAATCGGTAAGGTACATTTCCGAGGTAGTCGCATTGTAATTTCATCGAGATCTGATTAGTATCTCTAGAGATATGACGATAAACGTCTGAAACTTGCTACTGAAACTGACTCGCGCGGCATCGAAATCGGTTATTTTAGTTTTTAAACTATCTTAATTGTGGCGTTGCTGGATGAATGTTCGACACTTACAACTGTAGTTGCCACCGAGGCTATAAGGTGATCCCTTTGATTTGTTCTTAGCTTTCCAAATCCAATGGCCAATCTTATACGCTTCAGCAATTCGATCTAATACGTTTTCTCTTAAAGCAAGTTTGAGCTAGAGTCTGTGCAAAAAATGAACCGTCGTGACTTTACGATTTAAAGGTAAGGAAGGGAGGTCCCTACCTAGTACCACCTAGTACCACCCGATGATAAGAATGATAAGACTAGATAATGATAGGAGAAGAGAGGTATCAAACATTTTAAGTCGTATTGGCAATGACAGAACAATGTTGTCAACGCAACAAAAACAGTAAATTAGAACCATCATCACGCGCGCCCTCAATTACTACGACGGTTCTCTTTTTGCACAGACTCTACACAGAAAAATAGTTTGAAGAATTTTAGTCGAGCGATTTTCTGTCTTAAGCAAAGAGCTTGTGTTGTAAAGGAAACTAATTCATTTTTAACCGACTTAAAAAAAGGAGGAAGTTTCTCAATTCGACCGGATATATATATTTTTTTATGTGTGTTCGTGGATAACTTCATCGTTTATAAACTGATTTTCATGACACTTTTTTCCTTGGAAAGGAGATATCCCAAGAGTAGTACCATTGTAATTTCATCGAGATCTAATAAGTATATCCAGAGATATGATGATAAACGTCTCAAACTTGCTACTGAAACTGACTCGCGGGGCATGGAAGTCGGTTGTTTTAGTTTTTAAGCTATCTAAATTATTTTAATGTTCCAGGGGCAGTGATGGTGAAGCCAGGGCAAGTCCGGTTTCCATTCCCACCACCTATCGTGGTACGACCAGGGCAAGTGCAGCCGGCTAGACCTCCAGTGGTTTGGGTTAAGCCACAAGGTTAGTAGCTTTATATTTACTAGTCTAAGGGCCAGTTTCACCGGTTCCTGATAATGCGTAAGATAGTTATCTGACACATCACGCCATATAAAATCTGTCAGAAATGTGTCAGATTACTACATAATAGCGCTATCAGGAACCCGTGAAACTGGCCCTAATTTTTTAAAGCAGTGATTAAGTATTTAAAGCATCACGATAAAACATATTTATTGTCACACATCAGACAAACACATCTAATAACACCTTTCAAAACTTTAACAATGAATTTGCCGAGACGTCGTAGTAACGATTATGTCATCCATAAAAATTAGTAAATTGTAGTTTTTTTCAGTAAACTCCTGGCCTATAAATTAAACTTATTAATGTCATATTCACAATTCAAAGCAGTCTATTCACACCTCATGTGCAAAAAGCTCTCAAAAGTTTAGGCTCTAAAACGTCCCAAATACATGATTATGTTATATTATAGTATACCTTTTCAGCGCTAAAATAACATATACGCAACCAGTACTTGAAGGCCCTGTATACCAAGCGTCGTCTGTAGATGACAAAATCCGTACAAAACCGTACTGCTTGGCGTACAGGGCACGGGAGTGCGTTTGTAGCGTGGCACTTAAAAGGTTAAATTAAGTGAGTTAGGTAAAAATCTTGAAATAAGAGTGAATGTATCTTTTATCCTTTTCCAATATACTATTTATGTGTTAGTTAGATGAATCAAGATTAGATCAATCAATAAATCAACAAAATCAACCCAATCTATCACGCAATTCAGACGAATACACAGACAGTTGCATTTATGATGGTGATGTTAAATACCTTTTTTAATTCCAGCGGTGCAACCTCCAACACCAGAGCCTATAACTGTTACTCCGGCGCCTGTGGTGCCCTGCACCCCCCGGCCGTTCTACGTGCGAGTACCCCCAGTAACCCCCCCGGTACCTCCACCAATCATAGTCCGACCACCACCAGTGCCAGTGCCTCGCCCTCAGCCAATCAAGGTAAGACAGATTACAGAGTAATTGTCAACAATGTCAACCACGGTTCTAACATAAAATCACCAAGGGATCATGGATCATGTCATCAGTGACCTATTGGTGACCACTGATGGTAAGCTTCTGAAGTGTCTCTCTTTGAGCTTTAAAAGTTTTATTACCGAACTGCTTATAAATGTAAGTAATGGACTACATCACTAATTGTTTACACAGTTTAGTTCCTCCAACCCATTCATTATTGCACAACCAAGCGTTTTTTTATCAACTCTTGGCATGATTTCACAGGAACATTATTTGCGATCCTAAAAACAATGAAGCAAATATTTAAAAAAACACTATGTGGGCATAACCGATTTGAGTCAATCGAGTCTTTTCTTATAATCAGCTAAGGATTAAGATGACCTTGGCACACTTATATAACAGTCCACAATGCTGCATTAGCTGGGATCTTCAAGTGGATACAGCTTAGGTATCAGATCGAATAAATAATGCTTTGAGGGAAAGGAATCTCTGGTTCAACCATACTTCAGAGTTGAATCTATGACCAGTTTTTAAATTTAAAGAAAGAAAGAAACACCTTATTTCGACAACACAATACCAACACAGTACGCAACAACAAGAGGTACAATATTAGTCAAACTTTTAAAATATGAATAGACAAATAAGCAAAATAACAAATAAACATACAAAATAAAAAACAGAATATAACAACATAATCAACGTAATCCTATGAAAAATTATGAGATCGTCCAAGTATTTGTGCTACAAAGGAGTTCATTTTGCTGAGTAGTACAATACATGTGGCCGAAATAGGTTCAGGGTCAGCGAAATGCTGCAGACGACTGCAGCGCCGATTTTCAGCCTGGACATCCTAAGACATTCCCGAATTAGATTTTCACGTGATTAATTTTCAGGTACAACCCAAACCAGTTGAAGTCCCTGCTCCAGACACGCTCGTCGTGACTCCGCCACAGATCTTGGTGCCAGCGCCTCCTACCATCGTCTTCAGGCCCAACCCCCCCACTAGCTTCCGAACAGTAGGACGACTGATCATATGCAGAAATAAGGCCGATGGAAGCTCATCGCCTTTGCCGATAGATGGTTCTTGCTATCCTTCACCATGTGATTCGTGCAATCCTTGCTCTTGGCCGTGTCCGCAACCTTGCGATCCATGCAACCCATGCCCCAGTCCGTGCCCGTCTCCTTGCGATCCGTGCAACCCCTGCCCAACTCCGTGCCCCGTACCTTGCGATCCGTGCAATCCTTGCCCCCCACCGAGTCCATCACCTTGCGACCCGTGCAATCCCTGCCCGTGTCCGTGCTCGCCTCCATGCGATCCGTGCAATCAGTGCTTGGTACCATGTGATCCGTGCGCGCCTCCAGCGTGGTAGAACATTTGTTATTCATGTATTATTATGTAAATAGACTACGTTTGTAAGTATGAGTGATCGAAATACAGTACAGGTATATATATGTATATATATAAGCAGCAGAAATGTGTTTTATTTTAGCTCTTTTCGGTTATTTTATTAGGTTAAGGTTAGAACAGACCTTTTCCAAAAGCTTACTTTATATTTCATATTTTTAATTGCCTGCCGATGATAGTGAAATTAGGTTATTTTTTACAAGACAATGCAGTGACTGCTGTTGCTGAAGACCCCTCCTTATGCAACAATTACAAATAACAAAACAATACATAATATTTTCATAAACTACTATGAAACTTCATGTTTTAAAGTTTAAACACGTACTTGTATTGTAATACAGGACTTGTCGCGCTCAAAAACATTAAAATTCAACAGATTTATAAAGAAGAGGAGGTTCTCAATTCGTCTGTATGTTTGTTACGCGGTAAGCCGATTTCGATTTTTTTTTAACTGTACTATCCCGTTATACAATATATTAAGATCTGATAAGTAACTTCAGAGATATGGAGATAAACATCTCAAACTTGCTACTGAAAATGACTCGCGCAGTATGTGAGGTCGATTTTCTTGTTGTTTTTGATTACGTATTATTTACAATATCTTTTTTCGACCATGTCACATTGATCATGGTCACAAAAGGACTGGTCAACAAGCAAGCAAAGTAAGTGGCAATAGCCCAATGGCTAAGGCGTCGGCCTAGTGATCGAGAGGTCATGAATTCGATTGAACTATGAACCCACTCCAGACACAACCATATTTAGCTTAGTGGAGGGGTTAAAAAGGACACAGGTAGTGTAACCCACATTGCTAGTATATTATATTGCGTTTTTTTTTTTACATTTTAAGATATTTAATGACGAAGGCGAAGTTAAGGTACGACCACACCGTGGCGTCCTGCGTGCGCGATCTAGGCGGCGATCAGATAGCGCAGTAGTATTTGTACCGACTGGTTCACACCACACGGCGATCAGAAAACAATAGGAATTAAGATCACGATCACGCACGCTGCGGACGGACCCAGGACGCCGCGGAGTGGTCGTACCTTTAATCCGATTGATAAAGTGCGATGCAGGATCTCATACGTTTAGACAATATGTACAAGGAGAACGATGCAACGTGTTTCAGCGCCATCTAGATGATTGATGCCATTATAGCTCAACACGATTAGTGTATTTAGCGAGTGTCAAGTATTAAAATTCTTCAAGTTTTTGTGAATTGAAGTCATAAAAATCGGTCAAAGTCACATTCCAGGTCAAGTTGAAGTCATAGTCTAGTCCAAGTCATACCCTCAGTAAACATGTGGACTTCACTGAAGATTCTCAGTGGAATTTTGGTGTGAACGCAAAAAGCATGTTTTTCAACATTGTGCTGTTTCCGTACTACACTCACACACATTCACCGGCACCTTGTGTAAGCATTAGCCTTATTAGCACTTAATCCACTTTTCAAGTTTTATAAAAGTTTAAAAAAAAACTAAAAAAATACGCTTTTATAGAAAATCCAACTAAAAAATAGAAAATAAATTTTAATTAAAAATAGTGTAAGAACAAGATAATATCGTTTAAAAACTAAAAAAGAACCGACTTCAATGTTCATTTTCAGTACCAATTTTGAGATGTTTATCTCAATATCTCTGGAGATACTTATCAGACCTCGATAAAATTACCATGGTACCACACTTGGGATATCTCCTTTCGAACAAAAAAAGAATAATCAAAATCGGTGCATAAATGACGAAGTTATCACCGAACAAACATAAAAAAAAAAATATATATATATATACGGTCGAATTGAGAAACCTCCTCCTTTTTTTGAAGTCGGTTAAAAAATGATTTTATTGTAAAAAAAAAGCGTGGGGTGCATGGTATCAATAGTTCGAAATATTTTATGAACAGATATGACTAGAAGGGTTATTTTGATAATATCCTGAAAAGCACCCCACGCTATTTTTACAATAAAATAATTTTTAACCGACTTCAAAAAAAGGAGGAGGTTTCTCAATTCGACCGTATATATATATATATTTTTTTTTTTTCTTTTATGTTTGTTCGCGGATAACTTCGTCGTTTATGAATCGATTTCGATTATTCTTTTTTTGTTCGAAAGGAGATATCCCAAGTGTGGTACCATGGTAATTTTATCGAGGTATGATAAGTATCTCCAGAGATATTGAGATAAACATCTCAAAATTGGTACTGAAAATGAATAGGGCGGCATTGAAGTCGGTTGTTTTTTAGTTTTTTTAGTTTTAATTCAGATTTATTAAAATTTATTTTCTATTTTTTAGTTGGATTTTCTGTAAAAGCGTATTTTTTAGTTTTTTTAAACTATTATTTATTTTTAATTTTTAGTTGAATTTTTTTTTTAATTTTTTTATTTATTTATTTATTTATTGTCATCGGTCCTTAATTACCTGCGTCGAGGAGTGAGACAGGGGGACGTCATATCCCCTAAACTGTTCATAAACGCCTTGGAGGATATGTTTAAGACGCTGGACTGGAAAGATCGTGGCATTAACATCAACGGCAGGTACATCTCTCACTTACGATTCGCAGATGACATCGTCATTATGGCAGAGACGCTGCAGGACCTACAAAGGATGTTGAATGGCCTAGCTGATTCTTCTCGTAGCATCGGTCTCCGGATGAATAATATAACCGATTGCCGTAGATGGAATCCCACTCGAAGTTGTCACTAAGTATGTTTACCTAGGGCAAACGCTCCAACTAGGCAGACATAACTTCGAGAAGGAAATCCAGAGAAGAATTCAGCTGGGCTGGGCAGCATTCGGAAAACTCCGTCGAGTCTTCTCGTCGCCTATACCACAGTGTCTAAAGACAAAAGTCTTTAACCAGTGCGTCCTACCTGTGATGACATACGGAGCCGAGACGTGGACACTCACAGTCCGACTGGTCCACCAGTTTAAAGTCGCTCAGCGAGCTATGGAGAGAGCTATACTCGGTATTTCTCTGCGGGATCGAATCCGGAACGAAGTAATTCGCCAGAGAACTAAAGTTATCGACATAGCTCAACGGATTAGCAAGCTGAAGTGGCAGTGGGCTGGTCATATCTGCCGCAGGACTGATAACCGTTGGGGCAGACTTGTCCTAGAGTGGAGACCGCGAATCGGCAAACGTAGCGTAGGACGTCCTGTGACCAGGTGGAGCGACGACATACGCAAAGCGATGGGCAGTGACTGGAAGAGAAGAGCCGAAGATCGGGCTCAGTGGCGCATCTTGGGAGAGGCCTATGTCCAGCAGTGGACTGATACAGGCTGATGATGATGATGATGATGATGATGATGATGGTCCTTAATAAGTATGCCAAATTTCGAGTTAATCCGACGTTTTGAAGGGGGTTAAAATCATGTTCAAAGATTCCGTTACATACTAACATACAAACATACATACGTCTGAAGCTAATAAAAGCGTATTAAAAATACAAAGCGAGCACACACACTTTTTCATGTTGCCGCCAAAACTTCAATCTAGATGCTTATATACTAAGTTGGTGAGCATATTATAAATATGGATGTAGGTTTGTTCAGGTACGGACCCACCGCGGCGTCCTGCGTGCGCGATCTAGGCGGCGATCAGACAGCGCAGTAGTATTTGTATCGACTGGTTCACACCAAGCGCGGTCAGAAAACAATTAATTTAATGTACTGAGATCGCGCCCGCAGATCGCAGGACGCGGCGGTGTATCCGTACCTTTACTCTTTCACACAAAAGCAATTGAACGAATTTGAATTAAATATGGCATAGTAATTAACACTACCTAGATTAACACATAGGATATACTTTTTATCGTGGATGAAGTCACAGGACGCAACTAGTTATAATAAAAGGTTACTTAAATCATATTGTTTAAACAAATATTCCAACCTTATGGTAGTTTTCTTATTTTGTGTAATTGCAACATTTTAGATAATCTTTGGTTTTGCGTCCCATAGTCACAAAACCGAAGATTATCCAAAATTCATTAGAATTACGATTGTCTTGTTGGTTCTATAAATAAAATAACAATTAAAACAACACCTCATAATAAATACATTTATTAGCCAATTAATACATATTTTATTTTACAATTTTGAAAAATTTTTTTTCAACCCAGATACAACAAAATTTGACAGAATTACTACAGCTATAGACAACAGAATTACTTACAGTTTCTTTTTTCATTTAAATAAAGAACGTACAATTTTGGCAATCAAAAAAGAAACAATTAAATAAAAAATTTTAACATAATAATTAAATAGATATGTCATATCTGAGGTATTTAATTTATATGATATACACTATACTCGACTTAAACTATACTTGAAGTTATTGTCCTAAAATAAACAACACAATAATGATAAGTATTGCCAAAAATCGAGCATTATTATGACAGACCAAAAACAAGCCGTTTCATCGCCTATAACAAACCATCAAAGAAATTCGAAGGTTGATTTACACAAAGAGAGTTTCTTGCAAAGTGAAAAATGTTGTTAGTGAGATCAAATAAATTGCATTTCGTACGAAAACAAAGAAGCCGAAACTCATCCTTCTAACGCTATGCAATAACTATATACTCATATTCTCACCAGGGAATAATTAAACTTCTCTTTATAAAAAAATCTCAGTATAAATCACCCTTAATCCTATTTAAAATAAGCCAACGTTGTAAGTATGATCATAGTTACTACTATGAACGTTGTGGTTTGCGAAAGGACTATAACCTATACTTCCTACGCAAGAGTTGGAATTTGAGCTACTGTAGGAAGACGCGGTATTTATAAAAAAGGACGGGCTAAACCGAGTCCTCCGAGACCGTACAAGCCACCGTAGCCGCCTAGACCCAAGCCTCCGTATCCGAGACCTAATCCTCCAAAGCCTAGGTTAGGTGCTGATTCACAAACTGAAGTAGCACCCAATCCGCCGATACCGCCTAAACCACCTAGCCCGTAAAGACCGCCAAGTCCCATCATACCTCCATAACCTCCGAAACCGTAAGGTCCCAAGCCTCCTATACCTCCGAGGAAGTTAGGTGAAGATTCGCAAACGGTGGTTTGTCCGCCTAATCCCAGACCGCCTAAGCCGAGTCCACCGTAACCGAAACCTCCAAGCATGTTCGGAGCGGTTTCACACACTGTAGCGGCTCCACCGATGCCGTATCCTAATCCTCCTAATCCAATACCGCCTAAACCTAAGCCTACATTAGGAACAGATTCGCAGACAGTTGTTGCTCCACCGAGTCCACCGAGACCGTAGCCGAGTCCACCGAGACCGCCCAATCCAAGACCTCCATATCCAAGGCCGATGTTAGGAGTAGATTCGCAAACAGTTGTTGCTCCTCCGAGTCCACCATAACCGAGACCACCCAATCCACCTAATCCGCCGAATCCAAGACCTCCGAATCCAAGGCCGATGTTAGGAGTAGATTCGCAGACAGTTGTAGCTCCACCAATTCCGCCATAGCCGAGGCCGCCTAATCCTCCTAATCCGCCTAATCCAAGACCTCCAAATCCAAGGCCGATGTTAGGAGAAGATTCGCAGACAGTAGTAGCACCACCAATTCCGCCATAGCCTAGGCCGCCTAATCCACCTAATCCGCCTAATCCGAGACCTCCGTATCCGAGGCCGATGTTAGGAGAAGATTCGCAGACAGTTGTAGCACCGCCCAGTCCTCCAACTCCTAGACCCCCGACACCAATACCTCCGAGGCCTCCTAGACCCCATGCACCAGGAAGAATGTTGGGCACGCTTTCACAGACCGACGCCGCGCCGGGGATGAAAGGGTTGGCGCGAGCGGTGCATAGGAGAGCTGAAAGATAATTCAAAAAGACGTTAAAAACCATCTACGTTTACATTAATATATTGGGTCTATAAGCAGGTATGAGTCACGGCTAGAACTACTCAACACCAAATGAAATGTCGCTAATTGTTCTTTTTAGGCTAGCATTTGACCATTATCTCGCCTGGTGGAAAGCGATGATGTGGTCGAAGATAGTGAACACCAGGTATTGGTAGTAACTTGTTGTTCGAATGAAGCATTGACAAGCATGAGACTGTTGCCATATGTGGATTGGAATGTTGATTTCAGAGAAGAACGATCCTATCTTAGACCGCATCATCTATTAACATCAGTTGAGATAGTGGTTCTGCTAGTTTGTTTGCAATAAAATAAAAGTAATATAGTATCTCTGAGCATTCGTGCCACATTGTAGATCAAACTTTCTATTATATTCAAGACCGTAAGAAAAAATAAACTGGCCAAGTGCAAGTCGGACTCGCACTCGTAGGGTTCCGTAACACAGTTAAGTATTCCAAAACTATGATTTTTCGCAACTACAAAATTAACTTTGTTTTTCATAGTGTTTGTATGAAAAACAAAGTTATCTTTGCGGTCGCCATATCTCTAAAACTGCTGACTGTATCTCGTTCCAACCAATTTTCGTTGTTAGTTTTTATTAGGATCTACAGCATATATTTTTTTTAGATTTTTCACTCCCATACTTTAAAAGTTAGAGGGGAGGGGGGGGGGGGGGGGGGGGGGACACACATTTTACCACTTTCAACGCGCCTATCTTTCAAATGATTGACTTTGAGAAAAAATGATTTTAGGAACCTCAATGTCATTTTTGAAGACCTATCCATAGACACCCCACACGTATAGGTTTGAAGAAAAAATTTTTTTTTGTTTCAGTTCCATGTATGGGATAAACTTTTATTTTTTTTTACTTTTGTATAAAAATCGGAAAGCGGTTCACAGAATACATCTACCTACTAAGTTTCAATTCTGTAGTCCTAACAGTTTCGGAATAAAATGGCTGTGACATACGGACGGACAGACAGACAGACAGACAGACATGACGAATCTATAAGGGTTCCGTTTTTTGCCATTCGGCTACGGAACCCTAAAAATTGTTCATGCGAAAAATGTTTATGTGAGCTGTCGTTTGTATAAATATAATAAAAAAAATATATATTTTTATGTTTGTTTATATTTTATATTAGTTTTTCTATTGCCATAGGGTTGCGTCTGGGCATCTCTAGGACAGAACCTCACAATTGTCACTGCGGCAGTGAAGTAGACAGATTAGGCCAGCACGGCCTGTCATGCCGCCGCAGTGCAGGGCGTCTCTCACGCCACGCCACAATAAACAACGTCATCCGTCGGGCCCTTGCCGCCGTGAACGTGCCGGCTATATTAGAGCCGAACGGTATATCACGTGACGATGGTAAGAGGCCCGACGGTATGACGTTAGTGCCATGGTGTCGAGGATGACCATTGCTGTGGGACGCCACATGTGCTGACACATTAGCGGCGTCCCACATATGCGGGACCTCACGGTCAGCGGGCGCGGCAGCGGATGCTGCAGAAAACCTCAAACGGAGGAAATATGCTACCATTGATTTTGGATATTTTGGAGGATTTTGGATGACATATTTCTTCCATTTGGGGTCGAAACAATGGGCCCATGGGGTCGAGATGCCCGAAGTTTTGTTAAGGAGTTGTCCAGACGCCTAATTGACATCACCCGTGACCAAAGAGCTGGCGCTTACCTCGGCCAACGTATTAGCCTAGCTATACAACGAGGTAACGTCGCTAGCTTTTTGGGAACATTACCGGCAGGTAGCGACCTAGGTTCTGTTCTTATTTATGGTTTCGGCCATATTATAATGATCTTTTTACAATAAGTAAAATTACGTTATAGTAAAGAGATGTTTAAGTTTATTCATGTAATAGAATTCACATGTATGTTGTAACAATTGAATATAAATTAGTAAAATATAGTTTTTTTTTTACTTACCAGCCAAGAAGAATACGGCTTTCGAAGTCATGTTGTTTTCTTGCTGCCTGTTGGTCTGTACTTTTAAAATTTTTCAGTCTCTTTTTATACTCAAAATTTTAATTAAGTCCTATTATTTCTTAAATCTAATACGGTTCACTGCATATCGGGCGATATACTAAATATTAAACAAAATTTCATTAAGAATAAGAATCCAATAATTATTTTTAAAACATTACGGATAGTTTACGGAATCTCGAAAATTAGTTTGGTCTATTTTAAAAACAAAATATTAATTTCTTTAGTGAACACAAATTGATAAGCGTTATTCAATACACCGATTCATTATGTTTAGAGCTAGTAAAATCAAAAGACGGTTTGTGATACTCGCACTCTGTGGATTGGACTACAGTCAGTTAAGTCCAGCGTCTCGAGTCACTGCCGTCTTCTCTTCCAGGCAAGTACGATTTCATCCTACAACACATTTTCACTTTTCGTAAAATACAGGTCAATAAGTCATAAGTAGGGCTCGGATAAATATGTGCTAAAAATCCCAAAATATGTACGTATAATATGGATCTAAAAACCGGAAATATGGAAAAAATATGGACTAAAAAGACTACTGTTTAAGACCAGAAATAAAACTTTATTCAAAATAATTGTTTGAATATTTTATTCAAAAAATCAACGAAATTAAAATGCTTAGCTAAAAAAATTATTCTGCCTCTTTATTCGAGTTGTTGCAGTATACAACAATATGTTTCTTCATATTTTCAAAATTGAAGCTCCTTCTGTTTGGTCGGAAAAACGCTTTATATTGACTGAATGATCTTTCTACGTCACAGGAAGTAACTGGCGCAAGGTTTACTACCGCGCGGACCGCGCGCGAAGGCGCCAGAGGGGGGTGGCGCGTGGCGGGCGGCGGCGCGGTGCATCGACAGAAAATATGAAAATACAGCGCTCGACTCACGAGTCTGTCTACCTACAATTCTTGTCTTGTTAGCCGCGCACCGAAAATACATGTATTCCCGCGGCGCTATATAATCATAAATCATGCAGTTTTTACTAGTTTAAGTACTAAAGATAGGAAATATCGACTAATGTCATTAAATTCTAAAAATATGGTCTTAACCTTAAAATATGGATAAATATGGATTTTAAAACCCTCATTTTCCAGCTTAAAACATCATAATTTATGTAGAAATCCAAATAATTAATGCATATGATTGAAATAAAAAATATGTGGCTACATATTTATCCGAGCCCTAGTCATAAGTAGCATTTATTCAGTATATGGGCAAATTATAAAAATCTGCACTTACACACGTCAAATAACATTAAACAGATCATATCAATAATTATTGTTTTAAATATAACAAAAACAGAACTTATTGCTTTGAATTAAAAAAAAAAACAAAAGTAATGAGCCATGCCGCTTTCATCTTTAAAACGTAGAGCGTCACACTTAAAAAATATATTTTATTTCCCTGATTAATGTAGGGTTGCCAAGCGTACTATAACGTATACCCCCGATGCATGTTTCAGTACTCCAGACAATTTTTATCCAAAAATTGTGAAATAATGAAACACAATAAGTAAATAAAACGCAAACTAATCGCAGTACAAATCTTATTCCGAATGGAACTGATTGTCCACCAAAGGGTCCACCCCAACGAACCGTTTTGCTTCTTCATTCATCATACGTACAGCCAAAGAATGAAATTCCTTGCCGGTGTCTGAGTTTCCCGTTAACTACAACCCTGAGTCTTCAAATAGCGAGTGAACACTTTACAGCGGCAGCAGGTTATTCTCAATAATTTGAAAGCAAATTCGGATTAGGAAACTGCGTCTTCTTCTTTGCAATATACAATGCTCCGATCGGTTACTTTTTAACCGACTTCACAAAAAAGGAGGAGGTTCTCAATTCGTCTGTGTGTTTTTTTTTGTGTGTGTATGTTACGCGATTTCTCCGTCAATTGGGAACAGATTCGAATGATTCTTCTATTAATGGGTAGGGTACGTTTCCGAGGTGGTTCCATTGTAATTTTAAAGAAATCGGTAGAGCCGTTTTTAATATATCAACATTTGTATTACGACGCATTTACTTATCTCGACGATTTACTACTTTTTACTGGCACAGATTATATAATAGTTACTTCGTCTACTGGGTACATTGACTAGCGCAACGTTTGAAGTCGGTTCTATTAGATTTTAAAAATATAAGATTTATATTATGTGAAATGTTATGATTTAAGATAGTTTAAAAAACTATTTTTCGAAAAAATCTCTGATCCTAATTAGAAAAATTTTCCGCGACTAAAAAGCTCACGGATTTATCAATAATTAAAATTAAAAATTAAGCTTTCGAATCCGAACAGGGTTTTCAACTCAGAGCAATAATTACTAAAGTACTAAGTACTACTAAGTAAGTACTACTAAGTACTTTAGTAATTATTGCTCTTAGGTTTTCAATGATTGAAAATCAGGGGGTGAATAGTCTTTTATTTGTAATAAAATACACGACGATAAATTATGTAACTTTGAGTAAACAAAGTGTTTGTTAGAACAAATGTAATGTAAATAACATAATTAGAATTAGAAAAGTAATAGTATTTATTTTAAAATAGACGACGACGACCAAAGAGGCGCTTACCTTGGGCAACGCATTAGTTTCGCGATTCAAAGAGGTAATGTCGCCAGCTTTTTGGGTACTCTACCAGCAGACAGCGACCTAAATGTCACTTTTTAGGGTTCCGTACCCGAATGGCAAAAATCGGAACCCTTATAGATTCGTCATGTCTGTCTGTCTGTCTGTCCGTCCGTATGTCACAGCCATTTTATTCCGAAACTATCAGGACTACAGAATTAAAACTAGGTAGGTAGATGTGTTCTGTAAACCGCTTTCCGATTTTTATACAAAAACTAGAAGTGCCCCGCGGCTTCGCCCGCGTTGAAAACTTATTTTATTTACTTAAAACTTTTCTTTTGTAAAAACGATTCTAGCATTAAATACATAAAATAAGAATTAGTCAAATCGGTTCACCCATTTTCATGTCATCGCGTGACTAAGGCAATTCGGGATTTATATTTATTAAACCCGAAAAACCCAAATTTTCAGACTTTGTTACCTACCCCATTTCAAAAAATCCTACAACACGTACTTTATATCATCTTGTTTCGCCATCCTAACTTTGAATCCCCGTTCAGTATCCGGGAGGAATTTTTAGTAAATCCCTTCTGAGCGGATACCTACGTCAAAATAACTATCTGCATTCTAAATTTCAGCGCAATCCGAAACAATATTGATTTTTGGACTTTGTTTATCCCCTTAGGGTGGCATTTTGAAAAAGTCTGAAACTCGTATTTACTTATTTATTTACTTAGAAGTACTTGTGTGAAATATCGAATAAAATGACTATCCAAACTTTGTACCCTCGCTTCATTCCTATGAAGAGTGAAATTTGAAAAATTCTTTCTTAGCGGATACCTAAGTTAAAACTATCTGCATGCCAAATTTCAAAGCAATCCGAAATAATATTGATTTCAGACTTTGTTACCCCACTTCACCCTTTTAGGGGTGCAATTTCGAAAGAGCCTGAAACACGTATTTACTTATTTACTTACTGAAGCACTTATGTGAAGTTTCGGATAGAAAAGACTATCTAATCTTGTTTCTCCATACAAACTTTGAACCCCCGTTTCATCCCCTTCAGGGGTGAATTTTGGAAAATGAGGGAACTAACGTCGTAATAACTATCTGCATGCCAAATTTCAGCGCAATCCGATACAATATTGAATTTCACACTTTGTTAACCCATTTCACCCTCTTAGGGGTGGAATTTCGAAAAAGCCTAAAACACGTATTTACTTATTTATGTACTCAAGCACTTGTGTGAAGTTTCGAATAGAAAAAACTATCTAATTTTGTTTCTCCATAGAAACTTTGAACCCCCGTTTCATCCCTTTAAGGAGTGAATTTTAGAAAATCATTTCTTAGCTGATACTAACGTCATAATAACCACCTGTATGCCAAATTTCAGCGCAATCCAAAACAATATTGATTTTCAGACTTTGTTACCCCATTTCCCCCTCTTAGGGGTGGAATTTCGAAAGAACCTATAACACGTGTCTACCTATTTATGTCCTGAAGCAGTTATGTGAAGTTTCGAATAGAAAAGACTATCTAATAATGTTTCTCCATAGAAACTTTAAACCCCCGTTTCATCCCCTTCAGGGGTGAAATTTGAAAAATCCCTTTTCAAATGTTGTAATAATTATCTGCATGCCAAGTTTTAGCGCAATCCGAAAAAATATTGATATTCACACATTGTTACCCCATTTCACGCTCTTAGGGGTGGAATTTCAAAAAAAACTGAAACACGTGTTTACTTATTTTTGTACTGAAGCTTTTGTGTGAAGTTTCGGATAGAAAAGACTATCTAATCTTGTTTCGCCATACAAACTTTAAGCCCCAATTTCATCCCATTAAGGGGTGAATTTTGAAAAATCCTTTCTTAGTACACCCCTACGTACTAAGACAAATATACCCTCCAAATTTCAAGTCTCTACGACCAGCGGTTTAGGCTGTGCGTTGTCTGTCAGTGAGTCAGTCAGTCAGTCAGTCATTATGTCAGGACAAAGATTCTTATAGTATAAGATAAAAAAATGTAAATGTTTAAGGGGGGCATCCCAGACATGGAACTGACATAAAAAAAAAAAAAAAATTTTCACATCTACCTCTAACGTGTGGGGTCTATGGAGAGGTCTTTAAAAATGACTTTGAGGTTTTTAAGTTCATTTTTTCTCAAAGTCAATCATTTGAAAGATAAGCGCGTCTAAAGTGGTAAAATGTGTGTCCCCTCCCCTCTAACTTTTGAAGTAAGGGAGTGAAAAATCTAGAAAAAATATATTCTGTAGATCTCAATAAAAACTTTCAACGAAAATTGGTTTGAACGAGATACAGTTAGCAGTTTTTGAGATATAGCGACCGCAAATATAACTTTGTTTTTCATACAAACTCTATGAAAAACAAAGTTAATTTTGTAATCATAGTTTTAGAATACTTTACTGTGTTACGGAACCCTACGAGTGCGAGTCCGACTTGCACTTGCCAGTTTATTAAAATGTAAATCTAAATGTTAGTTTTATTTTAATTATTAGTCATAGTTAATATTTTACTTTTATTAGTTTATTAAATTGTGGATACTTGTATTGCAATAAATATTTAAGTTAGTAATTAAATACATTTTAAAATATAAAATTGTAATTTTATTTAAGTAGTGCAATATCTCTCGTCGGAACTGAAATCTGTAATGATTTCACAATTCTTCTTTTTAATTCACTACACTATTTATTCATACACTATCGCGATGACAAAACCTTAATGACCAACCTGTAATACTTACTGCACACATAAACCTTACACTTACATAAAAAATAAAAATCAACAAGATCGGTATTCTTGGGATTGTTTTTTTTTTTGCAAATAAATATTATTATTATTATTATATTATTCCTTGGCAGTGCATGTGATAAACGATGAAGCAAAAGTTTTATAATTGACCGAGCGAGCCAAGCGAGCGAAGCGAGCGAAGCTGCTCAGTTTTGAGATTGGCATAAAATGATGTTGTCCGTCTGTCTGTTTTCGCCTACAGGTAGCATTTTGCAACCAATTTTGGCGAAAATTGGCACACATTTAACATTTTATGTTTGATTGGGGGGAAAATAGGAGGAATTTTGTTGCAGCATTATTGATAATATAAATATGAGATATATATAAGATAAATATGAGATATATATAAGATAAATATGAGATATATATAGGATAAATATGAGTAGCACACTAAGGACTTCATTTTGTACAAGATGTTGCGAAAAAATCTTAAAGGGGGGAAGGTTACTGTAGCCTTATTTATAAAAGAACGGAATTTTTTTCGGAAATATGGTATACCTAATAATACTAATCGCCTGATTGGTATAAGTAGTTCTCTCCACCTTCACAAGACAAACCCGTAGACACCAGATTTGGCTTCCTAGGAACAAGGAAACGCGGTAATCGCGGTAAAATAAAACTTTACCCCTGTAAATTGTTAAACACAATCCAAAATTTTGGATTGTGTTTAACAATTTACAAAAATATAAAGTGTGTGACACTTCAAAGAAACATAATATTTGATTTACGCAGTGCAACATCTCTCGTCGGATTTGAAAAATGTAATGATTTCTTCCGAATGATTAACTTACGTAATAAGTAGTCACTTATACCCCTATTTTGCTCAAAAGTCTACAAGCCAGGGGAAAGGGGTAAATATGATAATTGTATGATTATTACTGTTATACGGGCTCGAGAGGTGTACTGTTCTCAGAGAACAACTAAGCAATAAATCTGTCTGCTTTAATTAAATTAAATAACCGGCCAAGTGCATGTCGGGCCACGCGCAGTGTAGGGTTCCGTAGTAGCTTGTTATTCAATGCAAGTATTTACCCGTTTTAAACAAGCAACTAGGAACTCCGTCTTTGTCACTTTAAAGGATGATTTATTCTAAGGATTTTGTATTTGATACAAAATTATCCAACACCCAAGTTCAAGGACTATTACTGCTAAACTAATAAAGTTATCTTAACCGCTTTAGGTTTCCCTTAAATTTTATGAAATGCAATATTATCACGAATTTTTCCAGATTTTTCAAGCCAGAAGTTTAGCTTTAAGAGGGGGGGGGGACGCCCTACTGGAACAAAAATTTGCACTTTAAAGTTTTATATTTCGTAAATCAAGCATTCAATTGAATAATGTTATTAGCAACCCTAAAGTCATTTTAAAAGACCTATTCAACGATACCCCACACGATGGAGTAGACGATGAAAAAAAAAATCATCCCCACTTCTCATGTAGGGGAGCTACGCTAAAATGAAATATTTTTCACAATTTTATTTCAGCAATTTGTCGGCGTAATTGATATACATACACCCACAAAATTACAGCTTTCTAGTATCAACGGTCTCTTAGCAAAATCGGACAGACAGACAGACAGACAGACAGACGGACATGACGAATCTATAAGGGTTCCTTGTCAGGACTACGGAACCCTAAAAATGCAAGTAAAGTCACAGATTATATAATAATTACTACGTAACAGATACTTCACTCCCCTACAAAAACACAATACCAACGTTTATTTCAGACAATACAAGCAAAAATGTGTCTAAGGCGCTCGACCTAGCGTTGTTATTACTTCGTTCAGCGCGCGATGTACCGGCGCGCCCCGATACAGTAAAGGGTTGACTCAATAAACTAAAAAAAAATTTACGAATTATTTTTATTTACCTCACAAAATTACATCAAAGTTCCTAACTAAGAGTCGAATTTTATGTCGGAAAAGTGAATTTTACGCCGTCTTGTCATTTTAGTATCGGTAGCATAAAAAATGAAACATATTGTGCTTGTTTTTGTCAAACCCGCAAAATGACTATGAAAAACTTAAATCGTTTCTAATCTAATACTATAAGAATCTTTGTCCTGACATACTGACTGACTGACTGACTGACTGACTCACTGATAGACAACGCACAGCCTAAACCGCTGGACGTAGAGACTTGAAATTTGGAGGGTATATTTGTCTTAGTACGTAGGGGTGTACTAAGAAAGGATTTTTAAAATTCACCCCTTAAAGGGATGAAATGGGGGTTCAAAGTTTGTATGGAGAAACAAGATTAGATAGTCTTTTCTATCCGAAACTTTACACAAGTGCTTCAGTACAAAAATGAGTAAATACGTGATTCAGGTTTTTTTGAAATTCCACCCCTAAGAGGGTGAAATGCGGATTGCGCTAAAACTTGGCATGCAGATAATTATTACAACGTTTGTTACCTTTGAAAAAGGATTTTTCAAATTTCACCCCTGAAAGGGATGAAACGGGGGTTTAAAGTTTCTATGGAGAAACATTATTAGATCGTCTTTTCTATTCGAAACTTCACATAACTGCTTCAGGACATAAATAGTTACACATGTTATAGGTTTTTTCGAAATTCCACCCCTAAGAGGGGGAAATGGGGTAACAAAGTCTGAAAATCAATATTGTTTTGGATTGCGCTGAAATTTGGCATACAGGTGGTTATTATGACGTTAGTATCAGCTAAGAAATGATTTTCTAAAATTCACTCTTTAAGGGGATGAAACGGGGGTTCAAAGTTTGTATGGAGAAACAATATTAGATAGTTGTTTCTATTCAAAACTTCACACAAATTCTTCAGTAAATAAATGAAAATATACGTGTTTTAGGCTTTTTCGGAATGCCACCCATGAAAGGGTGAAGTAGGGTAACAAAGTCTGAAATCAATATTGTTTTGGATTGCGCTGAAATTTGGCATGCAGATAGTTATTCTTACGTAGGTATCCGTTAAGAAAGGATTTTTCAAAATTCACTCTTTAAAGGGATGAAACGGGGGTTCAAAATATGAACCGATTTGGCTTTTACTTCTTTGATGTCTTTT
This sequence comes from Cabera pusaria, assembly GCA_954871355.1. Classification (NCBI taxonomy): domain Eukaryota; kingdom Metazoa; phylum Arthropoda; class Insecta; order Lepidoptera; family Geometridae; genus Cabera; species Cabera pusaria. Next base: position 15,949,660 of record OX940912.1, read on the forward strand.
ATGATAGAAAGGATTTTACAAAATAAAAGTTTTTAAGTAAATAAAAGAAGTCTAACGCGGGCGAAGCCGCGGGGAACTTCTAGTATAGAATACGAATGCGCAGTTATCCCGTTATTAGAATAATAATATACGTTGCGCGCGCGTGAGCGTGACAACCGACTGGCAGATAGTACCGGCGCAGGTGACGAAAGTTTAGGTATAAATCGCAGTAGGTATGGGCGAGTGAGGGAGGCCTGGTAAAGTGCCGCGGAGACGTTCATTCATCATTCGTCAACACGTAATAGACTTAAATCAAAATTCCCATCATTCGCCTTCTATCACGTAGTTGCGAATGACAATGGGTTCAATTGCCTCTGAAGACGATCATTTGGTTCATCAATAACGTAATAATTTAAGATTAGCACGATGGTAGGACACTATCTAGTGTCCGCCAGGCCAGCTGTCATCCTCAAGCTTAAAAATCTGTCGCCAAACAACTAATGTGTTCCGGCAGCTATCCTTGAGAGACAGTTCACATTCTAATAGCGTGCTACTATCCTCGACCGCATCATCACTTACCATCAGGTGAGACAATAGCCTATATAATTATCAATCAATATGTAATATATAAAAATCAATGCCACTTTTCGTTGTAATTTTATAACTCAAGACCGGGCTCACCTATCCAAACCAAATGTTTAGGCTTTGTTCGGACTATTTAGTAGATGGTTTATGTGAAGTTTGCACAAAATCGGTAGAGCGGTTCTTCATTTATCACATTTCACGAGGACTCAACGCGGGCAAAGCCGCGGGGCGCAGCTGGTGATATATAAAAAAAAGATGGTTTGAATGATGAAAAACTAAAAAAATTGACTTCCAATGCCGCGCTAGTCATTTACAGTATCAAGTTAAAGGTGTTTATCTCCATATCTCTGGAGATACTAGACATACCTCGATGAAATTTGAATGGGACCATAATAAATAACCTTACAAACAAAAAAGTTTTTTTTTTTTTCAAATCCGTTCAGGCGTCTTGAAGTTATCGGTGAACATACTTTAAAAAAAAGATTCCGACGCATTGAGAACCTCCTCCTTTTTTACAGACTTCACAAAAAAGAGGAGGTTCTCAATTCGTCGGTAACTTTTTTTTTAATGTATGTTCACCGATTACTCGAAGATGCCTTTTTTGAACCGATTTAGAAAATTATTTTTTTCTTTCAAAGGGTACCCTTCTCAGGTGGTCGCATTTAAATTTTAACGAAATCGGCTGAGCCGTTTTTAATATATCAACATTTGTATTACGATACATTCTGGACGACATACTACTAACTACTGGCACAGATTATATAATAGTTACTACGTCTACTAGCTACTTTCACTAGCGCGACGTTTGAAGTCGATTGTTTTAATTTATAGACGATCTTAAATTATTTGTGAAGTCAGTTAAAATAGTATAATTACGATACGTGTGGCTTAAGTAAATAATAGAAAATGTTAGACTATTTAAGTCACGGAAAAGCGTGCGTAAAGTGCGGGTTTAGGTCACACTGTGCTATAAATTGACATTTGCGAATGACCGTCTCCGGGGCACTTTAAACTTAATTAATTATTTGTTTGCCTTCTGTACAAAATGAAATTAATGTTACGTCAATGATGTTAAACCAATTTAATAAAATATTCCATATTATTTGTTGTACTCACGCTATATCGGCACGCTCAAGATATGTCGGACTACGCACCTGAAACAAATCAATATTTAACATTAAATATTTTTATAGAAGTTAATGGGCCAGCCGGTAGAGGCCGACCTAGGCGAACGTATCACGACCAGATCAAATATCAAATAATCAAATATATTTCAAATATTAAGTAAATAAATATCAAATAATATAAATATTTATTATTATAGATCGGAGACGTTTTGAAGAAAAGCCAAGTCAAAAGTACCTATAACCGGCGGACATGTATGAAGACGCGAAAAAGGTATGTCAGGATAGTAGCATGTGGAAAGAAGTAATCTCTGCCTACCCCAACGGGAAAAAGGCGTGATTTTGTGTTGTAAATATGCATTATTACATTTTTATACAAATTTTTTTACATTATTACACCCCGCATGGTGGTAGGACACTATCTAGTGTCCGCCTGGCCAGCTACCACCCTCAAGTTAGAAAATCTGTCGCCAAACATCTAATTTTTTCCGGCAGCTATCCTTAAGAGCCAGTTCACATTCTAGGCCTAGCGTGCTGCCATCCTCGACCGCATCATCACTTACCAACAGGTGAGAATAATGGTCAAACGCTAGCCTATATGATATATTTTTAAAAATCTAATCAAATAACAACTCAATAATCAAAATCGCTTAGGGAATTTCGGCGTTACGATGAAATATTCTGATATACAGTCATACCAACACTCATACCTACATAGACTGCTAAAAACGTAATCCTTCCTTTTAGCAAAGCCGTAGTCGGGTAATAAAGCAAGCAACTACAGTCACACGAATTACACCTCATTTTGTGAAGTTGGTCAAGCCATATTAATTTAGCCAACATTTATGAACCCCGTTGGCGTAACGGATAGATGGCTAGACTTCTAAGCGGCAGGTAGCCGGTTCAGTTCCTTACACGGGTGTTCGGCCACAGATGGTAGAAGCATATTATATCGATGTTCCGCCTGACTTGCTACCAATAATTAAGATTTAAAAACTAAAACAACCGACTTCCATGCCCCACGAGTCAGTTTCAGTAGCGAGTTTGAGACGTTTATCATGATATCTCTGGAGATACTTATCAGATCTCAATGAAATTACAATGGGACCTCGGAAATGTAGGGTACATTACCGATTAAAAAAAGAATCATTTGAATCGGTTCAGAATTGACGGAGTGATCGCGTAACATAGGTACATACAAAAAATAATATTGTTACGTGCGGGGTGGTATTAAAATGCCAATCCGATGAGATGAACGTTTATTTCCACTGATCACTAGGTAAGCACAATGTTCCACAGTAGTTGTCCAAATCGTCTTGCACAATTATCAAAAGTCCGTTAACACACACTGAGGTCGTTGGTAATCACAATCACTGATTTCACTGTTCACAGTTCACAACACTAGTTCACTGATAACACTTAACGATCACTTGGTCGCTATCCGCGCTTAGATAGTTACACTGTCGCTTCCAGAGAAAGACTGACTCAAGCCGCGGTTTCAACGTCTTATATAGGACGAGAATATTTCTACAGAACTTTCCAGTATTGACTCGAAACAATAGACAAAAGACGTTCAATAAAAATCACAAACAAAAGGGGCGGCTTTCCTTTGAGCATCTGATGTAAACAACTTTACCATACGTGCTAATTTGATCTCTAACTACTTATGAATAAGGTTCAATCTTAACTACAAAACTAGGTACATTGACTAGGGTCTGAATTCCCGGAAGGTTACATTTATGACGGTCGGGTCGGGTGTTTATAGCCCCTAATTAGTCTATTCTTTCCCACGGTATTTTTGTTCGAGAAGCTTGGCGAAACATCGCGACTCGACGGCGCGATGTAACATTATCCCCTTCTTAGTTATGATCGTCCCGATCATCATTTGTTCCATGGTATCGTGTAAGTCGATCGATGTGTACTACCCTCGGCTTTCCTCTCTGGCCTCGTTTAATGCGGTAGGTAACGTCGTTTATCTTCGTGATAATCTGGTATGGTCCTTCCCAATGAGCCTGCAGCTTCGGACTTTTTCCTTTCCTTCGTAGTGGGTTGTGCAACCAGACGAGAGTTCCTTCTTCGAAACCCATCGTATTCGCTCTACGATCGTACCGGGTCTTCATTTTTTCACCAGTTTTTAAACTATTCTCTCGAACTATCCTGTGCACTTCGTCCAGCTGACTACGAAGATCACTGACATAGTCGGTTACAGGCTTCGGAGCATCTGGCGGGGAACCAGTGATGGCGTCGATAGGAAGTCTTAGTTCGTGTCCAAAATTCACATTTGCAGGAGTCATACCAGTGCTGTCATGGGTAGCGGAACGGTATGACAACAAGAACAGAGGTATGTACTGATCCCAGTCACGTTGATGTGCGTCCACGACTTTAGCCAGGTGATTCTCCAACGTCTGGTTAAACCTCTCAACCATTCCGTCTGACTGTGGATGAGCTGCCGTTGTCCGCGTCTTTTGGATCCCGAGGCGGGTGCACATTTCCTGAAATAGGGCAGACTCGAAGTTCCTTCCTTGATCGGAATGCAGTTCCATCGGTACACCAAATCGACAGATCACTTCTTGCACCAACTTCTTTGCAACTGTCTTTGCTTCCTGGTTTGGTGTCGCGAAAACTTCGGGCCATTTGCTGAAGTAATCTTGCACTACGATGATGTACTTGTTGCCTTCTTCAGTCTCGGGAAATGGCCCGGCAACATCCACGGCAATGCGCTCCCATGGTGCCCCAACATTGTACAATTTTAGTTGTCCTTTACTTCTTGTCTTCGGTCCTTTTACTGATGCGCAAGCGGTGCACTTCCTGCACCAATCTTCTACATCCTCGCGGCTGTGTACCCAGTAGAATCGTTGACGAACCTTCACAAGAGTTTTCTTGACTCCTAGATGTCCACCAGAAACTCCATCATGAATGTGTCGTAGTAGAGATGCCACTTTACTCCGGGGAACAACAACCTGCATCGTAGTTTCTTTTCCATTGCTGCTTTCCCATTTTCGGTACAAGATTCCTTGTTCCAGAGTCAGGCTGTCCCACTGAGCCCAGTAACTTTTTGTGATTGGGCTGCAGGCTGACACGTCGCTCCACTGGGGCTTGTTTCCAGACTTTATCCAATCCAGTACAGGTCGTAAATCTCTGTCCTCCAATTGTGCTTGTCTCATATTTTCGCCGTTCCATTCGTCATCTGTTCTGTCCATCCTGATGACTCTGACTTCTTCTCGAGACTCGTGCTTTTCGCAGTGTTTACAGTCATCTGCACAAGGTCTTCTTGACAGGGCATCGGCGTTGCTATGGCCCTTTCCACTGCGATGTTCTGTCACGAAGTTGAACTCTTGAAGTTGCTCGATCCATCGTGCCACTTGACCTTCCGGGCTCTTAAACTGTAGAAGCCATTTTAGAGCAGCGTGGTCAGTTCTGAGCGTAAACTCCCTTCCGATGAGGTACTTGTTGAAGTGCTGAAGAGTCTTCACCACAGATAGCAACTCGCGGCGGGTGACACAGTAGTTTCGTTCTGGTTTGGATAATGATTTACTGAAGTATGCTATGACCACTTCTTGGTCTCCTTGGATTTGCGAGAGAACTCCTCCAATTCCCGTGTTGCTGGCATCAGTGGCCACAATAAATCTTCCATCTCTGGTAGGGTACCCCAAGATCGGCGTTTCACACAGTCGCTGCTTAAGATCGTTGAAGGCGGATTCACACTCTAAGTCCCATACAAATGTGCGCTTTTCTTCCGTCAGTCGATGTAAGGGTTTGGCAATTCCAGAAAAGTTCTTGACGAACCGCCGATAGTAAGCGCATAGTCCCAAAAACGACCTTACATCCGTTTTATTCTTCGGGGTAGGCCAAGTTTGAACAGCCTTGATTTTGTCAGGATCAGTTTGTACCCCGTTCTCCGAAATGATGTGTCCAAGGTAGCTGACTTTGGATTTAAAGAAGTCACACTTTTTGGCACTTAGCTTCAGGTTTGCTTCACGTAGACGGTTCAAAACCTTCTCCAGATTCTGCAGATGTTCAGTAAAATCACGGCCCAAAATGATGACGTCATCCAGGTACACCAAGCATACGTCTCCCAGTAATCCAACCATTACTCTGTCCATGAGACGTTCGAACGTTGCTGGAGCATTACACAGTCCAAATGGCATGACGTTGAATTGCCAGAGTCCATTTCCAATGCCCGTACTGAATGCTGTCTTCTCTTTGTCTTCTGGACTGATTTCTACCTGCCAGTAGCCACTTTTCAGGTCAACCGTTGAAAACCACTTCATTTCACTGAGCATGTCCAGTGTATCGTCTATTCGAGGCAAGGGGTAGCTGTCCTTCTTTGTGACTTCATTAAGCATTCTGTAATCTACGCAGAATCTGGTGGAGCCATCTTTCTTTTTCACCAGAACCACTGGCGATGACCAAGGACTTGTAGATGGTTCGATGACTTTTTCTTTGGCCATGTCTCGTATCATGTCTGCAACTTCAGCTTCTTTCGCCCATGGAATCCTTCGTGGCCTCTGTCGTATAGGTCTTGCGTCGCCAGTGTCAATTTTGTGTTTAACAAGTCCGGTACGTCCACAGTTGTTTCCAGCGGCGAAGACGTCTTTATACCGCATCAACAGACGTTTTGCTCGTGACAGCTGAGCGAATGTTAAGTTGTCTTTGGATGATTCCAGCAGCTGTGATATTTGATCTTCCGAGCTTGGTTCCGTAGAAGTAATATCCGTTCGTCGCAGGTACTTCACTTCTTGACATTTTCCAATTATGCTGTTTTTCTTCAGATGAACTTCTTCATTGCCAAGGTTAAGAATTCGCACACTGGCCGTTCTGTTTGTCATGAGCAATGTTCTTGCAGTAATCCAGGTCGGATGTGTGCCCTCATCTTCGGCAACTACACATAGTCCACTCTTGACTGTATTTGGAAATTTCACTCGAACAATATTTTGCGATTTTGGAGCCAACACGACGTCCTTGAGACAGTAAAGCTTACACGGTGCCGTTCCTTCGAAAAACACTTCTTGCTCGGGAAACCGGAGTACACCACGGGCCACATCCAATATGCACTGCTGCTTCTCCAAAAAGTCCAATCCCAGAATGCAATCGTCAGTTATGTTGGCAATAAGCACAGGATGAATGTATGAGTGCTCACCGATGACTATCTCCACATCTGTATCGCCAAGGACAGGTACTGACTGGCCGGTTGCTGTCCGTAGTGAGCATGCTGCAGATCGATGTTTCCGTGATATAAATCGTTGCAGGAATTCAGGCTTCACAATTGTGCGCGATGCTCCTGTGTCCACTGTGAACTTGCAGGTCTTGTTGTTCAGGGTGCCCTCGACGATTAAGCTGTTCCCGTTGCACACTTGTGTCACAGTGATGGTGGGGGCTCTCTCTTGACCAGCCAGCGCCCGCCCCGCGGCCCTGGCGACGTTTAGTTTAACGCCTCCTCATCCACTTGGGTCTCGCAATTTCTGACCCGTTTCTTCGTTTTCGGGCAATCGATCCGAATATGCCCTCTTTCTCCACACCCGTAACATGTCGGTCCATAACGGGGCTTCCTGGGTTCAGTCACCAGCTCCCGAACTCTGTATGGTTTGGTGTCCCGTCGGACTGCTTCCACTTCTAAAGCATGAGCCAGAGCGCTCTTGAGTGTCTGATGATGTCCCAATCGTACCGCAGCGCGTACCTCATCATCCCTGATTCCATCCACGAAGCTCTGTAGAGATGTCACCTCAATGGTTGATGGCGTCGACACGTAGGCTCGTCGGACCAACCTCTCGATTTCATCTGCCCACTGTTGCAATGTCTCTGTGGGCTTCTGGGTGCGCTCACGTAGTTGTGCCCTGTACGCATGCTCCATGTGCTTGTCTCCATAGCGCGTTTCGAGGGCTTCCAGCAGGGTCTTCAGGGTCCTTTCCTCTTCAGGTATGCGTTCCAGGATAAGCTGAGCGTCTCCTTTCAGCGCTAATGTGAGCGCTGTATTTGCGTGCTCGTCTGTCCAGCCGCAACTTTTGGACAGCGTTGTGAATTGGAATTTGAAGGCTGCCCACGAAGATGTTCCGTCGAAGTGCGGCAAATCTAGCCTGAAGGGCGAGGTCATAGTGGGACCCTGGCTGCTATGTCCAATTCCTCTTAACTTCAGTTTCTGAAATTCGTTGGCCAAGTCATTCACGGTCTGCTCATGTATGTCAAGCCGCCCTTCTACTTCCTTGATACTGGTTTCCACCATTTTGATCTTCTCTCCCATGCCGTCAAGCCCGCTCTGCAACTGACGTCCAATTGTCTCTTCCAGTTTGCGGCTAGCTTCTTGTTGGGCCATCTGTACAGCCTGTAGTGCAGCCTGTTGTTCCTGGCGAGCCTCCTCCTGTTTGCGGCTAGCTTCTTGTAGTGCAGCCTGTGCAGCTTGTTGATCTTGCCGCACATCTTGTAGTGCAGCCTGTGCAGCTTGTTGTCCTGCTAGGATAGCGGCTAGCATGGCCTCCAAGCCCCCATCCGTAGTTCGGCTCGCTGGCGCTGCTGCAGATGGCGCTGCCATGGTGGGTGCCATTGGTGTTGCTGCTGGCTCTTCCAATGTGAATGTTCCTCCTCCCGAAGCTTCGAGCTCCTTCTGCCGGGTTGCATCCATCTCTGCCTGGCGCCTGGTGCGTGGAGTACGCGTATCTTCCCTCGGAGTGATTGGCATCCCACTTCTGACACCAATTGTTACGTGCGGGGTGGTATTAAAATGCCAATCCGATGAGATGAACGTTTATTTCCACTGATCACTAGGTAAGCACAATGTTCCACAGTAGTTGTCCAAATCGTCTTGCACAATTATCAAAAGTCCGTTAACACACACTGAGGTCGTTGGTAATCACAATCACTGATTTCACTGTTCACAGTTCACAACACTAGTTCACTGATAACACTTAACGATCACTTGGTCGCTATCCGCGCTTAGATAGTTACACTGTCGCTTCCAGAGAAAGACTGACTCAAGCCGCGGTTTCAACGTCTTATATAGGACGAGAATATTTCTACAGAACTTTCCAGTATTGACTCGAAACAATAGACAAAAGACGTTCAATAAAAATCACAAACAAAAGGGGCGGCTTTCCTTTGAGCATCTGATGTAAACAACTTTACCATACGTGCTAATTTGATCTCTAACTACTTATGAATAAGGTTCAATCTTAACTACAAAACTAGGTACATTGACTAGGGTCTGAATTCCCGGAAGGTTACATTTATGACGGTCGGGTCGGGTGTTTATAGCCCCTAATTAGTCTATTCTTTCCCACGGTATTTTTGTTCGAGAAGCTTGGCGAAACATCGCGACTCGACGGCGCGATGTAACAATATCGTTAAAAAAAAAAATATACGGTCGAATTGAGAAACCTCTTCCTTTTTTTGAAGTCGGTTAAAAAACTAAAAAAGAACCGACTTCAATGCCGCGTTATTAGTTTTCAGTACCAATTTTGAGATGTGTATCTCCATATCTCTGGAGATACTAATCAGACCTCGATAAAATTAACATGGTACCACACTTGGGACAATTTCTTTCCAACAAAAAAATAATAATCAAAATGGGTTCATAAACGACGAAGTTATCTGCGAACAAACATTAAAAAAAAATTAAAAAACATATATACGGTCGAATTGAGAAACCTCCTCCTTTTTATGAAGTCGATTAAAAAGAAAATAACATACAGATGAATTGAGAACCTCCTCCTTTTTGGAAGTCGGTTAAAAAGTAGCTTACCACCAGCAAGGAGAAAATCTGCCGCCATAACTTTATGATGTCCCGACAACATACATTCCTTGACAGTTGAGTCAGAGTATTCTAGGCCTAACGTGGTCACTATCTTCATCATGTGGGAGCACAGTAGGTAGAGCTGAACGCGACATAACATGTAACGTCGATACACTACTTAACAATATACGGAGTGCATATGTGCATATCTTGTTATTTCTTCCCCCACACCAACTGAGAGGACACGTACTGTAAGTAAGGGTTGTGCAGAAGTTCCCCTACAAAGGGCACTGCTGGTAACCGCACCCAGGTTACCGCACAATCATATCATTGCTTACCATCAAGCGAGAAAGTGGTCAAACGCTAACCTACAAGATATTAAAAACAAAACAATTTATATTATTACACATGTTAGTTAAAGATTTACCATTTAAAACAGTGTTTATAAAATAACTCCTAGCAAAATTCCTTCTTTATCAATGTATCAAGACACATTATCCACGCTCAAATATTGTAATTAAAAAATTCGTATAAAAGGTTAATGCGTTAAATAATAATTGATAAAGTCAAAATGATTCGGCGAATTCTGGTATTTTTGTTTATTTTGGGTGAGTACCTACTTACTTACTTGACTTATTTTTATACTAGCTGCATGCCGCAGCTTTGATCGCGTTAAAAAGTATCGTATGTTGTAATCCAGGTTACATACTATTTGTATGCCTTTTTAACCGACTTCAAAAAAAGGAGGAGGTTTCTCAATTCGACCGTATATATGTTGTTTTTTTTTATGTTAGTTCGCGGATAACTTCGTCGTGTATGAACCGATTTTGATTATTCTTTTTTTGTTAGAAAGGAGATATCCCAAGTGTGGTACCATGGTAATTTTATCGAGGTCTGATTAGTATCTCCAGAGATATGGAGATAAACACCTCAAAATTGGTACTGAAAATTAATAGCGCGGCATTGAAGTCGGTTGTTTTTAACCGACTTCAAAAACAGGAGGAAGTCTCTAAATTCGACCGTATATATGTTTTTTTTTAGTTTTTTAAGCGATCTTATTTTTTAGTTTCATTATGGCTCCACATGATTAATGTATTTATTAGCGTCATAAAGTTATTCAAGTCATAAAGATGTGTCAAAGTCACATTACAGGTCGAGTTGAAGTCATAGTCTAGTTCAAGTCATACCCTCAGTAAACATGTGGACTTTACTGAAGAATTTCAGTGGAATTTTGGTGTGAACACAAATAACATGTTTTTCAACATTGTGCTATTTCCCTACGCTCGCACACATTCACCGGCACTTAATGGTTAACAATCTACATTTATTACACATTAACTCGCGGAAGAACACACGTTTAAGGAAAAAATACAATGAGAACGCACACACTTTTTTACGTTTCCGCCAAAACTCCTACTCACTAACTTAATTTAATATACAAGCACCTAGATGGCGCTGAAGCATGTTGCATCATTCTCCTTTTAAAATATGTTCAAAATCGCGAGAATAAAAATATAAATACGTAATAACTTCCTGTGCCCCGCGGTTTCGCCCGCGTTAAAAGGTATCCTTTGTCAAACTTTATCATCTAATTTATCCATGTGCAAAATGTCAGCTAAATCAGACAGTAATGTTTAATCATGAAAAGGTCACAAACAATACATAGTCATTTATTTTGATAATATTCGTTATAAGCGTAAACTTACAGCATTGTAAAAATACTGCATACAATCTATAAAATAAAAATAAATAAATAAAATGAGCAAATATCTACCATTAATTACAAATTATTTGACCAAATCATCAAAAGTGTATATCGCCGTCTAAACAAACTGACATTCGCATTTATACTATGGTGTTGATTAAAGTCATCAAACGCTTTCGTTTATAAGTACTAAAAGTTTTTAACCGACTTCTAAAAAGAAGAAGGTTTTCTATACGACTTTATTTACCTACCCAATTTGGATATTTTTTTGAGCGGGTATATTTTCCGTTTGGTCTCATTGTGAATTCATCGAGACTTGATGAGTATCTCCAGAGATATTGAGATAAATATCTCAAACTTGCTTCTGAAAATGATTAGCGCCGTATTCTAAAGTTGCGGGCACACCGCAGCGTCCTGCGTGCGCGATCTAGGCGGCGATCAGATAGCGCAGTAGTATTTGTACCGACTGGTTCACATCAAACGCGATCAAAAACAATTGAAAAGTACTGAGATCGCACCCGCAGATAGCAGGACGCCGCGGTGTGGCCGTACTTCAAGTCGTACTTTTTTAGGTTTTTGAACATAAAATAATTTATATAATATTATCTATTTTCAGGTATTGTCCTACCCACGTGTCATCCTACAATGCAATTTTCAGTCCATCCCGAAAATAGAAAGCTTTGCATGAAGTACTGTTTCATACCACGATTTCCTATTAAAATACAACGCAGAACAAAACTAAAGTCATCTAATAATAAAGAATCAGATTCTAACGCAATGATCCAATCCAGAGATGGCAGCACTGATTCTAAAAGTGTAATTTCTCTTTTGAGTAGTGTTGTTTCTCGCACGGGGAGTGGAAATTCTAAGCCGAGTAAAACTGAAACTGAATTGGACAGTAATAGTGAAGGCATTATTAATAATTTTTATAACAATATAGCTAGCTACCTGTATGATTATAATGACGTTAAACAAGGTGATTCTTATTCGGGTAGAACACAAATTGAATCTGGTTTGGGTAGTAAACAATTTGATTATACATTGGGTAGTACGAAGCAAAATTCCAACAATAAAGAAATTGACAGTTTGAGTAGACAATCTTATGAAAATATGGGTAGTACGCAGCCAGATTCCAGTAATAAACAATTTGATTCTGGTTTAAGTAGTAAACAATTTGATTATAATTTGGGTAGTACACAGCAAGATTCAAGTTACACACCATTTGGTTCTAGTTCAGGAAGTAAACAATCCGGTTCAAGGTCGGGTAATCAATTTGATGATAGTTTGGGTGGTAAACAATTTGATGATAGTTTGGGTGGTAAACAATTTTATGATAGTTTGGGTGGTAAACAATTTCATAATAGTTTGGGTAGTGTAAAGATCAATTTTGGTTCAGGTGGTAAACAATTTGAGTCTGGTCTCAGTGGTAAACAATTAGAATCTGCTTTTGGAACTTCCCAGTTTGATTTTAATTACGGAATCACAAAGCACAATTATTTTGGTGGTAATAATGTGGATAATGGTTTTACGTGGTCGTATAATAATAAGCCATATAGGCAAAATGTTGGATTAAGTTTTTAGTTAAAACAATAACCTTTCCACACTTTTGTAATTTTAACAGATCTATGTATAAAATTAGGTAACGTAATTGTAATTCTTAGGTCTTAGGAAATAATAGTATCTACTTATATAAATGCAAAAATTAAACAAAACAATTTTTATGTAATATTATCATATTTAATGTATTTATTTTTAAGGTTAGCGTTTGACCACTATCTCACCTCATTTATATTATAATGTAGGCGTAATGAAGTATAATCTATTTTTTTACTCATAATTATGGATATTTTATATACTAAAGAACCGACTTCCATGCCCCGCGAGTTAATTTCAGTAGCAAGTTTGAGACGTTTATCGTCATATCTCTAGAGATACTTATCAGATCTCGATGAAATTACAATGGGACCACCTCAAAAATGTACCCTACCGATTAAAAAAAGAATCATTCGAATCGGTTTACAATTGACAGAGTAATCGCGTAATATACACAAAAAAACGTAAGGATGAATTGAGAACCTCCTTGTTTTTGGATGTCAGTTGAATATATTATACAGGGTGATTCATTGAGAAGGGACTATAAGGGCAGGTACCTCTTTCGTTAAAACGAGCTGAGAAAACTGTCCACTATTTTTTACTACACGTTGACATTGAAAAAAATATTACAGTAAGCAAGAAAATGGGCCATTTACAAAAATACTTTTTGATGCCGTTCGATCCGATTTCTTGTAGGGTCTCTTTCGGACCAATACCCGGTTATGGTACTTTAAAAATCGCAAAAAAATCTTTTTTCGTACATTTTTTAAGAAATTGAGAAACTACCATTATCGTGAACATATTTGTTGATGCCAAAAAATAGTGAACAGTTTTCTCAGAACGCGTTTTGCTGTAGCTACAACGGAAGAGGTGACCCTTATCTCCTTTTACCCTCCTTTATGGTCCCATTTTAAAGATCCATCCTGTATAAATAGGTACTTAAATACAAAGCTATATACAACCGAGGCCAGGAGCTTGATTGGAGATATAGGGCGGAAATTGAAGGAGAAGACGGGTGAATCCCACTCCGGCTCGTACCTGGTGCAAAGGTTATGAGTACCTTTACACCAGGTACAGTTGGGATTACTTTCATAGTATTTGAACTTGTATATTAGAAAATATTTTTAGCTATATATAATATTACAAATATATAATTATAATAATAAATGAAACAATAAATATTTTTATACATAAATAAGTTTGTTAAGACTTCATTTTACTACATAATAAAATATACATACATGTTTTTTTTTTCTCATTTTCCTTAGTATGTATAAATTAAAACTTTAAGGCGTGTTTTTATATCACAAAATAGGAAGGTACAAAAACAATGTAGTTATTTATAGAGTTTAATATAATTATTGTAAAAATAAAACAAGTAACCACTACATTACATACATTACATACATACATACATACATACTACATTACAATGACACTACATAGAAAATTTGACATTTTTTAAATACCAGGATAAGGCTATCGTTTGACCACCATCTCGCGTAGTGGTAAGCGATGGTGTGGTCGAAAATTAAGATAGTTTCATAACTAAAACAAGGGACTTCCATACAGCGCGAGTGAGCTTCAGTAGCAAGTTTGAGACATTTATCATCATATCTCTGAAGATACTTATCAGATCTCGATAAAACTTAAATGAGACCACCTTGGGATTAATGGGCTAAATGGAAGAACCTCCTTCTTTTTGGAAGTTGGTTGAAAATAGTGAATACGCTAAGCCTGGAATGGTCTGACTTTTGAGGGCACTGCTGCCGGAACACCGTAAGGTTATCGTGGCAGGTCTTTTCCTTGATTGTGGTAAATTACTTTTTGGTAGCAAGTCAGGCGAAACATTGGTATAATACTCCTACCCCTCTGTGAAAAACGTGACTAAATAATTGGCATTTTGGTCTTAGACGTGAGAGAGAGGTCTTAAAAATACTATTTGAACCTGGTCTCTACGGTCCTATGATCTCAACCCCCATGAATCGAAAATTAATAGCAGCTTGTTTGTGCCTCTTAAGGTGTTTAAATTGTCCGAAAGAAATCGCTTTAAGCCATAAGACCGCCCTTTGCATTACTTAAGGTACGGCCACACCGCGGCGTCCTGCGATCTGCGAGCGCGATCTCAGTACTTTTCGATTGTTTTCTGATCGCGTTTGGTGTGAACCAGTCGGTACAAATACTACTGCGCTATCTGATCGCCGCCTAGATCGCGCACGCAGGACGCTGCGGTGTGTCCGTACCTTTATAGTATCATGTATATTGTTTCTGTTCTTTTGATGTGCAAATAAAGATTTATTTTTTAGTTTGATGTGCTATAAAAGCATGTTTTTAACTATATTTATTTTGTTTTTAGTATTTGTTGTTAAATCCCCCATAGTAATACATACTTTTTGAAAATTTCAAGTATATACCTATTACGGTTAAGAAGATACAGCCTGTAAAGTGGGGACAGACAGACGGACGGACGAAGTCGACAGCGAAGTCTCAGTAATAGGGTTCCATTGGTACCCTTTGGGCTCGGAACCCTAAAAGCTAAAATTTTCACAGAACGAAAATATCAACTCTTCATTTCAGCAGTAGGGTAAACATAATTCGTATATCTGATATGTTATCGTTTAACGTTAACGTTTATAAAATGATAACAATCGTGGAAAATTGAATAAAATATTTTAAAACTAAATTGTTAAAGATTAATCCGACATTTTTAAATATTACTAATCGATGTTAAATATTTAACTAAATAAGCATAAGCATTTAATATTTACGATAGCTTAAGTAGCGTGAATTATTTTTAAAAGGAAAACCTATGTAAAATATTGTTTTACTTCAGTATGTAGGTAGTAAGTAACATTTTAAGTCCTCGACCATGTTAGTCCACTGTTTTATTTTAATTATAATTGGTAAGTTCTTTGAATTAATTTTAAATATTTAACTCCGTCCCGCGGTCTTTTAGATTATGGTTAATATACCATATAAAATAATAAGCCTAAATAAAAAATCCTATCCTATCCTATTCATTGTTCATTGTCCCACAAAAAAACTAGGGCTCTGCCGTTTGTAGTTTGGGAGAAAATTTAAATAAATTGCAACATTTTGAGGACGAACTCGAAAACAGGTTTGTTTTTTTTTATACTTTATAGGCTAGCGTTTGACCACTATCGCACCTGTTGGTAAGTGATGATGCGGTCGAAGATGGTAAGCACGTTAGGCCTAGAATGGGAACTGGCTCTCAAGGATGGCTGCCGGAATACATTAGATGTTTTGGTGACAGATTTTCTAACTTGAGGGTGGTAGCTGGCCAGGCGGACACTAGATAGTGCCCTACCACCATGCGGGGGTTGTTGGTTTCTTAACGATGTTTTCCTTCACCGGAGGGCCACTGTGAAAAGCGCACATACATTTTTCGATAGAAAAATCCATTGGTGCACGGCGGTTTGAACTCGGTACCACGGCATCAAAGCCGACCGTTCTCCCGATTACGCCACCGGGCCCTCAACTCAAAGGTAAAACGCAATTTTCTCGAAAACTATAGATTTCCGCGGAACATACATGGGGATTCTCTGGGAAGCTCTTGGAGTCCTCCGTCGATGGTTTTCGTTTGGACCATATGAAACCCGACACCCTGATACATATTATCTCATACTATAAGAATCTTTGTCCTGACATACTGACTGACTGACAGACAACGCACAGCCTAAACCGCTGGTCGTAGAGACTTGAAATTTGGAGGGTATATTTGTCTTAGTACGTAAAGGAGTACTGAGAAAGGATTTTTCAAAAAATCACCCCTTTAGGGGATGAAATGGAGGTTCAAAGTTTGTATGGAGTAACAAGATTAGATAGTATTTTCTATTCGAAACTTCACACGAGTGCTTCCTTAAAAATACTAATACTTGTTTCAGGCTTTTTTAAATTCCACCCCTCAGAGGGTGAAATTGGGTACCAATGTCTGAAAATCAATATTGTTTCGGATTGCGCTGAAATTTGGCATGCAGATAGTTATTACGACGTTAGTTCCCTCTGATTTTCTAAAGTTCACCCCTTAAGGGGATGAAACGGGGGTTCAAAGTTTGTGTGGAGAAACAAGATTAGATAGTTTTTTTCTATTAGAAACTTCACACAAGTGCTTCAGTAAATAAATAAGTGATAACGTGTTTCAGGCTTTTTCAAAATTCAACCCCTGCAGGGCTAGCATGGCGAGGGGACTATTTATCCCTGGGAATAGATAAAAATCTTTTCCCCATCTGTCATTTTGTCCACATTCAGAGCATGGGCGCACAGGTGGATATATTTGTCACGGTGGATATGGAGGGAATAGCCTTGTCCCCTTCATTGTTGCCATACATTGAAAATAAATTAAAATTGTATTATCAGTCATCATTATTTGATTCAAGTCGTCAGTTTTGATGTTTTGTTTTTCTTTTTAGTTTCATTATGACTCCACACAGTTAGTGTATTTAGCCAGTGTTAAGTACATTATTATCTCTTCTCTATCTTTATGTATATATGTAATTCTACTGTACGTGTGTATGTCACTGAACTCCTCCTAAACGGCTGGACCAATTTAGATGAATTTTGGAATCAAGAATCAAAGAATCAAAGCATTTATTCAGTATGTAGGCAGTATTAATATACGCACATATACACGTCAAAATCATAAATCATAACCAATTATCAAGTAAACATAGCAAAAGCAGAATTTAACGCTTTGAATTAGAAAAAAAAAAGTAATGAACCATTCAGCTGTCATCCAATCGTTTACGTCAAAATATAAAAAAAAATGTAAGTACGTTAAAACCAACCATACATGTAACTGTGTGTTTCAGTACTTCAGACAATTTTTATATTAAAAAAAAAAAATAGTGAAATAGTGAAACACAACTTAGAGAAACGCATACCGATCACAGTACATATCATGGATATATTTCCGAATCCGAAATGGAATCCGATCCGAATGGAACTGATAGTCCGTCTGTCAGATGCATAATATTATTTTGGTATGTGTGTTTGAGTTAGTCCGTAGATGGTTTAGATACATAATTGGACCCGATAGGTGGCGCTGCGAGACAAAGTCTGCCGGATCCGCTAGTATATATATAAAATTCTTATGTCACAGTTTTAGTGTTTATACTCCTCCTAAACGGCTTGACCGATTTTGATGAAATTTTATATGTATATTAAGTAGGTATGATAATAGGTTTACAACTAATTTTTAATACCCCTAAGTGTTAAGGGTGGCCCAAACGCGGGCAAAGCCGTGGGACGCATCTAGTATATATATATAAAATTGTTTGTGTTTTCGAAAATGCTCTTAATGTATTTTTTCCTCAAACTTGTGTTCTTCCGCGAGTGCTAAGTGTAATACATGAGAAAAAATCTACTAAATTGCAATATATTTTTCAGTTACGAAAACGTTCACAAGGTCGATAAGTTAGTTTGAGAATCGTGAGATTGAGATTGTTTCGATTTATTTGTAAATTTTTAGGCACTGTTCTAACTTATTCTTTGGCACTGCTTTAAGTCAAGTTCCGTGTCTGGCAATTTATTCGGCATACCTCGCGATTAAAAGAAAAAAGTAAAAAGAAATGCATAGATCGAGTGGGAAAAAGTAAGTAAGTATTGTGTATATATTTTACATGTCCATGTAACGGTAAAATCAGAAAATATGTAATTTACGTTCCATGTTGTGCGTTTCTAATAACGAGAAAATGTAGATTTAATACGCACGCGCCATTTTTAGGCAAATTGCGGTGATAGATAAACATAAACCCACCTCTTATAATAGTAGATAAATGTGTCCTCTTTAAATGTCAAATATCGCAGTTATTCCCTTTCCCTCTGTCGTCCATGCTTTACAAGGTGGAAATACTTAAACGTCAAATGATATACGGGGATAAATATTGTCTTTCCACTTAGCCATGCTCTGACAGGTAGAGAAAACAATTTTATCTCTTTTCAGAGGAGTAAAACAGGGGACAAAAATGTTATCCCCTCGCCATGCTGCCCTGCTGAGAGGGGTAAAATGGGGTAACAAAGTGTGAAAATCAATATTGTTTTGGATTGCGCTGAAATTTGGCATGCAGGTAGTAATTATGACGTTAGTATCTGTTAAGAAAGGATTTTCCAAAATTCACCCCTGAAGGGGATAAAACGGGGGTTCAAAGTTTGTATGGAGAAACAAGATATAAGATATCTTTTCTATTCGAAACTTCGCACAAGTGCTTCAGTAAATAAATAAATAAATAAATATAAATACGTGTTTCGGGCTTTTTCCAAATGCCACCCCTAAAAGGGTGAAGTGGAGTAACAAAGTCTGAAATCAATATTGTTTCGGATTGCGCTGAAATTTAGAATGCAGATAGTTGTTATGACGTTGGTATCCGCTTAGAAAGGATTTTCCAAAAATTCTCCCCGGATATTACTTATTATTTTTAATTATATATATAAACTTATAGATTTACTTAAGTACTTCTGTAAATAAATAAGTAAATACGTGTTGCAGGATTTTTGCAAGGGGTTGGTAAAAAAGTCTGAAAATCAATGTGGATTTTCGAGTTTTATAAATATGAATCCCTATTTTCCTTAGTCACGCAATAACTTGATAACGGTTGAACCGATTTGGCTTTTACTTCTTTGATGTCTTTTATGATAGAAATGTTTTTACAAAATAAAAGATTTAAGTAAATAAAAGAAGTCTTTAACGCAGGCGAAGCCGCGGGACACTTCTAGTTATACCATAAGATTAGACCTGTGTCGATTGTGATTGATCGAATCTTTTTGATTCGATCGCGACCTGTATATGCATGATCGAATCATGGATCTCTAAAAGATTCGATCTTATTTGACTCAGTCTCGAATACCAGTCTCGTGTCTTTTATTCGAATGCTTAAGCCGCATTTTTATTAGGGGACATTTGTTGCGCGACTCTGTCGCTCGACACGAAATTCACGTGTCCCGCGCGATGTCGCCCGACGTCGTCCGACGTCGCTTGGGACATTTACGGGTCGCGCAACTTCTCGCTAGTCGACGGTCTGCGAGCGTCGACACGCGCGACCTTCGTGTCCCTCGACAGTAGCCGGACAGGCTTTGACTAGTGAGAACGTGTGTCGCTTTGTGTTCCTGCTGCACTGAACAACACTACTACCTCGGGCGACATACTGATCACGACTGGCTAATGTAAACGAGTCATATGTCGCGGGACATTGTCCCACAACTTTTGCAGAGACATCTACGTGAATGTCGGGCGATTTGTTCCCGCGACATGTCCCCTAGTGAAAATGCGGCTTTAGTCTGAATATTGCTGTCTAAATAATTATTAATTACGATACTTTACAAACAGGCGACATGTTCATTAGATCAAAAATAGGTATTCGTTTTCATCATGACAAATAACATTAATATCATTATTCTAACCATCATCCGTTCAGTTCAGCATTCGTCATTCGGTCATATACTCATACAATACAACAAAGTACAATTTCGATCTTTTCGATCATTTGGGTCGCAGTTCGTTTGTACTTTATAGCACAAACAAACAAACTGCAACCTGCAACCGAAATGACCGAATCTTTTGGACCCGATCACTATATGAGTCGGTCATGATCGACACAGGTCTATATAAGATGCATATAATTATGCATAATCATATCATAAATAAAGGCGGACAGACAGATAGACGTACGGACGGACGGACAGTGAAGTATCAGTAATAGGGTTCCGTTGGTATCCTTTGGTTTCGGAACCCTAAAAATGTCACTTGCGTGTTTTAACGCCGTACAACGCCATCTATCGGATGTGTTAGGAACATACTCGAGCCGGCTTTACCCGAACGTGACCCAAACAAACTATTAATTATTCTGTACCTGAACATACATAATACATAGGTACTAATAATATATATTATTTCAGACAGTAGTTGATGTGATACAATTAAACTGAATTTAGATTCCTGTAATCCCTTCCAGTAGATATATATCTTAAAGTAGCTAACAGCCGTTCTTCCGCCGACACAGCTGGTCTCATATTTGTATCTTTTTTTGTTATGATAGGTTATAACATTTCCAGTAATTCGTTAAAAGTTTCCTTGTCCATTCCTAGGAAGTAATTTCGCTTTAATCGCTGAGATTCGATCGTTCTTTTAACCAACGCTTCATCCACTTTCTCTTTTTTTGTTTTTGTCGTCAATTGCACACAAATATCTTATAGAAAGGTACACTTTTTGTAGTTTGGATAAATTAGGAGCTATTTCTACAGTACGATACGTTACGTGCACGATACAAGTACGTGATTTCATGCCAGAAGACGACTCGCGACTGATTCGCTAGCGTGTTGGCGCGTGGATTAGATCCGTGTAGCCAAAACACAATCCGCTGATGGAAACTTAGTTCCCACCAAGGTAACCTCTGTTGAAACGCTGGATTACATCCGTCTAGAATACGCTTAAGTGATAAGGCTCAGTATCATCATATGCCCAAAATAAAGTGCTCAGCGCGCTTAACGAAAGTGAAAACTTCACTTCAAAAAACATAATAGATTATTTGTTTTAGTGGTGTCCGAATCATCGGCTCGTCCTCAATACCAGTGCACGATTCCTTGTCCCTTCACGTATCCAATACCCCCCGGGAACCAGGGTCCCCCCTCTACACCACAGCAGGTCAACACAGGACCTGCAGATCCTGGACTGAGTACACCTCCACCGCCGCAAACACTTCACATAGTCGTGAGGACAGGTAATTACAATTTTACATATTAAGTTTTATGTAAAATATAAAATTTATATAATAATTTAAGACCGTTTAAAAAACTAAAAGAACCGACTTTAAACGTCGCGCTAGTCAAAGTATACAGTAGACGAAGTAACTATTATATAATCTGTGCCAGTAGTTAATATGTCGTCCAGGTATGTAAACGTATGGTAATACAAATGTCGATATATTAAAAACGGCTCGGCCGATTTTGTTTAAATTTAAAGAGGATCACCTGGGAAGGGTACCCTTTAAAACAAAATAAGAATTTTCGAAATCGGTTCAGGCATCTTCGAGTAATCGATGAACATACATTAGAAAAAAAGATTCCGACGAATTGAGAACCTCCTCCTTTTTGTGAAGTTGGTTAAAAAGGGGCGTAGAAAGATGCGTTAGAATTGAAACTTCCAAGTTCATTCAATTTATTTCTCATTTTGTACAACTCCATCTGTTGAACTTTAGCGAATACGTCTTCGTAGTTACGCCGTTCTACAATAGAGGGCGTTTATAAACATAAAATATAACATGACGCTTACGTTACTTCCGCTGCCTTAGGACCGTGACGCTACGTCATTTCCGTCAAATTATTAATTAAATAATTAATTTACCCCAATGCACCTAAAGACATTTCAATATTTTTTTATTATGACTATAATAATGAAGTTTTTTTAACTGACTTCAAAAGGAGGAGGTTCTAACTTCGGATGTTAATATTTTATTTGTTTTTATGTTCCGGCATAGCTGAGATCGAGATGTGGAATCACCTTCCTCGCGATATTTTCCCATAGGAGATTGATCGGAATTGCTTCATAATTAAGATAGTTTAGGAACTAAAACAACCGACTTCCATGCCCCGCGAGTCAGTTTCAGTTGCAAGTTTGAAACGTTTATCGTCATATCTCTGGAGGTACTTATCAGATCTCGATGAAATTACAATGGGACGGACTACCTCGGACCGATTAAAAACATCATCATTCGAATTGGTTTACAATTGACGAAGTAATCGCGTAACATACATACAAAAACATACAAAAACCTCGTCCTTTTTGAAATTCGGTTGAAAGGAAGAGTCAACAGATTCCTCTACTTTAACTGTATTTCTATTGTATATTTCAGAAGCAGTGAAGAAGGATGATTTTGAAAGAGTGTCTACACATCATCACACAAACCCCAAAAAATTCTGTACTTGTATATCTTCTATACCCGGTGCTATAATGGATTCCATTTTGAGTGGGGAAGTTACCGTAATATAACCACTTAATCATTAAATAAATAATAAAAACTAAAAAATATATATTTGTCTTTTTTATTCTAGAGACGATGGATGAAGGAAGATTGACGAAACAGATTTATGAGATGAGTGTGAATGGGCCAGTAGAGGCCGACCTAGGCGAACGTATCACGACCAGATCGGAGACGTTTTATAGAAAGGCCAAGTCAAAAGTACCTATAACCGAGCATGTATGAAGGCGCTCATGAAAGTGGAAGAAGCGAAGGAGGTATGTCAGGATCGTAGCATGTGGAAAGAAGTAGTATCTGCCTATCCCAACCGGGAAAAGGCGTGATTTTACGTATGTATGTATTTTATAACGTTTTCATTAGCTTCACTTGTACAACTAACTAACAATGTAAAAAAAATCTTGGAAGTCAATTTAAATCTACTGAAAGCCAGCGTATTGGTTTTTTAGGGTCTATGGTCAAAAAAATCTAGACATTTTTGTGCTGAGACTGGTCTGTTTCAGCACCTCGCATTGCATTCCTTTTTGTTTTGTTTTTTATAGTTTTTAACCGACTTCAAAAAAAGGAGGAGGTTTCTCAATTCGACCGTATATATATATATATATTTTTTTATGTTTGTTCGCGGATAACTTCGTCGTTTATGAACCGATTTTGATTATTCTTTTTTTGTTCGAAAGGAGTTATCCCAAGTGTGGTACCATAATTTTATCGAGGTGTGATAAGAATCTCCAGAGATATTGAGATAAACATCTCAAAATTGGTACTGAAAATGAATAGCGCGGCATTGAAGTCGGTTCTTTTTTAGTTTTTAACCGACTTCAAAAAAAGGAGGAGGTTTCTCAATTCGACCGTATATATATATATTTTTTATGTTTGTTCGCTGATAACTTCGTCGTTTATGAACCGATTTTGATTATTTTTTTTTTATTCGAAAGGAGATATCCCAAGTGTGATACCATGGTAATTTTATCGAGGTGTGATAAGTATCTCCAGAGATATTGAGATAAACATCTCAAAATTGGTACTGAAAATGAATAGCGCGGCATTGAAGTCGGTTCTTTTTTAGTTTTTAAACGATATTATTTGTCAAGATAGTTATAAATAAAATATCTAACTGAAATATTTAACTGTAATATTTAACCGAAACACTCAACCGAAATATTCAACCAAAACATTCAACATAAATATTTAACTAAAATATTAAAGTGAAACGAGTTGGGAGCGACGGAGTCGGCAGTCGCAGCGTCGTCGAGTGAAGGCAGCGACGCAGCAAGTCGGCGCGTGCACCAGGGACACGAGCCACGAGCTCCACTCCCAGCCAGGTGGTGGTGCGTACAGGTGCAGTGGGTGGCAGAGCATCGCAGGTCGTTGTCCCTGGTGCACGCGCCGACTTGCTGCGTCGCTGCCTTCACTCGACGACGCTGCGACTGCCGACTCCGTCGCTCCCAACTCGTTTCACTTTAATATTTTAGTTAAATATTTATGTTGAATGTTTTGGTTGAATATTTCGGTTGAGTGTTTCGGTTAAATATTACAGTTAAATATTTCAGTTAGATATTTTATTTATAACTATGTGTTCAAATCGCGAAAGTTTAAAGTTTACATTTGTCAAGATGTCAAAATATTTTCATATCTTCTGTAACTTGAAGACGGCTGAGTATTTTTTTTTTGTTTCTTTCTTTCTTCTTTCTTTCTTACTTTTTATTGTAATATCGAAATGAAAGATTTGCGTACATGTAGTTCGAATGATAATACTATAATTTGCTATCTTGGAGCTGATCATGGGGTGGATAGTGGAAACCTTCAGTGGCTTCTCAGAGGATAAGAGGATGTAGTCACGCATCTACTTTTTAGTTTAAGCGTGTTTTGTTAGTTTTATCAACCGACTTCCAAAAAGGAGAAGGTATACAATTCGTCTGTATATATTTTTTTTCGTTCGTCAATAACTGCGCTAATTCTGAACCGATTTGAATTTTTTTTTTCATAGGTGGGTTCATCTTCATTTCAATTTTAACAAAATCTCATAATTATCTTTAGAGATATGACGATAAACTTCTCAAACTTGCTACTGAAACTGACTCGCGTGGCATGTAAATAGTTTTTTTAAAACCATTTGTTTTTATTTATTAACCGACTTCACAAAAAAGGAGGAGGTTCTCAATTCGTCGGTTTTATTTTTTTATGTATGTTCACCGATTACTCGAAGATGCCCTGGGTGGTCTTTTTTTTAATTTTTACTAAATCGGCCGAGCCGTTTTTAATAAATCAACATTTGTATTACGACGCATTTACTTATCTCGACGACTTAACTACTGGCACAGATTATGTAATAGATACTTCGTCTACGAGCTACTTTGACTAGCACGACGTTTGAAGTCGGTTCTTTTAGTTTTTCAAACGATATTTAATTATTTTTATTTATTTTATTAATAAGTTTTTGTTATCTAATCTTGCAAATTAAATTTGATCCACTTCCCGGTTACCGATTGAGCTGAAATTTTGCATACATGTGTAAATCGCGTGACAATGCAATATTATGATAACATGGTGCTGATCTGATGATGGAGGTATAAGGTGGCCAAAGGTACTCCTAAACTACACATGTTATACCCGTTGTGTTTCGGCTCGTTGGATTTCTCTTGACTTACTCTGGTCCTAGGTTATATTAAAGCTTGTGTTTTAAAAGGTTTTTATAAATATTTCTTGTTTAGTTTTTAACTATCTTCAATATCAAAACAATAACTAACATTTTTATGCAACAATATACAGCATTTTGTAATGTTGGAGCTAAGATAAGGGGCAATTATTGTTCAACCTTTTTTTATGGTAAAAGGTAACAGGACAAGCACGACGCTCGCCTGATGGTAAGCGAAGACGTCTACCTATTACAGATACAGCGGCATGCAGAATTCTGATCTGCCAGAATTTTGGATGTCACTGCACTTCGCCTGTTACCTTGAGACACAAAGATGTTGAGTCTCAGATGCCCTGTAATTTAACTGGACACCTTGCCATTTCAACCGAAAAAACATTTCTATTTTACGGCTGAAAATTAATTGGCAAAGTGGTGGTACCGCCCCAAGCGGACTAGCAGAAGTCTTACCACTACAAAAAACAAAAAAAAAAAAAAAAACAACTTTTAGCTCTAGACTATTTAGCATGTATTTCTAGGTCAAATGGACGCTCTTCCATCACTCCACACTCCTACCTAAGCCGATCTATTTAACATAAAAGCATCTAAATGGCGCTGGAGTAGGTTTTTTAACCGACTTCAAAAAAAGGAGGAGGTTTCTCTATTCGACCGTATATTTTTTTTTTTTTTTTTTTATGTTTGTTCGCGGATAACTTCGTCGTTTATGAACCGATTTCGATTATTCTTTTTTTGTTCGAAAGTAGATATCCCAAGTGTGGTACCATGGTAATTTTATTGAGGTATGATAAGTATCTCCAGAGATATTGAGATAAACATCTCAAAATTGGTACTGAAAATGAATAGCGCGGCATTGAAGTCGGTTGTTTTTTAGTTTTTAAACGATATTATTTTTAAATTTTATTCATTATAGTCAAGCGTTTGGCGACTAGGTTGCACAGTTCTTCTAACCTATCCTGCATCGCGCAAACGATATTTTCCGCAATGGTTCTAAACCAGATGCACTTGATTCATCATCAAATATCTTAAAATTTGAAATGTATGAATAACATTTCGCATTTATTATTATTATTATATATATATATTTTTTTTTTTTATAAAGATTACTCGCAATGTGGGTTGCACATTACTAGTATTCTTGTTAACCCCTCCAACTAAGCTAAATATGCTTGTGTCTGGAGTGGGTTCACGTCAATAGTGCAATGGGTGGGGTGGGGATCGAACTCACGACCTCTCGATCGCCAGTCCGACACCCTATCCATTGGGCTATTGCCGCCTTTTAAATAGGAATTATAAGTAGGAGGGATATTATAAGTAGGAAGCAGGCGTTTGTGCTGAGATTGGACCAGTGCTTGAGCATTGTTTTAAAATTCCGATCTTGATATCCTTTCATTTCTTAAAAATTGAACACTTACAATTGAACGCTATCTCAGTGTCACTGTAAGTATGAACTGTAAGTACGAACCACACCGCGGCCTCATGCGTCCGCGTGCGCGTTCGCGATCTGGGGCCTTATTCAGTATTACCAATGAGATAACGCGTTCCTTAACGCGCCACGTTACGTAATTGAAAAATTGTATTCTGTATGCCACACGATAGGTAAATTATAAAAAACGCGCGCGTTACACGTCCTCATATGTCACGATATTTTGACAGCTCAAAACGCGCTCATAACCTTACCCTACTGCGTTTTAATTGGCATAGAGAATACCATAACGCGGAGATAACGTAACACGGCACGGTAAGACTTTAAAATGGTCATACTGAATAAGGCCCCTGATTTTCAATCGTTTTCCGATCGCCGTAGATCGCGTTTGGTGTGAACCAGTCGGTACAAATACTACTGCGCTATCTGATCGCCGCCTAGATCGCGCGCGCAGGACGCCGCGGTTCTGATTATACCTTTAAGGTACGACCACACAAGTAACGATGTAGTCGGGGATAGTACGATAGAACTATTAGAACTGGCTAATCACAGCTGTTAGAACACATTGGTTTGTCAACAGGGTTTCCAACTTGAGGGTAGTAGTTAACGAGGCGGGCACTAGCCAGTGTCCTATCACCAAGCAAAATATCACAGTTAACTCAATTTTGGCTTCGTATTACCTCCAAATATATGTTTTACATAAATATATTTGTTACTTAATTAAATTTTGGCGTCACTCCAAATATTAATTGCAGTATAAAATATAATGAGTTATAAAATTGGATAATACTAGTGGATAGTAATTATAAATATATATATGTAGCTGTACCCGCGACTTCGTCCGCGTGGACAAGTGTCAGAGGGTAGCATATTTAATTATTTAGACTAATTATTTTACAAATAAGACACATGCGTATCCCACCTACACCGCACCGTACCACGCCGCGCAAATCTCTAGGCTCTAGACTATCTGTGTAAAAAAATTCATTTAAATCGGTTCAGTGGTTTTGGCGTGAAAGTGACACAGACAGACAGACAGACAGACAGACAGACAGAGTTACTTTCGCATTTATAATATAACATAGGATTAGGATAATCATTGTATTATTTTATTTTATGTTCTAATTTAAACTAGTAGATCAAACTATATCGCCATATTGATTATCGTTATATTATGCGAATAGATGCCAATAGATATTAGGTTTGTTTATTATTTCACAGGCTTTTATTTAACTTGCTAGTTAGTTAGCTATGGTACAAATAATATTTAAAAAAACCTTTTTAAACACATGAATTTTACCTTCGAGCATTTACCAATGGAGATGTTAACGTTGTAATCCGCAAACATTTTTTTTGCCGATACTAACGGGGGACGAGGTAAACACGCATGGCACACACACAAATCACTCACTTTAACGATCCCGCACATTAGCTTGAAACACGCACACACGCACACGCCGACGGTGAGTGGCGACACCGCGGACCCCTATCCCGTGAGGGCTAAATGAGACCCTCTGACCACCGGCTTGCCTTGACCGGCCGGCCGGTGGTGGGAATCGCAAGAGCTAAGACCTAAGCTCCAGGGTGGAAGTGTTAAAGGCATAAAGCCGCTAGTAGCGTTTAGTGAAAGTGCAGCACACCTCTCAACACCCTTAGCTATCCACGCCAATGTTGCCCCTCGGCGCCAACATAACGGTCCGCCTTTATGGGGGGTCCATTCAGTGGGTGGCAAGTCACCACCCGCCTAAATATTTTGTAATGAGGCATAATTGGCGGGTGCCGTACCTCATCCCATAGACCAGCAATCGGACATTAATCAGCTCACCCAATAGTCTCATAAAATGTACCATCTTTTTATAATATAGTTTCCCATATCTCCTCCTCATCAATTAATAATACCTAAGTAAACAATTTAAAGGGCCTCTTGATGTTGGCTTCGGCTCCATCAATGCCCTCCAAAAGACCGGGCGTGTACGACCCGTGAGTTAGATTGAATAAATGAATAATAATAATAATAAAATCATTTATTTCTTTCACAAATAGGTTCATATGTTCTAGCTTACACTATTGGCTGATTTAACAATATTTCTACAGTAACCTATCTTTGCGAAAGACTGATGACCGAGATAGGTTTGCAAAAACCTGTAGTACGGGTCATCAGTGCCCTCCCTTGGATCGTTATGTAAATATACCTATAGGTATTTTTAAGATGTTGTGTGTGCGTGATAATGTTAGCATTTTACAAGTGCCAATTGTGCCAGGTTGAGAAAGACAATGACAATTTAATTATACCTAATATTTACAAAACAACTTAATTAATAATAACTAGTTTAACTAACTTGCCTGTGTGGTTGTGTGTATGTGTGTGTGCGTGCGTGCGCGTGTGTGTGTGTGTGCGTGTGTGTGTGTGCGTGTGTGTGTGTGTGTGTGTGTGTGTGTGTGTGTGTGTGTGTGTGTGTGTGATTTATAGATGGGTGGGATGAGGTGTATGGATGGGGTGGTTCTTTGGTTTTGGTTATATATGCCATATATACATTATATAGGACATATATATAATGTTATTCGATATGTAATTTAGTCGGTAAGGTCAACCTACATAGTCACTTGATGAAGGTTTTCAGTGTCGTCATAGTCAAGAGTTTTCAGGAATGTTATGACTTGTCGCTTGCAGAGAAATGTGTTACTTGAGTATATGGAGAGAACGTTATTTAGTTTACTGTACAGGAACTGGCCTTGGAAGCAAAAGAAATGTCGAGATTGGGACGTATGAAGTGATTGTGGTTCCCATTTAATTCCTTTCCAACGCCTATCTTTTATGAGGTCTGGGTCATACTGTAACTGTGTGTGGTATTTTAGGACAGTTCGCAGAATGTAGCACTGTCTAACAGTTAGTACCTCCCATTTTTCATACAGCTCGGTTGTAGGGTACCGATAGGGGAGGCCCGCTCCTACCTTAAGGATTGCACGTTGTGCCCTCTCAGCATTAATGAGGTGGGTCTTTGCATCACCTCCCCACGATGTGATACAGTATTCAATTAGCGATTGAGCAAGCGCAAAATAAACCATCTTTGTGACTTTAAGATTGGCAACATGTCTCAAGTTTTTAAATATGTAGATAAGCTTGCGTAGTCTAGTTACTAAAGTGTCTATGTGGGGTCTAAAAGTAAGGTTCTCGTCTATGGTCACTCCTAGATATTTAATCACATTAGTACGAAGGAGACTGGAACAAAGGCAAGGCGTAGTTGTGCGGTCACAGACATGTGCTATTATTGAAGAGGATAGAGGGGGTAGCGAGGTTGTTCTAAGAGCAAACGTAATGTACTTGGTTTTTGTGATGTTCAATGTGAGTACATTACTCTGTAGCCAGTCGGTGACGATGTTGAAGCCTGTCTGAGCGACAGCAAAAACTTCTTCTCAGCTGTCACCACTGAGAAAAGTGCCGTGTCGTCAGCCAACGTGAGTATTTTGCCACCGTTTATTTGGAGCTGGCACAGGTCATTTATATAAACCAAGAACATGGTTGGCCCGACTATACTACCCTGGGGAATGCCATAATCTGTTGTAAGCTCTTTACTAAGCCATTTGTCGATTTTAACTAGCTGCCTTCTTTCTGCAAGGTAGCTCTTAAATAACCTCAGTGGCTGGCCTCTCACTCCGATCACTTCCAGCTTATGTAATAGGTGTGGGATGGAGACTGTGTCAAAGGCTTTCGCTAGGTCAAGGAAAACCGTTAGGCACTTTCTTCTTCCGTCTAGGTTTCTTATGGTGGAATCTACTAAATTATGAACTGCATCTGATGTAGAAATACCCTTTCGGAAACCATATTGTGATGACGAAAGAAGTTCATTGCTTTCCAGGAAGCTAACTAGGCGACGATTCATGAGGCGCTCCAGGATTTTAGACATGGTTGGAAGAATTGAAATGGGCCTGTAGTTATTGACACAGTCTCTGTCACCACCCTTGTGTATAGGCTTTATAAGGGCTATTTTTAAGGCGAAAAGAAATATACCTGTTGAGAAGGAGAGGTTGCAAATGTGTGTGATCGGTGTGATAAGGAGATGTAAGTAACGCTTTAAGATAGAGGAAGAAATACTGTCGACACCAACCGCGCAGTTATCTTTAAGCGATTTAATGATGTGAAATATTTCGGTTTCGTCAGCTGGGAGCAAGACCAGTGAATTATGCGGACCAGGGATAGTGATGTTCAAAGTAGAAGGGCGAAGTTGAGGTGGAGTGATTTTAGCTGCAAGATTCTTGCCTACGTTTACATAATACTTATTGACATCATCTACGCTTTGCTCTGGGTGTAGTGGAGAGAGCAGGGACGATGAATAGTCGACTGCCTTAGTTCTACCATTGATTTTGTTTATGACCTCCCAGAGTTTTTTCTTGTTATCTTTTGCATTTTCTATTACCTTTCGTTCATAGCTTCTTTTGGCTTTTTTTAGTAAAGATGTGCAGTAGTTTCTATACCGGTTATAAGACACCCTAAGAATTTCATTTTTCGGATCACGTAGACGTGGACGAAGGTAGAGTCAGTGCAATAAGAGAGGCGTTCCGATGAACTTACATTCAAAGGTAAGAAAGGAAGGTAAGTATATAGTATATACCTATATAAAGTATATACCTAGTAGCACACGATAATGATAAGAGTAGGTATTAAACATGTTTAGTTGTACTACTAATGACATGCAGTGTTATCAATGCAACAAAAACAGTAAAATAAAACGACCGACGACCGACGCGACCTGAATGTCTACGACTGTTCTCTTTTCGCACTGACTCTAACTAGTTTGAGGCAAGTCTTATTTATAGGTTAAATATTTTTGTACTATTGGTGTGCAAACAAAGTGTTTATTTATCTGTCTTTACCCCAGACTTAGAATTAACTTATAACGTAGTGAAAGCTGGGTCTGTGATCTTTACCAACGATATTTCATCAAAATTAATTTTATTATTTAAGACGTGTGCGTATATATGCGTATATTATTACTGCCTACATCAATACTTCCATACTCAATTATAAAAAAGTTTGTAACGTTTTTTTTAATGTTTGTTACCTAATCACGCCCAATCAGACGATCGGATCTTACTGAAATTTAACAAGGAGATAGCATTTTTTTCTTTATAGCACGAGGCTAAACATAGGCTACTTTTTGAGAAAATAAAATCATGATTTTTACACATAACACGAATAAGTCAGATCACACAATTGTTGACTGACAGAGCTTTACGCATAACACAGATCACACAATTGTTGACTGACAGAGCTTTACGCATAACACAGATCACACAATTGTTGACTGACAGAGCTTTACGCATAACACAGATCACACAATTGTTGACTGACAGAGCTTTACGCATAACACAGATCACACAATTGTTGACTGACAGAGCTTTACGCATAACACAGATCACACAATTGTTGACTGACAGAGCTTTACGCATAACACAGATCACACAATTGTTGACTGACAGAACTTTACAGCGATAACATTCTTGGTGTACGTGAACGAAGTCGCGTTGCGCGTTACCAACTACATACATACAATCACGCCTTTTTCCCGTTAGGGTACCTAGGCAGAGACTACTTCTTTCCACATGCTATGATCCTGATATACCTCCTTCGCTTCTTCCACTTTCATGAGCGCCTTCATACATGCTCGCCGGTTATAGGTACTTTTGACTTGACCTTTCTTTAAAACGTCTCCGATCTGGTCGTGGTACGTTCACCTAAGTCGGCCTCTACCAACTGACCCATTCACTATCGTCTCATAAATCTGTTTCGTCAATCTTTCTCACATCCATCCTCTCTAGATGTCCAAACCATCAACTAGTACTGAATAAATGCTTTGAAAAAGTCATTAAAAAACCCAATCAATAAGATAATTCATACACAAAGTTGAATAGGATTTTAATATATTCCAAACATATTGAAAACGATTCACAAACTTTTTGATTGAATTTCACTTTTTGAATTCAATTTTTGTTTGATTGAAAAAAGCAAAGGCAATTTTGAAATTTTTCACATTAATTTCTGCCTTTGGGACCAAAGTTTTCTTTTATTTATTTTGCTATGATAAAAATTGTTATTTGACCGTAGGATACATACGGTTTAGTATTTTTGGTTAAAAAAGTGCCTAAGTTACCTGATGATAATTAAAGATTGTAAACGATCTTTCAAACGAAAAAAATCGACTTCAAATGCCGCGCTAGTCATCAACCGACTTCCAAAAAAAGGAGGTTCTCAATTCGTCTGTTTGGTTTTTTTTGTATGTATGTTACGCAATTACTCCGTCAATAGCGAACTGATTTTAATGATTATTTTTTTAATTGGTAAGGTACAATTCTGAGGTAGCCCTATTGTAATTTCATCCAGATCTGATAAGTATCTCCAGAGATATGACGATAAACGTCTTAAACTTGCTACTGAAGTTGACTCGCGGAGCATGGAAGTCGGTTGTTTTAATTTTTAAACTATCTTAATTATTTTTAGTATTATCTTCGGAGATACTTATCAAATCTCGATAAAATTACAGTGGGACCACCTTGATACGTACGTACCCCATTTATAAAAAAAAATATTGTGAAGTGAATCTCACAATTTATTTATTTATTAACATAACGCAATAGTCAAAACAATTTAAAAACGAATTAAACTAATATAAAATAATTAAAATAAAAACTACAAATAATAAATGGAATTTAGAATAATTTTATAATTTAGTTCACAATTGACGGAGTAATCGCGTAAAACCCATACAAAAAAAACATACATTCAGACGAATTGAGAACCTCCTCCGTTTTCGAAGTCGATTGAAAATGTATGATGCGGTATATGATGGAACAATACCATTAACCGTCCAACGATACCTCATTTGTCAAATTATGATAAGGTGCTTAGAAGTTATGAGGAAACAGATGAACATATGGTCGTCCAGCCGAATCGTGCGTCCATTGTACGTAGCGAGGGTCAGTTTGTTCTGGCGGCCTACCGTAGCCCGGGGATTCTTAGCACCCCCTGCCCTGCCGTTACCGTGACCGCCGCCGTGGTCAGGAATAGCAGGGCGGCCGGGAACTCCGCGGCTTATTGTGGCTTTCCATCATGCATGCATCCTTTGGGAGGTGACGCTGCTGCCCATCACCGGCCTGTAGTATTTAGCTACGCCTTAATTAAGCAATGGTTATACCGCCATTTGTCGGTCACCAGAGCCTCGTTCGCTGGTCAGCAGGATGCACCACGGGCCACTACCTAGTCCCACAGAAATATTCCATAATACTTATTATTAATATTTCTGTGTTTTATATTCATACATGTATGAATTTGATGTTCTTCTCCTTGTGAGGTAGTATTGTTCTGTAGTCGTGCGCGTATGGCGTCCTTGCTCACACTAGCTCCTCGACAGCTCCAGAATCGGTGGCGAGGTGAGGTAGCCCGGATTGGTGGGGGGAATAGAGTGTCCGTTCTATACGTAGTATTATTATCTTTTCTATGTCATCGCTTACCAATAGGTGAGATAGTGGTCAAGTCGCTAGCCTATAAGATACAAAGAGATGGAATCGGTGAACATACATGCAAAAAAAACATACATACAGACGAACTGAGAACTTCCTCCTAGTTGAAGTCAGCAAAAAGATAATTTTCCAAATCAGTTAATAAATGATGGAGTTCTAGCGTTAGGATATAAAAAAAATATATATGTGTTTATTTTTTTATGAGTACTTAAGTACCTACGACTTAGGCTGAGTTGCACCATCTTACTTTAAATAAAACAAACGTCAAAGATCTGTCAAACTCTCTGTATGACACGTTCCTTGCACGGTTATGGTATGATACGGTGGAGTAGGCAGACGGCTTTAGGGTCAGCTCACACCGAGACGCGACGCGATGCAACGCGGTGCGCACTTTTTAAGATAATGATACAAAATAGAACTTTATGTACAATCGCTTTCATTTGTGCGTATCCACCTTAAGGAATAATTTCCTGTGCACACTTATTGAATTGGCATCTCGCTTCTGTCTATGTTGACATTGTTGACCAATGAAAAGAAGGGACAAAGCCAAAAATTATGTTTTGTTTTTGATTTTGGCTCTTCTGATTGGTAAGAACATTTTTTTTTGGTTTTGGCTCTTCTGATTGGTTAGAAAAATAATCGACACTTGCAACCGAAAATGTTTTGAAACTGGATACGCACAACTGTACGCGATGGTACCTACTACACAAAAATATTTAATTGAGATAATTCGGCGGCGTCGGGCTGCACCGCGCTGTGCAGCGAGAAGCTGCGTGATAAAAAATCGAACTAACAAAAATAAACATTTCATGGAGATAATTCGGCGGCATAGGGCGTCGCGCCGCGCGGTACAGCGAAAATTCGCGCGGCGCCAAACCACTGAAAAGATAATGGTCCTGCGGACAGAACATGCACTCTCTGACAGCAAACATGCGAGATTAAACCTAGTTACGACGTAGATAACGTTCAAAATACGACTGTCGGTTGTATCGTGGACGATACGCGAAGCACTAGATATTAATTAAGATAGCTTAAAAATTAAAACAACCGACTTCAATGCCCCGCGAGTTAATTTCAGTAGCAAGGTTGAGACGTTTATCGTCACATCTCTGGAGATACTCATCAGATCTCGATGAAATTACAATGGAACCCATCGGAAACGTACCCTACCGATTACAAAAATAATCATTCGAATCGGTTCAGAATTGACGGAGTAATCGTGTAACATACACACAAAAAAAACATACCGACGAATTGAGAACCTCCTTCTTTTTGGAAGTTGTTTGAAAACGCGAGTGATGACGCCTGGCCAAACCACCAGCATCCTCGCGTCGCGTCGCGTGTATGTGTGAACTGACCCTTACAGTAAAAACGCAAATTACAGACATAAACTGTGAATAAAGCAAACGAAATTTTAATAATCTTCAATTAAGTGCTAAATACCCAATGTATTGAAAGCGTTGTAAAATTACAATTGCAAATGTGACATCGGCAGAATTGGCGCTTCTGTTTTA
This sequence comes from Cabera pusaria, assembly GCA_954871355.1. NCBI lineage: Eukaryota > Metazoa > Arthropoda > Insecta > Lepidoptera > Geometridae > Cabera > Cabera pusaria. Next base: position 15,985,460 of record OX940912.1, read on the forward strand.
TGTATTATCTGTGCAATAAAAAGCAATTATATGGTTGGGTATACTGGCATGGCGTGTTTTGTTTTTAAGGGTATGATGAATTTATGTTTTTCATTACATTTCATTTTTTGTGGCAAAAGACCACATATATCATACCCATAAATTCAGTAGTCGCAGTTAGCGTAAAAATGTAACAGTATTGTTTTTTTTATTTAGGGGCTAGAGAGACCCGAAAAGAATGTGAACATAACCTCACTGCGACTTTTTGTAATCTACGCTATTTCTAGAAATCCAACAGCATTATAGCCTAACTTTATCTATAACACAGTGTGACCTAAGCCCGCACTTTACGCACGTTCTGTGACTTACATAGTCGATTGTTGCACGACACTTCACACCGTGCAATAAACATCTATTTGACGGAAAACCGTAGCAAGCGTAATGGTGCCTCTTCACAATCGGCGATCATAGACGATCACACGCGAGCACGATCGTGTAGAAGGGCTACTCGCCTGTAGTCGGCCATCATGGTCATTATTCGTCGTCATGATCGCGGCGATCGGTGACTTGTCGGTTTTTCGGGCACGCATCAAAGGGAATCGCTTGTAGTTGGGAAGCGCGTGCCCACACGATCGCCGATCATTCATTCACCGGAGGTCAGCGGAGCCGTGCGTGCGTCGCGTCGTTTTTTTGTTTTTAAATAAATAAATGACCGCTCAATAAATGATCACGGACGATCGTGTGGATGCATGCACAATGATCGTGACGATTACCTTGCCGATCATAGACGATCAACGAGTGTCGATCATCGCCGATTGTGAAGAGGCGCCATAAAGTGCGGATTTATGTCACACTGACAGCTATAAATAATTTACGATACTCGTGACTTATGTTTTCTATTATTGCATGGTGCATAACTTCACACCGAGCCATAATTGACTACTTAAGTCACACATATCGTATTATACTAATATACGAGATCGTACTCAAAATACTTGAAGAATAGGTAGTAATTGAGCTAACTAAAATGCTGACTGCAAAGTTTCAAAAAGATAATTTCCTTTATTTTCACGACTTATATAGAACCACGGTTAAATGGCACAATTAAGATTACAACAACATTTTCTGCAGTAAAATTAAGCTGACAGATAATCCGCCATCTTGGATTATTATAACGATTTTACAGAGAAAATAAATTCAAAATGAAGGGTTTTTGGTAAGGAAACTGAAAGTATGTAACATTTCCTAAAAACCTAAAAAGGAACCAAAAGAATAGAATAAAGAAAACTTAAAAGAATGGATATAATTAAAGTTAAAAAATATAGTTTAAGAACTAAAAAAACCGACTTCAATGCCCCGATGCCCAGCGAGTCAATTTAAGTAGCAAGTTTGAGACGTTTATCGTCATATCTCTGGAGATACTTATCAAATCTCGATAAAATTACAATTGGACCACCTCGAAAATAAACCCTACCGATTAAAAAAAGAATCATTCAAATCGGTTTACAATTGACGGAGTAATCGCGTAACATACACACAAAAAAAACATACAGACGAATTGAGAACATCCTTCTTTTTGGGAAGTCGGTTGAACATATGCTTTATGGTGAGGATGTGTAGCAAGGCTGTGAAACTGTGTTTGCCTTTCGGCCACAGATGTGTTAGGTAAATAAACGGAGCTAACTGGAGCCAATATGTGTAGCGAAGCTGTGAAACTGTGTTAGCGTTTCAACTAGAGATGTGTTGGAAAAATGTGTGGAGCAAGGCTGTGTAGTGAGGCTGTGAAACTGTGTTAGCGTTTCCACCAGAGATGTGGGAGGAAAATGTGTGGAGCAAGGATGTGTAGCGAGGTTGTGAAACTATGTTAGCGTTTCCACCAGAGATGTGCGTGGAAAATGTGTGGGGCAAAGATGTGTAGCGAGGTTGTGAAACTGTGTTAGCGTTTCCACCAGAGATGTGCAAGGAAAATGAGTGGAATGAGGATGTGTCTTTTCCAATATGAGGGAGAAGGGATGCGGAGGGAGAAGGGGCACGGTGGAAGCGGAGGCAGCAAGAACATCCTCCATAGAGTAATACAATATACTGGACAAACAGTTATTAACGTACAAAGTTCACAACTGCGTTTTACGTCCCGCCAAACTCTACAGAATAGTTTATTCTGAGTTTATTTAGGTGGCCCGTTGGCGTAAAAGATAGATAGCTAGCCTTCAAACCGAGAGGTCACTGGTTCAAATCCTGGCCGTGCTCTAATGGATTTTTAAATGTGCATTCATGGGTGCTCGACTGCAGGTGGAATGAGCATTCAAGTCAAAGAATAGAATAGAAAATCATTTACTCAGGCAGAAAACACTATACACAACAACAATACGCATATAAAGTAACTACCTAATTAACTCACTAATAATTGTAACAAGTACTTATTCTAGATACTAAAAGTAGGTACAACGGTGTATACTGTTGCTGTAGTACACAGTACTGCCGGAATAGGTCTGAGCTCAGCTTAATGCTGCAGTCGGGACTACAGCACTGATTTTCAGCACATACCTCGGGTTTAAAGCATTTATGCAGTATATGGGCAGATTAAAAATCTGGACTTACACACATTATAATATGCACACATTATATCGATGTTTCGCCTGACTTGCTACAAAAAATAGCTTACCACCATCAAGGAGAAAATCTGTCGCCATAACCTTTTAGATTCAGACCATTATAGGCCTAGCGTGTTCGCCATCTTCGACCATATCATCGCTTACCACCAGGCGAGATAGTGGTCAAACGCTATCCTGTCGTACATAAACAAATCGCTCACTTTACATTGCAACGCCGGCTTTAGGGACTTTATCATAAAAATCTTCAAAATAATTTCCATAAAAAAGTAACCCCACCCCGACTACAATGAAATTATGATGAAAAAAATAGGTTTTAATAAATACTGCGCAGGTGTGCGCCTTTTTTCAATTTAAACCTCATTTCGTTTAATCCGCCATTTTGTAAATAAGATGGAGGGGACGTAATAGTTACCTGTGTTGAGAGTCCGAAGACGAACAACTTGTTTTATTTTAAGGTCATAACATAATTTAAGATCGTTTACAAGACGAAAAAAACCGACTTTACATGCCACGATAGTCAAAATAGTCACAAGTATCATATGTCAAGGTATGAAATAGTTATAAATAAAATATCTAACTGAAATATTTAACTGTAATATTTAACCAAAACACTCAACTGAAATATTCAACTAAAGTGTTTTGGTTAAATATTACAGTTAATTATTTCAGTTAGATATTTTATTTATAACTATGTGTTCAAATCGCGAAAGTTTAAAGTTTACAAGGTATGAAATGTGTATGAAATGTGTATGAGATGTGTTTATCTCTATATCTCTAGAGATAATTGTCATACATCGATAAAATTTTAATGGGTCCAATCGGGAGGCATAATCTCTTAAACGGAAACAGATTTTTTTTAAATCGGTCAATATTTAACGGAGTTCTGAGTTAACTAACATAAAATAAATTTTTAAAAAAACAATCGAATTGAGAACCTTTTCCTTTTTGTGTGGTCGGTTAAAAATAGGCCTATGTCCAGCAGTGGACGGACATTGGCTGATAATGATGAAGATAAATAACAAAATTACTTAATTTGTTTATGTTTGACAGACAAGTACTAGACTTACAAGTACTAGTTAAGGGGGTACGATTTCCATACAAAAGTATAATGCACAAATATAAGTAAATGGAGCAAAAACTTGCACTGAAATCACATCTATTGGTCTTGTATAAGTCTTTAAATGTCGGGAATTATATTTACCTACATGATTTAAATTAATAATATAAACATATTATTCAATCAATATTTTTTGTTTGAACTTGAAATTTTATTATTATTCAAAATAATTTCATCTAAATCAATCAAATTATGTAAGTATACAAATTTCCGGACATGTGAATACTTATAAAAGACCAATAAATGTGATTTCAGTGCAATTTTTTGTTCTATTTATTCATATTTGTGCATTATACTTTTGTATGAAAATCGTACCCCCTTAACTTCGTTTTATATCATTAAACCATTTTGTTACCAACGTATTAGATTGTAAACTGTAGTATTCTGTGTAAATAGAAACGTGCTAGCTGTCACTCGCATCGGCGCATGTGATTGGCTAAAATGTTGAAGGACAACGAAGGACAAGATTGACAATTTTTATGACATACGCACAGACCTGCTACATATTAAACTTAATCGCGTACACCGGCCCCCATGAGACCGACCTTGAACGGAATTTGTCCCTTTCTTTTGTATGGACAACTTATATATATATACCATACATATAGTATAGAACATATATAGGACTGTTAGGTTGTTAGACAAGGACACACTCCCACCCGGGTGTCTTTCAATTGGGCCGTTTTGTTCTACAAAGCAATGACAACCTTATCGTTAAAGCATACGGATTAAATTGAATTTGGCAAAACATCTAAATTGCATCATCCTTTTATATTACGTCTATGGGCATACGTGCCTTACAAATTTGTAAAACATATATAATTTCACTATTTTCGGCAAAATAAACGTTTCTACTATTATAATCTGGAGTTTCACAAACTATTAAGTATTCTGTGGTTTCATTCTAAGGAGCTTACGGAAGGCGACAGTAAGCGATAATGTCTTACTATTAACAGTGTGTATAAGTGTTTGTACTTGAAACATAATTCTAATAAAGTGTTTGACGCAAAGAAGACAGTGAAGTGAAATATTTCGCACGGATTTATAAATATTCTACTTACAATACAAGGTACATCTAAATTATATTACATTTCTTTCTCCCTAATAAATCTTATAATTTACATTAAAAAACGCAAAGAATAACTTTACTGCTCCTTTATTTAACCATAATTTTATTTTTATTTTTATTTTTTTTACCTACCTACAAACAGTATCTCTGTTTGTACTGATTGTTACTGGTGATATTAATAATTTTTCCAAATCAATTCTACTATGATTCCACTTAGCAGCTTATAATAACCCACATACATAGTCGCGCGTAGTTGTATGAGAGACGAAGACAGGAAAGACACTGATTTCCTAAATACAGGGAAACCTAGTTAGGAGTTAGGGTTCATCCATGTACTCCACTTAATACTTACCTCTATGGAAACGTCAGAATGAGCCAAGTTATATATGACTTAAGTCTCACAACTTTATTAAGTTTTGTATGTTAATCACATTAACTTGTAATACTTATTTAAGTACATGGGTTTTTAATTTTATTTGTAACATTTTCGGAGACAAATAAACTTTATTTTATTTAATTTTTTTTATTTATTATTACAGATACAGTGGCATGTAGCGTCACTGCACTGCACCTGTTACCTCGAGACATAATAAGATCGTTTAAAAAACTAAAAACAACCGACTTCAATGCCGCGCAATTAATTTCCAGTACCAATTTTGAGGTGTTTATGTCCATATCTCTGGAGATACTCATCAGACCTCGATAAAATTACCATGGTACCAAACTTGGAATATCTCCTTTCTAACAAAAAAAGAATAATCATAATCGGTCCATAAACGACGAAGTTATCCGCGAACAAACATAATATATATATATATATATACGGTCGAATTGAGATATATATAATAATATATATACCATATATATATATATATATATATATATACGGTCGAATTGAGAAACCTCTTCCTTTTTTTGAAATCGGTTATAAAAGATGAGTCTCACATGCCCTGTAATTTCACTGCACACTTTGCCATTAAAACTGAAAATAATTTCTATTTCCCGGCTGAACTAATTGGCAAAGTGGTGGTACGGTCGAATTGAGAAACCTCCTCCTTTTTTTGAAGTCGGTTAAAAACTAAAACAACCGAATTCCATGCCCCGCGAGTCAATTTCAGTAGCAAGTTTGAGACGTTTATCGTCATATCTCTGGAGATACTTATTAGATATCGATGAAATTACAATGGGACCACCTCAGAAACGTACCCTACCGATTAAAAAAATAATCATTTGAATCAATTAACAATTTACGGAAGAATCGCGTAACATACAAAAACAACAAACTTACGAATTGAGAACCTCCTTCTTTTTGGAAGACGATTGAAAAGACAATAGAAGGAGGTGTTTCTAATATAAAAATGTTAAAACTAACATACCTATTAACTTTACTTCCTAAAATACTAAAATAGCTAAGCACTGGGCAAACCGATTGGCAACATGTTTTTGTTCAGTGGGTGGTTTGAGTCACGGCCTGTATACTCAAAGGTCACGGCCGAAACCTGCCACCAGTGGTAAACCATTTAGTACCACCCAAAGATCACTGAAAAACCTCCAGACCAAATGTTTGATCCCGGAAAAAAAATACAAAAAAATACGTTTCAAAAGTAGAACACCGACTTCAAAGGGCTTGAAATTTCGAAACTGTTTTTTTAAAGCATTCGTTAGACTTAGCGTTTTTTGTTAAAAACATCGCGTTTTTCACTTTAACGCTGTTCATTGCTCTGTTAAGTTAGACCATAATTTAAAAAAAAATTTTTTTTTTGGAAAATTTTCAAAATGGCAGACATATGGGGGTTTAAAACGTAAAAAACTCATACATCATCCCAAAATATGTTCAAAAATGCCAAAATGTTTTTAGTTACCCTTATTACGACGCAACTTTTTTACTTGAACAACTTTTTCATCGCATAAACTTCAAGGGCCGACCCTTTGTTTGTGTCTTATTCAGTTTATAGCTATGAAAAGAGAGACTTTTTTTTAAGGTAAAAGGTAACAGGACGAGCACGACGCTCACCTGATGGTAAGCGATGACGTCTACCTATTGCCAGAATTTTACATGTCACTGCACTGTTACCTTGAGACATAAAGATGTTGAGTCTCACATGCCCTGTAATTTCAGTTGCTACCTTGCCATTTCAACCGAAAAACATTCCTATTTCATGGCTGAAAATGTATTGGCAAAGTGGTGGTACCGCCCCAGACGGACTAGCAGAAGTACCACTACCACACCTACCACTACAACTCGCAAGCTCTACATCTCACAGCCTCTAGTTTAAACGATTTAAAAAACGCTACATGTAAAGGCTCGTGAAAGCCCAAATTATAAGCAAACTTACTTTTTTATAAAAGACCCTCGAAACTTGGCACTCAGCTAACAAGTACTGGATTTTAGCGAATGGAAGTACAACGAACGTGATATACTGGATGTGACAGTAAATTAAATTGACAATTTTAACAAAACAATGTTGTTTCATCAGATTAATTTTAACTCACAATTTTTATTTTGACTTAGGACATGATTTTTTTTCCAGTATTCTCCTTTTTTCTCAAAAAGTTGTAATTATATAATTACAACTTATTGTAATAATTACAACATTATATAATACTATATTGAATGAATTAAGAATAAAAAAAACTTTATTGCGCATTAAATAGTTAATAGGTAGTATTTTAACTCAATAGAAGTACAAACGGTGGTCTTAACGCTTAATGGTAATCTCTACCAGACAACCTTTGGATACTAAGAACAATAATTATAAAATGCAATAAAGTAACACAAAAACATCTAAAGCAAAATCTTAAAAAATAAAACTGGCCAAGTGCGAGTCAGCATCGCGTCTCTTATGGCACACTTAGGGAGGGTTCCGTACAATACGAAACATAACAGAGTTTCAACCTCATATATTTGATTAATTGATATTACCAAGAATATTTGATTTGGTCGCGATCTAGAAAGACGGGGCTCGTTTACTAGCGCCATCCATGTCATTTTGCCGAAACTAATTACATAGATGGCGTTTAAAAACACGTTTTTGTATGTGGACCCCCTTTAATTTTTAACTTTATTTTATTTTTAGTATTTTTTGTTATAGCGGCAACAGAAATACACCATATGTGAAAATTTCAACCGTCTAACTATCACGGTTAATGAGCTAAAGCCTGGTGACAGACGGACAGACAGACAGACAGACAGACAGACGGACAGCGAAGTCTTAGTAATAGGGCTCCGTACCCAAAGGGTAAAACGGGACCCTATTACTAAGACTCCGTTTTACCCTTTGGGTACGGAACCCTAAAAATGACTGTCAATAGTTTAAAGTGCATAAGTTTATACAAAAAATAAAACCCAGCCAAGTGCGAATTTGGACTCGCACACCGTGGGTTCCGTACAAACTTGTCAAATTAGGTTAAGGGATAAACATAACTTTGCAGTTCGACCTAGACCGACGCCTGTATACGGATAACAACAGCAACAACCGCAAATAATAAGTTTGTAATAGTAAATTCGCTTTTTTAGGGTTCCGTACCTCAAAAGGTAAAAAAAAGGAACCTTATAAGATCATTTTCTTGTCCGTCTGTCTGTCTGTCTGTCTGTCCGTCTGTCTGTCCGTCTGTCTGTCCGTCTGTCTGTCCGTGTGTCACCACTGATTTTCTCAAGAACGGGTGGACCTAGCAAGTTGAAATTTATACCTGACACTGAAGTCTATAGTCCCTATTGGGTGTATAAAAATCAAGGTCTTGAGTCAACACAATAAAAAGATATGAGCAAATATAGATTTTCGTGAAAACTTGTTAGTACCAAAATGTACCTTAATTTTCAACTTTTTTTATTTACGGAATTTTCCCTTTACTTGTGCTCTAATACCTTGCTTATGACCAAAATTGACAATTCTAGGTAAACCGGAAGTACCCTATAGGTTTTGGGTCGAAAACCTATAGGGTACTTCCCGTTGACCTAGAATCATGAAATTTGGCAAGAAGCAAGGTCATACAGCACTAATTAAGGAAAAATTCCAAAAAATAAAAAAAGTTGAAAATCAAAGGGAGACACCATACATACATAGTTAGCGCCAGTTAAGGTAGACCTCTGAGTTATATGAGCGCTGATACAATTTAGAGGTCTAGGTTAATTGGTTGGTACGGAAGCCTCGGTGGGCGAGTTCAACTCGACTTAGCCGGTTTTTATTATTAAACTACGTCCAGTTTGGATTGTGTTTAACAATTTACAAAAATATAAAGTGTGTAACACTTCAAAGAAACATAATATTTGATTTACGCAGTGCAACATCTCTTGTCGGATTTGAAAACTGTAAGTAATGATTTCTTCCGAATGATTAACTTACGTAATAAGTAGTCATAGATGAAGCCACCAATGCATAAACGGGTTAACAAATGCAATACACTAATTTCGTCGTAACAATACTTCGCACCGTGGCTTAATTGGCAAAGCACCGGAACATGTTATTCCGCTATATATATTATATATAGCGGAATATAGCTCATTAACCGTGATAGTTAGACAGTTGAAATTTTCACAGATGGTGTATTTCTGTTGCCGCTAGAACAACAAATACTAAAAACAAAATAAAATTAAAAATTAAAGGGGGTGTGGCATTTCGTAAACCACCTATTTCATGTTCATATCATACATATACTCTTTTGTATTAAAATAATTTATTTTTCATATTACGGAACGTTTTCAAATTTGAAAAAGGAAAACTATGACGGATTAGAGGGAAAAGTCAGTCTAGGGGTTTTCGATTTTGAGTCTGGGAAAAGAAATGTACTAAAAATTTTTCCAAATGAGAAAAATAATTTAACGTGAGCAAAGAATACGGTATAATGATGATAGATGCTGCCGTCCTGGAAGCTGATGTGGGAGCCAGATTCGACCAGCAGCTAGCGGGCATAGACCCTCAACTGACCATCGGCATGGGTCCGAAGGCTCACCAACAGCTACGTCACAAATGATGTTCATACGGGAGGAGCTGCGATAAGTTAAGATGCAGACTTTGGCTAATGAATTGATATACGTCACAAGGTCTATATAGAGGATTTCTGTAGAAGAGCAGTGATAAACTCTAAGTGTCATTTAGATAAGTATCGTAGAGTATGGTAGAATCTATAGGAATATAATTATTATAACCCGTCTCCTGTGTTCATATTTCCCCTTTTAGGTTCCATCCACATCAGGGCTCCGTTACGTTACAGGGGTCCCCATACAAAAAACGTGTATTTTAAACGCCATCTATCTAATTCGTTTCGGCAAAATGACATAGATGGCGCTAGTAAACGAGCCCCGTCTTTCTAGATCGCGACCAAACCAAATACTCTTGGTAATATCAATTAATCAAATATATGATGTTGAAACTCTGTTATGTTTCGTATTGTACGGAACCCTCCCTAAGTGTGCGATAAGAGACGAGATGCTGACTCGCACTTGGCCAGTTTTATTTTTTCTATAGTTAGAAGTGCTACAAGACTTCTTGCCAAATTTCATGATTCTAGATCAACGGAAAGTACACTATAGGGGTCGATTCCCTTGTGAAATCGCAAAATTTGTGAAAATATACTTGATATAAAAAGGTTACTTTTAACTACTAATATTTAATTACCTATGTCACTTCTGGTCAACATTTATATCTTTATCTCGTTGAGTGTGCCTAGTAATATATTGTTTTACATCACTTTTTGCACCCTTGGGGCTTCAATATCCTTTGAGGGGCCGAAATTAGTTAAATGCCTTTGGTTTCGGTTGGGACCTTTTTAGAAGGTATTTTACATGTAGATTTATGTATGAATCGTTATTTTTTTATCACAAAAAGATGAGTCGAGTACCTACGTACTCGATTCTTGTAAATAAAGTCTTACAAAATGTTTACTCTGCTCTGACTGCCTAAAATGGTATTTCTTTTTAAACGGCTTCACAAAAAATGAGGAGGTTCTCAATTCTACGGTGTTTTTTAAATTTTTATTATTTTTTATTTTATGTTTGTTACCTCTGATCTCCGATTTGAAAAAGTCTTATTTTTTTCCCGTTTAGTCCCATTCATTTTTATCAAGTCCCCATTAATTTTATCAAGATCTAATAATCTAATAAGATGTTATAATATATAGTTGAAAGAACTTACCTAAGTGAATTTCAACTCGTATTATACGAGATGTTACATCCGAAGAGATTTAAATTAACCATGTAGTCCGTTGTTCGTTGTTTCGCATCGTCACACTGTTTAAAGCACATCAAATAAAAATAAAAACATTATTTACTCGTTCAATACTCACACACCAGCCAACATCTCGACTGTGTACCTTCATTTGTTTTAGAGTAGTAGATCAGTCTGCATTCTGCAACACTTGGGCATTAAGTTGTATATTGACAACAATTTGACAACAGGATATACAACGGGTGGGTGGGAGTTTAAATCTCTTCGGATGTAACATCTCGTATAATACGAGTTGAAATTCACTTACTCGTAGGTAAGTTCTTTCAACTATATATTATACTTCTATGTTACATCCTCGAGATTTAAATTAACCATGTAGATGTTTAGCGCCTGTTGCAGAATGAAAGCACCTCACATATTGTTTATTGACTCAGTGATTGGTCAAAATCAAATTTTGATGATTACTCGATGCATGTATGTATGTACAAATAGTCAAATAGTTTTATTTTCCTATATTAGTAAAGACATACATAAATCATTAGGTTTACACATAAGAAGAAAATCAAAATATTCAGCAATAGCTGACTTTTGGGATGTAAAATAGGCCGTTATACGTTACCTATACATTTTGTAAAAAATATTACAATGACAGTTGTTCTTTTGATGACGTCAAAAGACAATTAAATGGCAGTAGAAGTAGAACCATGAGGCGTATTATCACAGGATAAATAATAGTTCTATGTACGGTGAAAATAAAAACTTTCACATTCTGCTGCAGGGCTGTAACATAGAGTCAGTATTATATAGATATTTCAAGATAAATATTTGCGCTAAAATAAAAAATATCGCAGATGACATCTGCATACTCTAACTTTTTTATAGCATCAATACATTTGAAATGCTGTAATACATCAAATGTAATATTACACAATATTGTCACGCCTGCATGCAGGCTGAATACTTCAATTTACAGTCTATTCTATGATCTTTTTAGTTTAAAATATTATTCCGGCAAATTTAATGATCGATTTGATATGTTGACATGGCAAGCATGTTCTCCAATGTATTTTGTCAAGGTAATAAATAGTTTTATATAATAATCAACAAAAACATACTCATAGATTATTGATCAATGATCGAAGAATAATTATTTAATTCGCAAGTGATTGATATTTGGAAACTGAAATATAACTCCTAATTTACAATTGATTTACACAGCTAGTTTAATAATTAGTAGAAAATCATATAATTATGATTTCTTTTTACCAATCACTGTTTTTGTATAAAAACAAATCTATTTTAACAAATTTTTTTGACGCTGATTTACCAACATACATTTTTAAATCTTCTTACTATATTAGAATAATCTAATATAACAAAGGTTAAATACAATCCATTGTTATTACTAGTAGACTGTAAATAATTATCGTCATTAATGTCTTGGTAGATACCGTAGATAATACATATTTTATAACGATAAGTAGTTACCGAGTTATTTATATAGCGCAAGCTAGAATAAAGTTATGCTACTGTGGATTTGTGCATTAATGTAAAATAAACCGTGGTTGTGAATACGTATCTGGCCCAGACTTGTCCAGTGATACAATATGGAATGTAGAATGTGCCATATTATTATTACTTAAAGACTTTACAGAACTCGATTATCGATATTTCTAAATAGAAAAGTACAATCATCAATCAGCATGCATGAGAATTCCAATTAGGAAAACATAGTTGATCTGGTGCCCTGTGATACAGTACGTACTTCAGGCGCTAGCTATCTATTGATCGCATTAAATTTTTGCAACTATCGCGTAGTTAGTTACTTAATTTAACTTCAAAATAAACCTCATATTAGGCATTAGTTCCAACATAAATTGACTTTTAATGTGAAGATAAATAAATGTTGTTAGTATTATTATTATTTATCTTCATTCACACATCATAATTATTATCTATGCGCAGTTTAAGGTATATTTTAAATATTCCTACGGCAGGACAAAAGGTGGTTTGGTAACTCGGATCTGAATTTAAACACAGTTACTAACGTTGAGTTTGTGTTTATGTAATTATTACACATTGGGTATTCATCTCAAGTCTTAAAAATGTGTGGTGGTAATAGGTACATATTTACATTTTCTATTCCAAATTATTCTTATCATATCATCAAACCCTTGAATCACACATACATGTTTACTTACTGCTTTTTGCAAGATTTGTACTTTGAGTCTACGCACAAAATATTAAAAAGGGTAACAATAGCGTTGGTAACAATACCCTTTTCTCAAAATCGGAATAATTACTGACTTCATTACCTTAGCAAAGTCAGGGTAGTGGTAGAGCGCTTGAGGCCGTACAAGCTATTTATCCACATCATACAATGATTTTATTGTTACATATTGTATTAAGATATTGTCATTGTAATAAATGCCTTTTCGGAAACATATCTGACGTAGTACATTTTTTAGAATGTTAATGTATAAGGGTATGTATTGCCATCATTAAATCAGGCAACATAAATAGGCCACCTTGATGTCAATTGCGGCCATGTAAAATTACTAAAATGTAATTAATAATTATACTGCAAAGATAAACATATATTTTATGTTCAAATAGGGCGCGACACTAAACTGTACGCTTATATAAGCTCCATTGCTTTTGTGTGATAAATCATTTATAACGTTTTACACTAACGAATCATGTAGCGCAAAATAAGGTAATTGATTTTGAGGTTAACTGAAGAGCCCTTTTACGTTCAACTGCAATTAAAATGTAATAGTTTTGGCATGTATTTTTGATGCATATAGGTATTATAATGCATAGTTATATTAATCTATTATTTATTACTAAAAATTGTGACTTTGAACAAAATCTATAACAATTTCGTACGTGAATTACAGCCGGTATATAACATTAATAAGATTTCTATCGATTTTAATACCAGGACCCAGATCGATACTGTCTAAGTCCATAAATATGCTGCTATTTCATACGATTTTTTAATTACGTTTGTATGGATAAGACGTTGTATGCCGCGGTCTCTAAAGCCTGAGAGCCTGTGAGCTTGGTCACGCGCTGCCATTCAGCCACGGTAATTCTTTGGCATGGGTTAAATGGAACAATATTCCGTTGTACAAAAAAGTTTGACGGTCATTTTATGACCTCTAATACAAACCAATGTTACTGGATTAAACGTTATCGGCTTTAATTACCGACGTATACTACTCACGCGTGAGTACCTCGAATATATGTCGCGCTGCTTATTCGCAGGCGGCTTCTAGTTCTTCCTCGCTGTCGTTGACGGCAGCTGCTTCAGATTGTTCATTGGCGATTGGTCAATCGCATGTTGTTTTCGTCTGACATCGTAGGCGACGTTGAAAGTTTGGTCGCAATCGAATGTTTATATGCTACATATTCATCTTAAGGATGTTAAGTTTGATAAAAATAGCCTGTATCAAGACTTTTGAGTGTAAGTTTGTGTATAAGTCAACTAGGTCAGTGATGCCAGGATTTACCTGAGTTTGTGGTGGCCCTTTGTGGCAATAGCAAAGGAAAAAATATCAATAAGATGATGCATTCTATTCTCACCCGACTGAGGCGAAGCAAAAGGGAGGATTATGTTTCTCACCAGTATGTGTGTATTTCGTAGTACAATCTAGTTAAATCTTACCCCAACGTTCAGAGATCACTGTAGGTATTTACAACCTACTAATGAGCAAATTTCTTGGCCGCTTTAAATATATAATTGCAAGAACTCATTTGGCACGGCTGAAAAAGTTAGGTGACTCGAGCGCTGAATCCTCGACCAAGAGTTTAGCGGGGTTAGAGCCATAGTCGAGGTCTTTACCGAAATCGTATCGCATACACAGGTGATATAGGTACTATACAGTATCTAGACATATCTGGTGGAATTATGTTGTAGCCTTTCTTTTACATAATGGCTTTTCCATGTATATACGACACAAAGTACTTTCTGGGGTAGCATCGCGTACTACCACATTAAGAAAGTTTAAAAACAGATGAGTACTTTATTGCATACTAGACAAAACTTTTATCTTAGAATTTATACAAAAATGGGCATGTCTTATCGCTTAGAGCAATCTCTGCCAGACAATCTTTAGATAGTCAGGAACTAGATTAAAAAATGCGGTCGGTTGCAAACCATATATCGTTAAGAGGTTTATGACAAATACTGGTTGATAAACTTACTTACTCACCTATAATCCCGGTATCACATATGGTAGCAAAATGTTTGGCAATTATTATTGCGTATCTTCATGCTCGAACACCAAGGTGGAGCGAGTATCTGATCTGTGGTAAGATAGAATCCAATAAGTCCCGTGTAGATATATGCGACACAGGCGGTAGTTACTTTCTGAGTTGTATCGCGTACCACTACATTAAGAAAGTATAAAATTAATTCCTGGATGATATCGCGTAGCATCACTTTAGGGAATTATTTTTGTTTATTGTCGGGATAATATCACGTATTACCACGTTAAGACAATAAGTAATTAGCTTCAACACATTTTTTCTTCTTAAAATGTGGGTAGATGTTGTTCGGAGCGGAATATTTTTCTGCGCATCCTAAAAATCCGGTGAAATTCTCGTCTGATAACGTCGTAATTAGTACTTTGCGGCTTTTGTTTACCCATATTTAGGTATGGGTGTACAAACACTTCACTAAACTTACTACTTTTAAAATTTAATATCATAAAATTACTATCAGACTGACATTTGGACGATGCTACACACGAAACACGAATGAAGGTACACAGTCGAGATGTTGGCTGGTGTGTGAGTATTGAACGAGTAAATAATGTTTTTATTTTTATTTTATCTGCTTTAAACAGTGTGACGATGCGAAACAACGAAAGACGGACTACATGGTTAATTTAAATCTCGAGGATGTAACATAGAAGTATAATAGTGATGTGCAACCCACATTGCTAGTAAGCTTAGCTTAAGCTTTTAAAAAAGTCTTCTATTCTGGCGGGCAGTGAACATCATGCCAGAATTTGACAAATTGATTAACGACATGTCTTTCTCCGATGGGCGGTTCGACCGACGGGCGAAGCCTACAACACAGTCACTCATTTAGTACCACCCAGGGATCACGTGACACCGAGCCGAGACGTGGACACTCACAGTTCGACTGGTCCACCAATTTAAAGTTGCTCAGCGAGCTATGGAGAGAGCTATGCTCGCTATTTCTCTGCGGGATCGAATCCGGAACGAAGTAATTCGCCAAAGAACTAAAGTTATCGACATAGCTCAACGGATTAATAAACTGAAGTGGCAGTGGGCTGGTCATATCTGCCGTAGGACTGATAACCGTTGGGGTAGACTTGTCCTAGAGTGGAGACCACGAATCGGCAAACGTAGCGTAGGACGCCCTGTGACCAGGTGGAGCGACGACATACGCAAAGCGGTGGGCAGTGACTGGAAGAGAAGAGCCGAAGATCGGGCTCAGAGGCGCATCTTGGAAGAGGCCTACGTCCAGCATTGGACTGACACCGGCTGATGATGATGATGAAGAGATGACGTGTAGGATAGTTTGAAAGGTCCTAAGCCTACGGTCTAACCTTCCCGGGGGTAAAAATGACCTACAAAATCTGTGCACGCCCAGTATTTGTACGACAGTTAATAACATTTTCTTCTGATTATTATTGTTAAATTGCTATATTCACATCAAATATTTACAAATAGTACACATATAGGTACAACTTAAAAACTAATTATGTTAAAAACTAATTATGTTAAAAACTATTTTATCAAATATCAAATGATTATCATTATCAAATAAATAAAATGTTATAAATATAAGTGTCATATTAATAAAGATAACCTTATTTACCGACTTCAAAAAGGAGTAGGTTGTCAGTTCGTCTGTGTTTATTTTAGATTGTACTTACTACAATTTGTTATATAAAATGAATTTAGATTCTTACCCTAATTTAGGGTTCCGTACCTCAAAAAGAAAAATGGGACCCATATAGGATAATTTTGTTGTCCGTCTGTCCGTCTGTCCATCTATTCGTCTGTTTTTATATATATCTGATAGCACTTGACCATTATCTTGCCTCATGGTAAGCGATGACGTGGTCGAAGATGGTGAACACGCTAGGTCTAGAATACTATAATAACAATAATACCCTTTTTAGGGTTCCGTACCTCAAAATATAAAAAGCCTTACATGATCCCTTATATGATCACTGTCTTGTACGTTTGTCCGTCTGTCCGTCTGTCCGTGTGTCACCACCTATTTTTTTTAGATGGATTACGTAGCTATAGTAACTAGAGAGCCAACTAAGCCTGGAGACAAACTAACTATAAACAACTACATTACTAATTCAGCTCCATTACCAAAGTAACTCTTTAGATTTAGAAGTATTTAAATATTAAGTATCTGACTTGAAGTTTGATTCTCCGACTTAGAAGACTAAAATAAAAGTTTTGAAACCAAAACTTCTTAGAAAGACTGAAAGTCCAATGATTTTATTTATTAAAATGAGGTAGATATGCCATTAATAAGCTCCTAATGGCACTGTAAAGATGTCTTAATAAGCCAGCCAAGTGCACCATTATTATAATATAAAATACTAAGTACAAAAACACTTTATTGCATATCTGTATGATGCATATTTGATTATATTCCTACCTACTAAGGTAGGACATTATCTAGTGTCCGCCTGACCAGCTACCATCCTCAAGTTAGAAAAACTGTCGACAAACATCTAATGTGTTCCGGCAGCTATGCTTGAGAGCTAGTTCCCGTTTAAGGCTTAGCGTGTAACCATTGTTGACCGCATCATCACTTACCAACAGGTGAGATAGTGGTCAAATGGTAGCCTATAAGATATAAAAAATTATATCTATACAACAATCAATTATTACATCTACGATATTACAATGGGCGGTCTTATCGCTATATGCTAATGCTATGTAAGTCAATACTTACAAATTAAAACAACAGATTATAACTTAGCATTTATATATATATTAGTAATAATTCTGTATCCAGACTAATAAATAAATAAATCTTTAATTTAGGTTACTTAAGAAAACATAATGTTATTCTAAGACCCATATTAGAAATACTTTACAGACATTTAATTTATTATATACATTATTATATTTTTAAAACTACCTAACTATAAACAAATAAATACGAGTATACCTAATAAAAAACCATAAAAACTTAAATTTAGTCTACCAAACCACTACCAGTAGGTAAAGTTCCCAAAATGCTGGCTGTATTCCCCCGTTGAATGGCGATGCTTAGTCTCTGAGCTAAATACATTGCAGCATTTTGGTCCCGTGTCGTTTCAACTTTACAGACTAATTACATATAAATATAACTATTTTAGTATAGGAGGAGCACTACGAGTTTCAGGGATTTTTGCCGGTCTAGTATCCCTGTATTGACGGTAGGTATACAACCCCTGCAGGCCAGAACTCCGGTACGAGGAACATCTTCTTGTGCTCGGCTGGAACCTGCAGCACATACGACTTGAAGTCTGTCGGCCGCTTCTGCTCTAGCTCCTTCAAACACATTCACATGCAGTCCTCCCGTTGTAGTTTCTCGCAGATGTATCGCTGGACATCGTCGGTCTTCGTGTCGTTGTCCAAGCGAGAAAATAATAGTATTATTAAAGTGTTTGTAACTCTGTCACTTTGTCTGTTGGTTACCAAATCACGCCTAGACGGACGATCCGATCTTACTGAAATTTAACAAGAAATTTTTGAATTTTTTTTTTTTTTTTTTTTTTTAATATAAAGTGTGAAACACTTCAAAGAAACATAATAAAATTTATTCTATTCTATTCTATTCAAGGAGATACTTTGTAGCTGGAGGATGAACATAACTTCGTTTATCTACACCAAGAATTTAGTAAAATTCTTGGTGTAGATAAACGAAGTCGCAGATATCAGCTAGTATAAATACAATACTTCAATTTAAAATGTAAGACCAGCCCGACAGATCTTATGTTTAACTAGCTATGCTCGCGGCAGCGGCCGCAGTATATAAAACTTTTCGTTTGTAAAAAACTTTCGTTTATAAAACACAATAAGAATAATCGGTAAGTAGAAACCAAATCGGTGGCGTGACCAAAGGAAATAGGGCTTCATTTTTATATACCCTGAAAACCAATATTGATTTTCAAGACTTTGTTAGCTACCCTATTCCACGCATTTAGGAGTTGAATTTTGAAAATTGTCTGAAAAAGTTACTTATTTATTTACAGAAGTTCTTGTGCGAAGTTCCTAATACAAAAGACTATCTAATCTTGTTTCTCCATACAAACTTTGGACACGGTATATATTACCGTGCTTTGGACCCGTTCATCGCTTTAGCACAGAGTAATTAATAGTACTACGGTTTTAGGGCGTGAATTTTGGACAATCCTTTCTTAGTGGTAACCTACGTCATAATAACCATCTGTGTGCTGAATTTCAGCGCAATCGGTTCAGCGGTTTGAGCTGTGTGTTTATAGATCAATCAGTCAGTAACGTTTGCCTTTTATATATACAGAAGAAGACTAGCTGCTCCCCGCGGCTCCGCCCGCGTTAGCAAGTGTCTTATGTCCTATTACACTGGCTATCCCTGTGCAAAATATTAGTTAAATCGGTCGATCCGTTTGACCGTAAAGTACCAGTAACAAACAAATATACAAACCGATTTTCGCATATTTTTAAATTGGTGTTGATTATTTTTTTTTATGATATAAGGTAACAGGACAAGCACGACGCTCGTCTGATGGTAAGCGATGACGTCTGCCTATTACAGAGACAGCAGCATGCAAAATTCTGGACTGCCAGAATTTTGCATGTCACTGCACTGCGCCTGTTACCTTGAGACATAAAGATGTTGAGTCTCACATGCCCTGTAATTTCACTGGACACCTTGCGATTTCAACCGAAAAACATTCCTATTTTACGGTTGAAAATGAATTGGCAAAATGAATTGGTGGTACCGCCCCAGGCGGACTAGCAGAAGTCCTACACACAAAAACGATATTCTGGATTTAACCACAGGATATCGTATAAGTAAGTACCGTCGTTTAACTTAGTTTCGGACGAAGCCACGGGGCACAGTTAGTAGTAAACAGTCGCATGACATAAAGTAATGCGATAGAATCAGTACTACCAACACACGAAGAGTAATACCGACTTGGTGCCAACATTCTAACATGAATATAATTCTAGTTCTATTAGGCATGCAATACTTTGTTCAAGCGTTTATGATGTAGGTACAGAACTATTTTTAACCCCCGACAAAACAAAAGCGGTAATATAAGTTTGACGTGTGTATCTTTGTATGTGTGTGTGTGTCTGTGGCATCGTTGTGCCCAAACTGATGAACCGATTTTGATTTAGTTTTTCTTCTGTTCATCATAATCAGCTTGTATCAGTCCACTACTGGACGTAGGTCACTCCCAAGATACTCCACTGAGCCCGATCTTCGGCTCAATGAGAGGGGTATATATGCCCTAATGGCCACGCTAGGCAGGCGGGTTGGCGGTCGCAGGACGTAACTTCTCGCACCGGTGACGCTGCTGCCGGCCTGTAGTATTTAGCAACACCATAATTTGAAATGGTTATACAGCCATTTTCGGTCGCCAGAGCCTTGTTCGTTGGTCAACAGGATGCACCACGGTGAGGTTGGCTGGGAGCACAGAGGTGGTATTTGTGCTCCCTTACATTCCTTTCTTTTGTTGGATAGGTGTTTTAATCGAGTCAAGAGTGTTCTTAGCTTTAATCCATGAAAATCCGTTCAGGCGTTTCAAGAAACTATGAGATCAACTTTTATGGATCTCAGCAATTCGAAATTCGGTATCCTCTTGGCTCACGATATTGTAAGTACATGGTAGCATTGACCAGATGCTGGGGTTTATCCTGGAATCTGCAGAATCCTCACCAACTTACAGCTGAGATCTTGTGTTTGGACTCATTGTTGTATTGTAACCATGTAAATAACCAATTCAAAGTCACTCAGCGAGCTATGGAGAGGGCTATGCTCGGGGTTTCTCTGAAGGATCGAATTCGAAACGAAGCCATCCGTCAGAGAACCAAAGTTATCGACATAGCTCAAAGGATTAGCAAGTTGAAATGGCAGTGGACTGGTCACATCTGTCGTAGAACCGATAACCGTTGGGGTAGACGAGTTCTAGAGTGAAAACCATGGCTCGGCAAACGTAGTGTAGGACGCCCTCCAGCTAGGTAGAGCGATGATATACGCAAGTTGGCTGGCAGCGGTTGGAAACGAATAGCTGAAGATCGAGCTCAGTGGCGTGCCATGGGAGAGGCCTATGTCCAGCAGTGGACGGAAATTGGCTGATAATGATGTAAAAAACTTAAACCTTATGAATCTATTGCGATCGCTTTATTTATTTTTAAGTTTGTTACCTCAGACCTCCGTCATTTAAGAACCTATTTCGAAAACTCTTCTATTGTTAGATAAAATATTCTTCCCGTTTGATTCCATTGTAATTTTATCCAGATTTGACAAGTATCTCCAGAGATATGAGGGGATAAGCGCCTCAAACTTAGTAGGTACTGAAAATGAGTAGCGTGGCATTTGAAGTCAGTTGTTTGAATTTTGTAAACGATATTATAATAATCATGGGCCAACCCATGATTATTATAATATCGTTTACCCAAGTCCACATCCACGGTGGTCCCATTATTTAATAATTCGTGACAAAAAAAAACAAGAAAGAACCTCCTCCTTTTTTGTTAAGTTGGTCATAAAAATAATTAATCGAATCGGTTCTCAATTGGCGGGGTAACCGCGTAATAATCATACAAACAGTTTGCTACCAACAAGTAGGTTACCACCACCAAGGAGAAAATCTGCCATCATAACCTTACGGTGTTCCGGCAGCACGCAACCCTTGCCAGTCAAGAGTATTCTAGGCCAAGCGTGTTCACCATCTTCGACCACATCATAGCTTAACACCAGGTGAGATAGTGGTAGAATGCTAGCCTATAAAATTTGTAAATGCAATTTATCTAGATGGTAATAAGTATCTGCAGATATATCGAGATAAATACCTCAATCTTACAAAATTCTGTCTATACATAATTTTGCATACTCCTGTATCTGTAGTAATAGGCAGACTTCATCGCTTACCATCAGGCGAGCGTCTTGCTTGTCCTGTTGCCAAAATGGGCTAGAGAAAAACAAAATTATCATCAATGATTCCTGTAAGTATTTAGTAGTACGAGTATGTAAGTATACTGTAGTCCTAGTAGCCTATATGAAACTAGCGGACACGCCGGGTGCGTCTGAATGAATGAATGAACATAATAAATAATAGTTTAAAAAAACTAAAAAACACGGTTTTTATAGAAAACCGAACTAAAAAATAGAAAATAAATTTTAATAAATTTAAATTAATAATAGTGTTAAAATTTCAATAAATATGAATTAATAATAGAGTGAATAAAAAAATATATTTTATTTGAAAAAAAGCGTGAGGTGCATGGTGTCAATAGTAATAAATGTTTTATTGACAGATATGAGTAGAGTAATTATCATTTTGATAATATCTTAAAAGCACCCCACTTTTTTTTTTATTCAATACTATTTTTAATCTATATTTATTGAAATTTTTAACACTATTCTTAATTTAAATTTATTAAAATTTATTTTCTATTTTTTAGTTCGGTTTTCTATAAAAAGCGTGTTTTTAATTTTTTTTAACTATTATTTATTTTCTACTTTTTAGTTGAAAAATTGAATATTTTTTATCAAATTAGTGTATTGTCATCGGTCCTCGATAAATCTACAAAGTTTGAACGAAATCTGGCCGTTTAAAGTGGGTCAAAATCGCGCCCAAAGAAGTCGGTTACAAATATACAGGTGAAGCTAATAAAAAGCTAATAAAAAGAATAATGTTACTTAAATTAATGCTAAACTGAAAGTACAAACGGCGGTCTTATCGCTAAATAGAGATATCTTCCAGACAACCGTTAATGGCTAGGAATTATTTTATAACTATACGGTTGGTAGAGCGCAAGAATAACTACTACGCTAAAGACAGAAATGTGACCAAATATGCTTAACTAATGCATTGTTTCAGTGGTCTAACCACCTTTGAATTATTGCCTTTCTAATGAAACTGGCACATCAATTGGATGGTTTCAAAGTCAATGACGGACATAGGTAGTTGCCCATCTTTAACCCTGGTTTTAAACCTTCCTCTTGAATTACCTTATCTATTGCTGAAAACTGCATTAAATTCCGTTGTGTAAATTCAAAGATCTAAGCGTACACATACTTTGTGACTTTGCGACTTGTTTGTATTATGTTTGTTTTATTATGTTTGTATTTTTATACTATGTAAAGATACATAGATAGAGTCTGTGCAAAAAGAGATCCGTCGTGGCGTTAGGATGAACTAACATTCAAAGGTAAGGAGGGAAGGTACATACCTACCTAGTAGCACACGATAGCGATAATGATAATAGTAGGTACCTACCTACCAAGTATCAAACATTTTTAGTCTACTAGTAATGACAGCAGTGTTGTCAATGCTACAATAAACTGGCCAAGTGCAAGTCGGACTCGCACTAGTAGGGTTCCGTACCACACTACAGTATTTTATAAGATCGAGCAAAAAATACCACTATCTTTTTCGCCAGCAAAAAATAATAATTAATAAACATTTTATTTCTCATAACGCCATCTAACGTCTAACAAAGGAGTTAGGGATCGACATTTCAATGTAACGCCATCTATGGGACGTTTACCTAACTAAGCGTTCATAGATGGCGTGAAATGCCGAAAAAAACACGTTTCTTGTATGGGGACCCTCTATTATTTTTAACTTTATTCTGTTTTTAGTATTTGTTGTTATAGCGGCAACAGAAATACATCATCAATGAAAATTTCAACTGTCTAACTATCACGGTTCATGAGATACAGCCTGGTGACAGACGGACAGACAGACAGACAGACAGACAGACAGACGGACAACCGAGTCTCAGTAATAGGGTCCCGTTTTACCCTTTGGGTACGGAACCCTAAAAAGCACCCATTTATGCACAAAAATCCATTGGTCAAATATTAAAAGCTAACTACTATTTTTAGCAATGTGGGTTGTTGGGGAACCCTAAAAACAGTACTAAGACCGACGACCGACGCAACCTCAATTTCTACGACGGTTCTCTATTTGCACAAACTTTAGTAAAGGAATATGAGTAGCCAAATGTAGTGTAATAACTCCATGCAACATTACTTAGTCTGACATGTCCGTAACCTGTAATCACTGGGTATTATTTCAGTCACGAGCTTCCGTGAAGAGTTAATATTAATCAAAGGCAATAGTAATGATAGCCCTTTATATTATTCTATTTTCTACAGTCTTCCAAAAAGGACGATGTTCTCAATCCAACTGCATTTTTTAGGGTTCCGAACCCAAAGGGTACCAACGGAAACCTATTACTGAGACTCCGCTGTCCGTCTGTCTGTCTGTCTGTCTGTCTGTCCTTCTGTCACCAGACTGTATCTCATGAACCGTGATAGTTAGACAGTTGAAATTTTCACAGATGATGTATTTCTGTTGCCGCTATAACAACAAATACTGAAAACAGAATAAAGTTAAAAATTAAAGGGGGGTCCCTATACAAGAAACGTTTTTTTTCGGCATTTTACTATAACGCCATCTATGAAGGTTTGACTGATAATTATATTAATTATATATGTGTTTAGACAGTTGAAATTTTCACAGATGATGTATTTCTGTTGCTGCTATAATAACAAATACTAAAAATAGAATAAATTTAAAAATTAAAGGGGGTCCCCATACAAGAAACGTGTTTTTTCGGCATTTTACAATAACGCCATCTATGAACGTTTGACTGTATTAATTATATTAATAACCTGTGTGTTAACTTTCACTTAGTTGGTGTTAGATGTTCGTAAGATGGCATTATACTAAATATTGTACGAATTGACACGTTAATTTAATATATTATAATATAATAATATCTGGATGACCGAGCTTTACTCGTAAACTTTTTTGGTAAATCTTGTTTTATGTAAAGTTTTAGCTCCCAATAATTCTCTCACAAAAGAACAAACTTGGAAAAATTAATCATCTCATCTGGACTCGAACCGGGTTCTTCTGATTGCCATGCGATCGATCTTCCACTGAGCTATCATAACAATGTAACTATTCAGAAATTTACCATCATCTAGTAATTATATTGTAGAACTTTTTCATTACCTGAAAACAAAGATAAAACAACATTTTCTGAAAATGAAAACCTAGCTAAATAGATTTATCAATTTATTACGTTATTTCTTTAAGCAGTTTTTGCTCGATTTTATAAAATCTTGTAGTGTGGTACGGAATCGGAACCCTACGAGTGCAAGTCCGACTTGCACTCGGCAGTTTATTAGCCAGTTTATTTTACTTCAGAACTCAGTCATTTATTAATCGATTTGGGAAATTCTTTTTTGAAGTGAAAACTTATTTAGCGGCTTTGTGCGCTTTTATTGGGATGGATAAAAAATGCTAAACTCGCGTCAGGTCCCGTGTCCTGATCAAAAATTCGTAAAACGGGGCGCAGGTTGTACTATTCATTATTCTGTGGCGCAGAGCGCTTGCGCGAGGTGTCATTCCAAAATATTCAAAAATGACGTGTTCAAGTTTTCACTTCTGCCGGCCAAAGAGTAACATAATATATACTTACTCTGCCGGCAATACCGGAGTAGTTTTTTTTTTGTTTGATAGACTATGCTCCCCATTGTTATTTTATCGAGATCTGATGAGTAGATATCTCCAGGGATACATAAACACCTCAAACTTGGTACTGAAAATGACTAGCGCGGCATTCAAGTTGGTTTTTTTCGTTTTGTAGACGATATAAAATTATTAAATTTAATAAAAATTAGTAAACCTTTCATAATCCAATATTCAATTCCTCTCCATACCCGGTTATCTGAAAGAAATTTAGCCTTGTACTCATTCTTATAATTTTTTTCTGTCTCTATTTGTTATTTCTTGGTGTGCAAATAAAGAGTTGTTGTATTGTGTTGTATTGTATTGTAAATTTTTGAGTTGTGGGGATTACCCTACCCATTGCACTATTGACGTGAACCCACTCCAGACACAAGCACATTTTAACTTAGTTGGAGGGGTTAACAAGACTACTAGTAATGTGCAACCCACATCGCTAACAAACTTTTTTTTTAAATAAAACTTTTCTTTACTGCTTCAGAGCCACAGTTTCAACTTCCAACTATCAATAAATAATTCCTACCCTGCCAGGCCCTGCCTTTATACATCAAATGCACGTAACCTGTAATTTCCCAGTAGTTTTCCTGGAGTTACCCTGTCGTCGTTGTAATTATATTTCAATTTTGCCTTGTAAAGTAGTTGGGTAAACTAGGCTTCGTGTTGGCTGACATTAGCGGTTGTGTATGTGTGTAGTTCGATTAAGTGAATTAATACTAACATTGTAATGATAACGTTTTAATAGGACAAAATGCAGCACTTCAGCTAGGTGGAGCGATGATATACGCAAGCTGGCTGGCAGCGGTTGTTAACAAGCAGCTGTAGATCGAGCTCAGTGACGTGTCATTGGAGAGGCCTATGGCCAGCAGTGGACTAATTCTGGCTGTTAATGATGGTGACGATGAAGACATAATTTAATATTAGCTCTGTCCCGCAGCTTCGCCTGCTTGAAAAAGTACATTAGAAGGTTCTGTCTAATGATTCTTTGGCCGTAATGGGGTCACATATATGTAAAAACTGATTTATATATTTTTTATATCTTATAGCCAAGCGTTTGACCACTGTCTCGCATGGTGGTAAGCGATGATGCGGTCGAGGATGGTGAACACACTGCGTCTAGAATGGTTTGACTGTCAAGGGCTGTGCTGCCGGAAGACCGTAAGGTTTTGGCGGCAGATTTTGTCCTTGATGGTGGTAAGCTAATTTTGGTAGCAAGTCATTTGACAACAAGCAAAATCGATATAATGCTGATAAATAATCTGGCCAAGTGCAAGTCGGACTCGCACTAGTAGGGTTCCGTATCACACTACAGTATTTTATAAGATCAGCCAAAAAATACCACTATCATTTTTCGCCAGCAAAAAATAATAATTAATAAACATTTTATTTCTTATAACGCCATCTAACGTCTAACAAAGGAGTTTGGGATCGACATTTCAATATAACGCCATCTATGGGACGTTTACCTAACTAAGCGTTCATAGATGGCGTGAAATGCCGAAAAAAACACGTTTCTTGTATGGGGACCCTCTATTAGTTTTAACTTTATTCTGTTTTTAGTATTTGTTGTTATAGCGGCAACAGAAATACATCATCTGAAAATTTCAACTGTCTAACTATCACGGCTCATGAGATACAGCCTGGTGACAGACGGACAGACAGACAGACAGACAGACGGACAGCGGAGTCTTAGTAATAGGGTCCCGTTTTACCCTTTGGGTACGGAACCCTAAAAAGCACCCATTTATGCACAAAAATCCATTGGTCAAATATTAAAAGCTAACTACTATTTTTAGCAATGTGGGTTGTTCATTACTAGATAACTCCTCCAACTAACCTAAATATGGTTGTGTCTGGAGTGGATTCACGGCAATTAGTGTCATGGGTGGTGGTCGAACTCACGACCTCTCGATCGCCATTCCGACACCTTAATCATTGGGCTAATTGCCGCTTAGTTATTGTTACGTTTAAACTCACATGAGATGTCGACTGTCTGCAAGACGTTCAACCGGATTTGAGGCAATCGGTGTCTTAACTTCATGAGTACATATATACGTGTGGTGCAAGCAATCGCTACACCTGTACTGTCTCCGGAGTTGATCGCTTTACCTTCCGCCTTGTGGTAGGTATGATTACTTTACATTAGTATAATAAACCATATTTATCCAAGCAAACATTTTTTTTTATTTTTTTACTTTATAGGCTAGCGTTTGGCCACTATCTCACCTGTTGGTAACTGATGATGCGGTCGAAGATGGTAAGCACGCTAGGCTTAGAATGGGAAATGGCTCTCAAGGATAGCTGCCGGAACACATTAGATGTTTGGTGACAGATTTTCTAACTTGAGGGTGGTAGCTGGCCAGGCGGACACTAGATAGTGTCCTACCACCATGCGGGGGTTGTTGGTTTTTTAACGATGTTTTCCTTCACCACTTTGAGAAGCGCACATAAATTTTTCTATAGAAAAATTCATTGGTGCACGGCGGTTTGAACTCGGTACCACGGCATCAAAGCCGACCGTTCTCCCGATTACGCCACCGGGCCCTCAAAAAGGGCCTCTTTTCGTAGGATACGGCTCCATCAATGCCCTAGGTATAAAGGAGCAAGAATTTATATTCCGAAAATGTTTACTATGATATTAATAATTTATTTGCACCTTAGCACATTACAACAGAGTTTCGTAATTGCTTATATACTAAAACAAAGCTTATGTGCTTTGAATCTCACACTAGAAAACCCTGTGTTGTGAGATTCACTCTTCCTACAGTGAACTGTGTGTGAAGTCGGTTCTTTTTGCAACCGACTTCCAAAAAGAGGAAGTTGTTAATACGTCTGTTTATACATATATATTTTTATGCATATTTGTTACGCGATTGCTCCGCCAATTGTGAACCGATTCGAATGATTTTTAACCGACTTCAAGAAAACAGCGGCGATTCTCAATTCGAATGTATATTTTATTTTATTTTTTGTTTGTTACCTCAGAACTCCGTCAAACTATACCCGATTTGAAAAAATATTTTTTTTTGTTTAAGAGATTATGCAATAATATACGCATAATTTAGGATATAGGATATAGGATACATTTCGGGGAGTGTGCCTTCCAACTGCACGAATTAATTCCACCGTCCTGCTTTTACCATCGTACTAGCAGACGCACAGATATACGCCATCGACACATGGTTGATATTCCATTCTGTCGCACAAAGCATTTTGCATCAACATTTATCATACGCACAGCAAGGGAATGGAATTCCCTGCCAGAGTCTGTGTTTCCTGTGAAGTACAATCGTACAGTGTATTATTAATAATTATTACCTAGTGTTTGCGAAGCTTTTATCACCTGGGGCCTTATTCAGTATAACCAATGAGATAACGCGTTCCTTAACGCGCCACGTTACGTTATTGAAAAATTGTATTCTGTATGCCACACGATAGGTAAATTATACAAAACGCGCGCGTTACACGTCCTCATATGTCACGATATTTTGACAGCTCAAAACGCGCTCATAACCTTATCCTACCGCGTTTTAATTGGCATAGAGAATACCATAACGCGGAGATAACGTAACACGGCACGGTAAGACTTTAAAATGGTCATACGGAATAAGGCCCCTGTTGTGGTATTCCTATTGGTCTGAGTGGCAATGTATCATTGATCACGTTTTGATCAATTTTGTGACATGTTGTTGGAAAGACACATTTACACATTACCTGTATCTATTTCGGTCTCTCATATCATCTCATATAGTTTTTAACGTTTATTATTGGAGTATAATTGTTTTATATATCTATTGTTTTCTTTATCATGTAATAAAAAATAAAAAAATTAATGCTTTATTATTCATTTTGTATTTTTATTCATTATTATTTATTTATTATTTTATATTATATATTTAAATTTATTAAATGTTAATTAGTTAATTATTTAATGTGGCGACTACTAGACAAAAAAAACATAAAGGGGGTGCTGCTGAAAATCAGCGCACTGCTGCAGTAAGTGCAGTATTTATAATGCTGACCATGCGCCCTATTCATAGTCAACCACTTCATAACTAAGGTCAACTCGGCGAAGACCGGCATACTTTATTAAAATAATTACAAATGGACTTATTTTGGCTATTCTGTAACCCTAAACTCAAATTTGGTTAAACTAGATAATAAGATATTTAGTTGACCTGACAAGAAATATGTCAAAATGACATAGAAATCAGTCAGTCAGTTCTTGAAATAAATACCATTTTTGAAAATACGGTGCAAACAGACGGATTTTGCTCCAATGTCGGATAAGACCGTCTAGTGGCAAATTTACCTAGTTACTGATAGTTTGCGTAGTTACAGATAGTGTGTACGAATACCAGCGAATACCAGTTCCTGTAACAACTTAATTTGTGTACCCTAACTCTTAGGAATAAGGTTTTAAATAGCTAATTTCGGGAGATGCAGCATTTGTCGGGTAAGACCGGCATACTTTGCACTTTCAGGGGTATAAAACATATTACTCACCTTGAATCACAACGAATATTTTTTTATAGTACAATTTATTACAAGACTTCAAACCGAACATATAGACACACGGACGGACGGACGCACGAATGGACAGCAAAGTCTCAGGAAGTGTTCATTTGGTACCCTTTGGGTTCGGAGTGAGGGAGGCCTGACCAAAGGTTGACGACTTCTGAAAGTGGCGAAGACCGGCATATGACATTTATTACCCTCCACAACCTAGACGGACTTCTCCTCTACATATTTTGACGTTAGTTTTTATTTTCATCAACCATCACTTAGAAAAAAACGTAAATAATACTAATGTAATGTACTAATTAAATAGATATATTCAAAAAGAATGAACTTACTTGTATAGATCCTTCAAATTAATAAAATTAAACACTTTTAAACATTTTTTGTTAAAGCGTGGTGCACCCTCAATGCAAGGTGCTCACCGTACTAAATTTAAAAAATCTTGTTTTTCCATTCGCACTGCATGCACCGCCATCTATATCAATTTCTAAGATCTAAAATGGTTTGATTATTTCGTATCATAATCAGAATCAGAATTATTTATTTGCCTAAAATGTTGGTATCATTGGTGTTGACAAATTGTAAAAAATAGTTCCGTAAACATTTTACCACAAAGTGGCATGCAAATATCACATATATAAAATCAAATTAAAATCTAATCATTAAAAATTATTATTATCACATTTACTAAGTCATAATCAAAATAAAATAGAATTATAATTTTACATGTTTACTAAGTCATTATCATTTAAAATAGCACCATGCACTCAACGACATAATTCGAAGAGCATTTATCTCGGCCAACGTTCCCTGTGTGCTGGAGCCGCCGGGTCTCAGTAGGACCGACGGTAAGAGACCAGACGGTTTGACTCTTGTACCCTGGAGGAACGGCAAGTGCCTTGTCTGGGACGCTACTTGTGTCAGCACTGTCGCGTCCAGTCACGTGAGCCGCACTTCCCATGTAGCTGCAGCGGCGGCGGAAGAAGCCGCCAAGAACAAGCGGGCTAAATACGCGACAATGGAGCCACAATATTATTTTGTGCCCATAGCCGTGGAGACAATGGGCAGTTGGGGCGTTGACGCTAAATCATTACTTAAAAGTTTAGGGCGTAAGATTTTTGAAGTGACTGGAGAAGCCCGTGCCGGCTCGTTTCTGATGCAAAGAATGGCCATCGCTATTCAGCGTGGCAACGCTGCGAGCGTTATGGGCACCTTTTCACCGGGAACGTTGCGGGGCGGGATTCTTAACTAAATAGGTTTAACGAGCTAATTGAATTGTGATTTTATATTAAAATTATATTGTGACTTTGTTAATTAAGAATTAGATAATTATTTAATAAAAATGACGTTAGAGGATATTTTAATTAAAAAAAAAAAAAATTAAAATAGAATTAAAGCTATATTATAGATATACATAGATGTCAATTATAATTTCGTAGATTGTATTGTCATCCTAGAAGTTCTGCTGAATTCGTTGTAATTGTTGTTGTACGGTGTTACCCGATAGACGGTCTTCGCCGAGTTGACCTTATTATTATTTTTTTTTAGTTTTACGATATTTTTCTTTCTTGTACTGGCTATGAATAAATGTTTTTCTTTCTTTCTTACAATCCGGAGGTCTTCAAATCGCGAGTGAACAGGTATCTTCTAGGCAAGCGTGCTACATCGTCGATCACATCTTCACTTAACATCAGGTGAGATAGTGGTCAAACGCTTGCATATCTACAATAAAAAGAAAATTAAAAAAATACTTTGATGACATGATTATAACTAGCCAGTACTTTGACTATCGCGGCATGTGAAGTCGGTTTTTTTCGTTTGTACGATCATAAATTATTTCATAGGTAGTCATTTCATAGCACTTCTGTGCAATGGTTTCATTATACAATTCATTTAAATGATATCACAGAAAAGATAATAGTTGATGATAATAGTTGATGATAATAGTTGATGGTAATAGTTGATGATATGGAGAAAATGCTTCGAACTTGTCAAGTTATTTATTTGAAAATGAACGGAAATTAATAATTCTTGAGTAGGTGTAGTCCTTTAGTAAATTTATCAAGATCTGATCAGTATCTCCAGAGATATGGAGATTAATACCTCAAACTTGGACTGATAATTAAGATAGTTTAAAAACTGAAATAACCGACTTCAATGCTCCGCGAGTCAGTTTCAGTAGCAAGTTTGAGACGTTTATCGTCATATCTCTGAAGATACTTATCAGATCTCGTTGAAATTACAATGGGACCATCTCGAAAATGTACCTTACCGATTAAAAAAAGAATCGGTTTACAATTGACGGAGTAATCGCGTAACATACATACAAAAAAAAACAACATACAGACGAATTGAGAACCTCCTCGTTCGAACGAATCCGTTGAAAATCGCGCGGTGCGGCGGAATTATCTCAATGAAATGTCTATCTTATTGTGTAGTAAATAAAGGTTCAATTTTATGACGTGGCTTTCAGCCTGAAGCCGCTGAATTAACTCAATGAAATGTGTATCTTTATGTGTAGTAAATAAAGTTCATTTTTGTATTACTCTCTTAAAATGTGCGCGCCGCGTCACGTCCCGTAGCGACGCGGTCTGAGCTGACCCTTAAGATATTTTCATTTTTAAGATATCACCATTTTCAGTATAATAAGCTTTTCTCGTATAATATCATCGTAGCAGATAATAAAAATAATCCCCGGTATCATATTAAAGCCATCATTATTTTGGTCGCGAAGCTAATTTAAACATCTTATTATTTTAAGCTTAAGTATATTAAATTTAATGGAGTTTTCCGTTACCGGACACAATAAATGTGTTTTGTTGTTTTTATAACCGACTTCACAAAAAGGAGGAGGTTCTCTATTCACCTGTATTTTTGAAGCGAAAACTTCTTTAGCGACGTTGTGCACTTTTCTTGGGATGGGTGATAATTTTAAACTCGCGTTAGGTCACGTGTCCTCCGTTGTTTTTTTTTAATACGCTTTTATTAGCTTCAGACGTATGTATGTTTGTATGTTAGTATGTAACGGAATTTTTGAACATGATTTTAACCCCCTTCAAAACGTCGGATTAACTCGAAATTTGGCATACTTATTAAGGACCGATGACAATAAATAAATTTTTAAAAAAATTTTTTTAAAATTCGACTAAAAAATGAAAAATAAATAATAGTTTAAAAAAACTAAAAAAATACGCTTTCATAGAAAATCCAACTAAAAAATAGAAAATAAATTTTAATAAA
Organism: Cabera pusaria; assembly: GCA_954871355.1. Lineage (NCBI taxonomy): Eukaryota > Metazoa > Arthropoda > Insecta > Lepidoptera > Geometridae > Cabera > Cabera pusaria. Next base: position 16,018,912 of record OX940912.1, read on the forward strand.
TTTGAATTAAAAATAGTGTAAGAAAAAATGATTTTATTGTAAAAAAAGGGTGGGGTGCTTTTCAGGATATTATCAAAATAACCCTTCTAGTCATATCTGTTCATAAAATATTTGGAACTATTGATACCATGCACCCCACGCTTTTTTTTTACAATAAAATCATTTTTTCTTACACTATTTTTAATTCAAATTTATTAAAATTTATTTTCTATTTTTTAGTTGGATTTTCTATAAAAGCGTATTTTTTTAGTTTTTTTAAACTATTAATATGTATGTTTGTTACCTCAGTCGGTACTCCGTTATTTATTAATCAATTTGGTAAATTATTTTTTTATTTGAGAGATTATCTTCCCATTTGGTCCCATTGTAATTTTATCGAGTTCTGATATCTCCTGAGATATGGAGATAAACACTTCAAACTTAGTACCGAACATGACTAGCGCGGCATTTTTATTCTGTTTTTTTTCCGTTTTGTAGCGATCTTAAATTATTTTATAATTTCTGCAAAGAAAAATTTAAGTTCGTTCGGCATCGTAGTGCCCAAATGGATAAACCGATTTTGATACTATTTTTATTGTTCGATCGATGTATCTTATTTGGGAGTGTACTCAGCTTCGATTCATGAAAATCTGTTTAGCCGTTTGAAGACTATGAGCATTTTTCTAGGTGATGACTCCATAAAATAAATTTTTGTAGTTCATATTTTTATTTTAAACCGACGAAAAAAAAGGAGGAGGTTCAAGTCGACGCGTATATATATATCTTTTTATATATGACCACGCATAACTTTTTATGGAATAGTCTGATTTTGATTTTTTTTTAAATTATGTCTATTCCTAGTGGTGCGTTAATTAATCAATTTGAATTTCGGTGAACTCTTACTTCAGAGATATTGTAAGAACTTGGTAGCAATGACCTGATGCTGGGACATCTCCTGGAATCTGCGGAATACAACTCCTCACCAACTTACAGCAGAGATGTCGACTTTGTGCTCATCGGAATGGTCTCAATGAACATAGTTATGAATAAATCGGTCGAGGACGGTTTTATATTTTAAATTTAAGTATTTTTGAAGTTATACTTCTTTTGGCGCGATAGAGCAAAATGATGAGAGTGAATTTTTACGATGCGCGCGCACACCGACACCTAAATTTAACATCGTGAAGTTAGTTCTAGGTGGTACGATGCGCGCGCACACCGACACCTAAATTTAACATCGTGAAGTTAGTTCTAGGTGGTACGATGCGCGCGCACACCGACACCTAAATTTAACATCGTGAAGTTAGTTCTAGGTGGTACGATGCGCGCGCACACCGACACCTAAATTCTACACCGTGAAGTTAGTTCTAGGTGGTACGATGCGCGCGCACACCGACACCTAAATTCTACACCGTGAAGTTAGTTCTAGGTGGCATGACTATGTTCAAGTTGTATATGTCATATTTAACGTCAATAAAACCTTTTTTATTTAAATAAAATCTTTTTGAATAATTTTAATATTTATCGTTAATCACTACTGCATTTTAGTTATTTTTTTCCATACGCTACAGAAGTATAACTTCTAACGCGTGTACTTAAGTACACACACTCTTTTTTTTGTTTATAGTTTGTAAAATGTACCTATATGCTTGAAAGTGATCACTGGTAAGCGGTATGGCCGCCCATTTATAATAATTTAACTATAGTGGATATTTTATTTCGTAATTTTACACAAACTTTACAAAAGCCATCGATATAAAAATGTAGAGACGGTACTCACTCTTATGCCACGTAAACATAATGAAACGAGAAACAACTACATGAAAACACGAATTTCTAATGTCGAGCTTGATGTGCATGAAGAACAGAGGAAGGCATTGTTGCTAATGATTTAACTGGATCTGCGATAATTGCACATGTAATTCTGTACGTGCTATACAAACGCCAGTTCGATTGTGACTAAGGTGAAATTAGGTTCGCGAACCTAATTTATATGGTCGATATTGAGGAGCGGATTAATATCTAAAGTATATAAGTATAAATTTCACAATGGATAGTAAGTACCCTCGTAGAGCTCTGTACCCAGCACTAGGACTATAAAGCCTGTATTGCGGGTTACAGTGACCCTCTCCGGTAAGTGCCATTCCTTTATGCATACAATTTTTTTTTTATATATATATATACATATATATATATATATACATATATATATATATATATTATCTATAATTACAATTTTTAGTTTACAATTTATATTTATAATTTGTTACAAAGGTATTTATTTTTATGCCAGCATGTGTAATTTTTTTAAAGATATTCTTACCTTTCAAAACATTCGCCTGGATTTTCCTGGAACTACCTGAAATTATGAAAAAATATATTGTAACTGCAAAAATAATTTTATTTGAAATAAATAAATTACACGCACTTGTTAGATTATTTTCAAAGTACATACCGATATACGACATATTTCCAATGTTTGATGGTGATTTACATTATAAATTATTAATGTTGCCTCAAATAAGGGTGTTTATACCGTGTTCGATATATTTGAGGGTAGTCTAAACCTTACAAGGTGTGTCAGAGCCGCCATCTTGGTTTTCTATTTGACTGATGCTTTAAAAGGGCGGTAGAAACATTAGTTGAGACACTTTTGCTCGAGCAGCCTTCGGGCTAACATCGTCACCTTTACTCTGTTGGGAATATCGTTCAGACGACAAAGTGCTGTCCAACTCAATGAAGCTAAGTAATTGTAATAGTAATTTAAAATTGTAATAAAGCTAATTTGTATTACAAAATGTATAGAATAATTATGGCTAGAATGTGGTTTTCTAGGATATGTTTATAGTAATGATGGTTTCACCTAGGAATGGTGATGATAGTGTTTTAGCTTCGTTGAGGGTGGTAAGGAAAGGCTATGAGGGGTGGTGGAGGCCTTTTGGGGGAAACCCCATAATATTTTGTATAAATTGTCTAAATCGGTAGTGATTTTCATGTGTTATGTCTTGTTGAAACTTGTTATAAAGCCTTGTGACATAACATTAAATACTTATTGGTATATTGCTGTTATCTTTGTTCTATTGTCTATTATAATGGTCCTGAGTCTCCTGATGGTACATAAACTGTTGTTATAATGATGAATGTACAAATAAAATGCTTTCTCGGTGATGTCCGGACTTTTATATTTTATTAATAAGTCCTACCTATTAGCTGAAGTATAGGCAGGTAGTTTTGGAAGTAGTTCCAAGTGAATATTTAGCTCCAGACATATTAAGTTTATGGTAGATTACTAGACTACCGGCTACCACCCATCTTGTTATCTATGTTTAAGCTAACACACTCATTTCGCAACAGGGGTTAAAGGCCAATTTTATCACTTTTCCAAAATCAACCCCCTGGTGCCTAAAAGCCACCCCAAACCAAAAATCAAGTTTACATTCAAAATTCAATCATAAATAGTTTATGAAGCAGGCTCGACTTCCCTTACAAATGGATCATTGATTTATTACAAGCTACGTTCCCCTTCTTTGCTTGCATGTCCTATAGAAATAATTGTAATGTTACTTTGTGACAGTTGAAAATGTGTATATTTAGATCTTATAATTTTTCCAAGGGTTTGACTACTATCTCGCTTGGTGATAAGCGATGATGTAGTCGAAGATGGTGAGAACAGGCTAGGACTAGAATACTCTGACTCTCAAGGGCTGTGTGCTGCCGGAACACAATAAGGCTATGGCGGCAGATTTTCTTTTCAACCGAGTTCCGAAAAGGATGAGGTTCTTGTTAACCCCTCCAACTAAGCTAAATAATGATTGTGTCTGGAGTGGGTTCACGTCAATGGTACAATGGTATGTAATGTACAATGTACATGTAATAGGTCAAACCCACATTGCGAGTAATCTTTATTTAAAAAAAATATTAAGAAAATATAATTAAAAATAAAAATAATAAAAATAAATGGCTGGGAATAGAATACACCACCTCTTGATCGCCAGGCCGACGCCTTTGCCATTGATCTATTGTCGCTTGGCACTGAGCGAGGCTAGGAAAATGAAGTGGTTATTATTGGTTGATTATTTCCTCGCACGATGATCAGCTTCTTCGCCCAACTCTGATGGATTCGCACCATAGCCGGATTTTGGCGAATCGTATCAATAATCTAGTGGACTAATTTTAAAATTATTGTTAATTCTATACCTTAGTTATAAATATTAAAATACGGGACTTATCGCGCTTAAAACATTAATTTTATTTAACTCGACGTTTTGACCAAGTTGTTGATCGTGGTCACGAGACGTTGTCGCCGAAACTTTGAGTTAAATAAAATAAATGGTTTGAGCGCGATTAGTTCCGTATGTTATTATTTATAAATATTAAATCGCGAAAGTTGTAGCTTACAATTACAATTCTATACCTTTATACCTATTTAACCCTAACGTGTTATTTTCGAAAAAATATATGGTTTACATTATTTATTTTTTTCGGAATCGCTCATGAATATCATGGTGTCTGCAATGACGTCACACTTTACGAAATATAGTTTATTGTATAGCGGCTATAGGAATACATACTTTGTGAACATTTCAAATATCTACCTATTTTCCGACCTACTTCCAAAAAGAAGGGTTTCTCAAGAAGAAGTTCTCAATTCGTCTGTATGTTTTTTTTTGTATGTATGTTACGCGATTACTCCAAAATTGTGAACCAATACGAATGATTCTTTTTTAATCGGTAGGGTACGTTTCCAAGGTGGTCACATTGTAATTTCATTGAGATTTGATAAGTATCTGCAAAGATATAATGATAAACGTCTCCAACGTGCTACCGAAATTGACTCGCGGGGCATGGAATTATGGAAGTCGGTTGTTTTGGTTTTTTAAATTATCCTAATTATAGTTTAGAAGATAGGACCCTCTGACAAACGGACAAACAGGAGGATAAACGAACAGACAGATGGACACACGGACAGAAGGATAGCCAAGTCTCAGTAACAGGGTTCCGTTGATACCCTTTAGGGTAAGTAACGCAACCCTAAAAAATCTTCTGAAAATGACTAAAGTGGCGTCTTGTAAAGTCGATTATTTAGTTTCGTAAAACGATATTAATCATTCTATCGCTGTTAAAATATCACCCCTTTTAAAACATATAATCGAATTGTGCTTCACAATCACGCCACCCCATCAAATGTCATAAATTATTACTGAAACACCCTTGTTATTGGATTACGCAACCACCCTGTATAGAGGCCTTTGGTGGTTACCGACTTCTGATCCTGAGGGTTACAGATTCAATTCCAAGTAAATGGATTTTCATGTTAAGATGTGTGAGTAGTTTTTTTTATTGAAAATAGATTTTTAAATAGTTAATAGGCGTTTCCACATTGGACGATAACTGTAACTACACGATAACTGCACGATATCGGCGGACTGGTAGTTTGATACAATCTGTCGACGACATAGGACGACAAAGGTAGTGATTGTATCAAACTACCAGTCCGACGATGTCGTGCAGTTATCGTTCAATGTGAAAACCCCCAATCTCCACGGATTTTGCTCGCATCAAAAAAATTTAAACAAAATATTTAGGATATAATATGTAACTTTCTATCTGCCAAATTCGTCATCATCATCATCATCATCATCAGCCTACCTCCGTCCACTGCTGGACATAGGCCTCTCCTACGGCACGCCACTGAGCTCAATCTTCAGCTCTTTGTTTCTAACCGCTGTCAGCCAGCTATCGTATATTATCATCGCTCCATTTAGCATCCTACGCTGTGTTTACCGAGCCATGGTCTCCACTCTAGAACACGTCTACTAGACCCCAACGGCTATCGGTTCTACGACAGATGTCACTAGCCTACGCTGCTTGTAATCCTATCCTACCAATATTATAAATGCGAGAGTAAGTGTGTCTGTAAATTTTTATTACCTCGTATCACCATAAATACTTAACCGATTTTAATGAAATTTTACAACTTTTAGCTACGGCTACTTTTGTAAAAATAAAATCATGATTTTTACACATACTCAGATCACAAGAATGTAGATTGACAAAGCTTTTCAGTGATAAAACTCTTTGTGTACGTGATCGAAGTCGCGGCGGTTTTGTGTAATCTAGAGTCTGCAAGCCCGCCGCGGCTTCGTTTAATTTTTCTTCGTTAGATTTTTTTAGCGTCAATGCCGTCTGCGTATATTACAAGGCGGGTTGTAATCAAACATTTGTTGTGAAAACTGTAAAGGTACGCACACACCGCGGCGTCCTGCGTCCTGCGTGCGCGATCTCAGTACATTTCAATTGTTTTCTGATCGCGAAAACAATTGAAATGTACTGAGATCGCGCACGCAGGATGCAGGACGCCGCGGTGTGTGCGTACCTTAATAAATAAATGATTTTCTATGATTATTTCTGTTGTTTTATTTAGCATAATGTAAAATCATTATTATGACTTTGATTTGAATTTAATTGCGCTGTCAAAGTTGTTTTAACTAGCATTCAACATTATTCACCACATTAATCGGAAAAATGTGAGAAAAGTCATTTCAAATGCATGAAATAAATTTCACTATATTCGACTGTACTCGTATCAACTACAAACACCGTTTTCACATAAAAGTTCCTCACCAAGTATCAAATTTTTTGTGTTTTTTTGAGAGCTATGGAACCCATAATATAGTTTTTAAAATTATCAGGAAGTTATTTAGTCAGGGTTAAGTAATTGTTTGTTCGAGTTGGAATCAAGTAAATATTTCTCACAGTATTATAATATTTCAACTAACTAACTAACAACATATTGTAATATTTCAACAGAAATTTGAATTTAATATTCAAATTCTGAGCTACTAGTGGATAGAATTTTGGTGTTTATTATTTTTAAAGACAAACACACAAACTAGCCATAATACCAATAAAAAAATCTCAAAGAATCACTTAACTTAGCTTAAACCGACCAAAACTTAAAAAAAATAAACTAACAAAACAATTCATACCTCAAAAACTTCAAAAAATCGCGGAAATACATGAGGTCCAATCGAAAGGTATTGGTGTCCCCAGACCACAGACCTTCGCTGATATAGGTTGCATGGGACACCCTGTATAATAGCTACTTTATACTGTAACAGTGATATCAGCTATCAATTGCTACTCTAATTTCAAAGGCAGTGCCGTGTAGGCTTTGCTTTGTGTATGATACGTCTTGGATTGCAGTTCGTAGTCGGAACAAATTATCGATACTCTCGTATTAAATAACAGCTAAAACAATAGAACAATATGCTGAAGCTCACAATTGCAGACTCACCATGATGTGAACGTCGAGGCTATCCAGCTTTTCTCGACAACACAGACATAGTAAGAAGACTAAAAAGGGTAAAAACCTTTCCAGTTATTTTCTGATACTTTATCAACAAAGTATAATGATAGTGATAGCTATAAAAAGAGCAGAAGAACAAAGTAAAGAAACAATCGTAATAATATTCTTATTAGAATATTATTTCATTATTTGATTTTGACTTAACTAACTATTGTTAGTTAAGTCAAAATCAAATAATGAAATTTCTCATTAGCTAAGTTGTTATGAGCCTAGATTGTATTGGTAGTGAGATATAGATCTATGTCAAGCAGATAATTATTATACACAAGTAATATTTAAAAAAAAACCTTTTTAAACACAAGCTTTTACATAACCTAGGGCCAGAGTAAGTCAAGACAAATCCTACAAGCCTATACCGACGGGTATAACATGTGTAGTTTAGGAGTTGCTTTGGCCACCTTCCAGCTCCATCATCAGATCAGCACCAAGTCATATTGTATTGTATTGCATTGTCACGTGATTTACACATGTATGCCAAATTTCAGCTCAATCGAACCCCTGGAAGTCGATCTAAAAACAATCGCAAGATTTGTGACGGACAAATAAATTCGCCGTGAAGTGGAGATAAAGCTTGTAACAAAAATCGGCCAATGGGACTCGTGCACCGATGCTACGCTTTTTAAATTGCAGTTCAATCCCAATGGATGCACCAATGGATTATTCTATAGAAAAACTAGCTGACCCGGCAAACGTTGTTTTGCCATATAAATAATTTCGTAGTAATTTCTAGTGTAGACAAAAAATAGCTTACTTATTGTAAGTATGTATGGAGGAAAAATGATTAAATTACTAAAATGGCTATTAAAAAATAAGGGTTGATCGTAGAAGGGTGAAAATTGCGGATTGTATGTATTTTTGTATGTTGTATCATAAAAAAATAGAAATTAAAAATTTTGTCTAAAAAATAAAAAAATAAATTTAGGGGTGGACTACCCCTAACATTTAGGGGGATGAAAAATAGATGTTGGCCAATTCTCATAGATACCGGATAAGCACAAAAAATTTCATCAAAATCGGTCAAGCCGTTTCGGAGGAGTATGGCAACGAAAACTGTGACACGAGAATTTTATATATTAGATAGATGTCCGTATTTCACAGTGGCCCTCCGGTGGTGAAAAAACATCATTAAAAAACCTCGGCATGGTGGTACGACACGGTCTACAGTCCGCCTGGCCAACTACCACCTTCAAATTAGAAAATCTGTCGCCAAACATCAAACGTGTTCAGGCAGCTGTCCTTGACAGTCAATTTACCTTCTCGACCTAGCGTGGTACCCTGCCCGGACGTAACATCACTTGCCAAAGAGTGGTCAAACGCTACCCTATACTATGTATAATAATTTATGATCGTACAAAACGAAGAAACCGACTTCATATGCCGCGATAGTCAACGTACTGGCTAGTAATAATCATGTCATCTAAGTATACAAATTTGCTTGTATTGTTTAATTATATCTCCGGAGATAATTGTCATACGTCGATAAAATTTAAATGGGACCAAACGGAAGGCATAATCTCTCAAACAAAAAATATTTTTTCATATCGTTCAAGATTTGACGGAGTTCTGAGGTAACTAAATCGAGAACCTTCTCCTTTTTGTGAAGTCGGTTAAAAATACACTACAAAATACAAATGTAATTTATTATCGTCCATTGTCAAGCCGTTTAAAAAGAAATACAACGATAATCTATTCAAATAATCTTAAAGAACTTCACAATTGCTTTTCAAACCCATACTTTTGATCTAGATAATCGTTTTCTAACGACCTACCGATATAGAATGATCGAGTAGAGTAATTAACTCAAACGTAGATAAAGATCGCAAAATATTAATGGTTGGACTTTTGCTACCTCACCTGGGGCGGTACCACCGTTCTATCATTTATTTTACCGAGTTTCTAGGACAATCACTACATATCTTAAAACAAAGTCCCCTGTTGCGTCTGTCGGTCCGTCTGTCTGTTTGCGATAAACTCAAAGAATACTGAACAGATTCATATTCATTCATGTTATTTTAACAATAAACCAAGGTTTTCATGAGGAAGGTTAAGGTTTACAATTCGTTAAGGTTTTGTGAAAATTGGTTGAAATAGGACGATGATTGTTGAAGATGGTAGTTTATACTCGACGCAACAAATTTATGCAAAAAATGTAGACATAAATAAATGTATATAAATGCTAATAATAATGGTAAAATAATATATAAATGGTTAGCGACCATTATATTAATATATGTAAATATAAAATAAATATATGTAAACTTATTAAAATAACTTTATTTCCATATTAAACAATATTTACAAATAAGATCGTGGGGTCGAGATGCGCGAGGTTTTGTAAAGGAGCTGTCCAGACGCTTAATAGACGTCACTCATGACCAAAGAGCTGGCGCTTACCTCGGCCAACGGATTAGCCTAGCAATTCAACGAGGTAACGTCGCCAGCTTTTTGGGAACGTTACCAGCAGACAGCTGCGACCTAGGTTCTGTTTTTTATTTATAACATTTTACGTATTTATATAAGCTTAAATAGTTTTTATCTTAATTTAGTTTTGTATATATGTACTATGTAAACTATATATAAAGTAAAAACATTTTTTGGATTTTTTGATGATCTGTGATGAAAAATACTAAAGTAATACATTGTAGCCCAAATTCGACTGTTTACCATTTGCCGTACGTAGTTCCAGTCCCTACAGGCAGGCTCCTTCTTTAGGTCAGCTCGATGGTACCATATTATTAGATGGTCACCGAAGATATGCAAGTATACCAAATTTGAGTCCAATTGAACGTCAGTGGTTCTAACTTAGCTTCCAAAATTTGACCCACACATACTTTTACAACTGCATAAATGGTGAAATCAACCCTTGATGTAAACGGGATCAAGAGTGCTAAACGTCCAAAATCGGTAGTTCAGAATTAGAACTCGTTTTACTGTAACCACGTTCAGTTTGTGGTGGTGAAATGTAAAATGCTGGTTTAACCTCAGTTAAACACGTTCAAATCGACCTGATCGCGTTTATATTCACTGGTGAAATCGGCTCTTAAGAGTTAAACCTTGTACTTACAGTACATGAAAGAAAATAAACTGGCCATGTGTGAGTCGGACACGCACACGTGTGTTTGTTGTTAAATCCCGCATAGTATACATATTTTTAACCCACTTCACAAAAAAGAGGAGGTTCTCAATTCGTCGGAATCTTTTTAGGGTTCCGTATTCAGTATTCAGTATTCAGTATTTTATTGTAAGGTAAAAAAAGGAACCCTTATAGGATCACTTTCTTGTCCGTCTGTCTGTCTGTCCGTCTGTCTGTCCGTCTGTCTGTATGTCTGTCCGTCTGTCCGTGTGTTTTCCTCTGTCTGTGTTCTTCTGTCTGTGTTCTTCTTTACCACTGATTTTCTCAGGAACGAGTGGACCTAGCAAGTTGAAATTTATACCTGATACTTAGGACTATAGTCCCTGTTGGGTGTATAAAAATTAAGGTCTTGAGTCAACACAATAAAAAGATGTGGGCAAATTTAGATTTTCGCGAAAACTTGTTAGTACCAAAATGTACCTTAATTTTCAACATTTTTTATTTTTCGGAATGTTTCCTTTACTTGTGCTTTAAGACCTTGCTTTTAACCAAAATTGATAATTCTAGGTAAACCGGAAGTACCCTATAGGTTTTGGGTCGAAAACCTATAGGGAGGGTACTTCCCGTTGACCTAGAATCATGAAATTTGGCAAGAAACAAGGTCTTACAGCAGAAATTAAAGAAATATTCCAAAAACTAAAAAAAGTTGAAAATTAAAGGGTGTTCCCATACATACAAAATTTGCGCCAATTAATAACCTCTGAGTTATACGAGCGCTGATACAATTTAGAACTTAATTGGTTGGTGGGAAGCCTCGGTGGGCGAGTTCAACTCGCTCAACACTTTTTTTATTTATGTGTGTTCACCGATAACTCGAAGATGCCTGAACCGATTTGGAATATTATTTATTTGCTTCAAAGGGTACGCTTGCCAGGTGGTCCCATTTTAAATTTTAACGAAATCGGCCGTGCCGTTTTTAATATATCAACATTTGTATTACGATGCATTTACTTATCTCGACGACATACTACCTTCTGTTCTGTTCTGTTAGTTTTTTAAACGATCTTAAATTATGTTAAAATTTCAAGTGCCTAACTATAACGGGTAAGGATACAACCTTGTGAAATGCGGTCGGACGGACGGATAGCGAAGTCTCAGTAATAGTACGTACGTAACCCTAACGTCGGTGCGGAAGCCTAAAATGTATATTATTACTATTTTGTCACTTTCTTATTAGGCCCATTAAATAGCATGTACATGTACAGCAATTAAAATTATATAGATAATGTCAATTGGGTATGTTATACACATGTTACAGATAACAGGCAGCCACGGGGCGCAATTTGTAAATCCTACTATGCTACTAATATCCTACTTATATCCTACTATAATACTAATATCCTACTATCCTACTAATATCCTACTATCCTACTAATATCCTACTATCCTACTTATATCATACTATCCTACTTATATCATACTATCCTACTTATATCATACTATCCTACTTATATCATACTATCCTACTAGTATCCTACTATCCTACTAATATCCTACTATCCCACTTATATCCTACTATCATACTTATATCATACTATCCTACTAGTATCCTACTATCCTACTAATATCCTACTATCCTACTTATATCCTACTATCCTACTTATATCATACTATCCTACTTATATCATACTATCCTACTAGTATCCTACTATCCTACTAATATCCTACTAGTATCCTACTATCCTACTAATATCCTACTATCCTACTTATATCCTACTTATATCATACTATCCTACTTATATCATACTATTCTTCTAGTATCCTACTATCCTACTAATATCCTACTTATATCCTACTATCCTACTTATATCATACTATCCTACTTATATCATACTATCCTACTTATATCATACTATCCTACTTATATCAAACTATCCTACTACTATCCTACTAATATCCTACTATTATACTTATATCCTACTATCCAACTAATATCCTACTATCCTACCTATATCATACTATCCTACCTATATCATACTATCCTACTTATATCATACTATCCTACTAATATCCTACTATCCTACTAATATCCTACTATCATACTAATATCCTACTATACTACGTACGAAGTACCTACGAAGTAGGATATTTCCTACTATCCTAATAATATCCTACTATCCTACTACTATCCTACTTATATCCTACTATCATACTATATCCTATAACTACACTACAAGTATCATACTATATTCTGCGCCCTAATCCTACTAATATTATAAAGGCGACAGTTTGTGTGTATGTTTGTACATGATCGCTTCGGCGCGCTGAGAACTGTACACATTTATTTAACGCTCTGCAACTAAAAAAAATATTTGTTGTGTGTTATAGTTATAATTCAACACAGAAATTACATCACTCGTGATAAAGAAAACCAGTGGATGAGGTATGTTTAAACATTTAACAATTATACTCGAATAACAAGCTGTTTACCGATTTGAGAAGAAACAAAAACCACGAGTTAGAACGCTGATAGTCCGCCATTCATACAGCAAGTACTGTAGCCGTCCCGTTTGCACTCGTACGCTTACTACGCGTGCGCCACTGTTCGCACACCTGCTCGCTTCATCGAAGCTCCACGGCGAGAACCGGTTGCCTGATTTTGGTTTGGCCGACCGCCGACGTTGGTTACTACGTTTCCCTATGGAAAATAACAACTGTGCCGCTTGTAAACAAGAAATCACCAAAGCGCGTATGTTAAAGTGTTCTTTTTGTAAAGCGCCCTACCATCCGATATGCGTTAATGCAGCATCTTCCGACCCTACAAAACTGTCAGACTGGCAGTGTCCTCCGTATAGATCACAAAAAAACAGTAACAGTAACTCGCACACTCCAGTACAGTCGACTTCTCGCGCGGAGGCGTCTAATATGAACACGCTCCCACGAGCGCAAAAGAGAGTGGCCCTTAGCTCTCCAGCGCGAGACAGCGTCAGCGACGATGAACTGGAGAATTACCCTGTCGCGTCTGAACTACGTTTTTTACGCCAAGACATAGGCGAAATTAAAACTAGCCTCAAGTTTCTCACAGAGGGTTTCACGAAATTTAACGAAAGAATTGATGGCATCGATTCGAGACTACGACTAGTTGAGGAGAAAATGCCTCTTATTTCATCACTGACTGACACAATTAATGAACTCCAAAATAGATTAAATGAACAGACACAAACTACACTTAAAAATGAAATTGAGATTATCGGTGTAAATGAAACTTCGAACGAGAACCTCGAGCATATTGCCATGATAGTGGCAACCAAAGTAGGTGTGAATCTCCCAGAGTGTGAAATCGACTGGGTGACTCGGGCTGGGCCAAAATATGAAAGGAACAACGATAAGCCTACTAGTTCACCGCGACCAATTATCGTGCGTTTCACAAGGAAGGCCAAGCGAGATGAAATACTAAAAGCAGGCAAAGTTAGGCGCCAATTCATTATGACCACAGCGGACCTGGACATACTTGGCCCTCCCAAAAGTGTATATATAAATGAACATCTCACCAAGGCAAACAGAATTTTATTTCGAGACGCCAGGTGACGCGCCAAAGAGCACCACTTCCGGTTTTGTTGGCTCAATAACGGCAGAGTCCATGTACGCAGAGACGAAGGAAAGCAAGCCATTCCGATCAAAACCAGGGAAGATCTCGATCGCATCCTACCGCCAGGACCTAACAGGGCCCCAGGGGCAGGCACTAAGCCTCCACAGAACTTCGCTCAACAAAGAATCCCAGAACAGTAAAAATCTTACAAATAACAGTTTTACGTACTATTCTTATGTGACTCTTATTATGATAAATCTTATAGCTCACCAAGCTAAAATAATACTATCTTACTCTCAAACCACTCATGAACTCACACACTTATCACTAAACATATCTTCTCACCCAACACAAGCATTAACAGACAAACTCACCTTGCAAACTGGCATATCGTATTATTCTACCACTAGTAAAAAACAAAGCAAGCGTCACGTCGTATTCATAACGATACGAATCAAAGATCAAGCACATTGTTGCCGCATATTGAACATTCACAGCAAGGTACTGCATCATAACTCCTTCATCGGGCTCGTATATACTGTGTTTATTGCTTATCCAAATGCAACACTATTTACTACCGGATTCCTACATTGTATTATTATAAACGTTAATAACTATGGCTAACCTAGAAGTCCTAGAAGATATAGACGAAACTTTACAGATCAAGTGCTGCACTATCGATAAGCCCGAGAGCTGTAAAAGTCACATGACACAATATAAATTCAAAGTAATGACTTTCAATATCAGAAGTATTCATCAGAATTTTTTGGCATTGTCAACTTTGCTGAAACGCTTTGAATTTGAACTCGACGTATTGGTTTTGACAGAATGCTGGCTAAATGAGTCTTCCCAAATACCTATTTTATCTGGCTACAACAGTTACCATACTCAAAAATACATAAATAGATGTGGAGGTGTTATAGCTTACATCAAAAACTGCTGGAATGCTTCTGCACAGGAACCCTCTTTTGATGATGCAAACTGCCTAGTACTCAATGTTGAATCTGCTCTTACAATTATAGGTGTTTACAGATCACCGTCTATATTAAATTTGGATAATTTTCTTGATTCACTTGAAGCTCTTTTAGAATCCACTAAAGATCATCCATCCATATTGCTAACCGGGGATATGAATATTAATCTCTTAGAAGAACCTCCTAGTCGCAACGTTGATACATATGAGGTCATCCTTGCAGAAAAAGGCTTCCTATCAGCTATAAATAAAGCAACACGAGGGAATTCTTGCTTGGATCACGCTTTCATAAAATCAAAGGGCGAAGCACTGGGTCTTGTCTGCAAGTGTTCCATCACAGACCACGACATAATTGTCATAGGCATGGCTTTGGGCAAGAAAAAACCCAAAAAAACAAACAGGGTCGTCACTAATATTAATTATACTGAACTTGCGTCAGAACTTAAGGAAACAGATTGGAGCAAAATTTATAACCTACATGATATCAACGATGCTGTGCATTATTTTAACGAAATTGTCACAAACTGTTTAAAAAAGCATACTCAGACAAAAATAAACACTCGTTCAGAGCACAGTCTCAAGCGCTGGATCACGCCTGGTTCAATTAAGTGCATGAGACACCGGGATAGACTGCATCTTCGAGTCAGAAAAGAGCCACTTAACAAGACTAATAAAATAATTTACAATAGATATAAGAATTACTGCACCAATTTACTCCAAAAGCTTAAATCTAATCACGACAACAAGCGGTTAGCAGATAATTATGATAATCCCAAAAAACTGTGGCAAACTTTAAAAGAGGTCTGTAACATTCCGCGACCAGATAAAAACTGCCACGAACTAATTGCGTCAACACAAAATCTCCAGACACCTTTAGATAACTGCAACAAGCACTTTGCTACAATCGGAAGTAAGCTGGCATCAAACATTCTAAACAAAATGGGCACCTCTGAGGACTCATTAGCTGATCAATTTGTAACTGATTCTCGATGTCCCAACTCTCTGTATTTGGCGCCCACAGACAGTCAAGAGATATTAGGAATTACAAATGCTCTCAAGTCTGATGGTGCTTCTGGGAGAGACAATATCACTCCATTAGTTCTTAAATGTGCAAGGAACTATTTGGTTAAGCCCATCACTTAGCTATGTAACCTGAGTATGGCATCTGGAATGTTCCCAGGTTATTGGAAAACGGCTGTTGTCATACCGGTGCACAAAGGAGGAACTAAATCATGCCCTGACAACTACAGGCCAATTTCTCTCTTATGCTGTGTGTCCAAGATTCTGGAGAAGCTAGTAAATAAAAGACTAGGCAATTTCCTTGAGAAATACTGCCCTCTCTCGGAGCGCCAATTCGGATTTAGGCGTGGTAAGTCGACCGAAGATGCAGTCCAATTTTTAACGGAAACGGTGTCTTCACATCTGGATCGAGGATATCGCTGCATCGGGGTGTTCCTTGACCTTGCCAAGGCATTCGACACTGTGTCAATTCCAATCCTACTGAAAAAACTGCAATGCCTTGGAATTAGAGGAGTAGCTCTCAGCTGGTTTACCAGCTACCTAACTGACAGGTATCAATGTGTAAGGATCTCAACTCACGTGAGCAGGGAGCAACAAATCTGTTTTGGAGTTCCCCAAGGCAGCAATCTATCTCCAACGCTATTCACGGTTTATATGGATGATATTCTGAAGCAAAACATCAAAAACGCTGAACTAATATGTTACGCAGATGACACGGTGGCGATTTTTCATGGTTAAAGTTGGGATTCCACAGTGTCAGCTACAGAAAAAGGATTGGCAGACCTAGCCCGATGGCTTGATGGCAATCTGCTGACGCTTAATGTGAAACAAACTAATTACATTCCTTTTCACATAACACGAGCCACCAAACCAGATAGATTGAATATTCGTTTTCACGACTTTTCATGCGAAAACCTCAACGGGCATGCTAAAAATTGTCAGAAATGCCAATGCACAACTATTGACAGGGTTGAGCACACCAGGTACTTAGGAATTATAGTAGATCAAAATCTATCGTTTAAACAACACTTGACCTCGCTTGCAAAACGGATTCGTAGACAAATCTACGTCATGAAGCTATTACGACATGTTGCCACAATGGAAATCAAGAAATTAGTGTATGTCTCAATGTGTCAGTCCCTTATACAATATTGTATAGCGGTCTGGGGTGGAGCGGCCAAATCATACATGATTATTTTAGAGCGTGCTCAGAGAGCGGTTCTTAAGGTAATGTTGGGAAAGCCTCGGCGATATTCCACAAATGAGCTCTATAAGGACTCAAAAGTCTTAAGAGTAAGGCAACTCTTCGTTTTACGGCCGGTTCTTAAAAGACACTCACATTCAACACGTCAACTTAGCGAGCATTCCAGATACAAACCAGCCAGACAAGAGTTGCCTAAGATAAAGACCGTGTTCGCCACACGCCTAGCACCATATGTTCACATTTTCACATTTAATGCCGTAAGCAGAGAGTTGGAAACCCGAGACTCCAATTTTTCGGAAGCAAAATGCAAAATAAAACGCTGGTTGCAATCCCTGACTTATGAGGAAACAGAAAGACTTGTGAAAGTCATTGATAAGTAATTTGTTGAAACTAGCGCAAAATAAATGAATGTATATCAGCTACGAGCACAAACAAACTATCACACATACATGAACAAACACACACACACACACACACACACACTGTTTATTATTATATGTAATTAATATAATGCGGAATTCAGTCATCCATTCAAAGTTATTATACATTAATAACTTAACTGATAATTATATTGGAATATTCATTTTAAATTCATTGCTAATAATTATTTACCTAATATATAACAATTCAATAAATAGTTTTAGGAATTAAGTTTAAAGATTAATGAAATAAGGCATCTAACCTAGTTAAACACAACAGCATGTGTATAGGTAATAATTAAAGTATTGTAAATTTGATTCTACAATTTTATAATCTATAGAGAATATTATGTTTATGGTACAGTGTTCCTGTTCTAATTATTTTAAATAGTAATCTATAATTTATTGAAATGCTATTATAAGTAACCTAATTTAATTACGATAAATAGTATTTGATTCTATATACAACATTGATAGTACTGATTTGAAATAAAGAAACTTAAGGTATTCTAACTAAAAACAAGGCGTATACGCTAACTAATGATAGTTAATAATTATAATACCCAACGTAATAATAATTATAACAAATATAAACGCATCTACAAATATGAGTTTTCTGGATTTTTTCTGCAAACAAAATGTGACAGACAAACCAGATACACAACATATTTTTATTATGGCGTAATTAACAAACAGCAAATGAAGATTGCTAGATGTATTATGAAACGATACAATATTCTCGATTTGTAATGTACATAACCAGCGCAGAAACCTTTTTGATTTAACCCGAGATGCAGGGCGTCCAAGATACAGGCCTAGCCTAGTTTGGAGCCCACCGAAAATAAAATAAAAAAATCATTCATTCATTCATTCATTCAACTCCTTCACGCTAAAACTACTAAACCGATTGAGCTGAAATTTGGTATATAGATAGCCTAGACCCTGGAATAACATATAACTTTTTATTTCTGATATTCCCACGGGAACGATGTCTACGCGAGTAAAACCGCGGGGCACGGCTAGTTAGGTATATAAACGGAACAAAATTAGCGCGGTGGTAGGACACTATCTATGTTCTGCCTGGTCAGCTACCACCTTCAAGTTACAACATCTGTCGACAAACATCTAATGTGTTCCGGCAGCTATCCTCGAGAGACAGTTTCCATTCTAGGCCGTGCGGCGTGGCTAAGGCGTGCTTACCATCTTTAGCATTGTCTCTTACCAACACGTGAGATAGAGATCAAATGGTAGCCTAAACGATATAAAAATAAAATGGCCAAGAGCAAAACGGACTCGCACTTGAAGGGTTCCGACCACACTATAATGTTTTATAAGATCGAGCAAAAAAATTTCACATCATTTTTTGCCAGCAATAAATTAACTTTGTTTCTCATAGTGTTTGTATTAATAACAAATATATTTGCGGTTTTGAGAGAGGGGGGACACACATTTTACCACTTTAGAAGTGTCTATCTTTTAAACGATTGACTTTAAGGAAATCAATGTCATTTCTAAAGACACAAGTCTTTAAAAATGACAATGACATATAGACAGACAACCTGCACGTATAGATATGAATTTTTTTAGCTTCTGTTCCATGTATGGGACCTTAATCCATTTATAATCCATGAATTCCTTAATCTTTTTATTATTATTGTATGAACATCTTGAACTGATTCACAGAATACATCTATTTACCAAGCTAATAGCTAAACGGTTCTTTTTGTACCATTACACTCGGTGACTATAGAAAATGTCTAACTTTATTAGCCTTATTAATATTATTATTACAAAGCACCTAAAACATAGCCAATAGTATCTTTGAACTAAATTTCATCAAAATTCGTTCAGCCATTTAAGCAAATATCGAGTGCCAAACATACAAACTTTTGCACTTATAATCAAACACAAAAAAAACATACAGGAGAATTGAGAACCTCCTCCTTTTTTGTGAAGTCGGTTAAAAAAAACTAAAATAAACTTCATTCAATCAACTTAAATAAAACTACCATACTACGTTAACGAAAATCTGAACTCATAGTTACGATGGTACTCTACGAGCGTAGCTCCGTAGCAATCCGCGTAGCACGTAGCTTTATAGACCGTTCATTTTGGTAGTAATGACGTAGACACCTTTATATTTTAATAATTTCCCTTGCTTTAGCTTATTAAGGGCATTTATTTCTTGTGTCTAATTATGTCTGTGTTTTTTCTTACTTTAAAGTTGGCTGAATTTAGTCAAAGTATTATTCATATATATGCAGGCTTATTTATGCTAAATTAGACACACACTTTTACGTTGAATATATTATTTTGTGATATCATACAGGCGAGCGTTTGACCACTACTACTACGTACTGTCCACTCCGTCCTAAGGTTGTCTGGAAGAGATCGCTTTGAGCGATAAGACCGCCCATTGTACTATTGTATAATGTATTTTAATATGTTTATTATTTAATTTTGGTGTACAATAAAGAGTTATCATTCATTCATTCATTCATTCATTCATTCATTCATTCACTATCTCGCCGAGAAGTAAGCGTTGATATAGTCAAACATGGTGAACACGCTAGGCCTAGAATACTCTGACTCTCAAGGACTGTGTGCTGACGGAACACCGTAAGGTTATGGCGGCAGATTTTCTCTTTAATGGTGGAAATCTTATGTATATTTTATCACGAAATAATGATATTTCTGTAAATAAAGCTATAGCTGGATAAATAGCATATTTATTGGCCAAGCCTGTACCTTCTAATGACGCCTTAGTACAACAACTACCAACGTAAATGTTATTAGAGGCTAAATAAACCAATAATAAACTCAATAAAGATACTTTTCATTTAGTTTGTATTTCAAATAACAGAGAAGTGATCTTACTTAGTATGTAAAGGTATGTATTGATAAAATTCTTTAGCGCAGTCAAGGAAGCTTGAACTCTTACAATAAATGCCTATTCTTATGTATAACTGTTGGTTTTTAAGTGGAACATATAAAGTTAATATCGTAAAGATTTATTCAAAACTCATACCTGCAAGAATATCCTTGAAAATCATACAAACACACACAATATAAGAGAATATCTATCACTGAAAATCTGCCATCTTGTATGCGCGGAAGACGAAATTCACATACAAAATACACATTGAAAAACCTAATGGTACACAAAAACTTACACGTTAACACACAGTTTATTTATCAAAGATTATAATTATGTATATTTTCAGTAGTTTTGTGGTTATTTTTGATAGTTATTTCGCGTTTTTAGAGCGTGTACTCGCTTCTGTAGTCGGTATGGAACTGACTCTCTACAGTTCAATATTTTGTTACGATGTAGGAATAACGTAGATGGATGAGGCACGTAGAATGGGAGAGAGAGAAGGGAGATGAGCTATCTTACTTTATATTAACAACATTCTACTATACCTAATGTTATTATGAATATGAAAGCTTGCATATTTGGGTGGACTCAATCACGCAAAAACTGCCTAACTAAAATTGGATGAAATTCGGCACACAGATAGCCAAAAGGTGACATTATTCTAAAAAATTGTAAAAATGTTTTTTTGTACTTTAAAAATACAATGCACGTTGACTTAAGTACCTCGCCATTGTGAACTCTACTAAAATTATAACATCGTAGAAGCCAGCGTTTTAAATAACTTGACTATATTTATAATTTTGAACCGAGCGATTAGGTAGGTATCTTATAGGCTAGCATGTCTCATTGTGGCAACATAAATTGATTGCCTTCGAAGCGGAAGTTGGTAAAATAAACATGAAATAAGCTTTTATTTATGCCACATCAACCGCACCAGTTTTCAAAGCTCATAGTAAAACGTAGTGAGTGAAACAAAAGCGTGCGAGCGAGAGAGGACATACTACGGGGTGCAGCTTCTAGCTTTGTTAACAGTATGGACACTTTTATTTAAAAAACTAATGAAAGTGTGCATCGGAACTTCATAATTTGATTCCGCCATCCCCATTCTATACTCGGACAAGCAGGGATACTAAGAGGCGCCACCGCTTCAGGGTAGATATACCAGTTACGCGTACAAAGCGATTCGCTTCTTCTTTCATCATTAGTACTGCCAAGGAATGGAATTCCCTGCCTGAGTCTGTGTTTCCGATTAGATACAACATAGGAGTCTTCAAGTCGTGAGTGAATAGGTATCTTTTGGGTAAGCGCGCTACATCATCGACCGCATCGTCACTTAACATCAGGTGAGATAGTGGTCAAACGATACCCATCTTCGCATTAAAAAAAGTGACGGTGTGATCAAATATGGAATTTTTACAAACCTAACGCAAAATTACGGATGTTTATCTTTAAACCTGTGTGTGTGTGTGTGTGTGTGTGTGTGTGTGTGTGTGTGTGTGTGTGTGTATGTGTGTGTGTGTGTGTGTGTGTGTGTGTGTGTGTATGTGTGTGTGTGTGTGTGTGTGTGTGTGTGTGTGTGTGTGTGTGTGTGTGTGTGTGTGTGTGTATCTGTGATATTTGAGTATGTCTGTGGCATCGTAGCGACCGAACGGATTAAAATTTTCTTATATATTTTTTTTTGTTTGGTTTGATGGATGACGTGGTGGACACTTTTCTTAGCTTTGATTTATGAAAATACGTTCAACTGTTTTAAGATTATGAGTACTTTTCTAGTTGATGATACTATGAAAAGAAGAGGGTGCGTAGAAAACTACGCGTTAGAATTGAAACTTCCTTCACAGAGTTTTTTCTACAAATCTATCGAACTTATATTTCGTTGAATACGTCTTCGTATTTACGCCTTTCTACGATAGAGGGCGTTTATAAATATCAAATACTAACTGTGTTATTCCAGGGTCTAAGGCTATCTTTATACCAAATTTTAGCTCAATT
This sequence comes from Cabera pusaria, assembly GCA_954871355.1. Taxonomy (NCBI): domain Eukaryota; kingdom Metazoa; phylum Arthropoda; class Insecta; order Lepidoptera; family Geometridae; genus Cabera; species Cabera pusaria. The sequence goes on from OX940912.1 coordinate 16,041,408, forward strand.
GGTTCTGTTGTTTTTGCGTGAGAGAGTAACAAACATACGTACATCCATACAAACTATCGTGTTTATAATATACATGACGCTACGTCACTTCCGGTAAATTTTATTGTGCCTAAAGAAGTTTAACAAAAATAATGAATATAAATTAATAATAGTGTGAATAAAAAAAAACATATTTAAAAAAAGCGTGAGATGCATGGTGTCAATAGTTATAAATATTTTATTGACAGATAAGATAATAGTGTATTGTCATCGGTCCTCGATAAATCTACAAAGTTTGAACGAAATCAGGACGTTCAAAGTGGATCAAAATCGCGCCCAAAGAAGTCGGTTACAAACATACAAACATACAGGTGAAGCTAATAAAAAGCTAATAAAAATAAAGCACTTGTGTGATACTACGGCTTGGTTTTTAAACACACACTTTTGAATACCGATCATTATGTAACAGTTTCATAAGCTACTATTAAGATCTACAACCCGCCATCTCGTTGTTATCATCGATCTTCACGACACCGCGAGAGAGCTCATCCACATATTGTAGACACGTGGACATCGCATACGGTACGTTTTATGCGGTCGTTTCTTCCACGGACCTGCAAGATGTGGAACGATCTCCCACCTGAGGGTTTTCCGCTACGGTACAACATGCAGCGATTTAAGAGAGGGGTAAAAAGAGCCCTCTATGCAAAAGGTAGACAAAGCACGTGCAATACTACTTAGGCGACGGTGACCGATGGATCAGGTGGGCGCCGCTTGCTTGTTTGTCAACGGTGACAGTAAAAATATTTTAACCGACAGCAAATATGGAGGAAGGTTCTCAATTCGACCGTGTATATTTTGTTTACATATTTTTATAGACTCTTCAAGCAAACCCCATACTGTCTTTACAAAATTACGTCGTGATTCTATGAGTGTCTTTTATATAATTATATTAGATTCCCACATCACCTGATAGGGAATGGTGATGATTTTTTTAACATATTTATATGGATGATTAGGCGTAAGATGGTATTGGGTTTTTGGGATTAGAAATCCGTTAAAGAAAACATCTGCCGCCACAAAAAAAATAATGGTGTTCTGGCTACACACAGCCCTTGAGAGTCAGACCATTCTAGGTCTAACGTGTTCACCATCCTCGACCACATCATCACTTACCACCAGACGAGATAGTGGTCAAACACTAGCCTGTTCAGATATAAATTATTTAAGAACATTTACAAAAATGAAAAAACCGACTTCAAATGCCGCGCTAGTCATTTTCACTATCAAATTTGAGGTGTTTATCTCCATATCTTTGGAGATACTCATCAGATCTCGATGAAATTACAATGGATCCTTGGAGGTGTGCCCTCCTAATTAAAAAAATAATCATTCGAATAAGTTTACAGTTGGCGGAGTAACTGCGAAACAAAATAATTTATGATCGTACAAAACAAAAAAACCGACTTCACATGCCGCGATAGTCAAAATAGCCAGTAGATGACAGCCTCCTCCTTTTTCGTGAAGTTGGTTAACAGAAAATCAGATGAATTGAGAATCTCCTCTTTTTTGGAAGTCAGCTGAAAAAAGTAAGACAAGACGCAGGATGTAGCACTAGCTGTAGATAATGTCAGCTTGTTTTCTAAGCTGCCAGGCACCGATCATCATGCTGGAACTCGGCGAATCGATAGACGACATTTCTTCATCCGCTGGGTGGCCGCAGTCTACCACCAGTGGTCATTAATTTATGACCACCCAGGAATCACGTATAGGGTAGATTAAGGTCTAAACCTACGGACGCAGGAAGGCTACACTGACAATAAAACCCAATAGTATGTATACTACATTTTTTGTTTCTTAAAACAAATTTCAAAACGCATTAACATTTTCATAACTTGAAATAGTAAAGGATATTGTCTTTGAACAAAATCTATTATGAGTTTAATACAGAACTATAAAGAAACAAGCGATTCATTTAAAAAATGACTATAGTAGTCAAGTTAAGATAAGCTATAACTTATAATTAAATTTAATATAAGCATTTTTTTTCCTTAGACCTCAGGGGTGGAAGTCTCTACATTGATATCGATGCGTCGTCATCGCAAACGTCTGCTAGAATGAAATGCAGCTAGACAGTTGTTATCTGCATCTCTTTTCGTACCGACGATTATCGCTCGAAATTCATCGCTTTGCATGTAGCGACTACCGGCCTAAGCAATGATTATCAACTGAAAATTTTTAGACGACAAAATAAACAATTATCAGAATTAAATTAAAAATAGACAATATTTTACAATAAATGGGGCATCGCAAATAGTTTTTTTTTATATTTCAGTAGATCTGAAATATAAAAAACAAACTACAAAAAAAACTATTTGCGATACCCCATTTACTGTAAAATTGCAATAACATAAAAATGAGATTTCACAAGCTCTCGAATCCATTACAGCGTAGCACAAGCGTTACTCGTAGCACCGCTACGTCACGCCATGCTACGAGTCATTTCATCGCTTGTAGCATTTCCGGTGTGTGTAAGTAAATGTTCTCTACTTTACCGGCCAGAATTCTCTGATATTATTTAACTAGTGTTGCCGCGTGGAATCATCTGCTTTGGTTGAAAACTACTTTTAAAAATTATCCTAAATGCTAATCCAAGCTATACATGGTTATTGGTACTTCGACGTATTCCCGGCGGGAGCAGACAGGGGGGCTAAAATTCGACATATTTTGCCCCCTCGATGTATGGCAGAAAATAATTCGTTTACGAGATATTTTGAAATTAGCAATTATTTTTTAAATTCTCAATTTTGGAGGATTGAAGCAAAATAAGAAATATTTACTGATAAAATGTTATTCAATATTTTTTTATTCGTAGGGAACTTTGTGATAAAAGCTTAATAAGTAATAAAATATCCAAAATACTTAGAGTGTAATAACAATGACTTATAACGTTTTTTTTTATTATGTATAATATTTTTTACGATTAGTGCTAAACAATGTTACTATTTTTAACCGACTTCAAAAAAGGAGGAGGTTTCTCAATTCGACCGTATATATTTTTTTTTTTTTTTATGTTTGTTCGCGGATAACTTCGTCGTTTATGAACCGATTTCGATTATTCTTTTTTTGTTCGAAAGGAGATATCCCAAGTGTGGTACCATGGTAATTTTATCGAAGTATGATAAGTATCTCCAGAGATATTGAGATAAACATCTCAAAATTGGTACTGAAAATGAATAGCGCGGCATTGAAGTCGGTTGTTTTTTAGTTTTTAAACGATATTATAATGTTTAAATGTTTTTATTTAAATAAATTTTAATAATTCTATTATGTGGGAGCAGCCCACATACACAGGTAAGCAAAATAAAACCTTGTGAGACCACTATCTCACATGTTGGTAAGTGGTGATGCGGTCGAGGATGGTAGCACGCTAGGCCTAGAATGGGAACTGGCTCTCAAGGATAGCTGCCGGAACACATTAGGTGTTTGGCGACAGATTTTCTAACTTAGAGGTGGTAGCTGGCCAGGCGTACACTAGATAGTGTCCTACCACCATGCGGGGGTTGTTGGTTTTTTAACGATGTTTCCGCCTTCACCGGAGGGCCACTATAAAATGCGCACATATATTTTTCGATAGAAAAATCCATTGGTGCACGGCTGGGGTTGAACTCGGTACCTCTGGCGTCAAAGCCGACCATTCTCCCACAATACCACTGGGCCCTCAAAATTGCCTGACTGATTGACTCAAAATATATAAGCATCAAAAGGTCATTGAACTCTTAGAAAGTCTATATTTATAAGAGAGTATTATATTTTTATGCTACTCGCACGTACCCATAAAAGCTGTAGATATAATATATAGTTGAGTTTCCTGTGTCACTTGACATGACCTACCACAATAAGACAGGAAAGAGATGGAGCGATGTGGATAAACGAGAATTAATGAGTTTTGATACTTTCATAATAAAAACTACAACATCATTTTATATTTTTATGAATTTAATATTTTTAGATTATAAAATTCTGAAATTAATATCTGTGAAGTTTCTTGTTTTGTATACATAAAAATTGCCATTCGTATGATCATAAGATCATCACTTTCGAACGAGTCGACCAATTAGACTTTTTTATATTGTTTGTAGATTTTTTTTAATGCTATGTAGGCATGCGCTTGACCACTATCTCACCTGATGTTAAGTGACGATGCGGTCGATGATGTAGCACGTTTACCTAGTAGATACCTATACACTCGCAATTTGAAGTCCCCCGGGTTGTAGCTATCGGGAAACACAGACACCGGCAAGGAATTTCATTCCATGGCAGAACGTATGATAAAGGACGAAGCAAAACGCTTCGTGCGTGTAGATGGAACGTCCACCATGAAGCGATGGCGCACATTGATACGTCTGGTTGTCCGATAGAAGAAAGGAGATACTAACTCGTGCAATTGGATGGCACACTCTACGAAATGTATCCGATAGAAGACCGATGAACTAGTAACTTTGTGGCGATGCTCTAGGCTCTGGAGCCTTTTACCTACAAATTTGTCGTCATTTATAAGTATTTTAGCTCTCCTCTCAATTACTTCCAGCGCCTGCAGCTAATATAAATAATAATTATAAATAAATATTAATAATATTATAAATATTAATAATATGCTCTATTTTCTGAACAGTATACATGTTTGATTTTATTTTACTAATCCATCAGAAGATTTACCTTTTTGGAAAAGATTTTTGTGTCAAATGTTTTATTAAATAATGTAAAGATTTGACAGTTCATCAACATCTTCCTATATTCAAGCCATAGGTGAGTTTTATATCCACCAGCCAGAAGTAAGCCTTACTTATGACACGCCACTGAGCTCGATCTTCAGCTTTTTATTTCCAACCGCTGCCAGCCAACTTGCGTATATTTTTGACAGTTAACCTGTCACATAAGCAATCCTGCGAGCGGGCATACACGGGTCTGTTGGTTTTCCCATTAAATTCGTCTATGATAAACGTCGTATATGATAATTATCAAATTATAGGGCACGCGCGTATCGTGGCGGAAGATGCAAGGGCAGCATGCCACTTGCACCAGAGGTCGTAGCAGAACTGACAGCAGCGGTAGCTACGGAACTCAAATTTCGGGTACCTGGAGATCGCGATCCGCTGCAGGGGTTGAACGTACTTTGGAATGTTTTAAGCCAACCACATTCGTGAGAAACGAACCACAAGTTATTTTTATTATTCAAAAATGTTATAATAATTTTATAATTCATTCAATCTATAATCGGACGACCAGGAACACTAAGAGGCGCCACCGCTTTATGGTAGATAAACCATTTACTCCTGCAAAGCGATTTGCTTCCTCTTTCACCATACGTACTGTCAAGGAATGGAATTCCTTGCCTGAGTCTGTGTTTCCGATTAGATACAACATAGTGGTCTTCAAGTCGAGAGTGTATAGGTAACCTTTGGGTAAGCGCGCTACATCATTGACCGCATCATCACTTAACATCAGGTGAGTAGTGGTCAATCTTTAACCATATTCACATAAAAAAAACATTTGTTTATTAATAGGTACCCATATGTGTGTCAAGTTTCATCCAAATCCGTTAAACACCTAGTTTTTACTCAAAAGAGTAAAATAATCCATCCATCCATATACCTAAATAAATTCACATCTATTATATTCGTTTAGTAGTATTTAAATCATATCTTTCAAATAAAATAGGTAATAGATAAAAAACTAATTTATTCATTAGAAAAGTACCAAAACCGTTCTCGAAACGATCGATATCCGATAGCAGCCGAGTAAATCCGATGTTGCCCGAGCGTATTTAATTAAAAACATAAAGGCCATGTCACGCGATGTTACTATGAAGGAATGCTCCAAGTATTTTGATTATTAAGTTACACTAGCGATCCCCCTTGGCTTTGCGCGGGTCTTTATATCCCTTGTCGGTATCTAGACATCTTACTAACGCCAATCAACACCAATGTTATTAATAGCGAACGTCAGTTTAGTCGCGTGGGCGCGCTCGTTGTTGGGAACACGCCCGCTGATAGGGCTGATCTCGGAGATTGCTGCTGTTCGTCTACAGGCCAGGGCGCCGACTCGGCGAGTATATGACTTCGGGCACAGATTATATAACAGTTACTACGTAACAGATAGACTCCCTTACAAAAACACAATACCAATGTTTATTTTAGACAATACAAGCAAAAATGTGTCTAAGGCGCTCGACCTAGCGTTGGTATTACTTCGTTCAGCGCGCGATGTACCGGCGCGCCCCGATACAGTAAAGGGTTGACTCAATAAACTAAAAAAAATTTTACGAATTATTTTTATTTACCTCACAAAATTACATCAAAGTTCCCAACTAAGAGTCCAATTTTATGTCGGAAAAGTAAATTTTACGCCGTCTTGTCATTTTAGTATCGGTAGCATAAAAAATGAAACATATTGTGCTTGTTTTTTGTCAAACCCGCAAAATGACTATGAAAAACTTAAATCGTTTCTAATATAGAATACGAATGCGCAGTTATCCCGTCATTAGAATAATAGTATACGTTGCGCGCGCGTGAGCAGTGACAACCGACTGGCAGATAGTACCGGCGCAGGTGACGAAAGTTTAGGTATAAATCGCAGTAGGTATGGGCGAGTGAGGGAGGCCTGCTTCGGGGCAGTAAATAAAAGTTGCTTCTTCATATAAATCGTGTTCTAATTCCGGTCACAATATACAATGGTTGAGATACATAAGATGTTGTGCGCGCGAGATAGCGCCGGCGAGCAGATGTGCTCGAGCCGAGAGTTGTTGGCGGAAGAAGTAGAAATAGTAGAATTGTAGCGTGGATGGAATGTTAAGGATGGAATATTATATTAATTACATTTATATACTTTCTCTATGATTATTATTATCTATGTTAAAATAGAAGAAAGCGACATAGTATTCACTCGAAAACTTAAAGAATTTCTAATAAAAAATGCGTTTTATACGATGAACGATTTTTTTAATTACAAAGAAAAAAATAGTTAAATGTATTTATAAAGCCATATAATATAATATAATTGCTTGTTAATAATGATATCTGTTTTAGTACAGGTAGATTGTTGTTAAATCGGTCTGTCCGCTCTGCACTACTTGCTTACACCCTACCAGGGTCATATGTTGTCAATCTTGCATTTCTTAGATCTTTAAGGAATAATAATTGTAAGTGTAACATATGATTGCAATAAACAACTGAGTATTGAGTATTGAGTTACATTTTATGCCGTATGGTGGCGCTGTACGCCATCAAAAACATGGGCTGGGTAGTGTTGCCACAGTGTAATAAATATAAAGTTGACTTATAACGTTGCGTTGCGCATTGTGCGCTATGTGGCGTGTTGTGACGCCACAGGCTCATTTAAAGAATTTGCTATGGGCCCCGCGCTTGCTCTTGAAAGAATTTGCTACAGGCCCCGCGCTTGCTTAATCCGGTACTGGCCATATATGTGTTAAAATTTAAACCGCACCCTTTTATGTATCATTAATTCTATACACGAGTCCTTTTGTAATTTAATTTCGTGGAACAAAAATAATTATAAAATGTTAAAACTTGACAGTCGACCTTTTTTTGGACAAATTAATCACATTTCGTATTTTTTAATCAGGATTAGATGTGGGTCGCCCCATATTAAGTAGATTGTGGTGTCGCGGTTTTTCTACCGACTTCCAAAAAGAAAGTTCTCAGTTCGCCTGAAGGTATGTTTTGACCGACTTCAAAAAAAGAAGGTGCACAATTCATCAGTATATTTTATGTATGTTCCCTGATTACTCAGAGACGCCTATACAGATTTGGATTTTTTTTTATAGCTGGTATACCTACTTCACTTTCCAATTGCTCCCATTTCAAAATTTCATTGAAATATATTCAGATCTCCAGAGATATAGAGATAAACACCTCAAACTTAGTACAGAAAATAAGATCGTTTAAAAAACTAAAACAACCGACTTCAGATGCTACGCTATTAATTTTTAGTACCTACCAAGTTTGAGGTGTTTATCTCCATATCTCTGGAGATACTTATCAGATCTCGATAAAATTGCCATACGCTTGGGATATCGTCTTTCCAACAAAAAAATAATAATCAAAATCGGTTCATAAACGACGAAGTTATCCGCGAACTAACATAAAAAAAAACATACGGTCGAATTGAGAAACCTCCTCCTTTTTTGAAGTCGGTTAAAAAAGAAGTCGGTTAATGACTAGCGTGGCATTTTGAAGTCTGTTCTTTAATCTTTCAGTATTTTAAACATCGATGTATGTGTTCTACGTACCATATGAGACGTCGCGAACTAGCTCTTCGTTCAAATAATAAACTGGCCAAGTGCAAGTCAGACTCGCACTCGTAGGGTTCCGTACCACACTAGAGTATTTTATATGATCGAGCAAAAAATGCCACTATCATTTTTCGCCAGCAAAAAATAACAATTAACTAATAAACATTTTATCAAAACAGAGTTGTGAGCCGCATGCTTATTTCTTATAACGCCATCTAACGTCTTACGTATCTAAGTGAAAGTTCACTTAAAGGTGTTAAGGATCGGCATTTCAATATAACGCCATCTATGGACGTTTACCTAAGCGTTCATAGATGGCGTTATATATGGGGACCCCTATCATTTTTGACTTTATTCTGTTTTTAGTATTTGTTGTTATAGCGGCAACAGAAATACATCATGTGTGAAAATTTCAACCGTCTAACTATCACGGTTACTGAGATACAGCCTAGAAACAAACGGACAGATAGGCAGACGGACAGCGGAGTCTTAGTAATAGGGTTCCGTTTTACCCTTTGGGTACGGAACCCTAAAAAGCAGTGCTTAATCTACATCTCGCTTAGTTTAGCGTAAGTACTCCTCACGCCCGATCGCACGCTCGGCACGTAAGTCAGTTTATGATGGGCGCCTCTGGTTTACATCTTCCACGATGATTTAAAACGATTATAATTTTTCTTGTGTTTGTTACCCGCCAATTGTAAGCCGATTTGAATGATTATTTTAAAAAATTATCAAGATATGATAAGTATCTCCAGAGATATGTCGGAAAACATCTCACAATTACACACATCTCACCTAATGTATAGGTACCATAGAAATAGGAATAATAAGGTATTATTATTCCTGTGATAGGTGAGGTTATTTCTGTGATAGATGAGGTTATTTCAGTGATAGGTGAGGTTATTTCTGTGATAGGTACTAACTAGTAGTTAAGTAAGAACAATACTAGACCACAGATAATATAATAGTTACCACGTAAACGAGACCTCGCTTGCCCTTAGAAAAATTGAAATCCGGCCATATCTAACGCTACAGCAAACTTAACCCCCTTTCTCCCCTCCACCCCCCTTTCTTGGATTATTTTTCGCCACATCTTATGTAGAATGAAGTTCTTAGTGTGCCTCTCAAATTTAACTCACATCCGTTGATAAATAACGTTAAGTACAACAAACTGTTGGCCTTTCCTCCCAATAAAAAAATCGGCAAAAATGGTACGGCCACAACGCGGCGTCCTGCGATCCGCGGGCGCGATCTCAGTATTTTTCAATTGTTTTCTGATCGCGTTTAGTGTTGAACCAGTTGGTACAAATACTACTGCGCTATCTGATCGCCGCCAAGATCGCGCACGCAGGACGCTGCCGTGTGGCCGTACCTTAAGTCAAGTAACTCGTGTGCCAATTTTCGTCAAAATTGGTTGAAAAATACGACCTGGGCCGGTAGTCTCTACAGGAATAGCGATGAATGTCGACCGAAAATCGTCGATAAGAAAAGAGATGCAGATAACAACTGTCTAGCTGCATCTCCTTCTACTAAACGTTTGCGATGACAGGACGCATCGCTATCAATGTAGAGACTTCCACCCCTGTAAAGCATTAGCAAAAGCATTTTAAGCCTAGTCGAAACTGAGACACTTATTCACTCGCTCGGTTAATTATATGAAGAAGTGACTAAGTCGCTTTTTGTATTAGTAGGACTTCTGCTAGTCCGCCTGGGGTGGTACCACCACTTTGTCAGTTATTCTGTCGTGAAATAGGAATGTTTTCGGTTCAATGGCAAAGTGTCCAGTAAAATTACAGGACATGTGAGACATCTTTACGTCTCAAGGTAACAAGCGCAGTGTAGTGACATGAACATTTCTGTCTATCCAGAATTTTACATGCTTCTGTGTCTGTAATACAAAGATGCCATCGCTTACCATCAGGCGAGCGTCGTGCTTGACATGTTACCATATATCATTAAAAAAATTAGCTGCACCCCGCGGCTTTGCCCGTGTTACAAAGTAGCGCCTAGTCACTTGCACCACAGAATAATGAATAGTACCCTGCACGCTGTCTGAACTGGCCCTCCGGTGATGGAAAATCATCATTAAGAAACAACAACCCCCGCATGGTGGTAGGACACTATATCTAGTCTCCGCCTGGCCAGCTAACACCCTCAAGTTAGAAAATCTGTTGCCGAACATCTAATGTGTTCCGGCAGCTATCCTTGAGGGCCAGTCCCCATTACAGGCCTAGCGTGCTACCATCCTCGACCGCATCACTTACCAACAGGTGAGATAGTGGTCTAACGCTAGCCTATAAGATATTAAAAAATAAAACTGGCTAAGTGCGAGTCAGACTTGCACACGGAGGGTTCCGAACCGCAGTATAATACCACGGTAATATTATATTCTATTACTGTGTCAATAGGTACTCATGCTTATTAACTACAACGCCATCTAACGAACTTCTAACACCAACTAAGTGAACGTTAATACAAAGGTGTTAGGGTAGGTAATCAAAATTATTAATAAGGTAAACAGTCGTTCATAGATGACGCTATAGTAAATAAACTGGCCAAGTGCAAGTCGGACTTGCACTCGTAGGGTTCCGTAACACAGTAGAGTATTCTATAACTATGATTTTTCGCAACTACAAAAATAACTATGTTTTTCATAGTGTTTGTATGAAAAACAAAGTTATACTTGCGGTCGCTATATCTCAACATCTGCTGACTGTATCTCGTTCAAACCAATTTTCGTTGAAAGTTTTTATTGAGATTTACTGAATATATTTTTTCTAGATTTTTCACTCCCTTACTTTAGAAGTTAGAGAGGGGGGGGCACACATTGTACCACTTTAGACGCGCCTATCTTTTAAATAATTGACTTTGAGAAATAATGATTTTAGGAACCTCAATGTCATTTTTAAAGACCTATCCATAGACACCAAACACGTATAGGTTTAAAGAAATTTTTTTTTTGTTCCAGTTCCATGTATGGGATGAAAACTTTAACTTCTATATTTTTTTATTTTTGTATAAAAATCGGAAAGCGGTTTACAGAATACATCTACCTACCAAGTTTCAATTCTATAGTCCTAATAGTTTCGGAATAAAATGGCTGTTACATTCAGACGGACGGACAGACAGACAGACAGAGAGACATGGCGAATCTATAAGGGTTCCGTTTTTTGCCATTCGGCTACGGAACCCTAAAAACGGAAACTTAACGTGACCTACGCGATGTCGATATAGCGATCGACATATGTTTCGGCCTCATCCGGAGGCCTTCTTCAGGATCTTGAGTGCGGGGCGCTCGCCGACGCGTTCAGCCTCGCACAGGCTGAACGCGTCGGCGAGCGCCCCGCAAACATATGTCGATCGCTATATCGACATCGCGTAAGTTACGTTTAATTCCCGTTTTTAAATCTATAAGTTTAAAATGAACGTGAGTTTATATAATAAAAGTGTTTTTAGGGTTCCGCACCCAAAGAGTAAAACGGGACCCTATTACTAAGACTCCGCTGTCCGTCCGTCTGTCTGTCTGTCTGTCTGTCTGTCCGTCTGTCACCAGGCTATAGCTCATTAACCGTAATAGTTAGACAGTTGAAATTTTCACAGATGGTGTTTTTCTGTTGCCGCTATAACAACAAATACACAAAACCAAAATAAAGTTAAAAATTAAAGGGGGCAATATACAATATAGTAAATAAAACTGGCCAAGTGCGAGTCAGCATCGCGTCTCTTATCGCACACTTAGGGAGGGTTCCGTACAATACGAAACATAACAGAGTTTCGACCTCATATATTTGATTAATTGATATTTCCAAGAATATTCGGTTTGGTCGCGATCTAGAAAGACGGGGCTCGTTTACTAGCGCCATCTATGTCATTTTGCCGAAACTAATTATATAGATGGCGTTTAAAAACACGTTTTTTGTATGGGGACCCCCCCCCCCCCATAACTATCACGGTTCATGAGAGCCTGGAGACAGACGGACAGACAGACAGACAGACAGCGGAGTCTCAGTAAAAGGGTTCCGTTGGTACCCTTTGGGTTCGGAACCCTAAAAACTAAAAAGTTTCCTATGTAATCTACTATCTGTGATTCAGCGAAACTATTGAGTACATTGTCCCCCTTACCCTTAACAGGGGATCTAGGAGACAGACAGGAACATACAATCTTTATGAGGTATATAATTGTACATTTATGCCGTAATAAGTAGTATTATTAGGGATCTGTGGCGATAGTCAAAGTAGCCAGTAGGTACTATGTCATCAAAGTATACCTACAGTTGAGTTTGAGATTTTTATCTCCATATCTCCGGAGATCATAAAATTTAAATGGGACCAAACGGGAAGCATAATCGCTCAAACAAAAAATAATTTTTCAAATCGGTTAAAATTTGACGAAGTTCTGAGGTGACAAACATTAAAAAAAAACCTAATTGATACCTCACCTCCTCCTTTTTTATAAAGCCAGTCAAAAAGAGTAGTTTCGTACAATAATAATTGTTTACATACTTTAGTAATATAAATAAAATACAATTATCTTATACAAATAATATTTATTTTTTTTATACAAAAGTAAAAGCTTACCTACTCATTCCTATAAAAAAATTGCATACAATATACATTCAAGTTTAATTCTCAATTCTTTGAATAGAATTGAATATATACACCTAAGCTTAATATTATATAATATATTGTATACATATTAATCAAGAGCGAACGTGGGGTGTACTTTTCCATACAAATGTATTCCCCCATTTCCTCTCTGCAAAATGCTTCTAGAGCCAAATTTGTGTCTACAAAATATCAAGGTCTGGGCTCCGTTTACGACCTACGCTCGGAGTGTAACCTGTGCAACCAAACGCTCTAACCTCTCTCTCTAACTCGTTTAGCGAATGTGACGCTCTGAGGTCGTAAACGGGGTTGGAGCGTTTGGGTGCACTCCGAGCGTAGGTCGTGAACGCAGCCCTGCTATAGCGACGCCACAGATTATATAATATAATAATATATATATAATAGTTACTACGTAAGCTACACCCCAAACATTTGCTTTTTTTGACCAACCAATTGCAAAAAGAAATATAAGTTTAATATCCTCTTTAAGATTTTTGAAGGGTCATATTTCTATTTGCAATTGGTTGGTCCAAAAATGATAGGGGCATACCTACAGCAGACCTTCATTTTTAGTAGACACAAATTTTTCTCAAGAAGCATTTTCCAGGGAAGAAACGGGGGAATACATTTGTATGGAAAAGTACACCCCGTGTTCGCTCTTAAGTAACAAGTTAAATAATAGGGCACGTGAAACTCAGGTGGGTATTATACAAAAACATAGGTATACGTCTGGTGGTAGCAGCATATTATACAGATGTCCGCCTGGCTTGCTACCAAAAAGTAGCTTATCACTATTAAAGAGACAATCTGCTGCCATAACACTTCAGCAAAACAGCCATTGAGAGTCAAGAGTATTCTAGGCCTAGCGTATTCACCATCTTCAAACATAATTGCTTACCACCAGGCGAGATAGCGGTTTCAGTTCAGTTTAGATAGTGGTCAAACGCGAAAATTAGATTGGTTACTAGGCACAATTTAACCGAAGTCTGTAATGAAAAAACCTAAGCACTAGATATGGTATTATAAAATCTTATTACCAACATTTTGAAGTTAATAAATGATATTCTTATCAAATGGCTTAGTTCCATGATAAACATAATTTGTTTGAGTATTGTTCTATACAGGCCTAAATGTATGGTCATAGAAAAGATAATAATACTACGTACAGTGCTATTTTATGTATGAGAGACAGAGTTTGACCACCTAAATTTAAGTATTTTTAATTTCTTAGTAAGCGTGCTACATCTTTGATTGCATCATCACTTGTCATCAGGTGAGACCTTCGAGCATTTACCAATGGAGATGTTAACGCAAGGCGTACCCCTCTGCTGGCCATATGAGCATGCGTAACTATGCTGTATTTTTAATACTGTGTAGAGTGTGCATGTTTCAAGCTAGTGCGCGGGATCGTTAAGGTGAGTGATTTGTGTGTGTGCAATGTGTGTTTACCTCGTCCCACGTAAGTATCGGGAGAAAAGAATGTTTGCAGATTAAAACGTTAACATCTCCATTGGTAAATGCTCAAAGGGTAAGACAATGGTCAAGAGCTTACCTTTCAGTTACCTATACAGTATAAAAAAAAAGTGACAATACAATCTACAATGTAGCTTGCTTGGATAGAAGGTTCCTCTTAGGATAAGGAAGGATTCATTCATGATTTGAGATCCTCCCCTCCCATCAATTTACTGTAGGAGACATTTCACAAAAAGGGCACCAGTTATTATTTGTGAATTGGAAAGCACACTATTGTGAAAAGTATTCATCAAAGCTATGTTATTGACTGAGAGTACCATCAGGAAATTATTATTTCTCTTGTTACTTAATATCGCTAAAAATTTATGCGATTGATGAAATTTTGCACATGTTTACTTATATCTATTATTTGCTATATTACTATTATAATGTTTCTTTGAAGTGTCACACACTTTATATTTTTTGTAAATTGTTAAACACAATCCAAAATTTCATCGTACCGACGGGACTCAAACCCGCACCCCCTGGATTACACGTCCAGGTATAATTGGGTTAACAAATGCAATCCACTAATTTCGTCGTATCGATGGATCGAACCGTGGCTTAATTGGCAGAGCACCTGGACGTGTAATCCGGGGGTGCGGGTTCGAGTCCCATCGGTACGATGAAATTTTGGATTGTGTTTAACAATTTATATTACTATTTATACACAAATTAATCTGCAACACTTTTTATATAATCTTCATCCATTTGTTCGAATTTCTCTTTTAAATCGTCTGGAACCTCAACCGTTGAAAAATCTTCTGCTCCCACTTCATTTTCCTTTTGTATTAAAATATCTACGACATTTTCGCAGGCGAGTAACGTTTTAGGATCTTTCTCCCATTTGTGATACTCTCGTAATACGTAGTAAACACCATTCTGTCTTAAGACCTCTCGAGATTGTCGCTTCGTGCACAATTTGTTTAATATCTCAATAATCATTTTACGTATGTCAATATCAGCATCACGCATCTTTTCTTTCGGTAGATACTGCAAAGATATAGGCAGTTGATCCATTTCATCATCAGCATAATCTTCATTACCCATAATTGGACTCAGAATATACGTGAGTAAATCGAGATCTGTGCTAAGTAGGAAGTCGTGGAATTCAACATCAAATGTTAGGTTCCGGAGAGTTCCAATAGCACCACCTTTACGGATATTTGATTTATCATAGTTACAGAATGGGAGTAATTTTATAAGAGGAATGTGTGGGTTTTCTTCTGTCAACCATTTTCTTACTCTATGACTGCAGGATAAGTTGCTTAGCATAGGAGAGAGGTAATTCAAGTTGGATCCTTTTTTGTTGAAATCTATGTTCACGAATGCGTTCAAAATATCGTTTAAATGCGGAATAAAGGCATCTACACACACCTCTAGTTTATCTTCTAGTCTCGTAACGTTGGAGAGTATCATACAAGCCGCGTCAGCGTCTTTTTTTTGAGGATTCAGCACATAACCTATTAGAAGTTCGAGTATGTTTTTGTGAGCGCTACATCGATATTTCAACAGTTCTGTGGCACCTTTTGTAAATGCTGAGATATTCACAAGAATCAGTAGAGCACTTTTAGCTATTTCCTCATATTTATCATCAGATAAATCGATGATGGACTGTACTACCTTTTCGTTCTTTAGCAACGTGTTTACACCTTCTTCGCTGCCAGATACACCTACTAAATGTTCTAAAGATATGTGTTTCAGATCCAATCGAGTCTCCGGTTTTAGGAATTGCAGTAATTCCACAAGTGGATCTTTAGACATTTTAGATAATTATTTGAAAACCTTGGTAAACAAATACGAGTTATGGACTGGAGTGTGGACTCTCTGACATATATATATAAAGTACTCTGTGGACATATAAAGTAATCTGTGGTGTGGACTGGAGCAAAGCTGTGGAGCAAAGAGTAACATCACAGACTACTAAGGAGATACTACGTATAGTAACATAATATGAGTCGTGGTTATATTCAGTCTACTGAAGGTGCAGTACAAATAATATCGTTTAAAAACTAAAAAAGAACCGACTTCAATGTTCATTTTCAGTACCAATTTTGAGATGTTTATCTCAATATCTCTGGATATACTTATCAGACCTCGATAAAATTACCATGGTACCACACTTGGGATATCTCCTTTCGAACAAAAAAAGAATAATTAAAATCGGTGCATAAATGACGAAGTTATCCCCGAACAAACATAAAATATATATATATATATATATATATATATATATATATATACGGTCGAATTGAGAAACCTCCTCCTTTTTTTGAAGTCGGTTAAAAAAAGATGAAAGGGAATGATATGAAAAGGGGGGCGCGTCCGATGGAAGTCTATATTCGTCTTACTCACTATGTCTTACTATATCTTTCGTTTGGTTGCCATCAAGTAGCATGATGTGAAGAAAAAGAAGTTACATCTCTACTTAGTCTGTGGCTAGCATGTATTTCTACTTAGTCTGTGGTAGCGTGTTAATCGGCTTCTTCAAAATAATTATTTTATAGTTTTATTTTGTGTTTTACAATAAATAACCTAGTGTGGACTATAGAAAGCATGCATTGAGCATGAATTTAAGGTGTTTGATTATTATCACTTTGCTTGTAAGTGATAATGAAACATAAATAGTGAAATATGCGGACTGCAAAGACTTACTCTACTAAACGTTATTTTATGGTAAGATTTCCACTTTATGAAGCTCAGTTAGTAGAATATCTTAAAATAATAGCCGATTACTGCTTCTTTAGGCCAAATATCTCAATATTTCATCAATTAACAATCTTTATAAACTCTTTGTGAAAAATAGTGCGGGCGCATTGCGGTGCTTGTCGATATCGATAGTGTATATTATTATATAGTTATGATATGATCAGTGATCGGAATAGAAGTGTAATTTCGCGAGATGTCATGACGATATTTTAATAGGGATAAACCATCAAAGTGATATTGAGTAATTTTAACCAACAATGTCCGCAAGCTCATACTCATCATCGGGCAGTGATTTCGTCCTTCTGGTGATGAATACATCAAGACGAACTTCAAGCTACCGCAACTGGCACTATACCTAGACCCTTTCAGGCGTCCACTCATAACAATTTTGCTTCTGCACAGACAACACTTATTATTCTGTTTTCATTAGGTCAATGACGCTGAATAGCTGATTTATGGTTGAATCTGGCTAAGTTTACGTAAAAGTTTAACATGTGATAATATGATAACTCGCGATCCCAGTTATATACTGAGGAAAGGAAGACTTTGCTGGTAGACTATACATCAGGCTAGGTATGGCATGCACAGTTTAAGTATTAGTACACCCTTTTGTTTGAAGATACTGAAGATATTGAGGTCTATAGTCCCTATTAGGTGTATAAAAATCAAGGTCCTGAGGCAACACGATAAAAAAAAATGGTAAATTTAGATTTTCCCAAAACTTGTAAATACCAAAATTTACCTGAATGTTCAACTTCTTTTAATCTTCGGAAATTTTCCTTTACTTGTGCTGTAAGACCTTGCTTTTAACTAAAATGTACAATTCTAGGTCAACGGGAAGTACCCTATAGGTTTTCGACCCAAAACCTATAGGGTACTTCCCGTTGACCTAGAATCACAAATTTTGGCAAGAAGCAAGGTCTTATCTTATTATTATATATATTATATAGCACAAATAAAGGAAACATTAAAAAAAAATGTAAGTTAAAGGGTGCTCCACATACATAGATTCGCCAATTAAGATAGGTCTCTGAGTTATATGAGCGCTCATACAATTTAGAGGTCTAGCTTAATTGGTACGCTTTAGAAGCCTCGATGAGCGAGTCCAACTCGACTTGGCCGGTTTTTTTAACCGAAATATCATTGATGATTTAGATGTTTGAATTTTTTTTATTGTAGAGTGTGTAGGCCCCGGGGCTACTGCCCCGGTTGCCCTCCCCTAAATCCGGCCCTGTATACAGCATGCCCCAGAATATAGTGTTAAGCGATAAACTAATAAGTCAATATTACATTACAGGTATATCGTTATCTTAAGCTGCTGATGCCGATGCCGAATGGGCGAACCCTACAGAGCATCATACTCCATAAATAAAAAACTTGATAAAATTTAATATTTTGTTTTACTGCCTATCATTTTCTCAAACTGGTTTTGTCTTAGTGGTGGAGTTGTTAAACCAAAATAGGAAAAATATAACTTTCACAATCTAATCACTAAAACAAAATTAGTTAAGTACAAAATATAACCTTCTAAAGTATTGACCAAGCAACGGTAGTTCGATCGTTATCGATGTTTTTGCCAACACGGTACATCACTAGGTTTTTTTTTGTTATGTTGGTCAATTAGCAGAAGATTTTTTCGCTGGTATTTTGGCTACTATAAAAGCCCTGTGTTTTGACATTCGCTATTTGGTCAGTTTGCTCTATGGGAGTCCCGACGTAGTGGTTATATTCTCTTTGACTGGAGTGAGTGAGTTCAGAGTTGAGTTACAGACTACTAAGGAGATATGGACTAAAGCGCCTTATTCACGATCCATGTCAGCTCAAGGGATTGATTGATTTTACAATATCTTTATTTTCAACACAGATAACTGTATATTAGTCCGAGAATTTTCAATATAACAAACATTGATAAAGGCTAGACCGCACTAAGCGACACTTCACTGCAGCGGCGCGACGCGACACATAGCGACAAAATATACTTTGTAAGAAATTGTATGAGGTATATCGCACTACGCTGCAGCGGAACTACGCGCCGCGACACTGCGCGATAAAATTGACCAACTCATCAAATCTGACGCGCCGTGTCGCGCACAGATTACTATATGTGTCAGAGTGGTGTCGCGTCGTGTAGTTCCGCTGCCGCTAGTGCGGTATAGCAAGCGACGCGACACTTCATTTTATTCAAGTTAGGGTCGGCTCACACCGCGACGTGACGCGGCGCGCACTTATTAAGAGATTATTACAAAAAAGAATTTTATTTACTACTAGCTGTGCCCGAGACTCCGTCCGTGTGGAATAGTGTCTTTGGGTAGCATTAACTAATAAATCACATTCGTATCCCAACTACACCGCGCCGTTTTTTCCATGAATGATGTCGAGTTTCTTAATAGGTTTTCATATTCCAAATCTGATACCAAAATCTGATACTGATTCCGAATCTCATAATATATATATACATACTGGTAGATAAGTTATTAGTATTTTATTCAATTAAAATAATAATTAATCAAATTGTAATCCTCATTGTAAATGATTTCTGAATAAAGGCTATTATTATTATATTATTATTATTAAGAAATAAATAAAACTTTGTAACCATGAGTTTTTCTTCCACACCTATCGCTTTGGAAAAGTGTATCCTGTTTTTCTAATTGGGGCTTCATAATTTGTAACAAGTCGTCGAATTTATTTTGAGACATTCTAAAGTACTCGTATGTATGAAACCTTCTCCGATCCTTTTTAAGCCGCGGCAAAAGTGTGTGATATTCCCCTTCTTCATATCGTGAATATGGAACGTCATGAACCCATATTTTTACCTTCTTTTTTGCTTGCTCTTGTTCCATTTTTTCTTCTTCCTCACAAAGCAAAGATACTATTACAATATCCAAGTCATTTTCGTCCACCTGACTCAAAATAACGTTCAAATCTGCTAGGCTATTCTGTAAGCTATCTCGACAGCGGAATCCGCGGTGAGATTCAAATTACGTATTACGAAATTCAACCGTATACCAACGTAATATGATTGAATTTCGTAATACGAAATTTGAATCTCACCGCGGATTCCGCTATCGAGATAGCTTACAGAATAGCCTAGTTGTTTCTTCCATCTTCCTCAGAGGTTGCCGAACGACTGACAGACAACATTTGCTGCAAACTGTCTCGGCACAGCAGTTCAAGTGCGGTATACCTAAACTACGTTTGAGCCCGTCACAGACTTAGCTATAATATATAATAATATACCGTACTATAATATATATTATAGCAAGCTACCACACACTGAGAAATATATATTTAGCCTTCATAATGCCTTCATAATTGATGGTCGTCTTAGTGTATAGTAATATGCAATAATGTATATTACGGTATCTCTTGATGACGTCACAGAAATATATATTATAGCTGAGTGTGCGGTCACGCGAAAATTAGTATAGAATATATATAGTAATATGCCTAGCTATAAAAATATTAATATATATTATAGCTAAGTCTGTGACGGGCTTTAGGGCCTTGAAATGAATATGAAATGAAATGAAATGAAATATCTTTATTGCCAGAATGTAGTACAATTAGTTATTACGTAAAATGAGTGTCTCATACATTCTACCACAACAGTGGTGTGCAACAGAATTGAAATTTTTACTAGTCGCTACACAAATATAAATATTTAATAAATCATAATTGCAGGTATATCTAATTTAATTGAATGAGAATTATAAAATGTCAAATGGTTAAATATAAATTACAAAAATGATACGAAATGTCAATTGAAATTTAACTATTACTTCTAAATTATTTATGTTAAATTTTATAGTTCATATATTCATTTAAGTCATAAAAACAGTGTTCCAATAACCAATTTGTCAATTTTCTTTTAAATATGCCTATAGTCATGTCTTTAAATGAATTGGGCAATTTATTATACACTAGTATGGCATTTGCGTAAGCGTTCTGTCATGATTTCTTATTTTTATAAGTTAAATTTACTTATATTGATGTATTTTAATAATGAATTGTGCTCATTTGACTTATGTTTTGTAAAACTGCCATTGGAAACGTTTTGACTCACACTGTCAGTGTCAATCGATGGTGCCAACCTGCCAACTTCAAAACTACCGCGAATGAGAATTGTCTGTGGCCTCTAAGCATGGATGCCAACCTTAAAAAGAAAACAAGAAAGTTAACGCGGTAGAGTGTTGGCAGTCGGGCTTCAGTTCGGTCTTGGCGTTTAAACTAGTAGGTCGTGGTTATAAAAGTACCTCTAAATTCTCGACATTTATTGTATAGTTTGTGATGTACCGACATTGGTCGGATGTATATTATACGAAGTTTGCGCCCATTACACGATGTTTCAATTGGAAGAAGGTGTTTTACTGACAATTCAGAAGCGGGATAACCCAAAGGGTATGTTGATAGCTTTTAATAGATTGTTTTTTTTTCTCCTATATTTGGTATGCTTGATATGCGTCCACTAAAGTAATTTATCAGAAGTAACTGACATTTATTTGAAAATTGAACTGGATCACGTGCAATTTACATGATTGTGTTGGATTTGTGCAGCGTGTCTGGTCAGGGCAACCCTCTGGTGATGTGCTGCTTAAATCAAGATCATTCGTGTGCGGTGGTGTGCGTGGGTTCTTGGCCAAGGCTACCCTCTGGTAGAACCTAGCGCATGCTTTCGTACGCTTTTGAGTTGGGCGTGTTTGTGTTTGGTCGGGGCCACCCTCCGATAGCATATAACACGTTTGACATTTTATTTTTATTTTTATGTTATGGTTGCGCGTGCTATAAGAAAGTATTAAACCATTGAAAGTCATTGAACTTTATAAGTTTTGATTTTAATATTTACAAACGTTTCAAACAGAAAGTCTAACAAGCATTCAGAATATAAAGTTACAAGTGTGTTAAAATAATATATTTTTTTTCTAATGGATGGGTCGACTGGTTGTCAGATTATTGGATACATTAGAGGGCATGCCAGTTGACTCAACGGTTAATTGGGCGAGCACCTGAGTGTTTCGCTAGACGTTGGTTGGACACGTCGGATTGTTAATTAGGGGGCGTTCTAATTATACTCAACAGTTAATTGAGCGGGCACGGGAGTGTCCCATTGGATGTTGGTTGAGTCGATTAGACACGTCGGATGGTTAATTAGGGGGCGTTCTAATTGTACTCATCGGTTAATTGAGCGGGCACGGGAGTGTCCCGTTAGATGTTGGTTGAGTCGATTAGACACGTCGGATGGTTAATTAGGGGGCGTTCTAATTGTACTCATCGGTTAATTGAGCGGGCACGTGAGTGTCCCGTTGGATGTTGGTTGAGTCGATTAGACACGTCGGATGGTTAATTGAGCGGGCACGGGAGTGTCACGTTGGATGTTAATTGAGCGGGCACGGGAGTGTCACGTTGGATGTTAATTGAGCGGGCACGTGAGTGTCACGTTGGATGTTGGTTAAGTTAATTAGACACGTCGAATTGTTAATTAGGGGGCGTTCTAATTGTACTCATCGGTTAATTGAGCTGGCACGTGAGTGTCACATTGTACGTTGGTTGAGTCGATTAGACACGTCGGATTATCAGTTAAAGGACTAGCTGTACTTATTGGTAAATTGAGCGAGATAATAATGGTGATGATGGTGATGATGATGGTGATGGTGATTATGACGGTGATGATGACGGCGATGATGACGGCGATGATGGTGATGATGATGATGGTACTGATGGTGATAATGGTGATGATGGCGGTGATGATGATGGTGATGGTGATGATGGTGATGATGATGGTGATGGTGATGGTGATGATGATGATGATGGTGATGATGGTGATGATGATGGTGATGATGATGATTATGACGGTGATGATGACGGTGATGATGACGGCGATGATGACGGCGATGATGGTGATGATGGTGGTGATGATGATGGTGATGATGGTGGCAATAATGATAACGGTGATGGTGTTGATGGAAGTGATGATGATGGTGGAGATGATGGTGATGTTTATAAAAATATAACAGCTTACTAAAGTAAATATGAATTGAAAAATGGGTTAAATAGAAATAGGAGAGTTTTATTTATTTTATTTTAAATACTGGATTCAATATGCTAGATAATTTTGGAAAATTTAAATGTTTGATTAATCTAAATTGAATATTGTCGGTGTTTTGTTTGTGAATGGATTATGCCGTTGGCAATGTGTGTATTTCAGTGTGTTGCCAATGATGTCTACTGATGATGATGGAACCCTGCCTGACTCGCCACTCGACGGCGACCATGTAATAACCAGAAGAGAAGGTCACCTTCTACTACTAATACCAGCGAAGAAGTTACCATGCTATCTTCGGCAAACAGAGTCATTGGATATTGATCGGATTGCTCTAGAAAAATCATTAATGTAGATGATAAATAGAAGTGGGCTAAGTACGCTAGCTACTCCATACTTCACCTTGCGTTGAATTGATGTGTATATTTAATTAATTATATTTAGATGATAACTTACAACTTATTGTAAGCTGGCTGCGTGTATTGTACACGGGTACAACACTGTAAAAATGACGTGTAAATTTGACGATTTAGGAATAAAAGAATATGAAATATGAATAATTATGCCAAGTGCATTTGACGCCATGGACGTCCAGCTTGTAACTAAGTAACTTTTTAACTAAGTAGTATGGTCATGGTTACAGTAGATCGCATAAACTGCATTATGGTTGTCAACATCGAAACTTATATTCTTGCTGCTTTAAAGTTAATTATTGTGATAATGTGTAAATCTATATCCCTTTTTCGTCACAGAAAATATCATATTACTCGAAGTAGTCGTTTAATTGTAGAAGAAATATATATATATATATATATATATGCATATCTATATTACATACTTTTCAAATAGTTTGGTAGTATGGATCGGTAGTTATGAACTAAAAATCAGCTTTCTTTGGATATCTGTATAAAAATATTTTAATTTTTTTCTTGTTATTGTCTGGATATATACCTGATTTATCGAAAAGGTTACCTTTTCGTCGCATTCGTTTAAAGCATCAATATGACTCAAATCATAGCATAGGATAGCATCATGTGTATGAACACATTTGCTGTGATCGACAATGATGACACGTTTTATTATTTTATAAGAAATCGCATTATAATGAAATAAATGGAAATGAATTTATTTCACATGAAATAGAGTTTAAAAGGTTTTCGAAGAAATCATATAAGACCATCTATTTCGCCATGTCATGACATGTGAAAGAACATAAACTTAACATTAATGAAATACAATGTCAAATATAGCCGACACAATTGGTATTTTTCAGTGACCTTCAGTTTTAAAATATATTGTATGATATATGAGGTGAGGTATATAAGGGCACATGAACATACAATTTGTATTGCTCCTTATGTTGTTATTTTGTTTCCTAATTGTGGTAGATATTGGTATGACTTTATTTACAATATAATCATTTAAGATGTAGGATATTTCTTCAGTATGAATTACTCATACGTAACTTTAAAGTTATTTTACTTAAAATAATTGCGATTAATTCGATAACATTTTGTTTGATATATTTACGTATTCACCACGACGTTTTCGATGTATTATTCGATATTTTTATTTTTGTGACATGCGTATAAAATGTTTAATAGGAGTTTAGAGTATTATTTTTATTTTCTATTTGTCATTGTAGATTTGAGTGTAGATGTGCTGTAAAAAGTATCTGCTTTTTACTACTGATTTTCAATCTCCACACCGTATCAGCTGTGCAGTGTGTTCATAGAGTGCTAGTTTCAACAGTTCAGTTTTACAGTAATTTTTTTAAGAAAACAATGCACGGAGTTATAAAACCAACTTTGGTTCCTATTTTATATAGTCTGTTGTTTAAAAGCTAATGCTTTGAAAATTGAAAAATGCTAATAAAATGTCTATAATCCATTAAAAAACAAATCATTAAAGTATAAAGCGATGTTAATTTTGTACGTCTATATGGAAATCATTATTACTATAATTATAATTTCATTACACAGGAAAACAGAAACATTTGTTCTAATTAAGAAAAGATCAATTAAGCTACAAATATTTTTCATGAGGATTACTACTCCATTGTGGTTTTTTTTTGTTCTCTTTATATTCCTATTTGGATTATTTCCTTGTGATCGATTTTAGCTCAAGCTCAGGAATTGTGATATTCTACTCTTCAATTGTAAGTCTTGAGTATTCAACAGTTGGTAGACATAATAGGTAAACTATTAGTATGTATAATATTTATAAGTGTACTATGTATTACATGGATATACCAAAGTGATCACTTGATATTCTGAAGTTCTTTTCGCGGATTAATGCAGTAATCATTCTCCGTAATTTCGCTAACTTCTTATCCATATCTGTAACAAGCTGCTTGTTGCTACTGACATTAATCTAAAGGTGGAATAGAATAGAATGATTATTTATTGCACATCAAATAAAATATACAGACAATAATTCATAACAAGATAATGTTCATACTATGGGCGGTCTTATCGCTTGGAGTGATCTTTATTAGACAAGCTTTGGGTGGACAGGATTTCACATATTCATGTTGCAAGGGAAAGGGGTGTACAGCTATAAAATTATATAACAATAATTATAATACATAAAATACATA
Organism: Cabera pusaria; assembly: GCA_954871355.1. Taxonomy (NCBI): domain Eukaryota; kingdom Metazoa; phylum Arthropoda; class Insecta; order Lepidoptera; family Geometridae; genus Cabera; species Cabera pusaria. Next base: position 16,067,166 of record OX940912.1, read on the forward strand.
CACTAAATGTACATTACACACACATTTTATACATACACACATATATATAGCCATATACATTATTATACACACATACATAAGATACTACTGGATGAATACGACAAGTTAGTAATATATTATCTGTCTTTTTATGATACGGTACATTATTTTCTGCCACCGTTACTATCTTTATTTGATATTTCGAGCTCTAAACACAAATTTCTTTGTTGGTAATGTCAAGTGATATTTCCTTCTTTAGACATGTAGTGGATACTTGGGTTATTTCTAATGACTTGAAATAATTATGAAATATTTGTTTTTGGGTTCATTTCATAGTAATTTTCCATCTATGTCAACGCTGTCTTATTATACGTTGAATGTTTTTTTGGAGTCTATATTATCAATAATTGTTTTGGTTCGGGCAACAGCCCGAAAATACACATCAATGTTTTACTGAAGATTTACTACTTTTGAGATGTAGTTAATGACTTCGATTTAATGAAACTTTAAATATCTTTTTATATAGTTCGTTTCAAAGAGGTTATTCTTCATTCTTGCCTTTTAAAGTTTCGTCTTCAAGAGGTAATACTATAATTTCATTCTAATGTCTAAATATAAAGTCCTGGAATTATTTCGGGAGTTCCAAATTAATTTTAAAAATAATCAGGTAAACTACAAGTGCTATCTTGGTTATCTGCTGACATTTTACTAACATTGATGTTGCTATTCAAAGTTACTGCGCTGGCGACAAAAAAGAAAACGATAAATGACGGTGTTCGAATCAGGGTCACGCAGATTGCAAATCAAAAACGCTAACCTTTCTGCCAGCGATTCTTACAGGCGACTGACGAAATTAACGTTTCCTATTAAAGTGTATTTATTTTATTTTGGCTGGAGTCGAAGGTATTTCAAACAAAAGTGTATTAAAAATATTTTATTGTTTAGGTGCTTGATACCTTTGTAACGTTACAATTTATAATTGATATTTTAGTGATTTATATACTTTTGGTGATTAATTATGAACTCACTGCTTATGTTTTTGTTTATCAGCAGTTATGCTCTTGTTATTTATTGAGCTTGTCAAATCTATGGGCTTAGACGTATTCCTTATTGTTCTGAATATATTACGTTGTTCCGTGCCTTTTTCAGCATTTATTAAAAGCCGTAGTCATGTTTTATTTTCATAAATAATCTTTCGAACGACTTTTCATACTTTACTAAGTTTTTGATAATTTTGTTAGATTAAAATAACTTGATTAAATAATACTTTTAAACTTATTAGTAACTGCGGTTACTGCATTCAATAGAATCCGACCTTGGATATATATTAAATCCGTTGATGTACAAAGCTATGATGATGGCATCTTTACTGGTGGTATGAAATAAGGTCTGATGTCATGATTTCAGCTACTGAGGTTACAAAACCAGGGTTTTATGTTATATATTTATTCACACATTATATTTTGTGTCATGATTTAATTAAAGCATAGTTAAATAATTTGTGTAAAGCGAATTTGTCTAATTAATTAGTTTTGTTCATACATATAAGTAATTATTTTTCAATTCGTGTGAAATATTAGTAAACATAGTAAATTTATATTAAGTTAAATAAACATTAATTTGGAATTAATATTCGTGGAAAAGTTTATTTGATAAATATTGTAGGAATTTATGTTATCAGAAATAATGTAATATGATATTATAGCGATGAAATATTAGAATCATAGTTTTATATTCTTGATATTTCTATTATTATTAAAATATGATTGAGTTATTTTTATGTGTATGCCGGGAGGCATCACGTTGTCGGATGGCCGAGTGTCATGATTTCTTATTTTTATAAGTTAAATTTACTTATATTGATGTATTTTAATAATGAATTGTGCTCATTTGACTTATGTTTTGTGAAACTGCCATTGGAAACGTTTTGACTCACACTGTCAGTGTCAATCGATGGTGCCAACCTGCCAACTTCAAAACTACCGCGAATGAGAATTGTCTGTGGCCTCTAAGCATGGATGCAAACCTTAAAAAGAAAACAAGAAAGTTAACGCGGTAGAGTGTTGCCAGTCGGGCTTCAGTTCGGTCTTGGCGTTTAAACTAGTAGGTCGTGGTTATAAAAGTACCTCTAAATTCTCGACATTTATTGTATAGTTTGTGATGTACCGACATTGGTCGGATGTATATTATACGAAGTTTGCGCCCATTACACGATGTTTCAATTGGAAGAAGGTGTTTTACTGACAGTTCCTTTTAAATATATCTGTATTGCAACGGGGCAGATATAGCTTAAATTTGTGCCTAGATGGTCTGTTAGTTATTTCCGAGCGCAGATTAAAATAATGTGGGTATCGTTTGACCATCATACACAATTCCCGCAAGTACATACAGCACAATGGTAATATACTATATTTTCTGAATATGGGCCGACAGCTATCCATAAACCAAGCACCACATATAGCCCGCACAACACGGAAAGCTCTATCAATCTCGACCGAATTTCCCCACAGTAATAGTCCATACGCTAGGACGGACGAAACGTACCCATGGTATGCACTGAGTGCTGCCTCAGTGGACACCGTCATCCGTAATCTTTTGATTGCAAACACGAATCTGTTGACCTTGTCGCAAACATACTGTATATGAGCCTTCCAATTACAGTTTTTGTCAATTAATATGAAATTTTGTGTTATTAACTTCTTCTATGTTAATGCTATTGTATGTTATTTTAAGGTCTATGTGTCGTTTTTTGTAATTTTGAAATTGTATCATTTTTGTTTTTTCAATGTTCATTTTTAGATTATTATTATCAAGCCATTTTATAATGTTGTCTAAAGTTTTATTAATTTCTAATTCGTAATTGTCAATCTCATTACATTTTACAAGAACTGTGGTGTCGTCAGCAAATAAAATAGTTTTGTGATTAGTGACATTAGGTAAATCATTTATATAAATGAGAAACAGGAAAGGTCCTAAAACGTTTCCTTGAGGAACTCCAAATTTATTAGTTAAAAACATAGATTGACTTTTTACTTTAGTTATTTTTGTAAGTTTAGAAACTTCAACACACTGTTGTCGATCGTATAGGTAACTTTCAATCCAGTTATATGCATTTCCTCTAACACCATAGTGTTCCAACTTATGCAATAGCAGTTTTATGGTCAACAAAATCGAAGGCTTTGCTCATATCAAGGAAGATAGCAGTAATTGGCTTGCCTTCATTGACAACCTCGGTAATATACTTAATTAATTCGAAACAAGCAAGCGACGTCGTACTATTTTTTCGAAAACCGAATTGTTCTGTTTTTAGAATACCTTGGCTAGTAACGAAATTATACATTCTTTTTAGCATGACTTTTTCAAATATCTTTGAAAGTACTGGTATTAAAGTAACTGGGTGGTAATTGTTCATATCTGTAGTATCTCCTTTTTTTAAACAATGGTTTATCGATCGATTCTTTCAAACACGTTGGAAAAGTACCTTCTAGAAGTGATTTATTGACTAGATAGCTTAAAGGTTCACAGATATATTTAGCGACAAGTTTTATCATCTTAGTATTTATTTCGTCAATGCCTACTGCATTCGTATTTTTCAAACTGTTAACTATTCTACATATTTCATCGGCGTCAGTTGGTTTTAAAAATATTATTCACCTTATTCACGATCCATCCCGTCTGTACGTTAGCTCAAGGACATGCACGATGCACGATGCAAAAGTACCGTGAATTGGCTTGACGTACGTCGATAATTATTATTAATTGTTTGCTGGACTTGCACGACCGATTTTGCTTCCAGCGAGCACCCCCACCACCGCGAGCATCGTGCAGATGGACAGTGAATAACGCGGACGTACGTCAGAGCAGTCCAGCATCGTTAATTACAGCTTAATAAGTTAAGCCGTTTATCAAATATGACGTTATACATTTACAAAATTCAATAAAAGAAATCTAGATGCACACTCTTCTGCCAGAAAAAAATATCCTATGTCTTTGTATGTTCTATTGACTATCTTTGCACAAAAAGGTTCAGCTGAATCAGTTTAGCTGTTAAGACGTCACACATTTTCAAATTCAATTCAAATTCAATTTCAAAATTCAATAAAAAAATCTAAACATCCAGACTCGACTGTCAAAAAAAAGTATACTATGTTCTTTTGTGCCTTGATGACTATCTTCGTACTAAATTTCAGCTAAATTGGTGAAGCTGTTTGGCCGATAGGTGGCCACACGCTTATAAAATGCAATAAAAAAAATCTCGACAACCGAACTTGACTGCCACAAAAAAAAAAAAAACATACAGACGAGTTGATAACCTCCTCCTTTTTTGTGAAGTCGGTTAAAAAACAAAAAACATTCTATGACCTTCTGTGCCTTATTGAATATCTTTATACAAAATTTCAGCTAAATCGGTCACAAGCCGATAAGAGGCTTACAAAATTCAATAAAAAAAATCTCGACACCAAAACTCGACTGCCAAACAATGTATTCTATGTTCTTCTTTGTCTTATTGACTGTCTTTGTACAAAATTTCAGTTGAAACGGTCCAGCCGTTTATCCGAGAAGAGATCAAATATTTACAAAATTCAATTTAAAAAATCTGGTTACCCAGACTCGACTGTCAGAAAATAACTATCCTGTATCCTATTCTGCACTATGAACTGTCTTTATACACAATTTCAGCCAAATCGGTCAAGCCGTTTGACCGTGAAGAAGTCCCAAACAAACAAATAAACAAACTGACTTTCGCATTTATATAATATTGGTGTTAATCTCTAAGACCAGCGGATTAAGACGTTAATATTATATTAGTCACTTAATTAGACAAATGCGTAAGGGATAATTTTGGAAAAACTGTGAAATACATGCCTCAAAATTTGAATTTAAGATTATGTGCACTTACATATTTTCAAGTCCATCGCCCCAGGGAATAAAATGTTTCACAGAGAATTAAACTTATCATTTCACCCACTTAGGGGTGGAATATCAAAAACTATTTCTTAGTGGATACTTGCACTTCACAAAGAACACACCTTCCAAATATCATGTCTCTAAGACCAGTAGTTTAGGTAGTGCGTTGATATATCAGGCAGTCATTCAGCCAGTTAGAAGAACGCGTGGGGGATTTTTGAAAAACTGTAATACCCGTCACTCCCTATTTAAATTAAAGAGTATGTGTACCAATTTTCGAGACAATTGACTCAGAGAATACAAAGTTTCATAGAAAATTCAACTCTACATTTCACCCACTTAGGGGTGGAATTTAGAAAAACTATTTCTTAGTGGATGCTTACACTTTATAAAGAACACACCCTCCAAATTTCATGTGTCTAGGTATGTGGTATGTATCTTCATGTGACAAGCAGTTTGGGCTGTGCGTCTGATATTTCAGTGAATCAGTAAGTCAGTCACGACTTTGGATTTTATATATAGATCAATATGGTTATTCTCCTGTATGTGACACCATATGAGTATTCAAAGAGTTTTTATGTGCACATTTATAGTCACACATATCACATGCATATGGTTTTTCACCAGTGTGTGTTTGTATGTGTGTCTTCAAATTGGAATCACTTGCACATTTATAATCACACATATCACATGCATATGGTTTTTCACCAGTGTGGGTCGTCATGTAACTCTTCAAAGAGTTTTTGTGTGCACATTTATAGTCACACATATCACATGCATATGGTTTTTCACCAGTGTGTGTTCGTATGTGTGTCTTCAAATTGGAATCACTTGCACATTTATAATCACACATATCACATGCATATGGTTTTTCACCAGTGTGTGTTCGTATGTGTATCTTCAAATTGGAAGATTTTGCACATTTATAGTCACACATATCACACTTGTATGGTTTTTCACCAGTGTGTGTTCGTATGTGTCGCTTTAAGTCGGAATATCTTGCAAATTTATAATCACACATATCACACGCATATGGTATTTCGGCAGTGTGTGTCGTCATGTGACACTTCAAAGATTTTATGTGTGCACATTTATAGTCACACATTCATATGGTTTTTCACCAGTGTGTGTTCGTATGTGTGTCTTCAAATCGTTTTTATTTGCACATTTATGGTCACACATATCACAATTGTATGGTTTTTCACCAGTGTGTGTTCGTATGTGTTGCTTTAAGGTGGAATATCTTGCACATTTATAATCACACATATCACATGCATATGGTTTTTCACCAGTGTGTGACATCATGTGACTCTTCAAATAGATTTTTTATTCATATTTATAGTCAAACATATCACTTGATACACACACGTGATTGACACACTGATTTTACTCGATGTAGTTTCTAAATTTCAGTTTCAAGGACATTTTTAGATAGACATAATATATTACAGAGAGGTGTACAGCTATTCTCCAATGTCTATTCTCCAGTGTGTATTACTTTAAATGTAAGGCCACTTACATTACATACCTACCTTTGTGTGATTTTAAGCTAATGTTAGCTGTTCAGATGCTTCACTATGTTATAATTAGATACAAACTGAAATTTTTAGCTAATATATGCATTGTATATGTATTTCAAAAACAAAGTTTTTTTTTAAATTCGTGATTGTATATATTTAAATAAACACAAGTCTTTATAATCTAAATATCTATATATACTAACCTACATTTATGCTAATTATGTGATACCATTAACTTTTAGACTGTAGTGTATCATGAATTATTTCTAAAAACAAATTGCTGATGTGTTTCTAAAGCACTCACACTATCAGCGACACCAATCTCAGTTATGGATGAAAACTTTATTTTGATTTTCAACGAAATATTGAGAACATAAACTTGACAATGTACTGCTTTATGCATTAATATTACTAGACAAGAACTGATAAATAATAAAATGTATTATTATAATGCAAACGTTTAGCACAGGAAAGATCATGTACAGACAGAACATGTACTCTCTGACAGCAAACATTTGAGATTAAACCTAGTTATGTCAATAAAGTTCAAAGTATGTCTGTTGGTTTTATTACGGACGATACAAAGAAATGGTAGGTACTACCTATAAAACGTGAGTGAATGAGGGCCTGGCTGTTGGTATATAAGTAGGTACTAATGTCATTTACAAGATCAAATTAGCTCACTTAACTGATACCTTATCTATGAAGTACATACTCTTATGTATGACTTATCCTGATATCATACACAGCACGCTACATGTTTCACAATAGCCAACTCTCACAATCTTGTCCTTTCCTTTTCTGATGTTCCACACTCTCCGGCAAACTGTGTCAATGCACAAGTTTCATGATGTATGGCAGCAGCACAATTAATTACATTTGTAACTATATTCCATTAGTTTGTTAAAACCCAGATATTCTTTTGACATTTGGCAAAATATCAAGTAGCCTTTTTTATTTGTGTTGGTTGTTGTACCTGCAACATAGATATTTAACAATAATTTACTTATGTTACTGAACTATTCAACAAAACTATTTGATAGTAATATTATAGTTTAGAAATCTATTATAATATTATAGCACTAAAATCAATGCCGTCATCATTATTATGATTATTGAACTCTTTTATATAGGTAGGTACACATACTTAATTCAATAGTAAAACACGTGAAATTATATCTAATAAATACCTAGCTAGGTACTAGCTTTGCCCGTGGCTTTCTTGCGAAAACCATAGATTACTATTGTGATTATTTAATTATATTGACTAATTATTCGCACGCATTTTGTGTACAAGTGCACTTGTCTCGCGGATGTTTGTTTCACGAAAAAGCCTTAAAACTGGATATTTTTGTAAATATTGTGTAAATATAGTAATTCAGTGATTAGTTGCGTATACATTTTGTGTACTTATCTTGTAAAAAGAGAAAATGTCTTCGAGAAAACGAAGTGCGGCTTGGAACCATTTTGAAGAGGTTGAGCCAAAAAAAGCTAAATGTTCATATTGCTCGAACCTAATTGCGATCACTGGCGGCAATCCGGGGAAATTAAACCGACACCTAGGGACCAAGCATCCCTCCGTGCCTATTAATCCGGCACGTCAACAACTGGACTTAAGACAATCTGCGGAACATTCAGCTCCAGTCGTGGATGATGATCGCGCAGAATGTACGGTAACGGAAAATGTTATAATTAACGTAGGAAGCGTGGAACCAGTTCGCCCTAGACCTTCTCCGGCACAACAGTTCATGACAGAGTTCGTCCAGAACATGAAGCCAGTCGGACCTCGTCGTGCTGAAAAAATAGATGAGCAATTACTGAAAATGATCGCCAAAGGCCACCACCCATTTTCCATTGTCGATGAGCCGGATTTCAAGAAATTGGTCTCCATGTTGTGTCCTGGGTATTCATTGCCAACAAGAAAAACTATTGCAGAGTGCCTTTTGCCTAAAATGTACAGGAGCGAAAAAGAAAAGGCTAGGCTGAAAGTGGCAGCTGCTCAAGCCGTGTGCCTCACAACAGACGGATGGACTTCATTGAACGGCGAGCATTTCGTGGCTATTACCGCACATTATATACATGAGCATGAACTCCAGTCGACGATGCTAGGCTGTGTGCGCTATCAACAGAAAACGACGGCAGCAAATCTTGCTGAGCATATTAAAACTGTGGTCAAAGAGTGGGACCTTGACAATAAAATAACAGCAATAGCTAGCGATAATGCCAGCAATGTGACTGCTGCTATTAAAATAGGAGATTGGCGACAAATTCCATGTTTCGCTCACACAATAAATCTCTGTGTTCAGTCAGCACTGGCAGAAATCGCCTACTGTGCGTGTGAAACAAGTAGTCCAATATTTTAAGAGAAGTTCCCACGCTCACGCCAAGTTAAAAGAGATACAGGGTCTGAATGTACCGCTGCTGAAATTAAAACAAGACGTGGTGACTCGGTGGAATTCCACCTATGATATGCTGAGTCGCACATTAAAAATAAAGGACGCAGTAATAACCACGCTGACTCTCTTAAGGTAAGAAAATAACGATATCATATCTTCACTAAAATAGGGTTGTCGTCAAGTGCTTGTCAATTTGCCACAAAGTCTTTTACACAATAAATATAATTATGTATAATTAAATACATATTTTTTTTCAAGATCTGATATTAATCTTCGCAACGAAGATTGGGCGACAATGGAGGCGGCAGTACCCGTATTAAAACTATTTTATGACGTTACTGTGGAAATAAGCGCGGAGAAAAATGTGACGCTCTCTAAAGTTATCCCCTTGTGTCGCATTTTGTCTAATTCAATTCGGCAATACAATAGCGAGCAGCAGCAAATGACAGAGCCTATCCCTGTTGTACAGAAAATGGTGCAAAAATTATTAACGGAGTTTGACAGGCGGTTCCAGTCCATTGAGAATTCAATTTTACACACGGAAGCGACATTACTGGATCCTCGGTTCAAGGATAAGGGATTCCGCGACAGGGCACTTGCTGACAAGGCCATCAGCAATTTAAAGTTGAAAGTTGGGGCACGCCGCCCACAGGAAGAGAGTTGCCCGAATCAAAACCCGTCAGCTGTTGAGCCCGAGCCATCGTCAAGCAAGAGTTCATTGTGGGATGATTTTGACAAGGAGGTGGCGAAACTCACCCCATCAAACCCTACGGCAGCTGGAATAGAGGAGTTTGAAAAATATATTCAAGAACCAATACTGAAACGGACCAGTGACCCGTTTGTCTGGTGGAAAGAACGGCAGTACATATACCCACATATGTACAGCTATATGCTTAAGCGCCTTAATATAGTTGCTACTTCTGTTCCCTGCGAAAGAATTTTCTCCAAAGCCGGAAACACATTAACACAACGACGATCGCAGCTAAAGGCAGAAAAAGTATCGCAGTTGCTATTTATCAGCTGCAACACTGCTAATTAAAAACATTAGCAGCATGTAAATAATGTAAATTTAAATCACTGTATATATCACAAACTTCTAAATACGCCAATCTACGTCATTCATTCGTTACATTTAAGCATCGATGTATATTATGTACTACCTTCTTTACTCATGTGGTACGTACCAGCATGACGCGTCGCGATCTAGCTCTACGTTCAAATAAAAAGCAGTAGGGCTATTCTGTAAGCTAGTTTACGCATCTCGCAAGCGGAATTAGCGGTGAGTCGTACTATGAAATTCAAATCGTAATAAGATTGAATTTCTTAATACGAAATTTAAATTTCACCGCTTGCGAGATGCGTTAACTAGCTTACAGAATAGCCCTACAGTGCTAAATCTACATCTCGCTTAGTTTAGCGTAAGTACTCCTCACGCCCAAACGCGCGCCGCTCGTTAGTTTATGATAGGCGCCTCTGGTATACATGTACCTCGATGCATTTAAGTAATTATTACTTAGTTCTTGAGGTTATCTTATGGGCAATAATCAGATAAATTATCTAGATTGACAGTCCTAAGCCTGCTCAAGTATGAAGGGAAATTTGTGTTATATAAGTGGATGTTGTCATTGAATGGGGCTACAGTTTGGTACTCAACAGTTGACGCCACTGGCGAGAGAGACCCTGAATTATAGCTGTTAGTGCTGTTACAAGTTGTTGTTACACAAGCGCCGATGTAGAAGTTTAGAATTAATAAATTATAAGTAAAAAATATTTTTAAAAACAAGCTTTTATCTGGGACAATGAACTAAAATGTTAAAAATAAATTCTAGTAAGTATTTGGCGTGCAGGTACTTACCTATATTCTTAAAAGCTTGAAGCACTACCCGTTTTTCAGGCTAGGTAATTACTATACTTCAGTGCCTCAAGCTTTTAAAAATATAGGTAAGTACCTACACGCCAAATACTTACTAGAATTTATTTTTAACATTTTATTATTGTTATATACCGGCTGTAATTCACGTACCTTTAGTCGAATTTTCTCGACCTAGGTTTCGATCGCGATGTGAACATCGCGATCTCACCGCGTGACCTCACTCCCGAGGAAGAGCGACTGACTCGCTCGAAACCTAGGTCGAGAAAATTCGACTAAAGGTACGTGAATTACAGCCGGTATATAACAATAATAATGTTACAAATTCACGATAATTTTAAAATTTAACATTTTAGTTCATTGTCCCAGATAAAAACTTGTTTTTAAAAATATTTTTTACTTATAATTTATTTTTAACTTTTTAGTAGGTAGGTATAGATACCGACTACCTACCTACTAGGTACCTAAGTATTTAAGAGAAGGCATGATGTTTCAAAATATTCCGACTCGACTATCCTATTCGACTCGGTGGGGCTATGTTGCTTTACAACAGAAATCATGGCCACCCTACAGCTTCATCATCAGATCCTGGCTATCATTTACGTGTAAAGTGCTCCTCAAGACGAATCATTTGAGCCCAAACTCGGTAGAGTTACGTTGATTTATCACAGAGATGCCGTGGCTACCTTCCAGCTTCATTATCAGACCCTGGATATCATCTAGGTGAAAAGTTATCTTCAAGACGAATCAATCGAGCCAAAATTCGGTAGGGTTATGTTGATTTATCACAGAGATGCCGTGGCCACCTTCCAGCTTCATTATCAGACCCTGGATATCATCTAGGTGAAAAGTTATCTTCAAGACGAATCAATCGAGCCCAAACTCGGTGGGTTTATATTGATTTATCACAGAGATGCCGTGGCCACCTTCCGTCTCCACCATCAGACCAGCTTCATGGTACCATATTATTGTATTGTCACCGAAGATACATAAGTACACCAAATTTGAGTCTAATCGGACATTGGGAAGTGGGTCTAATTTAGCTTCCAAGATTCCACCCGAACAAACATAGTGACATACATACATACATACATTGCAAGTTAGATAAAAGCTTGTAAAAATATTTAACAATTAAGATATTCTATATATGTAAGTCTCTACATAGAGTATTTTTATTGTTAAACTAGCTGCGCCCATGTAATCTAGCTATAAGTAAATACTTAGATACGTTTAGGTTTATCATTTTTAGTTCCTATGCTAACTTTCAGCTCCCATCATCACACCCTATGGACTCCACCTACGCCGATAGTACCTACTTGTCAAGACAAATCTAATGAGCCCAAACCCAGTCTTAGAACCCAGTGATACATAGCAATAAAGGTCAAAGTTCGTTAAGCTAAAAACGGCTAACTACGTTACTGACCCTGTAAAAACCGGCACGCACTAAATATTATAGCTTTGTCCTTTTCCGTTACATGGAATAACTCCATTCATAGTATTCATTATATATCCTATTTCATGTGGGAAAGAGACGGAGATACCCGCAGTTTATTCCTTTCTCTGTCTACGCTATGCCTGATGCCATTGCCAAGTCAAAGCCAATCCATTCAATCGTCGTCCGACTGATCTGAAATGTTGATAGGTTGAGCAACTGAAGTAGATGAGTCAGTATATATTATGTTACTCTTTGAGATGAAGTACTGAACTAAACGACTGAAGTAGTTCGCGGTGATGGACTGAAGTAGTGAACGATTTCTTTTTAGTGAAGTGTTCTGCGCATGGCTAAGACAGACTAGGTGAATAGAATTGATTGATTTGATCATGGACACAGAGTCATCTACTTAGTGTGTGCACAGAGTTCACCACAAACTAGTAAGGCTGGCTGCGTTCACGACCTACGCTTGTAGTGCACCCAAACGCTCCAACCCCGTTCACGACCTCAGAGCGTCGCACTCGGTTGTAGCAGCTGTGTCGTTCACGACCTCGGTTGTTTCACTCCGGTTGCAACTTTTTAACCATCAAATTCGATGGTTAAAAAACGCTCTGACGTTTGTGACAGTAAATTTGGCGGGAAAAGCCGTAATTTTTTTACAGGTTTAAAGGCCTTATTCACGATCCATCCCTGCTGTCAGCTCAAGGACATGCACGATGCACGATGCAAAAGTATCGTGAATAGGCTTGACGTACGTCAATAATTATTATTAATTGTTTGCTGGACTTGCACGGCCGATTTTGCTTCCAGCGAACACCCCCACCACCGCGACCGTCGTGCAGATGGACAGTGAATAACGCGGACGTACGTCAGAGCAGTCCAGCATCGTGCGGCTTTATGGTGTATAGACTTGCTGTACAGCAGATTTAACATATACGTATAATATACATACTCGTATATAGTTTAAAACATTTTTTTGTTCTATTTACTCTGCTCGCTTGATGCGCGCACGACAGTCAGTATGCTACATCCATCGCCGCGGCCTTGAGCTAACGTACAGCCGGGATGGATCGTGAATAAGGCCCTTAAGGGGATCGGAAGAAATTTGTATTGTCGAGACCAAGACGTGACATGACGAGACATTAATCGTAAAAACAAACAGAAAATATATAGAAATAGAAAAATAAATGAACATAACCTGGAAATTCGAGTCTGCGCAAAATGTCAAAGTCACAATTTGGGTGATAAACACCCGCGGTCGTTCCGGACCTTCGAGCGAGTTGCATAACAACCAAAAATCCTTCTCCGGAGGACGTGAAGGAAGCCTAGTAAAGATGTGGTGCTAATTTTATTGATCGACTCCGTAGATAGAAAATTAAATAGATAAGACGTATGCGTATGCGAATGAAATAGCTATAGAGAATCTATATAGCCGGTTATATCTCTAATAGAGATATAACTAAAACTAAAGTGATGAAGACGTAATGTATCTCATAGGTACTAGTGATTGTATAGTTTTATCCTTCACATATTATGAAAATAATTTTATGCCAAATCTATTTTAATTTACTCTGTCTGTCTTCGTCGGCAACGTATGAGTGACGCTCCTAGTGCTGCATGGTTGCGTTGCAAGTGTATATAGGCAACGGCGACCACTTCCGCTCAGGTGGACCACTTGCTTGTTTGCTACCTATACTATATCGTAAAAAAATTATGTCAAAAATCATACGTAAATGATGTCATGATCAAGGCGTTAAAATGAAGAAGATAATGATTCTTATTCCTGATCGCCACAGCGTCAGAACCACCGGCAGTGTAGCGAAGATACCGTGGCTGGGATCTTAAAACGAGTCGCCTGAATTTGAGGATTCTGCTGCTGTGGGGTAAGCACAAATAAAGGAAAAATAAAAAAATAAAAAAAAGTTGAAAATCAAAGGGTGTCCCCATACATACATAGTTCACTCCAATCAAGATAGGCCTCTGAGTTATATGAGCGCTCATACAATTTAGGGGTCTAGCTTAATTGATACACACCAACGTTGGTACGGAAGTTTCGGTGAGGGAGTCCAACTCGACTTGGTCGACGTGACCGGTTTTATTATGCCTTATTTTATGCCATAATAATATGATGGCAAATTTTATGCATTTGTTGGAGTGGTTGGTGTTTTGGCAAATGTTTTGCCAGTGTCGGGCAGATTCGCAATTTAATATAAAAAAAACTGGCCAAGTGCAAGTCGGACTCGCACTCGTAGGGTTCCGTAACACAGTTAAGTATTCCATAACTATGATTTTTCGCAACTACAAAATTAACTTTGTTTTTCATAGTGTTTGTATGAAAAACAAAGTTATCTTTGCGGTCGCCATATCTCCAAAACTGCTGGATGTATCTCGTTCAAACCAATTTTCGTTGTTAGTTTTTATTGAGATCTGCAGCATATATTTTTTTTAGATTTTTCACTCCCATACTTTAAAAGTTAGAGGGGGGGGGGGGGGGGGGGACACACATTTTACCACTTTAGACGCGCCTATCTTTCAAATGATTGACTTTGAGAAAAAATGATTTTAGGAACCTCAATGTCATTTTTGAAGACCTATTCATAGACATCCCACACGTATAGGTTTAAAGAAAACAATATTTTTTTGTTTCAGTTCCATGTATGGGATGCCCCCCCTTAAACTTTTATTTTTTTTACTTTTGTATAAAAATCGGAAAGCGGTTTACAGAATACATCTACCTACCAAGTTTCAATTCTAACGGTCCTAACAGTTTCGGAATAAAATGGCTGTGACATACGGACGGACAGACAGACAGACAGACAGACAGACATGACGAATCTATAAGGGTTCCGTTTTTTGCCATTCGGCTAAGGAACCCTAAAAACTGCCTTAAAAATTATTACCAGTCAGAAAAACTACGCGAGCCCTTACAAAGCTCGGCCACAGGTTGCGTTGACAACATTGCTCTGTCATTGCAAATACGACTAAAAATGTTTGATACTAATTATTACAATAAACACTTAATATCAGGTGAGATTGTGGATTTGGCATTTTTTTTTTGTAGTGATTTATCTACGTAGAGTAGTATCTCACTGCTATTACAATCTAGATTTATAACTAGGCTAATAAGTAATTTGATTTTGACTTAATTTACTATTAAAATATTACTTATTAATTAAGAATGTGTCCATTAACACTTTTCCTAATGTATCTATTAAGGGGAAGACACTTTGTTGTTGTGTTCTTTTAAATAGTGTTCACTATCACTACACTTATGCTCACTTAGTAAAATATCACTGAAGTAACTCGAAAGGTTTTACCCTTTTTAGGGTTCCGTAGCCGAATGGCAAAAACGGAACCCTTATAGATTCGCCATGTCTGTCTGTCCGTCCGTATGTCACGTCCATTTTATTCCGAAAATATTAAGACTACAGAATTGAAACTTGGTAGGTAGATGTATTCTGTAAACCGCTTTCCGATTTTTATACAAAAATAAAAAATATAAAGTTTAAGGGGGGGGCATCCCATACATGGAACTGGAACAAAAAAAAATTTTTTCTTCAAACCTATACGTGTGGGGTGTCTATGAATAGGTCTTTACAAATGACATTGAGGTTTCTAAAATCATTTTTTCTCAAAGTCAATAATTAAAGTCAAGTAAGGGAGTGAAAAATTTAGAAAAAATATATTCTGTAGATCTCAATAAAAACTTTCAACGAAAATTGGTTTGAACGAGATACAGTTAGCAGTTGTTGAGATATAGCGACCGCAAGTATAACTTTGTTTTTCATACAAAAACGATGAAAAACAAAGTTATTTTTGTAGTTGCGAAAAATCAAAATTATAGAATACTCTACTGTGTTACGGAACCCTACGAGTGCGAGTCCGACTTGCACTTGGCCAGTTTATTAGTCTTTTCACTAGGATGTTGCATTTAAATAAAAATAATAATATGGTGAGATAGTGGTCAAATGGTAGCCAGTTGTATACTGCCCTGCTAAGCGCAAAAGCGATATGTACCTAAAATTACATAGAATAAAAAAAACAAATAATTTTTTAAATTGTTTATTTATGCTAAATATAAGCAAGTCTCGAGATAAATAGGAAGTTATGTAAAAATAGTTTTTTTTTGCTCTATATACCATCGATTCATATGTACTACGTGCATATATTAACTTTTTTGCTTTTTAAATAGATTTTATTTATTACATTGAATATATTTGTTATCACAATAACTACTTATTATAGTTAAAATATAAAAAATGTATGTGGATGAGATACTGCTACACTGTTTTGTAATTATAGAATTAAAATATAAAAAATGTATGTGGATGAGATACTGCTACACTGTTTTGTAATTATAGAATTAAAATATAAAAAATGTATGTGGATGAGATACTGCTACACTGTTTTGTAATTATAGAATTAAAATATAAAAAATGTATGTGGATGAGATACTGCTACACTGTTTTGTAATTATAGAATTAAAATATAAAAAATGTATGTGGATGAGATACTGCTACACTGTTTTGTAATTATAGAATTAAAATATAAAAAATGTATGTGGATGAGATACTGCTACACTGTTTTGTAATTATAGAATTAAAATATAAAAAATGTATGTGGATGAGATACTGCTACACTGTTTTGTAATTATAGAATTAAAATATAAAAAATGTATGTGGATGAGATACTGCTACACTGTTTTGTAATTATAGAATTAAAATATAAAAAATGTATGTGGATGAGATACTGCTACACTGTTTTGTAATTATAGAATTAAAATATAAAAAATGTATGTGGATGAGATACTGCTACACTGTTTTGTAATTATAGAATTAAAATATAAAAAATGTATGTGGATGAGATACTGCTACACTGTTTTGTAATTATAGAATTCAAATTTGAGCTACCACTTTTTCATTATCTATTCTCCTACATATTTGCCGCTTATTGGCTTAGAAAACAATTATGGTAGCATAAAGTATTGAGTGTTGAGTATTGAAAAATTGCTGTTCTTTTTTAAAAGATTTGGCGGTATTCAAATATACAGTTGTTTGCCTACGTAATATCGATATATGAACTTACTTCTAATACCCTTGGTAAAACTGAGATAGCAAAATCATTTTCTATATGTTTTGATTTGAGCAAGATAGCGCTAAATGGTTTAGTTCATAAGATCTATTTTTTAAAGCTATCCGATGGCATCAAAATCAACTTAACGATTTTTTTGAGATACTTCTTTTGCGCTTAGTAGGGCAGGATATACAGGGTTATTGGTGATTCGACGTATTCCCGGTAGGAGCAGATAGGGGGGCTAAAATGCAACATATTTAGCCCCCTCAATGTATGGCCGAAAATTATTGTTTACGTAGATATTAAGAAATTATTAATTTTTGGAAAAATACTTAATTTTGGAGGTTTTTAACAACGTACAAAAAATTGGCTGACTGAGTTAATAAAATTATAACAATTAATAGTACTATGTACAGAAGATTCACCCTTTGATACCAAATATGCGAGATTAAACCTAGATACAACCAAGTAACGTTCAAAATATGCTGCATAGCTAAGGGCTCCATAACTTTTTTTTTAATTTTTTTGATAATTTTTACGATTAGTGCTAAACAAAGTAATTTTTCTTAAAAAAAAGGAGTGTGTGTACTTATGTACACGCGTTAGAAGTTATACTTCTGTGGCGTATGGAAAAAAATAACTAAAATGCAGTAGTGATTAACGATAAATATTAAAATTAATTTTTATTAAAAGATTTTATTAAAATATAAAAGGTTTTATTAACGTAAAAATATGACGTTAAATATAACATATACAAATTGAACATAGTCATGCCACCTAGAACTAACTTCACGATGTTAAATTTAGGTGTCGGTGTGCGCGCGCATCGTAAAAATTCACTCTCATAATTTTTCTCTATCGCGCCAAAAGAAGTATAACTTCAAAAAAGACGTGTGGCACTCGGGGACTGCCGCGGTAAAGCATAGCATTTTTTTATTTATGCAGTATTACTAAAAAAACTAGTAACTACAACTACTAAAAAGGTAAGTATGATATTGGCGATTTTCCTTCATGATTTTCTAGGCTTAGGACTTAGGACTAGCACAATTTTTACCTGTAGTGCAAAAATTGTGGCGTATGTAAAAATCACCATGTGTAGAATGATTTTATATACAAGGCGCGCTAACAACTTCTCTAACTCTACCTTCCCTAAGAAATTATTTACAAATGTTTCCTTCTGTCCGTCCATTCCGTCCGTCCGTCCGTCCATCTGTCAGAGGGCTGTATCTTCGAGATCTCTCTTCTAAATTGCAAATTTAATTAGTCAATAATCAATAACACACTCAATCCTAAATTAAATCACTTAAATCAGCAATTTTTTGTGTTAATTGCTTAAATCAGCAATTAACACAAAAAATATGGAATTCACCGCACGCACAAATCGTTCAAAGCAATCGAACCACGGATCGAACGAAGTATACGTGTCAATACGTGCGGGGTGTCTATAGATAGGTATTTAATAAACTGGTAAAGTGCAAGTCGGACTCGCACTCGTAGGGTTCCATACCACACAACAGTATTTTATAAGATCGAGCAAAAAATACCTAAATACCTAAAAAATACCTTCGCCAGCAAAAAATAATAATTAATAAACATTTTATCTAAACAGAGTTGTAAGCCGCGGGCTTATTTCTTATAACGCCATCTAACGTCTAACGCACGGTATCTAAGTGAAAGTTAACACAAAGGTGTTACGGATCGGCATTTCAATATAACGCCATCTATGGACGTTTACTTAAGCGTCTTTCTAAGCGTTCATAGATGGTGTTATATTGAAATGCCGAAAAAAAAAACACGTTTTTCTCGTATGGGGGGACACCCCATAATATTAAACTTTATTCTGTTTTTAGTATTTGTTGATACCTGTTTTCGTGTATAAATTGAATACGAACTAAGAGATATAAATATTTTATTGATGTGTCATTAAATTTTAAATAATTTTCATATTTAAAAAATATATATTTAAAAAGAAATTAGAGACCTACTTATGAACCTTATAACCTTCATATATACCTAGTTTTTGACCCTAAAAAGTAAGTACATTATCAACTAGTGAAGTTTTGCATGAATGGAGTACGGTTTAAGAGTAAATAGTTATTTTTGATGTATTAAAACGTATTTAATAATATTTTTTTTTAATCTAAAAAAATGTCACGCAGCCGCCTAACGAAAAACAGCAGCGCGCCGCCGCCGACATATTGTTACGCGGCGCACATGTCTAGTCCAACTATCACGGTTCATAAGATACAGCCTGGTGACAGACAGACAGCGGAGTTACGTAGTATTATTATCTTTTCTATGGCGGAGTCTTAGTAATATCATAGAAAAGATAATAATAGTAACAGGGTCCCATTTTACCCTATGGGTACGGAACTCTAAAAACTACTGAACGGATTTTCATGCGGTTTCCACCAATAGACAGTGATTCCTGAGGAAGGTTTAGGTGTTTAATTCGTTAAGGAGAAATATAAATATGATGGTCTAAATAAACATCAACGTAATTGTGAGAATATTTATTGTAACTATGATAACATGAAAAGTGATGATGCGGTCGAGGATGGTAGCACGCTAGGCCAAGAATGGGAACTGGATCGCAAGGATAGCTGCCGGAACACATTAGATGTTTGGCGACAGATTTTTCAACATGAGGGTGGTAACTGGCCAGGCGGGCACTAAATAGTGTCCTACTACCATGAGGGCCACTGTGAAAAGTGCACATAATTTTTTCGATTGAAAAGCCCATTGGTGCACGGCGGGGATTGAACTCGGTACCTCTGGAATCAAAGCCGACCATTCGCCCAAAACACCACCGGACCCCAAATTAAATTTAAAAAAATTAAAGTACATATTTTAACTGTTTTTAAAAAAAAGGAGGAGGTTCTCAATCCGTCGAAATATTTTTTTTATGTATGTTTACCGATTACTCCAAGACGCCTGAACCGATTTAGAAATATGTTTTATACTTCTGAATATGTATTCTCATTTAAATGTTATCGAAATATATTCAGTATCTCCAGAGATATGGAGATAAACACCTCAAACCTGTTGCTGAGAATGACTACCGTGGCATATTAAACCCAATCAGCCACAAAATAAGATCTACTCTTAACTGGATCACATTGTTAGCTTAATCGGTGACGAGTTCTGGGACCTCAGTACCCTTAGTACGAGTTTTCATCGTAAACGCTTTTGACAGATCGACAAAGTTGTACTAAGGCACGGTAATATTATAATAATAATAATATATCCATGTATTTCTCTCACAAAAATTACAAATTACAAATAGGTAGGACTTAAGTTTATAGGACATAATTATAACATAAAGGCATATAATTATACGTTGTGAGAGACTGGTGCCTGCTGTAGGTTTTGTAAAAACCTGTATTGCAGGTCACCAGGACCCTCCCGCGGAATATTATAATATTACTGTGACTAAGGGTAAAGTACCCTTAGTACGAGTTTTCATACCAAACTCGTTATCGTATATCGAACAAATTTTGTATGAAAAACAGTACAGCGCCTCTAGTGGTTACTACACTTCACTAAATTTAGACCAATCAGAGAGCCAGAATAAGTCGAAAACTATGTGAGATCTGTCAAAAGCGTTTACGATGAAAACTCGTACTAAGGGCACAGAATAATGAAAAGTACAAGAGTACTGATTACTTCCGACGACGCGCGATTTTGTGACTTTAGGTCAACATTTGCGCAAAGCTGCCTTGAATAAATGTTTCCATGTTTCATATGCTTTAACAGGGTTCAGACTTTAAAGGCCAATTTAAAAAAATGCCATACTTTATTTTTCGAACCAGTTTCAAACACTTAATAATTTTTATCTACACTAATGTTATAACATTCTACTTATGTTTCCAATACTTGACTTATAATTACTACTGTTATAGCGCAGATAACAAAACACTCAATTTAAGCAATTTCACATGATGGTATAATATCCACATCGATATCGTAAAATCTCATTATAACATCAATAAAACGCGACCAATTAACCTGGCGAGCCTTATGTCAAAATCCTCATACAAGTTGTATAAAATTTTGATATTAGGCTGGCTTTTGAAAACAGTTGGGTTATACGTGAAAACTTCGTCGAAACTACTAAACTTACATACACAAAACTCTTTGGTAAGATCTTGTGCCAATTAAATAAAAAAAGAACAGCGCGCGCTCGCTCCTGATTGGCCCTGCGCGCGCAGCTGCGCTCTCATTGGTTAGATTTTAATGGCGGCAAGTTCACTGACAATACACGTACGCGTGAATTTAATGTTTCGCAATGTGTTTTGTTTTTAAAATACAAATTAAAAGTTAAAAATGGATAGCGACGATGATATTTGTACGCCTCCGGATATTCTAGAATTGGCAACAAAAGTAACTCACAATCTTTTGCCAGAAAAATTTAGAAAATTATATGAAAAAGAATATAATAACTTTTTGGCATTTTAACTTTCAAAATTGTACCATCCAAAATTTGAACAATTATTATAAATAAACTATTGTCAGCTTTTACTCTTGTTGTTTGATTAATTGCATTAGTGAAGATAAAGTAGTGTATGCAACAGCATATAACACGGGTATTAAAACACTCGTTACTATTATGAAACTCGCTGCGCTCGTTTCATAAACTCACACTCGTGTTTTAATACCCTTCATTATATGACAGTTGCATAAACTACTATAATAATAATCTACGGTATGCAATTTGACTAACCTATATTTAAACCATCATGCCTAACATTTGATTCAAAACTTACTTCATTCAGAAATATCTCTTTAACAGACTTCCAAAAAGGAGGGGGTTCTCAATTCATCTATTTTTTTGTATGTATGTATGTAACGCGATTACACCGAAAATTGTAAACCGATTTGAATAATTATTTTTTAAATCTGTACGGTACATTTTCTAGGTGGGTGGGTTCATTGTAATTTCATCGAGATCTGATAAGTATCTCCAGAGATTATGAAGATAAACGTCTCAAACTTGCTACTGAAACTGAATCGCGGGGCGTGGAGTGGTTGTTTTAGTTTTTAAACTATCTTAATTATTACAGGAGTAAGTAACTGAAGTAAGTAAAACTAAACCAAAATACACTAATTAATTTCAGTAGGTACCAACTAAAATTACACCACCTAGTTCATTTATACATACATTTAATCAGTTATTTGTATGTATGCCTAATGACAGTGTTTTACAACCGACTTCCAAAGAGAGGTTCTCAATTCGTCTGTATGTTTTTTTTATGTTTGTTACGCGATAACTCCGTCAATTGTGAACCGATCCGAATTATTCTTTTTTGATAGGTAGGGTACATTTCCGAGGTGGTCCCATTGTAATTTCATCGAGATCTGATAAGTATCTCCAGAGATATGACGATAAACGTCTCATACTTGTTACCGAAATTGACTCGCGGGGCATGGAAGTCGGTTGTTTTAGTTTTTAAACTTATCTTAATTATATAAGAAAAAATACATTTAGCACTAATCGTTAAAATTATCAAAAAAATAAAAAACTTTATAAGACATTGTTATTACATTATAAGTATTTTTGGATATATTAAACTACTTAAACTTTATCCCTATGTTCCCTACAAATAAAAAAATATTGAATAACATTTAATTAGCCATTTTTTTACCATTTTGTAACAAACCTCTAGAATTGGCGGATTTAATTTCTAAATATCTTGTATACTAAGTATATTTACACATTCGGCTATCAGGGGGGAAGGGGGGGTCTATGTATTTAGCCATCGACGTCATAGCAATTAGACCCCTTGAAAGCCGAACACTTTCCGCTAAATCATCGGACTTATAAGTCTTATACAAATCCACGCACACAAACGCCATGTTAGTTTCGACCAGTACGGTGACCTGTAAACACGTCCGGCGCTCAGTAGGGCTATTCTGTAAGCTATTTTACGCATCTCGCAAGCGGAATCCGCGGTGAGTTGTGCTACGAATTTCAAATCGTAATAGGATTGTAATACGGTTGAATTACATAATGCGAAATTAAAATCTCGCCGCTTGCGAAATGCGTAAACTAGCTTACAGAATAGCCCTATAGATACTTATAATTTTTTTAAGTCTTTGTGATGGCTCCTTGGAGTGTAAGATGGTGTGGAAAAACCAGTAGGTACAAACTTTTTTATTTAATCGATTTTAATTAATAATGAAAAGTGGGCTATTATTAACATAGGCTTTAAAATAAGATATAACGTTTGCCAAACTGGGATAATAAGAACAATATTTATTTCAAAACCTATTTTTGTTCAATTCGAATCACCATTTTTATCACCCTGTGACTTAGACCTGCATTCATATTAATTTGCTCTTGCGCTAAATAGGATAATAAATAAAGTTTCGGCTGACGGCTTCTTTAGCTAACTCATATATTATGATTTCTCCAAACCTCGATAGTGCACCTTATGTTGTATACTTATATAATCCGGATATGTTAGCTCGTTTAGGAATATTCGTTCCAAACAACTATTTAAGATGTGGGCGCCGCCACCAAATGTTATTTGCGTGTCCCGTGTTGCGCACGCTTAGTAGGGCTATCCTGTAAGCTATCTCGGAAGCGGAATCCGGGGTGAGATTTGAATTTCGTACTACGAAATTCAATCGTATTACGATCATGTCACGATTGAACTTCGTAGTACGAAATTCGAATCTGACCCCGGATTCCTCTTCCAAGATAGCTTACAGAATAGCCTTACAGGCACGCGCCTTCGATTCGGGCGATGGAAATTATGAATGCATTTTCAAGCCAGTGCCCGCATGTTGACATATTTGTGGATAACCTAAATTATGTTGCAATTAATTTAAGAGTATTTTTAAGTTTTAATTCGATACAAGTTTAATAAAATAGTTAGCGTTTTGGCGTAGCTGTAAGCTAATTATAGTTTTATAAATAAATAAATACATATTGTTTTACTATATACGTCCATGTCGATAGTGTACTTAACTTCTATCGATATTTTTTACGGTAATTTGGTATGGTCATCTCTATTTAAGATTTATGACTTTGTCCGCCCGTCAAAACTAGTCGGAAGCGCCAATCACAAACAGTTTCCCGCGACCGCATCCCTCAGCCAGTTGCGAAATTGATTGTCCCGCGCGCTAATAATGACTCAGGGCCGAATTGCTATGACGTCGATGTATTTAGCAGTTTAGCCCCCCTATCTGCTCTTACCGGGTATAGGTTGAATTACCAATAATCCTGAATAGTCACACATATTATATGAATATGGTTATTCTCCTGTATGTGACGACACCATTGATAACACGACGACACCATATAAGAGTTTTTATATACACATTTGAAGTGACACATACGAGTATCACATGCATATCGTTGAACACCAGTGTGTGTTTGTATGTGTGTCTTTAAATTATTGGAGTCACTTGCACATTTATAATCACACAATCACATGCGTATGGTTTTTCACCAGCATGTAACATCATATTGTAACGAGGTATTTCGACTCGTTACATATTTTTCGTTTGGAAGCACATTTCAGCTTCTAAGACTGACAAAATTACCTTTTGGTTTTAAATAATTTAGAACATTTTCGTATTTAGCCATTTTTAGTCGATTTTAAATAATCGAGTTATTACTTGGTCTGTGGATCATTCCATATCCTATAGACAATCTTTCAAAAAAAAATGACTTTGACATCTGTCAATTCTCGATCGGAGACGTCACTTTTTCTTGTCCCTGGGGCCTACGAAGAGCTAAACTTTTTGTATTTTTTCTTAATCAGATTTTACAAGATTAATCCATCTTGTTAATTAAATTTGCGATGATACTCGGCGTGCTTATGGCGTAGTGCCATATGATAACGTCGTGATTTTGCGGTGAGTCAATTTTTGATAACCTAAAATGTTTCGCGTCATCCTTCATGGCGACAAATATATTTACAATCGGATTTTTGGTTACAGCCTTTGGCGCTGTTTGTTTGGACGACTGTCGTCTACTGTTTGTGCGACGATGGGTGTCGTCAACTGTTTGTTCGACGCTGGAAGACGTCGTTAGTTTGAGGTGTTTGTGCGACGCACACCGTTTGGATGTCGTCGTAGTTTTGAGCTGTTGGTGCGACGATGAATGACGTCTGTTTAGAGTGGAGTGCTCAGACGCCCCCGGACGCTGCAGCTAAGCCAATTTCATTATAACTCTTTTTATTACCCTTAAAACTTTAATTTCATATTAGCAAGATGCAAGAAAGACAATAACCAAATTTCAGTAGTAAAATGTAAAATAAATTAACCTAAAAAGTAACGAAAACCGAATGGTATTTATAGTCAAATGTTTAGACATAGTATTCCGGCTTTAACTAAATAATGTGTATCTCATTCTGGAGGTAAGGGACGTTTTGAAGTATTAAAATTTGTCATACAATCCCAAACCGTGTTATCATTTGCCTGTCCCCCGGTCCGAGATTAAAAGTCTCAATGACACCGCTGATTTATCCTGGTAAGTTTTAGATCTTGGTAGAACAAGGGCGCTCGATATTCATAAATACTGTCTACCTAACATTAATTTTTAGCTTTTTATACTCTATAACCTTCATGTTACAACCAGTAACTTATATATTTTTATAACACAAATTTTTTTATTACAATTAGCGCGAGAACAGGGACCGGAGTTACCTCCACATACATAATCTTTCTTGCATCTTATTTTTGTTTTTCTTGTCACAATTTAGTGCAATTTTTGTTATTTTTAGCATTTTTACAGTTTTTGTACTTTGAAAACAGAATTGTTACAACTTTTTTTGTATTTTAACAAAACTAATTAACATACAATGTTCTTTATATGTCTTATGTACTGGATAGACTAATCTAAGTGTGTACTTACTATATAATAACATTTGAGATATGCGTTGTTTACATTTTGTAAGGAACTGACCTTGACCACATTGAAAGTGCTAAGTTTTGTTTGAATTGATATAACTTTGTCTTATATAAAGTTATAACGTTTGTTTACTGTTGAGAAGCATTAAACTACATTCATATTAGAAAATACTAGCTTATTAACATAATTATTAACTAGTTTATTGATTTTACTTTTCACAAATAGATATAACCTTAGCCGTTGTTAATAATCTTGAAAATTAAGATAAATTGTGAATCTTTTTTGCATCTTACATACTTCACAATTTGAATGTTTCTTTGTACATTCAAATTTCTTTAAATACTTTTGAACATTATTAAATATTAACATAAACTTTAAAACATAATAACTTAAACCGGTTTTAACAAAAAATCTTATAAACTTTGATGAGTTTTAACTATTCTTTGAATTTTTAGTTGGTTGTTTGTCTTTGTTTCTTTAATATTTTTGATTATTCATCATGACTGACAAACAGGTTCAATTTCCACCCTTGTTGGAAGAGAATTTACCTGGTACTTCTAGGGATGTTATTTCTAATCCGGTGTTGGATAATTTAGTTATGCAGAATGCAACAGAGGTTGACCCTTTCTTACCTAACTTGGGTCATAGTAGCTTGCATAATTTTACACCTTTACCTTCGTTTAACTCGATGAATGTTCAACTCAATGAACAATTGAAAAAGCATTTGCCTTCAACAAATAAACTTCCTGATTTGAAGCGTAGTAAGATATCTTTTGATGGGAAAACTTGTGTTAGAGACTTTATCACTTCGGTTGAGGAATATTTTTTGTATAAAAACTTTGATGAAAACTTTTTAGTCGGTTCTTTTTCTGATCTGCTCACTGGAACAGCAACGAAATGGTTCCGTAGTATTCGAATTAGGGTTTCTTCGTGGACAACACTTAAAACTGAATTGTTGAACAGATTCGACAAACCTGAATTTGATTATCATTTGGAGTATGAAATGAGAACTCGCAAACAACGGAGTAATGAGTCAAGAAGACGAAAATAATGAACAACATCCAATTGCTTATTATTCAAGATCTTTAAATAAATGTGAAAGAAATTATAGTACCACTGAACGTGAACTTTTGGCAGTTTTAGATTCAATTGAACATTTTAGACCTTATGTCGAAGGAATGAAATTCACAGTCGTGACAGATCATGCTAGTCTTAAGTGGCTTTTAAAACTTAATAACCCTAGTGGACGCTTAGCTCGATGGGCTGCACGTATTTCTCAATTTACTTTTGATATTGTTCATAAAAAAGGATCTTTACATCAAGTTCCTGACGCTTTATCTAGAATCAATATAACTTCAATATTAGTTTCCGCTATAAATATTGTCTCACCAGATGAAGATATAGAAGACCCTTGGTATAGAAAAGTCTTTATAAATTGTCAAAAATACCCTTCTAGAATGAAAAACCTTCGAGTAGAAGATAATACTTTATATCGTTACTGTAAAAATAAATTTGACCCTAATAGTCGTTTAAATTGGAAAATTGTAATACCTAAAGAACATGTTTTAGATACTATTCGTTCTAATCATGATGATATTAATTCTGGACACTTTGGAATACATAAAACTCTTAATAAAATAAAACAACATTATTATTGGAAAGGAATGTTCGGAGACGTTCAAAGATATATTTCTTCTTGCGACATTTGTAAAGCTTATAAACATTCAATTTCTGCTCCTGCTGGTAAGATGGTTAACCCTAAGAAAGTTGATCAACCTATGGTAATGTTATCCGTTGATATTATTGGGATTTTACCTAAATCTTATTCTGGACATAGATTCATTCTTTCAATTGTAGATGTTTTTACTAAATATTGTTGGATATTTCCTATGATAAATGCTACTTCTAAAGTAATTTGTAAAATCTTTGAAAAAGAAATATTTCTTAAATTTGGTGTACCTAAAATGTTAGTGGCCGACAACGGACCCCAATTTATATCTAAATATTTTGTAGATTTCTTAAAAAATTTCAACATAACTAAAATATTTTATAATGCACTATACACTCCACAGAATAATCCAGTAGAAAGATATAATAAGACAATAGAAACATGTATTTCTTGTTTTGTTAAAAATGATCATCGAACTTGGTCAAGGTTTTTGCCTCATGTCCAATTAGCTTTAAATAGTAGTGTAAATCTTGCTACAGAGTACACTCCTAACTTTTTGATGTTCGGTAGAGAACTTATTTTTGATGCATCTTTACACCGTTTTAGTAACTCTTTTGATAACTTAGATCAACTTGAGCTTGGTACTAGAGATACTTATGCTCACTCTTTAAATTCACTTAGTGAAGTTTTTGTTAAAGTTCAAGCTTATCTTTTGAAAGCTTATAAGCGTAATGCTCTTTATTATAATAGGGGAAGAAAAGTCATTTCTTTTGATGTCGGTGATGTAGTTTGGCGTAGAAGTTTTGTACAGTCAAATGCACCTGCATATTTTTCGGCTAAATTAGCACCTAAGTTTATTAAATGTGAAATTGTAGAGAGAATTTCTCCTAACGTTTATGTACTAAAGGAATTTAATAAAACAAGTACTGGACGTTATCATGTTAAAGATATAATTAAATATTAAAATTTTCATTTTTGGATTTAACTTTTATTTAAATTTGTTTTGATATTTTTTGGGAAGCGCGTTGAATGTGGAAGAATGAGGTTTGATGTATGGAAGAGGACGCGCAGGATGAAAGATGATTATCTGAAAGGAAACCAACACTTTATTGAAATACAACTTTAAATATACTAAACCTAACTTAGGTCTATTTTTGATACCTTCATCTTATTTTTGGAACTTTTATCCTACTTTTGAACTTTTACCCAACTTTAAAAACTACATCTAACGATTATATTTTCTTTTAGAAATTTTCTTGGCATCAAAAGATCTTATGTATATTTTTGTATATTTTATTATTTTGGTTACTTTGAAAAGCTTTTCACTTTTCAAGTACTCAACTTTCTTTTAGATACTTTGAGAAGTTTTCCACTTTTCTAGTATAAATATTGTTTTAGATTGCTATGAAAAGCTTTCCACTTTTCAAATAGCCTGCACATAGTGTAAATACATTTTTAATATAAATGTGTTTCAGTCTTTGTGAAGCATGTTATATATTATTTAGATTATTTAGTTTGTGTTTGTTGTAGACCTAAGACCTGGATTTGACACTTAGCGCTCTATATAATTTTTACCCGGATTTGCCTCTCGTATTTGACTCTTTTGAGCTTTTGTCTCAGTTAACCTTTTTGGGTAAGTTTTTTACTCTTCATTTTTTTCCTCGCTTTGACATTTTTGGTTCAAGCGTTGGAAACTTTAGATATTGTGAACGGAAAGTCGGTGGTGTTGAGCCGGTCACAATACAACTTTGTTGTTTTCCCAACAAACTTTTGTTAACTTGTTATTGTGCACGGAATGTCGGTGGTGTTGAGCCGGTCACAATATACAATTTTTGGTATTTTTGACAAACCCTTTTATTAATTTGTTAGTGTTCGGAAAGTCGGTAGAGTTGAGCCGGTCACTACTTATTATTTTTGGTTCTCTATTTTTATGAGAATAATTTGAACTTTTGTTGTTCAACTTTTTCATTGAAAACTTGTTCACTGAATCTTTTGCAGTGAATAATTATCTAAAGTCGGCAGCTAATGCTTAACCGTACTACAATATGGATAACCTTTGTTATTACCTTTTAATTTAGTTAGAATCGTTCTGAGATTATAAAAGATAGAGGCGATGGTGCTTATCTACACTTTTGTTAAATATTTCAGAAATATTTATTTGGTTTGTAATACAGATAGGTAGATGGAGGCTATGGTGCTTATCCACTCTTGAGTATAATTAATTTGTGATGGATTTCAGGATTGAGTCATATTGATGGATTAGTTTTGGTAAACCTTTACATTGTTTTTCACTTGGTTAGAAAGTTTTTATAACTTGTTTTTCTAGAGCAACTTAGTCAGTGGCTAGAAGCTTAACTGATTTAACGTTATGCTTTATTAGTGTCTTCTTTTAGTTTGAATAAATTTCATATTTTGGTGGTGGAATATTTTCTGTTTATTAATTTTTTTGAATAAGTTTTTATTAGGAATTTTTTGGGAGTTCTTCTCAAAAATAAAAGAAGTTTCATTCTTTTATTTTTTTTTGGGAAGGTATGTACTGTAACGAGGTATTTCGACTCGTTACATATTTTTCGTTTGGAAGCACATTTCAGCTTCTAAGACTGACAAAATTACCTTTTGGTTTTAAATAATTTAGAACATTTTCGTATTTAGCCATTTTTAGTCGATTTTAAATAATCGAGTTATTACTTGGTCTGTGGATCATTCCATATCCTATAGACAATCTTTCAAAAAAAAATGACTTTGACATCTGTCAATTCTCGATCGGAGACGTCACTTTTTCTTGTCCCTGGGGCCTACGAAGAGCTAAACTTTTTGTATTTTTTCTTAATCAGATTTTACAAGATTAATCCATCTTGTTAATTAAATTTGCGATGATACTCGGCGTGCTTATGGCGTAGTGCCATATGATAACGTCGTGATTTTGCGGTGAGTCAATTTTTGATAACCTAAAATGTTTCGCGTCATCCTTCATGGCGACAAATATATTTACAATCGGATTTTTGGTTACAGCCTTTGGCGCTGTTTGTTTGGACGACTGTCGTCTACTGTTTGTGCGACGATGGGTGTCGTCAACTGTTTGTTCGACGCTGGAAGACGTCGTTAGTTTGAGGTGTTTGTGCGACGCACACCGTTTGGATGTCGTCGTAGTTTTGAGCTGTTGGTGCGACGATGAATGACGTCTGTTTAGAGTGGAGTGCTCAGACGCCCCCGGACGCTGCAGCTAAGCCAATTTCATTATAACTCTTTTTATTACCCTTAAAACTTTAATTTCATATTAGCAAGATGCAAGAAAGACAATAACCAAATTTCAGTAGTAAAATGTAAAATAAATTAACCTAAAAAGTAACGAAAACCGAATGGTATTTATAGTCAAATGTTTAGACATAGTATTCCGGCTTTAACTAAATAATGTGTATCTCATTCTGGAGGTAAGGGACGTTTTGAAGTATTAAAATTTGTCATACAATCCCAAACCGTGTTATCATTTGCCTGTCCCCCGGTCCGAGATTAAAAGTCTCAATGACACCGCTGATTTATCCTGGTAAGTTTTAGATCTTGGTAGAACAAGGGCGCTCGATATTCATAAATACTGTCTACCTAACATTAATTTTTAGCTTTTTATACTCTATAACCTTCATGTTACAACCAGTAACTTATATATTTTTATAACACAAATTTTTTTATTACAATATGTCTATTCAAAAAGCGTTTATCTGCACATTTATAGTCACACATATTACATGCAAATGGTTTTTCACCAGTGTGTGTTCGTATGTGTCGCTTCAAATGGGAATCACTTGCACATTTATAATCACACATATCACATGCATAAGATTTTTCACCAGTGTGTGTCATCATGTGACTTTTCAAGGAGCTTTTATATGCACATTTATAGTCACACATATCACAATCATATGGTTTTTCACCAGTGTGTGTTCGTATGTGTCGCTTCAAACTGGAATCACTTGCACATTTATAATCACACATATCACATGCATAAGGTTTTTCACCAGTGTGTGTCATCATGTGACTCTTCAAATAGCTTTTGCGTGCACATTCATAGTCACACATATTACATGCATATGGTTTTTCACCAGTGTGTGATCGTATGTGTGTCTTCAAATGGGAGTCACTTGCACATTTATAATTGCACATATCACATGAATATGGCTTTTCACCACTGTGTGACATCATGTGACTCTTCAAAGAGTGTTTATATGCACATTTATAGTCACACATATCACATGCATATGGTTTCTCACTAGTGTGTGTCGTCATATGACTCTTCAAATACTTTTTTTGTGCACATTTATAGTCACACATATAACATGCATATGGTTTCTCACTAGTGTGTGTCGTCATATGACTCTTCAAATTCTTTTTTTGTGCACATTTATAATCACACCTATCACACGCATATGGTTTTTCACCAGTGTGTGACATCATGTGACTCTTCAAATAGATTTTTCGTGCACATTTATAGTCACACATATCACATGCATATGGTTTTTCGTCAGTGTGTTTTCGTATGTGTGTCTTCAAAATGTTATATCTTGTACATTTATAGTCACACATATCACATGCATATGGTTTTTCACCAGTGTGTGACACCATGTGACTATTCAAATAGTATTTGTGTGCACATTTATAATCACAAATATCACATGCATATGGTTTTTTACCAGTGTGTGTTCGTAAGTGTCGCTTCAAATTGGAATCACTTGCGAATTTATGGTCACATATATTACATGCATATGGTTTTTCACCAGTGTGTGTTCGTATGTGTGTCTTCAAATTGGAATTACTTCCAAATGTGTAATCACACATATCACATGCAAATGGTTTTTCACCAGTGTGTGACATTATGTGACTCAAAAAGTTTTTATGTGTACATTTATAGTCATATGATATCACTTGCATATGATTTTACTCTATGTAGTTTCTAAATTTCAGTTTTGAGGACATTTTTTAGACAAACAAAATATATTCCATACTTACTGTTTGTGCTGTTCAAATGCTTCACTATGTTATAATTAGTTACAATCTGAAATTTTAAGCTAATATATACATAGTATACACAGATTTAAATAACCGGCCAAATGCGTGTCGGGCCACGCGCAGTGTAGGGTTCTGTAGTAGCCTGTTATTCAATGCAAGTCTTTACCCGTTATAAACAAGCAACTAGGTACTCCGTCTTTGTCACTTTAAAGAATTTATTCTAAGGATTTTGTATTTGGTACAAAATTATCCTACTCCCAAGTTCAACAACTATTACTGCTAAACTGATAAAGTTATCTCAACCGCTATAGTTTTCCTTTAAAGTTAATGAAATGCGCTATTATCACAATTTTTTCCAAATTTTTCAAGCCAGTAGTTTAGCTTTTAGAGAGGGGGGATGCCCTACTGGAACAAAATTTTGCACTTTAAACTTTAATATTTCGTAAATGGAGCATTCAATCGAAAAATGGTATTAGCAACCCTTAAGTAATTTTAAAAGACCTATTCACAATATCCCACACGATTGAGTAGACGATGAAAAAAAAATTCATCCCCACTTCTCATATAGGGGAGCTACCCTAAATAAAATATTTTTCACCATTTTATTTTAGCACTTTGTCGGCGTAATATATATACATACACCCACAAAATTACAGCTTTCTAGTATTAACGGTCTCTTAGCAAAACCTCGGACAGACAGACAGACGGACATGACGAAACTATAAGGGTTCCTTGTTAGGACTACGAACTCTAAAAACAAGGTTATTTTTTAAATCCGTGATTGTATATACTTGAACAGAAGTTTTCATAATCTAAAGACCTACCTACATTTAAGCGAATTATGTGATACAATTAACTTCTTGACTGTAGCATGTATCATGAATTATAACTAATAAACAAATTGCCGGTGTGTTTCTAAAGCACTCACAGTATCAGCGACACCAATCTCAATTATGGATGTAAACTTTATCTTGATTATCAACAAAATATTGAGAACATAAACTTGACAATGTACTGCTTTATGCATAAATATTCCTAAACAAGAACTGATAAATAATAAAATGTATTATTAAAATGCAAAGGTTTAGCATAGGAAAGATATTAGCCCTACGGACAGAACATGCACTCTCTGACAGCAAACATTTGAGAATAAACCTAGTTATGTCGATAACGTTTAAAGTATGACTTTCGATTGTATCACAGACGATACACAAAGTGGTAGGTATAAAACGTGAGTGAATGATGCCTGGCTGTTGGTAGATAAGTAGGTACTAAGTAGGTTTACAAGATCAAATTGGGACACCAAATTGAGCTGTTTATCTTATCTATGAAGTATAAACACTTATCTACGACTGATTCTGATATCATACACAGCATGCTGTATGTTTCACAATAGCTAAGTCTCAAAATCTTGTCCTTTCCTTTTCTGATGTTCCACACTCTCCCGCAAACTGTGTCAATGCACAAGTTTCATGATGTATGGCAGCAGCACAATTAATTACACTTGTAACTATATTCCATTAGTTTGATAAAACCAAGATTTTCATTTATGAAAGTTTGCATAAATATCAAGTAGCCTTTTTGATTAGAGTTGGTTGTTACCTGCAACATTGATATTAACAATAATTTACTTGTGTTACTCAACTTTTCAACAAAACCATAGTACTTATATTCTCTTTGAACAAAACTAGTTGATACCTAGTAATATTATAGTTTAGAAATCTATTGTAATATTATACGATAATGAGAACAATGTGAACTCTTTCTAGGGTCATAACTTTGATTATATCAAGTATATAATCAAAGGTTTCCAACAATTTCGTTATCGATAGAACAATCATGGTTCTCTTTACCACTTACTTTCTTCTTTCTTACTTCTATAGTAAATCACATCACATGAAATTATATCTAATATCTACCTACTAGCTTTACCCGTGGCTTACTTCGCGATTAAATCACAGATTAGATTACTGTGATAATAACACTTTACAAGTTTAGTGTTTTCTGTTTGTTTAATTTTTTATTTTCATGTTTTGACTTAGGTACAGAGTGCCTTGTATAATTAGATCAGTGTCTCCAGGTTATGTATATGAAATTTCCCCAAATCAGGTTTTTATTTTTCCCCAAAAAGATACCTCTTTCTACAATTATCCCCAAATAAATTTTGTATCTAATATGAAATAAATCTAATGCGAAAAAATAATTTGTCCTTGTATTTTATTACTATTTTGACAGCCACTAAAAATCAAACATAGTTTTCAACTATGTTACCTCCAATCATTATTGGATATCATCATTGTTCATACTATTATTCGTGACTTTATACACTTCTTATGACATACATTTTTTTAAAAATGCGTACCCCAAAATTTTATTTTTCCCCAATATGGGGAAAGAAACCCCCAATCTGGAGACACTGAATTAGGTATCAACTATCACCACAGACTACAGGGGTGGACTATCACCTATCAATCAACACAACAATGTATCGAATTTTTGTTTTGGTTTCATTATGGCTCCACACGATTTGTGTATTTAGCCAGTGTCAAGTATTATATTTCTTAAAGTTATTGAGAATTCAAGTCGTAAAGATAAGTGAAAGTCACATTTCTGAGCATTTCAGGTCAAATTTTAAGCCAAAGTTTTGTCTACGTCATACCCTCAGTAAAGACGTGGAGTTTACTCAAGATTTTCAGTGGAATTTTGGTGTGAACGCAAATAGCATGTTTTTCAACATTGTACTGTTTCCCTACACTCGCACACGTGCACCGACACTTAATGGTTATTTCTAATAAATCTTGAAAATATATAATACTTTGACACTGGCACAGAATAATGAATAGTACAAGTAACACTGGCTAAATAGATGTGAAGAATCTTATGAATTACATTTTTTTTTATATCAGTAAGGGTAGCTTTTGACAACTAGCTCACCTGTTGGTAAGTAGAGGTGCTCGTTATATTAGACAGCAGTTAAAAAGCGCAGATTAAAAAATATAGCAGACGCGGTCTGCGTTTTATTTACAGCAGACTGCTTTCAGCGGCGCAGCTTCACAGTTCACAGAATCATTATTTGTTTATGAATAAGAAATATGCGTTGTCTGTATTATGTGTCTACATAAATTGTTATTTTTTTGGTATGTAAAATATGGTAAGTTTTTAAACACACTTAATTTATTTTAATCTCTCGCCGTGTTCAACAAAACAACGACATCGCACACTAATATAACATTGAGTGTTTCGTTTCGTACGAAAACCGCGGCGCTGAACACAAATGCGATTTAAAACGAAAATGCAGATATGCTATTTATGGCATACAAAATATTCTGCGCTTTTCGTTACAACACGTTTTGTGTTTAGAGCTGTTATGAACACGATTATTGGTAAGTGATGATGCGGTCAAGGATGGTAGCACGCAAGACCTAGAATGGGAATTGGCTCCCAAGGATAGCTGCCGGAACACATTAGAGTTTTCGGCGACATGATTTTCCAACTAGAGGGTTGTAGCTGGCCAGGCGGACACTAGATAGTATCCTACCACCATTAAATTCATTTCGCAGAAATTTTTGACTATGTGACATAAAACGTATGCAAAATCCTTAACGCTCAAACATATTGGGGATCGGGCGACATCACGACAATAAACTGGCCAAGTGCAAGTCGGACTCGCACTAGTAGGGTTCCGTACCACACTACAGTATTTTATAAGATCGAGCAAAAAATACCGCTATCATTTTTCGCCAGCAAAAAATAATAATTAATAAACATTTTATTTCTTATAACGCCATCTAACGTGTAATAATGGTGTTAGGGAATCGACATTTCAATATAACGCCATCTATGGGACGTTTACCTAACTTGATAGCGTTCATAGATGGCGTAAAATGCCGAAGAAAACACGTTTCTTGTATGGGGACCCTCTATTATTTTTAACTTTATTCTGTTTTTAGTATTTGTTGTTATAGCGGCAACAGAAATACATCATCTGTGAAATTTTCAACTGTCTAACTATCACGGTTCACGAGATACAGCCTGGTGGCAGATGGACAGACAGACAGACAGACAGACAGCGGTCTTGGTAATAAGTAAATAAACTACACGGAATTGGAATCCGCGGCATAGCGCGAAATTGAGTATTTTAATCACACGACAAAATGTATAAAAAATATACGTTCAGACCGAAAAATACTCAACGCATCAATCCCACAAGGCAGTCTGGATGTCTTATGTTTCTCATTTATATAATATTGTTCCATCCGTATCAAAAAACTTCACTAGCTAGATAGCTAGATTTCACTTTAAATTATAACGGCTGGTGCCGTTATAATCCCTAGATACGGTAAACAATTTTTCGCTTTTGGGTTTAACGATTGATAAAAATGTAAGCTGGCAATCTCATATCCAATAAAAAACAAAATCTCAAAATTCACGTACGCGCTTCGCGAAATAAAAAGAACGACTGACCTAAAAACAGCGCTAATGACATATCATGCATACGCTCATAGTTGGCTTAGTTACGGGATCATGTTATGGTGCAGCGCACCATCCGCACCCTCACTTTTTACTTCGCAAAAAAAGTTAATTCAACCTTATTTCAAGAAATTTAATATACTTACCCTTTCATCTATTTACATTCTCGAAATGTGCAAATTTGTGCGTAAATATCCCTAAGTATACACTAAACGAAAAGACAAAGCCAGAGGTTCAAAAGTGAGACACGCGAACCGGTTATTGTTACCTACTTCCCACCTCCAGATGCACGCCACAAGTCCCTTCGTGATGTCTATAAAAATACATAATAAACTGCCCGAACACATCGGCAGTGAACTTAATGAAAAGTCTTTTTTAAAACAAATTAAACAAATATTAATTGACAAAAGCTATTACTCAATCGAAGAATATCTCAACGACAAAAATATACTAACGAAATAATTGACATTTTAAAATTGCTTCGATTTCAATAGACTTCAATAAAATAATTAATTCATAATAAAAATTGTTTATAATAAAATTACTATAATATAATATTCATATTGACGTATAATAAATGGACATAATAGTTAAATTAATAATTACAATATAATAATTTTATGTAATGCAGAAAATAAAATTCAAATATGTACTAAATTAGATTTAAAAAATTAGCCTTCCTCTGCTCTAATATTGTTGTGCCCGACAGGGTCTCTAATGTACTGTATTTATTTATAAGATCTTTTATAAACATTTAGAGAACACAATAAACGAATGAATTATGAAAGAACAAAAAAAAACCCAAAGGGTAAAACTCCTACCGTTTTACCATTTGGGTACAGAACCCTAAAAATTGAAAAGAATTTTATTTACTTTACAACAAGTATATTGAAAGAAGTGGCTATAGCGATCAGTCCAATTCTGAGTCACATTATTAATCTTTGCCTTGAACTAGGTATTTTCCCTTGCAAATTGAAATAGGCGGTAGTGAAACCGTTGTTAAAAAAAGGAGATAAATGTGATGTAGGTAATTATAGCCCTGTTGCACTTCTGCCAGTCTTGTATAAAATTTTTGAAAAGGTTATTTACATTAGATTCAACAATTTCTTTGAAAAATACTATATATTAACACCAAATCAATACGGATTTCGAAAAACTAAAGCAATAAATATGGCAATATATAATTTCCTGTACCAGGTATATACAAATATTGACAAACGTAAAACTGCACTGGCTCTCTACATGGATATGTCTAAAGCCTTTGACCACGTAGACCACCAGATTCTGCTCAATAAAATGGAAGCTTACGGTATAAGAGGTAACGCCTATAATTTAATCAAGTCATATCTCTATCAAAGAACCCAAGAAACGCACATCAGTAGAATATATATGAATAGTAGATGTGAAACAGTATTCAAGTCAGATACTAGAGAAATACATTATGGCGTTCCTCAGGGAAGCGTACTAGGTCCTCTGTTATTCTTGATCTATATCAATGAGTTTCCATCTGTGATCAACCACCCAATGACGTTATTTGCCGATGATAGTACTGTACTCTTTACATATGACACACACAATGACAATACTTTTATAGAATCTGACCTTAATAACAATTTGACATGTTTAATTAACTGGTTGACATCTAATAATTTAAAAATTAATTTGAATAAGACGAAAATAATGAATTTTAATAGATTTAACAGACTATCAAACATTGATATTAACTATTTCGGTAATAATGTAGATGAAATTGACACAACTAGGTTCTAGGTCTAGGTTTAATGATGGATAACAGATTGACATGAAAACCCTACATCGACAACATTTGTAATCGTCTACATAAGTTCTCATACGCTTTACACAAACTTAGGTCCGTAGTCAATGAAAAAGCATTACTGACATCTTATCATGGACATATTGCCTCAACCTTACGATATGGAGTCATGTTTTGGGGTAATTCTACGGATAAGTTGCGAATTTTTAGAGCTCAAAAACGGTGATTAAGAGCTATATTTGGAATAAAGCAAACAGAGTCTTGTAAAAACATTTTCAAAAGCAACAATATTTTAACATTTCCTTCATTGTATATCAGCGAGGTTGCCACTTTTGTCAAACAGAACCCGTCTCTATTTGAAAAGCACTTCGTTGGTAGTAGACGGCCAGAGTCAATTAAACATGTTATGGGTAGGACGAGACAGAAGACAGAGATATCCCCGCTCCACACCAGACCACCCGACCGCCCAGGAAGAAAACAGTCTTCTATGAAACCATACGTCCGCGAACTCATACAATCAAGCGCTGGAAACCTACAAGAAGATGAGGAAATCAACCTCAAAGAAGCCAACGGTGAAAGGAAGGGTCCGCCGGAGGCCGCTGCCGTGGCTGCTGATCGGTCCGCTGGGCTTCCCCGAACGGGAATCAACCTGGCGCGGCTTGATCGCGCCGGCAATTAGTGGTCACCGCGGAAACGCCTCCCGGATTCCACCCATCCAGCAAAGACACGCCCATCGTAATGGGCGGAGAAGAACCCCAGGGGAAGAGGGTTCAACCCTGACCCCCTCTCGCTGCACCACTCAGAGGTGCAAGAAGATGACCAGATCGTCGTCTCTCAAGACACGCAACTGAGCCCGATTTTCGGCTCTTTGTTTTTTCCAGTGTTTGTTGACATACGTTGATGATATGATAAAATCATCAAAATAATGATACTTTTATTCATTATTTTTGTTGATTTATTCAAAACGGCTCGACCGATTTCGTTAAAATTTAAATGGGACCCCCTTGGGGGTATACCCTTTCCAATAAAGAAATAGGTAATTATCGAAATCAGACTACTCTGTAAAAAGTTATGCGTGGTCACACATTAAAAAAAAATATACACGTCGACTTGATAACCTCCTCCGTTTTTTTTTCGTCGGTTTAAAAATAGTGCGTGGAGTCCCTCCGCGCGGAAGAAGAGAAACTTCGTAATGTGGAAATGAATAGTTGAACGTTTCACGCAAGTGCTGTCATAGTTTCATACCCCCTCCATGGTAGCAAAGATGGTAGCGAAACTTGTTGGAAGTTGCATAAGAAGTTTCACTTCAATAAAATTAAGAAAGGATGGAGTATTTTATAAACGAGCAGATTAACATAAAGAAACACAGACACATCAAAGATAGAACCGACAAAAGCGAAAAATAAATTACTTAATATAATTATTATAAGCGCTACCCACTTATCTATTTGAAGTCGGTGCCAGCCAAGTCTAATAGGTAGTAGATAGATACTACCTACATGTATCTACCTACTTACTACTACTACTACATACATAGTATCTATCTACTATCCAATAGACTTGGCAGGCACTGACTTCAAATAGATAAGTGGGTAGCGCTTATAATAATTATATTAAGTAATTTATTTTTCGCTTTTAAGTGCCTGTTTGTGGTAATGAAGTCAGTTTTTTTTTAATAATTTATTTTACCCTTTTTAGTGCAAAACAAGTTTTAATTAAATTACATGTATCTATAAAATTTCGTGCCTGGGCCGTTATACACTGACTAAGAAGATACAGATCTGTAAAGTGCGCACATATAGACACACGGACGGACGGACGGACGGACGGACAACAAATTCTCAAAAAGTGTTCATTTGGTACCCTTCGGGTTCGGAACCCTAAAAAATTGACTTTAAATGCCGCGCTAGTGAAAATACTCACTAGTAATAATGATGTCATCAAGGTATCAAAGGACAATGTCCAAAATGGCCCTGTGCAATAAAAGCATCTGACACACACGAGAATTAATTGTCTATATAATTACAATAATTCCAAATAGTTTTATAACACGGACTAGATGTATTATAGGATGTAGGATATTCCAAAATAAATATTTCAAAGTATTATTTGCGATTATTAACATTAATTGCCACCATATGGCCGACAGATTGTTTTTTTTATATCGTATAGGCTAGCGTTTGACCACTATCTCACCTGTTGGTAAGTGATGAGGCCTGTCGCACTCCGCGCTGTAGCTAGAAACTACAAGTACCTCCGCACAACCCTCTCGGGTGCATGTTCAGTCAACTGACTGTGTCACGCGCGCTCTCGATCGGCCGCGCACCTTACTTGTACCTACCTCATTATTATATTCCTTGCTTACGATATTAGCATACAAAAATATTATTCAGTATGTCTAAACGAAGGGCTACAAAGTATTGCGTAGCATACGGATGCTTAAACAACAACGGGAATGACAACATTTGATATCATACACTTCCTAAGAATCTCGAGAGGTAAGACTTTAATGAACTTAATATTATTAATAAGTAACGTAAATCTAGGTAGTAAGGCTATCTAGGTACTTTTTGTTTAACGATCCGGTCGTTTAGTAGTAGTTTTAGACTTTTTTTCGCGTAAAAGTCAATGACCTTAAAGATCGTTAACTGTAAGTAGACCTCCCGGGTACAAGTGGCCGCCTTCTAATTCAGGGTCAGTGTATACTAGTTTTAGTTTAATACTTATAGCAATTGAACAATAAAAGAAGGGGATAGAAAATGTCATTTTTTTTGCCTTTTTTTCATTTTATTTGTTAATTTTGTCGTCGCGCTGCACATGTAGGTACTTATGTAAAAAGCAAACAATGTCACACATAAAATGGTAGGTAGGTATAAGTCAGCTGAGTTTCATGTTTCAAGGGAATTCACGTTAAGATCTTTAGGGAATTTGTATCGACATTACATCTTGCAAAATATTAATTGTAACCTACTTGAAATTGGTAGGTTATTTTATTATTTACTGTAGGTAGGTTACGTAGATCCTATAGGTTGGTACCGAGGTGGTCCCATTGTAATTTCATCGAGATCTGATGAGTATCTCCAGAGATATGACGATAAACGTCTCAAACTTGCAACTGAAACTAACTCGCGCGGCATGGACGTCGGTTGTTTTAGTTTTAACTATCTTAATGAAACTATCACATAAACTATCTTAATTATAGTATAACTGTAGTAGTTTTATCCTTCCTCGACATTAAACATGAATGTAGCACTTATTATCAGTAATGTACTCATTACATTGTTCTACCTTACAGTATTCTTCTACCAATTATAGGCTTCAATATTATATAAAACATTCAACCCTATAGGAGAGGCCGCGCGTTGACCGAGTTATTCAGACTCTCGCTGTGCGGACTTACGGTGCATTTTACTGTAACGCAACACGCGGTTCATAGTTACTATTAGTTGATACTGTGACGCAAATTCAAGGTCGCACCCGAGGCGTGAAGCGCATTTTGAACGTTACCGGCGTTGTAACTAGGTTTAATCTCGCATTTTTGCTCTCAGGGAGTGCAATTTCTGTACTTGTACTATTCATTATTCTGTGCTAGGCCTACAATGGAAACTGGCTCTCAAGGATAGCTGCCGAAACACATTAGATGTTTTGGCGATAGATTTTCTAACTTGAGGGTGGTAGCTGGCCAGGCGGACACTAGATAGTCCTACCACCATGCGGGGGTTGTTGGTTTCTTAACGATGTTTTCCTTCACCGGAGGGCCACTGTGAGAAGCGCACATACATTTTTCTATAGAAAAAATCATTGGTGCACGGCGGTTTGAACTCGGTACCACGGCATCAAAGCCGAACGTTCTCCCGTTACGCCAACGGGCCCTCATATCAGATACTACTGAATCACACTATTACGGTATAAGAGTTGGCACTTCCCTACATTGTTGATACCTACCCGAATTATGAAAGCACTGTGTAGCCAACCTAAGAACGGAAAGTATTATTGACCCAGTAACTATTATATAATCTGTGGTATTATGCTTATAATTTTTTATTCAGTGTTGGTTGGTACAACGTACGTTCATAATTCTGAGTTATTTAATTATGTATGCAGTGTCGCGGGACTGATATGACCGCCATCTTCGCCAAACGTCATGTCATGTCAAAAAATATTAACTAACTAACTTTGCACCCTAAGAAGACTTTTCCCAGTAGAACATTCCTATAAGGACAAATTAATTCTCGCCACCTTTGTTTCTTTCTCGCTCACAGTTACCGTAAGAATATCTGTCAAAAACCAAAATCAACGTGAAGAAAGATGTAAAAACATTATTCAAGGTCATATTTTTAGGGTTCCGTACCTCAAAGGTAAAAAAAGGAACACTTATAAGATCACTTTCTTGTGCGTCTGTCTGTCTGTCCGTGTGTCACACCGATTTTCTCAGAAACGGGTGGACTTAGTTGAAATTTATACCAGATACAGAAGTCTATATTCCCTATTAGGTGTATAAAAATCAAGGTCCTGAGTCAACACGATAAAAAGATATGGGCAAATTTAGATTTTCGCGAAAACTTGTAAGTATCATTTACCTTAATTTTCAACATTTTTTATTTTTCGGAATTTTTCCTTTATTTGTGCTGTAAGACCTTGCTTTTGACCAAAATTGACCATTCTAGGTCAACCGGAAGTACCCTATAGGTTTTGGGTCGAAAACCTATTAGGTACTTCCCGTTGACCTTTTTAGAGGTACCAACCAACGTTGGTACGGAAGCCTCGGTGGGCGAGTCCAACTCGACTTTGCCGGTCTTTATGTAGTCTTCAAATGTATATGCAATAGCAACCTCCATTGTGTATAATCTTCTTTAATATTTAAAAATAAGAATAAAAATAAAAATAAGAAATATTTAAAAATATGAAATGTAAGAAATCGCCTAACGTATATGGAATGAACACGATAACTTTAAGAGAACTAGAATTACATAATTGCATGCTTTTTGATTTTATTTATCTATACTAATATTATAAAGAGAGAACATTTGTATTTTTGTATGTTTGTAATGATTTGGCTCAAAAACTACTGGACCGATTCAAAATATTCTTTCACTAATATATAGAACTAGAAGTGTCCCGCGGCTTCGCCCACGTTAAAAACTTCTTAGACTTAAAGACATCAAAAAAGAATTAGCCAAATCGGTTCATCGTTTTCATGTTATCGCGTGAGTAAGGCAAATCGGGATTCATATTTATAAATCCCGAAAAACCCAAATGTTCATACTTTGTTGCCTACCCCATTTCGAAAAATCCTACAATACGTACTTTATCTCGTTTTGTTTCGCCATACAAACTATGATTCCCCGTTCCGTATCCGGGAGGAATTTTTAGAAAATCTTTTCTGAGCGGATACCTACGTCAAAATAACTATCTGCATTCTAAATTTCAGCGCAATCCGAAACAATATAGATTTTTACACATTGTTACCCCAGTTTATCCCGTTAGGGTGGCATTTTGAAAAAGTCTGAAACTCGTATTTACTTATTTATTTACAGAAGTATTTGTGTG
Source organism: Cabera pusaria (assembly GCA_954871355.1). Lineage (NCBI taxonomy): Eukaryota > Metazoa > Arthropoda > Insecta > Lepidoptera > Geometridae > Cabera > Cabera pusaria. Next base: position 16,111,671 of record OX940912.1, read on the forward strand.
AAATGTCGAATAAAATGACTATCCAAACTTTGAACCCCCGCTTCATCCCCTTGAAGAGTGAATTTTGAAAAATTATTTCTTAACCTATGTCAAAATAACTATCTGCATGCCAAATTTCAGCGCAAACCGAAACAATATTGATTTCAGACTTTGTTACCCCTCTTCACCCTTTTAGGGGTGGAATTTCGAAAGAGCATGAAACACGTATTTACTAACTTAAGTATTTGTGTTAAGTTTCCAATATAAAAGACTATCTAATCTTGTTTCTCCATACAAACTTTGAACCCCCGTTTCATCCCCTTCAGGGGTGAATTTTGGAAAATACTTTCTCAGAGGGAACTAACTTCGTAATAACTATCTGCATGCCAAATTTCAGCGCAATCCGAAACAATATTGATTTTCACATTTTGTTACCTCATTTCACCCTTTTAGGGGTGTAATTTAAAAAAAACCTGAAACACGTATTTACTTATTTTTTACCGGAGCACTTGTATGAAGTTTCGAATAGAAAATACTATCTAATCTTGTTTCTCCATACAAACTTTGAACCCCGTTTCATCCCTTTCAGGGGTGAATTTTGGAAAATCCTTTCTCAGAGGGCACTAACGTTGTAATAACTATCTGCATGCCAAATTTCAGCGCAATCCGAAACAATATTGATTTTCACACTTTGTTACCCCCATTTCACCCACTTAGGGGTGGATTTAAAAAAAAACTGTAATACTTATTTACTTATTTTTTTACTCGAGTACTTGTATGAAGTTTCGAATAGAAAATACTATCTAATCTTGTTTCTCCATATAAACTTTGAACCCCGTTTCATCCCCTTCAGGGGTGAATTTTGAAAAATTCTTTTTCAGAGGTTGTTATAACTATCTGCATGCCAAATTTCAGCGCAATCCGAAAAAATATTGATTTTTCACACTTTGTTACCCCAGAATTAAAAAAAAATGAAACACGTATTTACTTATTTTTGTACTGAAGCACTTGTGTGAAGTTTCGGATAGAAAAGACTATCTAATCTTGTTTCTCCATACAAACTTTGAACCCCCATTTAATCCCCTTAAGGGGTGAATTTTGTAAAATCCTTTTTCAGAGGTAACTAACGTTGTAATAAACTAAACTATCTGCATACGTACTAAGACAAATATACCCTCCAAATTTCAAGTCTCTACGACCAGCGGTCTAGGCAGTGCGTCGTCTGTCAGTGAGTCAGTCAGTCAGTATGTCAGGACAAAGATTCTTATAGTATTAGATGGACTTTCGAAATGAAAATAGGCTATATATTATCCCGTTTAAATCAAAGGTACATTCATGAAGACCTAATTTGCAACCAAGTCGACAAAAAAACGGTCGAAAAAACACATTTCTTACGAACGCTGCTCAATTGAAAACAGATAGAAGAATATTTTCTATGGAAGAGTTGTACAACTTAATAAGACCTACAAAAAGTCCGCGAAAACATATGTCTATCTCTTAAGGTTGACTCACAGTAATCATTTTAATCTTTAATTTTTTGTTAAAAAATATTACATAACGCCAGGGCTATTTTCAAGTATATAGTATTAATCCTTATCCAAATAATTATTTGCATAAGGATTAATAGTTCGTTCATTAGCTTGGCCACAGAATAATGAATAGTACAAGTACAGAAATTGCACTCCCTGAGAGCAAAAATGCGAGATTAAACCTAGTTACAACGCCGGTAACGTTCAAAATGCGCTTCACGCCTCGAGTGCGACCTTGAATTTGCGTCACAGTATCAACTAATAGTAACTATGAGCGTGTTGCGTTACAGTAAAATGCACCGTAAGTCCGCACAGCGAGAGTCTGAATAACTCGGGTTGAATGTTTTATATAATATTGAAGCCTATAATTGGTAGAAGAATACTTTAAGGTAGAACAAAGTAATGAGTATATTTAAAGTGCTACATTCATGTTTAATGTCGAGGAAGGATAAAACTACTACAGTTATACTATAATTGAGATAGTTTATGTGATAGTTTAATTAAGATAGTTAAAACTAAAACAACCGACTTCCATGCCGCGAGAGTCAGTTTCAGTTGCAAGTTTGAGACGTTTATCGTCATATCTCTGGAGATACTCATCAGATCTCGATGAAATTACAATGGGACCACCTCGGTACCAACCTATAGGATCTACGTAACCTACCTACAGTAAATAATAAAATAACCTACCAATTTCAAGTAGGTTACAATTAATATTTTGCAAGATGTAATGTCGATAGAAATTCCCTAAAGATCTTAACGTGAATTCCCTTGTGTTTCAAGGGAATTAAACTCAGCTGACTTATACCTACCTACCATTTTATGTGTGACATTCTTTGCTTTTTACATAAGTATCTACATGTGCAGCGCGACGACAAAATTAACAAATAAAATGAAAAAAAGGCAAAAAAAATTGACATTTTCTATCCCCTTCTTTTATTGTTCAATTGATATAAGTATTAAACTAAAACTAGTATACACTGACCCTGAATTAGAAGGCGGCCACTTGTACCCGGGAGGTCTACTTACAGTTAACGATCTTTAAGGTCATTGACTTTTACGCGAAAAAAAGTCGAAAACTACTACTAAACGACCGGATCGTTAAACAAAAAGTACCTAGATAGCCTTACTACCTAGATTTACGTTACTTATTAATAATATTAAGTTCATTAAAGTCTTACCTCTCGAGATTCTTAGGAAGTGTATGATATCAAATGTTGTCATTCCCGTTGTTGTTTAAGCATCCGTATGCTACGCAATGCTTTGTAGCCCTTCGTTTAGACATACTGAATAATATTTTTGTATGTTAATATCGTAAGCAAGGAATATAATAATGAGGTAGGTACAAGTAAGGTGCGCGGCCGATCGAGAGCGCGCGAGACACAGTCAGTTGACTGAACATGCACCCGAGAGGGTTGCGCGGAGGTACTTGTAGTTTCTAGCTACAGCGCGGAGTGCGACAGGCCTGGCTTGGCCACATATTATAGATTAAATTTGTCCTTTACAGTATATAGTTCTAATGAAAACTCTAGAAGATATCACGGATTTCACATACACGCATCGCAAAATTAATAAAATATTTTGCAGTCAAACCACAGAATAGGTCATAGTTACTACGAAAATATTATTATAAGCTTAGCTTTTCTGTAGATCCCCACCGATCGCAATAAATTTGAAGTCAATATAGTATAATAATATGATCCATTGTATAAAATAAAAATGATCTATATATATAATATAATATTTAAACCACCCCGACTGATCTATGCATAATCTTTTCATTAAAAGCATTCCAATGACTCTAAACACGACATTTATATTTTAAACCACCCCGACTGATCTATGTATAATATTTTCATTAAAAGCATTCCAATGACTCTAAACACGACATTTAAAATCTGAGCTGTAAGTTGGTGAGGATTTGAGTATTCTGTAGAGTCCAGGAGATGTCCCAGCATCAGGTCAATGCTTCCATGTTCTTACAATATCGTTGAAGAAGAAGATTTTCGAATTGATCAGACCTATGAAAGTTGATTAAAGCTCATACTTTTATAACGATTGAACGAATTTTCATGAATCAAAGCTAAGAACACTCTCGATGAAGATATCTATAAAAAAAAAACTATCAAGAATAAAATCAAAATCGGTTCATCCGGTTGGGTGCTAAGATGCTACAGACAGACACACAGATAGACACGTTAAACGTATAATACCCCTACTTTAAATCAAAATCGATTCATCCGGTTGGGTGCTAAGATGCTACAGACAGACACACAGATACACACGTTAAACGTATAATACCCCTACTTTTTGCATCGGGGAACGCCGTAAGGTTACGGCGGCAGATGTTCTCTTTGGTGGTAAGCTACTTTTCAACCGACTTCCAAAAAGAAGGAAGTTCTCAATTCGTCTGTTTCTTTTTTCTTTCTTTTTTTGTGTGTGTATGTTACGCGATTACTCCGTCAATTGTGAACCGTACCGAATTATTATTTTTGTAATCGGTAGGGTACGTTTCCGAGGTGGTCCCATTGTAATTTCATTGAGATGTGATAAGTATCTTATAGATATGACGATAAACGTCTCAAACTTGCTACTGAAATTGACTCGCGGGGCATTGAAGTCAGTTGTTTTAGTTTTTAAACTATCTTAATTATTGGTAGATTTAATGATCCTACGAAAACCCATGATTCATGAATGCACATAAAACTTTCATTGGTAGGTATATAGCAAAGATTAGAACCAACGACCGTCGGGTCAGAATCAGGGTAACTATCCTTTACGCTAAAGGGCCGTCCAATATCACTACGTAAGTATTATAAAACAAAGTCCATCACTGCATCTGTCTGTCTGTTCGCAATAATCTCAATAGCTACTGAACGGATTATCATGCGGTTTTCACCAATAGCCAGAGTGTTTATGAGGAAGGTTTAGGTGCATAATTCGTTAAGGTTTTGTGTAAATTGGATGAAATATGACGATTATTGTTAAATATGTTCATATTTTATATTCGATGCAACAAACTGATGCACATTTTGTAGGCATATATGTTCTACCCGTGCGAAGCCGGGGCGGGCTGCTAGTGATGTTATAAATGCATGTCGGAAATATACCTTCGTTAGAAGCTATATTTCCGGATTCTTTAACACATGGTAGATAAATTCCACTATTAATTAATCAAAGGTACTCAAAAAATATTTTTTAAAACAAGCTTTTAGTTAGCTGGGACAAGGAGCTAATATGTTAAAATAAATTTTAGTAAGTATTTTGCGGGTAGGTACTTATACCTACAGGATTATCTATTATTTACCGGACACCTGTATAAGAAAAAATACATTGTTTAGCACTAATCGTAAAAATACTCAAAAAAATAAAAAAATGTTATAAGTCATTGTTATTACATTCTAAGTATTTTTGGATTTGTTAAACTTCTTAAACTGTATCACTAAGTTCCCTACAAATTGAAATAAAACATAGAATCACATTTAATTAGCCAATTTGTTTTTATTTTGTAACAAACCTCCGGAATTGGGTATATTTCCAAAAATTACTAATTTCTAAATATTTCGTATACTAAGTATTTACACTTTCGGCCATACATTGGGGGTCTACATACTTCGCAGTTTAGCCCCCCTATCTGCTCATACCAGGAATACGTGGAATTACCAATAACCCTGTATAGTCACACTTATTATATGAGTATGGTTATTCTCCTGTATGTGACACCATATGACTATTCAAAGATGTTTTATGTGCACATTTATAGTCAAACATATCACATGAATGTGGTTTTTCACAAGTGTGGGTTCTTATGTGATTTTTCAACGCGGAATATTTTGCACATATAGTCACACATATCACATGAATAAGGTTTTTCACCAGTGTGTGTTCGTATGTGTCGCTTCAAATTGGAATCGCTTGCACATTTATAGTCACACATATCACATGCATATGGTTTTTACCAGTGTGTGTTCGTATGTGTGTCTTCAAATTGGAATCACTTGCACATTTATAATCAAACATATCACATGCATATGGTTTTTCACCTGTGTGTGACATCATATGACGATTCAAAGAGTGTTTATGTGCACATTTATAATCACACATATCACATGCATATGGTTTTTCACCAGTGTGTGTTCGTATGTGTGTCTTCAAATTGGATTCGCTTGCACATTTTTAATTACACATATCACATGCATATGGTTTTTCACTAGTATGTGACATCATGTGACTATTCAAAGACTGTTTATGTGCATATTTATTGTCACACATACATATGGTTTTTCACCAGTGTGTGTTCGTTTGTGTCGCTTCAAATGGGAATCTCTTGCAGATTTATAATCACACATATCACATGAATATGGTTTTTCACCAGTGTATGACATCATAATATGTCTATTCAAAGAGTGTTTGTGTACACATTTATAATCACAAGTATTACATGCATATGGTTTTACACCAGTATGTGTTCGTTTGTGTGTTTTCAAATTGGAATTACTTGCAAATGTATAATCACACACATCACATGCATATGGTTTTTCACCAGTGTGTGACATAATATGTCTCTTCAAATAGTTTTTGTGTGCACGTTTATAATCACACATATCACATGAATATGGTTTTTCACGAGTATGTTACATCTAATGTCTATTCAAAGAGTGTTTATGTGCACATTTTTAATCACACATATTACATGCATATGGTTTTTCACCAGTGTGTGTTCTTTTGTGTGTCTTCACATTGGAAGTACTTGCAAATGTATAATCACACATATCACATGCATATGGTCTTTCACCAGTGTGTGACTTCATGTGACTCTTCAAATAGTTTTTGTGTGCACATTTATAATCACACATATCACATGAATATGGTTTTTTACCAGTATGTAACATCATATGTCTATACAAAGAGTGTTTATGTGCACATTTATAATCACACATATTACATGCATATGGTTTTTCACCAGTGTGTGTCGTCATGTGATTCTTCAAATCGTTTTTGTGTGCAAATTTATAGTCACACATATCACATGCATATGGTTTTACACCAGTGTGTGTTCGTTTGTGTGTTTTCAAATGGGAATTACTTGCACATTTATAATCACACACATCACATGAATATGGTTTTTCACCAGTGTGTGACATTATGTGACTCTTCAAAGAGTTTTTAAGTGCACATTTATAATCACACATATCACATGAATATGGTTTTTCACCAGTATGTAACATCATATGTCTATTAAAAGAGTGTTTAAGTGCACATTTATAGTCACACATATCACATGCATATGGTTTTACACCAGTGTGTGTTCGTTTGTGTGTCTTCAAATTAGAATTACTTGCAAATGTATTATCACACATATCACATGCATATGGTTTTACACCAGTGTGTGTTCGTTTGTGTGTTTTCAAATTGGAATTACATGCACATTTATAATCACACATATCACATGAATATGGTTTTTCACTGGTATGTAACATCATATGTCTATTCAATGAGTGTTTATGTGCATATTTATGATCACACATATTACATGCATATGGTTTTTCACCACTGTGTGTCGTCATGTGATTCTTCAAATTGCTTTTGTATGCACATTTATAGTCACACATATCACATGCATACGGCTTTTCACTAGTATGTAACATCATATGTGTATTCAAAGAGTGTTTATGTGCACATTTATAATCACACATATCACATGAATATGGTTTTTCACTAGTATGCAATATCATATGTCTATTCAAAGAGTGTTTATGTGCACATTTATAATCACACATATTACATGCATATGGTTTTTCACCAGTGTGTGTCGTCATGTGATTCTTCAAATAGCTTTTGTATGCACATTTATAGTCACACATATCACATGCATATGGTTTTACAACAGTGTGTGTTCGTTTGTGTGTCTTCAATTTGGAATTACTTGCATATGTATAATCACACATATCACATGCATACGGTTTTTCACCAGTGTGTGACATTTTGTGACTCTTCAAAGAGTTTTTATGTGTACAATGTACATTTATAGTCACACATATCACTTATATATACATGATTTTACTCTATGTAGTTTTTAAATTTCAGTTTCGAGGATGTTTTTAGATAGTCAAAATATATAACATAGTTATAGGTATACAGCTATTCTCCAGTGTGTATTACTTTGAATGTATGGCCACATATATTACATACCTACCTTTATGTGATTTTAAGCTAATGTTTGTGCTGTTCAGATGCTTCACTATGTTATAATTAGTTACAAACAGAATCTAATTCTAATTTTAATCCAATATATACAATGTATACGTGTATTTCAAAAACAAGGTTGTTTCTTAAATATGTGATTGTATACATTTAAACAAATACAAGTCTTTATAATCTAAATATCTATATATACTTACCTACATTTATGCTAATTATGTGATACCATCAACTTCTTGACTGTAGCATGTATCATGAATTATTTCTAAAAACAAATTGCTGATGTGTTTCCAAAGCCAAATCGACACCAATCTCAATTATGAATGAAAACTTTAGCTTGATTATCAACGATATACTGAGAACATTAACTTGACAATGTACTGCTTTATGCATTAATATTCCTAGACAAGAACTGATAAATAATAAAATAAGTTATTATAATGCAAAGGTTTAGCATAGGAAAGATAACAGCCCTCCGAACAGAATATGCACTCTCTGACAGCAAACATTTGAGATTAAACCTAATTACGTAGAAAACATACAAAATACCACTATCGGTTGTATCACAGACGATATGAAGAAGTGGTAGGTACTACCTTTGAAACATATAATGTTGTTTACAAGATCAAATTGGCACACCAAACTGAACTATGAATATCTATGAAGTAGGTATATACTCTTATCTGTGACTGATCCTGATAGCATACTCAGCACGCTACATGATTCGCAATAGCTTTCTCTCAAAATCTTGCCCTTTCCTTTTCTTATGTTCCACACTCTCCGGCAAAATGTGTCAATGTACAAGTTCCATGACGTATGTCAGCGGCACAATTAATTACACTTGTAACTATATTCCATTTAATGTGATACAACCCAGATACATATTTTTGAATTAAATTCAAAATATCAAGTAGTCATTTTGATTTGTGTTGGTTGTTTGTTACCTGCAACATAGATATTTACAATTATTGAGGTATGTTACTGAACTTATCAACGTAAGATCATTTAAAAAACTAAATAAACCAACCTCAAATTCCGCGCGCAATTATAAATTTTTAGTACTAAGATTGAGATGTTTATCTCCATATCTGTGGAGATACTTATCAGTTCTGGATAAAATTGATGACCGTTAATGTCGCATATGTTGCGATTTCTTAAGGGAATCATGTAGTCATGTAGTAAAATACTATAAAAAAGTGGATGTAAATAAACTTTATCTACACTAATGTTATAACATTCTACTGTTATATATATATAATATATATATAAGTATGTTTCCAATACTTGACTTATAATTACTACTGTTATAGCGCAGATAACAAAACACTCAATTTAAGCAATTTCACATGATGGTATAATATCCACATCGATATCGTAAAATCTCATTATAACATCAATAAAACGCGACCAATTAACCTGGCGAGCCTTATGTCAAAATCCTCATACAAGTTGTATAAAATTTTGATATTAGGCTGGCTTTTGAAAACAGTTGGGTTATACGTGAAAACTTCGTCGAAACTACTAAACTTACATACACAAAACTCTTTGGTAAGATCTTGTGCCAATTAAATAAAAAAAGAACAGCGCGCGCTCGCTCCTGATTGGCCCTGCGCGCGCAGCTGCGCTCTCATTGGTTAGATTTTAATGGCGGCAAGTTCACTGACAATACACGTACGCGTGAATTTAATGTTTCGCAATGTGTTTTGTTTTTAAAATACAAATTAAAAGTTAAAAATGGATAGCGACGATGATATTTGTACGCCTCCGGATATTCTAGAATTGGCAACAAAAGTAACTCACAATCTTTTGCCAGAAAAATCTAGAAAATTATATGAAAAGAATATAATAATTTTTTGGCATTTTAACTTTCAAAACTGTACTATCCAAAATTTGAACAATTATTATAAATAAACTATTGTCAGCTTTTACTCTTGTTGTTTGATTAATTGCATTAGTGAAGATAAAGTAGTGTATGCAACTGCATATAACACGGGTATTAAAACACTCGTTACTATTATGAAACTCGCTGCGCTCGTTTCATAAACTCACACTCGTGTTTTAATACCCTTCATTATATGACAGTTGCATAAACTACTTTATTATCTGCGGTTGCTGTAATAACCGTGTCTAGGCATCAAACTGCAAAGTTTGTCCTTTATCACCTAGTTTGACAAGTTTGTTCAAAAGCCTCGGTGCGTGAGTCCAACTCGCACTTGGCCAGTTTTTTTAAAAATACTTTTGTTTAAAATGTTTGCTCTTATCTCTGAACATTTGTAGGCAAGTTCCACTTTGTTTGGTCTAGTCCCGCATATATGCCGCTGATTTCCCGCATAATAAGAGTTAGCATTTAGCAACCCTATATAGAGGGTACTGCAATAACCGGAGCCTGGAATCTCCCTTGAAGTAACCGGGAGACTTTCCATCACTCCCAAATTTTATACTTACCAAATACTTAATTCAATAGTATAAACTCTAGCGCTGACCATTATTGTGCAGAAGTAAAAAAAACTGGCCAAGTGCGAGTCAGACTTTTGTCCCACACACGGAGGGTCCCAAACGTCATCTAACGAACTTCTAACGCCACCTAAGTGAACGTTAACACAAAGGTGTTAATAATTAATATTGTTAATAAGGTAAACAATCTGGCGCTATAATACAAAACACGTTTTTTTATGGGGACCTCCTTTAATTTTTAACTTTGTTCTGTTCTTAGTATTTGTTGTTATAGCGATAATAGAAATACATCATGTGAAAATTTTAACCATCGAACTATCACGGTTCATGACATACATTTCTGATGACATATATATTCATGACATACACATTCATACAGCCTGGAGACAGACAAACGGACAGCGGAGTCTCAGTAATAGGGTTCCGTTGGTACCCTTTGGGTTCGTAATATAACCATAAAAATTAGGTATCACAGCACATATCAGCACATATCCCCTCCACACCTACGCTCAGCGCTAAACTTATGTGCCGTTACCTATAAGAAAACACATGAAATGATATCAAACACTAGCCTTGCCTGCAGCTTACCTTGCCATACAAGTACTTAACAAGCAAGTAAGTCCAGTATATATTATAATATTACTCTTTGAAGTAGGTATCAAAGTATCGAGTCGAGAATTGTTTGTTTCTTAGTTTACTTTAAGTTTACTTTGGCTTCTGTGGCTTGTTCAATAACCATGTGTGTAAGTAAATTAAGAATATGGTCGGTGTTCAGGAGTGAGAATCGACAGACAGAAGAGACAGAATTTTACACACCATGATGATTCAATCTAAAACAAAAGACAACACAAATAATATGTATATACAAACTATGTCACAGTACACATAAAATTAAACCAATTACATAAATGTTGCTAATTATTTTACAATAACAGCCGATATATTTTACAATCTAATCTTATTTATTTTAACAAATTTACATAACAGAGGGTTAACTAGAGATGAGAAAGCTAGAGATGGGAGATATTTAAATGTAGTTGGATGAGGGATACTAGGGAGGTAGCAAATTGTGTTAGGAGCACTGAAGTCTAGGACAGTTAAAACATATATATTTACTCTCCCTTCTTTCAGGCCACACTCACACATTGAGTGATCCCTGATCCTTAGTTTGGCTAAATAATTGATTTTCAAAGCGGGGGAAGCGCCCCACTACGGAGGCGTGAAGACATCTACAGGGGGGCGTGGCTTCTAACGGCGTCTATGCTTTCAAAATATTCTTACATTTTTGATGAAATATATAACATGGTTTAAAAACTATTGGAATTGATTCTGAACAAACTACTTTCAGGTTTCGCATCAAGTAGGAATTACCTTGTATATTATACCCTTATCTTATTTTACAATTGCTTGGCAAACCCACTAGCTGCTACTTGCATATTAATTTTAAGCCATAGGGAGGCGTGATACTTATAAGTTTGGGAACCCCTGGGCTCAATGAACAAGAGTGCATGAATGACCCAATCAAAGACGGCAAATTGTGGAAGTCACAAATTGATTTGCTTTGTGAAACTAAAAGAACCAGGGAAATTTAGGGATGTCAGTTTGGATGTCACCGTAATAGTGTTTTGAAATATTCCCAATATTTGGAACATGAGTTATGGTATGGAGATCAGTGTTAGAAAGAAGACATAATTTTTTTTAAATATCATACAGGCTAGTGTTTGACCAAACCAAATCCTATCCTATTGGTAAGTGATGATGCGGTGATAAATGGTAGCACACTAGGCCTAGAATGGGAACTGGCTCTCAAGGACAGCTGCCGGAACACATTAGATGTTTAGCAAGATTTTCTAACTTGAGGGTGGTAGCAGGCGAGGTGGAAACTAGATAGTATCCTACCACCATGCGGTGGTTAGGGGTTTCGTAACAATGTTTTCCTTCACTGGAGGGCCACTGTGAAAAGCGCACATACATTTATCGATAGAAAAATCGATTGGTGCACGGCAGGGATTGAACTCGGTACCTCTGGTATCAAAATACGATAAAGATCTTGAATCAAGTCGCCTTCATAGGAAGATAGGAATAGTCGGGGAAGGTAGAGAGAGTTGAGAGGAGGCCCCCCCACTTGTTTTTCCCTGCCGGAGAGGCGTAGATTTTTTATTTTTTTAAATTGAAATTTAAATATTTTCATCAGACATTTGTATCATTTTACTTTCTAGCGCTTCGCCGGCCGCTGCCACGGCACGCTGCTACGCTCGTACGGCTTGCGCAATGAGTGGTCACTGTTCTAACATAACCTAACCTTCACTTTAGGGTCATATTTTATCGCATCTCCGGCAGCAAGTTTTGCTCCAGGGCGCTTAGTAAGAACTCCCTTGACCCTCCCACATTCACAGTTTACTCAAATTCAGGCGACTCGATATAAGATCCAACCCAAATCGACTATCCTCCCACTACACCACCGGGCCTTCAAAAAATTAACAACAAAAGCAATTTGGGAAGCAAATGTAGCAAATGAATCTGCTGTTTCATTACCAGGAATTCCAGTGTCCTGGAATTCAAGCCGGAACAATATTTAAACCAAGATTATCACATTAAAAGAATTGGTGTTTAGTTTGGAACATTAATGAGAACCGGGACGGGAAGAAGAGCAATGGGTTGGATAAATGCTTTCAAGACAGCTTTTGGAATAGAATAGGTAAATTTAGGGAAATATTAAGATTATAAGACTTTACATTTAAAATGGTTTCCAGAATAGCCAGGGCTTTACCTGTGAATACTGCAGAATATGAGGATAAGCTAACTTTCCTAGAGGAAATCATCCAAAAAATCGACCTACACTTTTCTTGTTCTTGTAAGTATGGCTTTAGTTTTAAACTTTAAACCTCAGTATAAAATAAATTATAACGTAGTTAGTATTATATTATCTTTGTTAAATTGTAATATAATTATTATTATTTTCTTAGTTTTTGGCTTTTGCGATAAATATAATGTTTTTGTTTAGTTTAAACAAAACCAAACCACCTCACTCCACAGAATACTATATGTGTCAGAGATACGTAGTATCATAGTAGTCGGTGCCTCCTCCGTTTTTAGGGTTCCGTACCCAAAGGGTAAAACGGGACCCTATTACTAAGACTCCGCTGTCCGTCTGTCTGTCTGTCCGTCTGTCACCAGGCTATAGCTCATTAACCGTGATAGTTAGACAGTTGAATTTTTCACAGATGGTGTATTTCTGTTGCCGCTAGAACAACAAATACTAAAAACAAAATAAAGTTAAAAATTAAAGGGGGTCCCCATACAAAAACGTGTTTTTAAACGCCATCTATCTAATTAGTTTCGGCAAAATGACATAGACGGCGCTAGTAAACGAGCCCCGTCTTTCTAGATCGCGACCAAACCAAATATTCTTGGTAAAATCAATTAATCAAATATATAAGGTTGAAACTCTGTTATGTTTCGTATTGTACGGAACCCTCCCTAAGTGTGCGATAAGAGACGCGATGCTGACTCGCACTTGGCCAGTTTTATTTTTTCGTTGGTTAAAATAGTGCGTGGAGTCCCTCCGCGCGGAAGACGTGAAACTTCGTAATGTCATAGAAAAGATAATAATACTACGTAACCCTGTATAAGAAAAAATACATTGTTTAGCACTAATCGTAAAAATACTCAAAAAAATAAAAAACGTTATAAGTCATTGTTATTACATTCTAAGTATTTTTGGATATGTTAAACATCTTAAGCTTTATCACTAAGTTCCCTACAAATACATATAAAATATAGAATCACATTTAATTAGCCAATTTGTTTTTATTTTGTAACAAACCTCCGGAATTGGGTATTTTTCCAAAAATTGCTAATTTCTAAATATCTCGTATACTATTTACACTTTCACGGCCCTACATTGGGGGTCTATATACTTAGCAGTTTAGCCTCCTCTTACCTTATCTGCTTTTACCGGGAATACGTTGAATTACCAATAACCCTGTATAGCCACACATCTATATTCTATATATATATATATATATATAAAAGAAAGTCGTGTTAGTTACTACACTTATAACTCAAGAACGGCTGGACGAATTTTTATGATTTTTGTATTTTTGGAATTGTCTTTGTCAGGAATAGGATAATAAGTATTAAAAACAATGAATAATTCACCTAAAAAAAATATATAAGACAAATTATTTTGCCAAAATGTTCCTGGGTTGAAAAAAAAATATATATACAATACAATACAAAACAAAAACTCTTTATTGATTACCAATTAAACAAATTTTACAACAACAAAACAATAAAATATAATATATCTGAATGGCAACACAATCGGCGGTCTTATCGCTTGAAGCAATTTCTTCCAGACAACCTAGTATGGCAAAAATAAAATAAAAACAAAACATGGCGGTAGCGTACAATTTATAACTGAAATAGATAAAAATAGAATAAATAAATAATAGACATACATAAAATATTATATACAATACAATAATAATAATATAATATACTTATAAATACACATACATACAACCTATATACTAGATCAAATAATATTATTATATTACAGCAGCGTGGTACTTTTAGCTCTGTTCGGACAAATAATGAGATTTTACCATAGTTTTAAAGATTGCTAGTGATTTCGCACGCCTTATTTCTACGGGGAGCGCGTTCCACAAATGAACCGCTTGCACTGTAAAAGATTTTTCATAGACGTGCGAAGAATGGACAGGAATTTGCAATTGTAGGGTTTCTGTGGACCGAAGAGAACAAGGATGAGAGAGATGTAGAAAGGTAAAACGTTCCTTAAGATAGGGAGGAGTGGAAGGGATAAATAGAACAGAATAAAGGAGAGAAAGGGTATGACTATTTCGGCGAAGGCGAATTGGTAACCATTTCAGCTTTTTCCGAAATTCTGATATGTGGTCATACTTGCGCAAACCAAATATGAACCGGATACAAAAGTTTTGCAGTCTTTCGAGTTTGCTAAGCTGTTCTTCGGTTAAATCCAAATAGCAGGTGTCGGCATAATCAAGTATCGGTAGCAGAAGTGATTGTGCAAGCGCAGTTTTGGTGGTTATGGGGAGAAGATTACGTAAACGACGTAGTGAACTCGCAGATGCGAAAATCTTTCGACTTACCTCAGCTATTTGTGGTATCCAAGAGAGAGTGCGATCAAAAATTACTCCTAGGTCTTTTACACTATTACTGATTGGAATATGTGTTCTGTCAAATATTACCTGTGGTAAGCGGAACCAGTCAATCTTAGATATCATCCTGGAACCGCCGATAACTATCACCTGAGTCTTAAGGGTAATGGATCGACACTGATACCGTAAGATATATATACGATCGAATTGAGAAACCTCCTCCTTTTTTGAAGTCGGTTAAAAACTGCCAATCATTTGATGTTCAATTGTTTATCCCGTCGATACGGTAAATCGCAAATTAATAAAGGGCCATCACTCCACACGATTAGTGTATTTAGCCAGTGCCAAGTGTAAAAATTCTTCCCATGTGTGGATAGCATTACAATATTCGGATTATCGCGTTATTTTTTTTGTACAATTATGGCATACGATTAGTGTATTTAGCCAATGTCAAGTATAAAAATTCTTCAAGTTTTTGTAAATTCAAGTCATGTAGATTTTAAAAATATTAATAAATTTTAAATATTGTCAATAATGACAATTGTATTATTGTATGACAATTGTATCATATTTATTGATTGTCAAATATGCGTGCTTTCAGAAACGTATGCTTCAATCAAGACAATAATAATCAATGCCTAATCGATTTTATTTGTCAGAATGTAGGTAAGTACAGAGATATGCAAGAATGTGATAGCCAATTATGTTATATTATTATTTATGAGTTCCGTATACAGTCTTATCCATAAGGCAAAATAAATATTAAACAGTTATCCACGAAGTAGGTATATACTTATTTAGAATTAAAATTAAATACTGTTGATTATATTTTTAGAATTAAAATTAAAGTCAATCGAACTAATGTCAAGTTAATAACTTATCTAGGTATAACAATAATAACATTGTTTAATGTTTAATTCCATCATGTCTTGCTGACACGCGGTTGAAGTACTCGATTATTGTATTTATTTCTGTATTGCCATAATACATTACTAAACTAAATATCTCTTATGTATTCATTGTATTACGTCCATAAAAGCCTAAATTAAGTTCATCTAAAACGTAACACGACATTCATTGTCTGTTAGGTGATACGAAGTTCGCCAGGGCAGCTAGTATTATATGAATATGGTTATTCTCCTGTATGTGACACCATATGACTATTTAAAGATGTTTTATGTGCACATTTGTAGTCACACATATCACATGAGTATAGTTTTTTACTAGTGTGTGCTCGTATGTGTCGCTTCAAATTGGAATCTCTTGCACATTGATAGTCACACATATCACATGCATATGGTTTTTCACCAGTGTGTGTCATCATGTGATTCTTCAAATCGTTTTTGTGTGCAAATTTATAGTCACACATATCACATGCATATGGTCTTTCACAAGTGTGTGACATCATGTGACTCTTCAAATAGTTTCTGTGTGCACATTTATAATCACACATATCACATGAATATGGTTTTTTACCAGTATGTAATATCATATGTCTATTCAAAGAGTGTTTATGTGCACATTTATAATCACACATATCACATGCATATGGTTTTACACCAGTGTGTGTTCGAATGTGTTTCTTCAAATTGGATTCACTTGCACATTTATAATCACAAATATCACATGCATATGGTTTTTCACCAGTGTGTGTTCGTATGTGTTTCTTCAAATTGGATTCATTTGCACATTTATAATCACAAATATCACATGCATATGGTTTTTCTCCAGTGTGTGACATCATGTGACTCTTCAAATACTGTTTATGTGCACATTTATAGTCACACAGATCACATGCATATGGTTTTTCACCAGTGTGTGACATTATGTGACTATTCAAAGAGTGTTTATGTGCACATTTATAATCACACATATCACATGCAAATGGTTTTTCACCAGTGTGTGTTCGTATGTGTTTCTTCAAATTGGATTCTCTTGCACATTTATAATTACACATATTACATACATATGGTTTTTCAGCAGTGCGTGTCGTCATGTGTAGCTTACAATAGTTTTTGTGTGCCAATTTATAGTCACACATATCACATGCATATGGCTTTTCACCAGTGTGTGACATCATGTGACTCTTTAAATAGTTTTTATGTGCACATATATAATCACACATATCACATGAATATGGTTTTTTACCAGTATGTAACATCATATGTCTATTCAAAGAGTGTTTACGTGCAAATTTATAGTCACACATATCACATGCATATGGTTTTACACCAGTGTGTGTTCGTTTGTGTGTCTTCAAATTGGAATGACTTGCACATTTATAATCACACATATCACATGCATATGGTTTTTCACCAGTATGTAACATCATATGTCTATTCAAAGAGTGTTTATGAGCATATTTATAATCACACATATTACATGCGTATGGTTTTTCACCAGTGTGTGACATCATGTGACTATTCAAATGGTGTTTATGTGCACATTTATAATCACACATATCACATGCATATGGTTTTTCACCAGTGTGTGTTCGTATGTGTTCCTTCAAATTGGATTCACTTGCACATTTATAATCACAAATATCACATGCATATGGTTTTACACCAGTGTGTGTTCGTATGTGTTTATTAAAATTGGATTCACTTGCACATTTATAATCACAAATATCACATGCATATGGTTTTTCTCCAGTGTGTGACATCATGTGACTCTTCAAATACTGTTTATGTGCACATTTATAGTCACACAGATCACATGCATATGGTTTTTCACCAGTATGTAACATCATATGTCTATTCAAAGAGTGTTTATGAGCATATTTATAATCACACATATTACATGCGTATGGTTTTTCACCAGTGTGTGACATCATGTGACTATTCAAATGGTGTTTATGTGCACATTTATAATCACACATATCACATGCATAAGGTTTTTCACCAGTGTGTGTTCGTATGTGTTTCTTCAAATTGGATTCACTTGCACATTTATAATCACAAATATCACATGCATATGGTTTTTCACCAGTGTGTGTTCGTATGTGTTTATTCAAATTGGATTCACTTGCACATTTATAATCACAAATATCACATGCATATGGTTTTTCTCCAGTGTGTGACATCATGTGACTCTTCAAATACTGTTTATGTGCACATTTATAGTCACACAGATCACATGCATATGGTTTTTCACCAGTGTGTGACATCATGTGACTCTTCAAAGACTGTTTACGTGCACATTTATAGTCACACAGATCACATGCATATGGTTTTTCACCAGTGTGGGTTCGTATGTGTCGCTTCAAATGGGTATCTTTTGCACATTTATAATTACACATATTACATGCATATGGTTTTTCAGCAGTGTGTGTCGTCATGTGTAGCTTACAATAGTTTTTGTGTGCCAATTTATAGTCACACATATCACATGCATTTGATTTTACATCAGTGTGTGTTCGTTTGTGTGTCTTCAATTTGGAATTACTTGCATATGTATAATCACACACACTAGTGTGTGACATTATGTGACTCTTCAAAGAGTTTTTATGCGTACAATATACATTTATAGTCACACATATCACTTATATATACATGATTTTACTCTATGTAGTTTCTAAATTTCAGTTTCGATGATGTTTTTAGATAGTCAAAATATATTACATAGTTTATATACAGCTATTCTCCAGTGTGTATTACTTTGAATGTATGGCCACATATATTACATACCTACGTTTATGTGATTTTAAGCAAATGTGTGTGCTTTTCAGATGCTTTACCATGTTATAATTAGTTACAAACTGAAATTTTAATCTAATAATTACAATGTATATGTGTATTTAAACAAGGTGTTTCTTAAATCTGTGATTGTATACATTTAAACAAACACAAGTCTTTATAATCTAAATATCTATATATACCTACATTTATGCTAATTATGTGACACCATTAACTTCTTGACTGTAGCATGTATCATGAATTATTTCTAAAAACAAATTACTGATGTGTTTCCAAAGCAAAATCGACACCAATCTCAATTATGAATGAAAACTTTATCTTGATTATCAACGATATATTGAGAACATTAATTTGACAATGTACTGCTTTATGCATTGATATTCCTAGACAAGAACTGATAAATAATAAAATATGTTATTATAATGCAAAGGTTTAGTATAGGAAAGATAACAGCCCTCCGAACAGAACATGTACTCTCTGACAGCAAACATTTGAGATTAAACCTAGTTATGTCGATAACATACAAAATACCACTATCGGTTGTATTACGGACGATACGAAGAAGTGGTAGGTACTACCTATAAAACGTGAGTGAATGACGCCTGGCTGTTGGTATACAAGTAGGTAGTTACTAATGTCGTTTACAACATCAAATTGGCACACCAAACTGAACTATGACTATCTATGAAGTAGGTATATACTCTTATCTGTGACTGATCCTGATAGCACACACAGCACGCTACATGTTTCACAATAGCATTCTCTCAAAATCGTGTCCTTTCCTTTTCTTATGTTCCACACTCTCTGGCAAACTGTGTCAATGTACAAGTTTCATGATGTATGGCAGCGGCACAATTAATTACACTTGTAACTATATTCCATTAGTGTGAAACAACCCAGATACATATTTTTGGATTAAATTAAAAATATCAAGTAGCCTTTTTGATTTGTGTTGTTACCTGCAACATAGATATTTATAATTTTTTAAGTATGTTACTGAACTAATCAAGTAAGATCATTTAAATAAAACTGGCCAAGTGCGAGTCAGACTTCAGAGGGTTCCGAACTTCCGAACGCCATTTAACGAATATCTAACGAAGTAACCGTTAACTATAAGGTAATTATTATTATTATATATCTGGATGATCGAGTGTTCATACGACTTACTAACTTGTCACTGATTCTAGCTAAATTAAACTCATTACGTACTAAAATAAAAGATATATAAATCAATAATGAACTCTAGTACATGCAATATTACTCAAATAAGTAAACAAATCGACCGAGGCCCACAAATTTAACAAATTAAACGCTTGCGCGTGCAAAATTTTTCTGTGCTGCCATCTGGTTGCGTCGAGGTGAATTAATTTCAAAGGCTATCACACATATCATACACAGGCAGGCCTGTCGCACTCCGCGCTGTAGCTATGAAACTACAAGTACCCTCCGCGCACCCTCTCGGGTCCATGTTCAGTCAGTTAAGTGTCACGCGCGCTCTCGATCGGCCGCGCGCCTTACTTATACCTACCTCATTATTATATTCCTTGCTTACGATATTAACATACAAAAATATTATTCAGTATGTCTAAACGAAGGGCTACAAAGCATTGCGTAGCATACGTTTATAAATACTTATACGTTTTTACATACTCATTTTCAATTGAACGTAGAACATTATTTTCTACCGACTTTTCAAACAGAAGGAGGTTCTTAATTCGTCTTTGTGTGTATGTTACGCGATTACTCCGTCAATTGAGAACCGATTTGAATGTTTTTTTTTAATCGGTAGAGTTCGTTGCCGAGGTGGTAAGTATGACAAATATAAATAACTAATATACAACTAACTAATATAATTAATTAAAATATACTAATATAAATGACAAATATCTAAACTATCTTAATTAAAGTATAACTGTAGTACTTTTATCCTACCTCGACATTAAACATGAATGTAGCACTTTAAATATACTCATTACATAGAACAATGTAAAAATGTAGTTAAAAGTATTCTGTCCTTAAATCTTAATCCTATCCTTAAAGTATTCTGCTACCAATTAAAGGCTTCAATAAGTTATCTTATAACATTCAACCCTATAGGAGAGGCCGCGAGTTGACCGAGTTATTCAGACTCTCGCTGTGCGGACTTACGGAGCATTTCACTGTGCGCAACACGCGGTTCATAGTTACTATTAGTTGATACTGTGACGCAAATTCAAGGTCGCACTCGAGGCGGGAAGCGCATTTTGAACGTTACCGACGTTGTAACTAGGTTTAATATCGCCTTTTTGCTCTCAGGGAGTGCAATTTCTGTACTTGTACTATTCATTATTCTGTGACACAGGTAAGTTATTTGTAGTTGATTGGATTGCAGATTGAACACCGAGCTTTGCTCGGTATTTTTTGCCACTTAAACAGACAAATATGACTCTTCCCGACATCTATTGGCGAATAATAATACTATTTTTTTTAATTGAGAGCAACTAACTACTTTAACCACACAATAACACTAAAGCTACTTCTACTCGCCAATACATGTCGGGAGGAGTCATATTTTAAGTTGATTATTGAAAACACGAATACACAACAACATTTCTGAAAATGAATCCTAGCTAGATCGATTTATCGCCCCCGAAATCCAGTTTACTAAATTTAACCGTTGAAGCAGTTTCCGAGATTCAGATTCAGATTCCGATATTAAGGTAAACACGATAGCGCCATCTATGAATCTTCATAGATGGCGCTATCGTATCGTAAACATGTTTTCTTGTTTCAAATTCTTTAATATTTTACTTTGTTCTGTTCTTAGTATTTGTTGTTATAGCGGCAACAGAAATACATCATCTGTGATAATTTCAACCGTCTAACTATCACGGTTCATGAGATACAGCCTGGTGACAGACGGACAGACAGAAAGACAGACAGACAGACAGACAGACGGACAGACAGACGGACAGCGGAGTTTCAGTAATAGGGTTCCGTTGGTACCCTTCGGGTTCGGAACCTTAAAAACTTAAAGAACCGACTTCAAATGTCGCGCGCTATTATCAATTTTCAGTACTAAGTTTGAGATGTTTATCTCCATATCTGTGGAGATACTTATCAGTTCTGGATAAAATTGATGACCGTTAATGTCCCATATTATGCGATTTCTCAAGGGAATCATGTAGTCATGTAGTAAAATAACATAATAAAGTGGATTTACTATAACAAACTTATTATTTGCAGTTGGTGTAATAACCGTGTCTAGGCATCGAACTGCAAAGTTAAGTTTGTCCTTTATCACCTAGTTTGACAAGTTTGTTCAAAAGCCTCAGTACGTGAATCCAACTCGCACTTGGCCAGTTTTGTTTAAAATACTTTTGTTTAAAATGTTCTCTCTCATCTCTGTACATTTGTAGGCAAGTTCCACATTGTTTGGTCTAGTCCCGCATAATAAGAGTTAGCATTTAGCAACCCTATATAGAGGGTACTGCAATAACGGGAGCCTTGAATCTCTCTTGAAGTAACCGGGAGACTTTCCATCGCTCCCAAATTTTATACTTACCAAATACTTAATTCAATAGTATAAGTATTGGCACGAAACTCTAGCGCTGACCCGTTACTGTGCAGAAGTAAAAAAAACTGGCCAAGTGCGAGTCAGACTTTTGTCCCACACACGGAGCGTCCCAATCGCCATCTAACGAACTTCTAACGCCACCTTAGTGAACGTTAACACAATAAGGTAAACAATCTGGCGCTATAGTACAAAACACGTTTTTTGTATGGGGACCCCCTTTAATTTTTAACTTTGTTCTGTTCTTAGTATTTGTTGTTATAGCGACAATAAAAATACATCATCTGTGAAAATATCAATCATCGAACTATCACGGTTCATGAGATACAGCCTGGAGACAGACGGACAGATAGACAGACAGACAGCGGAGTCTCAGTAATAGGGTTCCGTTGGTACCCTTTGGGTTCGTTATATAACCATGAAAATTAGGTATCACAGGGCGCGCATATCCCCTCCACACCTACGCTCAGCGCTTAACTTATGTGCCGTTACCTATAAGAAGACACATGAAATGATATCAAACACTAGCCTTGCCTGTAGCTTACCTTGCCATACATGATACAAGTACTTAAACAAGCAAGTAGGTCCAGTATATATTATTATGTTACTCTTTGAAGTAGGTATCAAGGTATCGAGTCGAGAATTGTTTGTTTCTTAGTTTACAGCTTCTTTGGTTTGTTGTCACAATTCTGCCAATGTCCGTTCATGCTAGTTTCATAAAGCATGTGGAGAGTGTGTCGGTAAATTAAGAATATGGTCGGTGTTCAGGAGTGAGAATCGACCACAATTTTACACACCATGATGATTCAATCTTAAACAAAAGACAACACAAACAATATATACAAAATATGTCACAGTACACATAAAATAAAAATAATTACATAAATGTTGCTAATTATTTTACAATAACAGCCGATATATTTTACAATCTTTACAGGCCTTTACTCGAAAAGAGGTCCTTAATAGAGAAATAACTAAACCTACATGATTTATTAAGAATATTGCCCGTTTGCACTAAACTGCAGATAAGATCATCCTAGTAAAGTTACAACTTATCGTAAGAACAGCCTATCTGGAAATCATAGAGTATAATAACTGTCCATGGAAATAAGGTTTGCATTGGTTTGCACTTACAGTCCTTCCCTAACCGTGTCGTAATTTAGGCATTGCCTAGTTAGGTGAACGTTTGAACGAATGAAACCACAGATATCTATAAATGTAACACAAATAAGTATTAAACCTCTTTGATTTTCACCTTTACGCGCATTGGCGGGAAAGTGATATTTTAATTTTTGGCTTATTAATGTTCGTTTATAGTGCCGTCTATGGCGGTTCAATAATAATATTGTATAGGAATATAATAAATATATAATAGGGTATGACTTGGCCTAGACTATGACTTCAAGTTGACCTAAAATGTTACTTTGACCCATCTTTATGACTTGAACTCACAAAAACTTGAAGAATTTTAATACTTGACACTGGTTAAATACACTAATCGTGTGGAGCCATAGTGAAACTAGAAAAAAAATCCAATCCAATGTTAAACGGAATTTTACAATATGTAAACAACTATTACGTAAGCAAATCGAACTAAATTGAATTGGAATTTTAAAATAGAAAATTTTGAATGAAAAAGAACCCTCAGCTTCACGACGGAGGAAAAATTAATATTTGCGCGCGAGGCAACTAAGAAAAGGAACATACATAAACAAATAAATTATTATTATAAAATATTTTTAAAAACAAGCTTTTATCTGGGACAATGAACTAATTTTAATTAAAAATAAATTCTAGTAAGTATTTGGCGTGTAGGTACTTACCTATATTCTTAAAAGCTTGAAGCACTACCTGTTTTTCAGGCAAGGTAATTACTATACTTCAGTGCCATTTTACATTTTGTTTTTTTAACATTTTAGTTCATTGTCCCAGATAAAAGCAGTTTAAAAAAATATGTTTTACTTATAATTTATTTTTAACTTTTTAGTATGTAGGTATAGATACCGACCTACTACCTAAGTTCTTCAGAGAAGGCGTGATGTTTTAAAATATTCCACTGATATTTGATGTGATTATGGGTAAAGTGCTTTTCAAGGAAAATCAATTGACTCGGTGGGGCTATGTTGCTTTATAACAAAAATGCCATGGCCACCTTACATCTCCATCATCAGATCCTGGATATCGTTTAAGTGTAAAGTGCTCCTCAAGACGAATCATTTAAGCCCAAATTCGCTAGCGTTACGTTATCACAGAGATGCCGTGGTGGCCACCTTCCAGCTTCATCATCAGTCGCTAAATATCATCTAGGTGTAAAGTTCTCGTTAAGACTAATGAATCGAGCCTGTTTAGGCTCGATTGATTAGTCTTAACTGAAGAACTCAGTAGAGTTACTTTGATTTATCACAGAGATGCCGTGGCCACCTTCCAGTTTCATCAGACCCTGGATATCACCTAAGTGAAAATTTCTCTTCAAGACGAATCAATCGAGCCCAAACTCGGTAGGGTTATGTTGATTTATCACAGAGATGCCGTGGCCACCTTCCAGCTTCATCATCAGACCCTGGATATCATCTAGGCGTAAAGTTCTCTTCAAGACAAATCAATTGAGCCCAAACTCGGTGGTGTTATGTTGTTTTATCACAGAGATGCCGTGGCCACCTTTCGTATCCATCATCAGACCAGCTCCATGGTACCATATCATTGTATTGTCGCCGAAGATACATAAGTACACCAAATTTGAGTCCAATCAGACATCGGGAAGTGGGTCTAATTTAGCTTCCAAGATTCCACCCGAACATACATATATACATTGCAAGTTAAATAGAAGCTTGTAAAATCAGTATGAATACCCTGGTTTAGTAAGCTAGTAGGATACAGGGTTTGTATCAATCCATAGTACAAATATGGAGGAATACGCAGCAGCTACAATAACCTAACAAGCAGGCAGTGCAGTTTCCAGTTGGATCCAGAGACCTCATTGCAAGAGCTACAAACCGCCGTTTGACTTCTAAACGGACCTTCTTCCGAAACGGAAAATTAAACAATTTTGTTAAAAATTAAAACAATTTGTTCCAGACGCACACAGCAAAAGTGGCGACAACATTTGTGTACGTATTAAAATCTGAATAACTTTGTTAAGGAAAGTTCTGTTGATTATTATAAGTAAAATAAATGTCTTTAACTGTGTTTACTGTCGTTTTTTTACCTGCTAGAGCCATTAACATCATCTTTAATTCCAAACATATGAAACCTAATATAATACCTAAATATGTAAGCCATATTTAGGTATTATATTAGATTTCATACATATATACATTCATGATCATTTTCTATTAGTGAACGTGATGGTGTGATTGTTGCAGGCGACCTGCTTCGCCTGTAACAACCACGACGATGCAGGCAGAGTGAAACATATTGATCCGTAGTTTGATAAAGAATATTTATTTATATAATAAAAACTAAAACAACCGACTTCAATGCCCCGCGAGTCAATTTCAGTAGCAAGTTTGAGACGTTTATCGTTATATCTCTGGAGATACTTATCAGATCTCGATTAAATTGCAATGGGACCACCTCGTAAACGTACTCTACCAATTACAAAACGAATCCTTTCAATTCGAATCGGTTCACAATTGACGGAATAATCGCGTAACATACACACATTAAAAAAACAGACTAATTGAGAACCTCCTTCTTTTTGGAATTCGGTTGAAAATAATATATACTGTCTATATAAACCTAAAGATACATCATTGACGTTGTTTCGCACACAAATACACCATGCTAACACGTTTTTATTTATCTGGAAACCTCTGCTCTGACAGTTATTATATCTCATACTCGTTTCATAATAGACGACAGTGACAAAATTTCGTTTCTATTACGTAGGTACTTCTGTTCTTCTATTATAGGTTCTTCCCTTTGACTCACAGCCTTAATAAGATGGCTAGACTGACCAATCCTCTCTAAATGTGCGGTCCACGTATCAACTTCAGTGTAAGCTTTAATGATCCCATGTGCATCTTTTGGTGAGGTTTCTTGGTACACAAGCGGCCGCGCCAGCTTTCGGTAGCTCAGTTAGTTAGGTTATTAAAGTAATAACGTCACAAAACAGCTTCATCTTCATTATTAAATTGATGGTGAAGCGTTTCCGTAGACTTCCAAACACAGCAAACGTTACTGCATCTGCGATATATGTATACGATACGATACTGCAATACATATATCATGATGATATTCATAAGGGCTTGGCTTCTTTGGCATTTATTATAAACTCGTCGTCATTATCAAAGGGGCTTGGGTATATGCCTGGTCTTCAAACGGCGTCTGTAGTGTCTGTGAGCGTTTTTCCGATTGGTTTTTATATATATTAAATTATTTTTGATTAAATTTATATATTTTTCTCTCATTATTTTCTTCTTCTTCTTCTTCTTCTTCTTATGGCTTTTAAACGCTGCTTGGCGTTTTTCTGCCAGTGTCAAAAGTATGGCCAGTGTACAGTATATTTACAAGAAAAAAAAACCGACAAAAGAAAGAAAGAAAGAAAAAATAAATATGATCTTAAAACTTATAATTGCTTAGAAACATTGCATTTAAAATAGAAATTTATAAGCGAATATTATTACATTTAATAAAATTACTTAAGATATATACAAATGGAGTAAATACATATGAAAGGAGATATTTTATATTAAAGGGACGAGGAATTTTGGGGCTTATGGCATCATATAGGGAGAAAGATAATTTTGGACAACAGAAAAATATATGATCTAGAGTTCCTTCATCTAAACCACACTCACAGCGAGAATGGTCTCTGACCCTAATTTTGGCAAGAAAAACTGGAGAACAAACGTGACCAAGACGCAAACGAATGATGGTAGAGGAAACCCATTTATTAGCTTTTTTAAATTTAAAAAACCATGGCTTTATTGGGATTTCAGGTTGAATTTCACCGTAATATCTGCCTTTGATAATTCTAGTCCTGCTCCAAATTATTGACCACTTGTCATAGAGAAGTTTTTTAGCTAAAGAACGGAGGTCTTTGGAAAACAATTTAGAATAAGTGTCCAGGCCCATTTCAACGGCCTGCTTTGCATACATATCAGCACATTCATTACCTTCTATACCACAATGACCTGGAATCCAGGCAAGAGCTACCTCAATTCCAGAAGTGTGGCATTTATAAAGAATTTCTTTTATTTTTAGGTTTGTGTGTAATAAATCTTTAGAACGGAATGGAAACTTATCAATGTCTTGCATACAGCTAAGGGAATCAGAAAAGATGATAGATTTATTTAATTTATGAGACTCTACATATTTAATTGCTTCTAGAAGAGCCACTGATTCACCAGAATAAACGGACGTATAAGAAGGGCATTTATAACTTAGAACTATTCTATATTTGGGGATCCAAACTGCAGAACCTACTGAACCACTATCAGTTAATTTAGACGCATCTGTAAAAATAGGCATCCAATTGGCCCATTGACGGTTCAAGGTATCATGAAAAATTTTATCAGCACCCGGAGAATCTTTATCTATACCAAAATTAAATAAAATGTTCGGTCTATATATCAAACAATCATAGGGAACACTAAAAAGAGGGTGAATAGGAAATGTAAATAATGAGGAGGGCATATTAGAAAGTTTATCAAAAGAATTCATAAGACAAGATGGATCTTTATGTCGCCAGTAATCCGAAGTACGATTAAGTATAGAAAGAGAATGAAGCTTATTTAATAATGGATGAAATGAAAATTGAGCTGCTTGAAAGAAAAAACGATCACTCAAATATTGTCTACGAAGAAATAAAGGAGGATCAACACATTCCACTTGAAGCGCATTTATAGGAGATGATTTCATGGCTCCTGATATGATACGAAGACATTTATATTGAATAGAATCAAGAGATCTCATTGAAATTTTACTACAAGGTTCTAAAAGAAATGAAGCATAATCAAAATGGCTTCTGATGATAGCATTGTATAATAGTTTTTGACTGAAGGGATGAGAACCCCACCACACCCCAGACAAAGCACGAAGGATGTTAACATTCTTTTCACACTTATTTTTTATGAAATTGATGTGAGGAGAGCCTGATAACTTCGAGTCTAAAATAAGACCTAAAAATTTTGCTTGATTACTAACAGCAAGACAATCATCACCAATACAAATTTGAATGTCCGGGATGGATCTCTGTCTAGAGAACACAACAACATTGCTTTTATCTGAAGCTAAAGATAAGCCATGATTGCTTAACCAGTCACTGAGATATCTTAGAGCTAAATTAAGACGTGATACTGTATCCAACATAGAGTCTGATGAGTAATAAAGAGCTATATCATCAGCATATTCAAGAATATCACAAAACGAATCTACACTTAGATGTAGATCAAAAGTATACAGATTATATAATAAAGGACTTAAAACGGATCCTTGGGGAAGACCCTTCCAGATTAATCTTGGAGAAGAAACATAATTCTGGAACCTTACAGAAATAAGCCTACCGATTAAAAGACTAAATATAACATGAGTCATCCTAGCTGGCAAATTAAGCTGAATCATTTTTTATCTAAGAGTATGGAGCAGAACATTGTCGTAAGCCCCTGTAATATCCAAAAAGACTCCAATCAAATTTTCCTTTCTAGAGAAAGCAAGGCGAATATCTGATGTAAATATATTAAGACTATGGATAGTACCAAAACCTTTCCTAAATCCATATTGTGATTTGGATAGGATTCCTCGATGCTCCAACAACCACTCAAGCCTGTTTTTGAGAAGATTTTCAAATATTTTTATCATAACTGATGATAAAGCTATTGGTCTATAAGACAAAGGATTTTTGGAGTCTTTGCCTGGTTTTAAAATTGGAATAATTAATTGATGTTTCCAGACATCAGGAAAATCACATTTTTCATATATTTTGTTCAGGATACTCAAAAGATATTCTTTGGTGAAAGTGGATGACCGACATATAAATGAATATGGAATTCCATCTAATCCTGGAGCAGAGTCTTTAAGATGCGATAGTGCAGCACAAAGCTCATCATAAGAAAAAGGACCATCCATAGATGTAAAAGAAAGATTGTTAGGAAGAGAAGGTATCAGCTCTTTGGAAGGAACAAATGAAGGAGCTAATTTGTCAATAAATCCTTCTAACCAAGAAGAATCATTAGAAGTAATGGGACGAGAATCATTTCTAGAGTATCGAAACGCTTTGATTTTTCTCCAAACGAGAGAAGGAGGAGATCGTGGAGACAGACTTTCACAGAATTGAATCCAAGATGCTTTTTTTTTCTTTGATAATAATCTTAAAGACCTTGCTAGAACTTTTTTGAACAGAATGAAATTTTCTAAGTTAATATTTGCATTAAAATATTTCTCAGCCTCATTGCGTTCCAATCAGCATTAGCAAGTCTGTATTTTAAAAGAGGAGGTAAGGGAGGCGGAACTGAACTTAGAGAGGAGTTCGAAATTATAATAGGGAAATGATCACTTCCATGAGAGTTTGGAAGAACGGACCAAAACAGTTGAGATGTCAGAGAAGGAGAAGAAAATGACAGGTCCACCACACTATGATTTTGAAGTGGCGAAGTAACTCGAGTAGGGGAGCCATCATTAAGAAGGCATAAATTATAATCATCCATGAGATCAATGAGATTCGAAGAAAATGAGTCTGAAACATGACAGCCCCACATAGTATTGTGACAGTTAAAATCACCAAGTATAATTACAGGAGGAGGGATCGCAGAAAAAATCGGAGAAAGTTCTGCAATAATAGAAGAATTAGGGTGAGGAATGTAAATAGACAGAAAAGAAATATTTAAGCATCTCACAGCAACAGCATTAATGCTACTACTATGAGGTGGAAGAGGGAGAAGAGAATATGAAAAGTTTTTTTTAACAAGTAGGGCGCAACCCGCCCACCCGTCGTCACGGTCATCCCTGAAACATACGTATCCAGGCAGGCGAAAAATCGAGCCTGGGTTAAACCATGTCTCAGCGATTGCCGCAACGACGGGTTTATACTTATTTAACAAATAAATCAGTTCAGACTTTCTGAGACGAGCACTTCTGACATTCCATTGAAGGAACCGATCCATTTTTAAAATTTGTTATTGAAGAGATTTTTTGCAGTATCTGCAGGATATTGTTCGGTAGGGCATCATCAAATTTGGATATCATATTTAGTAAAGTATAAGACATCAACTCAAGAAGGTTGTCAGAAGGAGAAGATGAACAACCTTCCGAGCTGAGACAACAACCATTGGTCATTGAAGGAGAGGGAGAAGCAATTATGGCATCATGAGCAGCTTTGTCATATGATTTGCCTAGAGCTGGGGAAGGGCGGCGAGGAGTAACCACTGTTTTTTTATAAGAAGTTGAAGCATCATTATTATAAAGCTGAGATTGAACTCTATCGGAGCATGGAGTAGAATTTGACTTAACCATTTCCGCATATAAGCGTCGATGTGTAGTGGGTATTCGGGCAGCTGCCTCATTATAAGAGATGTTTTCCTCCGATACCAAGGACTTGATTAACTTTTGTCTGCCATGCTCAGGGCATTTTTTGTCAGTTGCAAAGTGCCTCCCAGAGCAAAAAATACATGTAGCTTCATCCACTACTACAGAGCACGAAGAGCCATTATGAGGTTGAGTACATCTAAAACACCGTAATTTAGAACGACAAGCAGTTTGAATATGTCCGAATCTGCAACAAGCTAGGCATTGGATAGACGGAAGTTGATATGTCTCAACTGATATTGCTGCATTGAAGCAGTATAGTTTTTTGGGGAGAAGTCTACCCTTAACTGTGATTGACACTGTCTGGGAGGGGACCCAAAGAGGTTTACTGTCCACAAACGTTTTTCGATTAAGTCTCCGCACTTTTAGAATAGGCCCACATCCAGGAGGGCAACTTAGAGCTTCTATTAATTCCTCCATAGACCACTCTACTGGAATGCCCTTTATAATTCCTGATCTGGTAATTTGAAAAACCGGAATTTTAGCTTCAAACTTGTTAGTCTCTAAAATTGGGTTGTCTAGAAAGACGTTTGCATCTTTAGGGGAGTTAAACTCAATTGACGCTTTGTTACGGCCAATGGACTTAATGCCATCACTGGCGATCCCGCAAACTTTATTTTTGAATAGGAATTGAGCTAGTTTAAGAAGCCTCATGGATGAACCTGAGGCAGGGTCAGAGACCATCTTCGCTACATGGACGACATACGGGCCTAAGTCCGTCTCATCGAACCGAATATCTTTAGTGAGTTTAAATTCAGGAACTGTGTATACATGTTGAGTAGAAGACGCTGGGTTAATAGATGTTTTTTTTGGGATATTGCTATCTTCCAATATATGGTCACGGGATCTTTTCCTACTATTGTCGGAAGAAGGAGTAATCATGGGGGAATCCGGGGGCTCATCGGGAGGATCACTCCACAAATCTGAGCTAGTGCTCATTTTTCCGAGGAAAAATGAGAAAATCTAAGCAAACATTCAATATGATTTTTTTTTTTTTACCCTAAAACAAATAAATGATTCTAAGGCAATTATCAAATAAAAATTTTGAGATTTGATTTTATTACTGACACTAACCAAAACTTGTAAGGTGCAGATCCAGAATATTTCCAGTTATTTCAAAGCCATAAAATTATTCTCCAACAGTTTTAATTTTCAAGAAATTATTTTTTCAACAGCCATCCGACATTTTTTCCACAATCATTATTTTTATTTTTATTTTCTCATTATTTTGTTTGTAATTTTTGTAATGACATTTGTTTTGACATTGTCAGAACAAAATGACCCGCAGATAACCAAAAATACGACTTAAGCTGTTCCTAAGCTCTAGTCTCTTCCTAATCGGGCTCATAACTTTAGGACCCTCCTAAGCGCATTTAGGAATGACCTAAGGTTAGTGCAAGCGAATTTTTCACTAGGAGTTGCCTAAATTAGTTAGGCAAGAACTTAGGAAGTTCTTAAGTTTAGTGCAAACGGGCATTATGCCCGTTTGCACTAACTGTTTTATTGTAATTAAGGATAAATAAATGGCTTATAAATAAATAAATAAAAATATTTGACAATCTAATCTTATTTATTTTAACAAATTTACATAACAGAGAGTTAACTAGAGATGAGAAAGTTAGAGATGGGAGATTTTTAAATGTAGTTGGATGAGGGATACTAGGGAGGTAGGAAATTGTGTTAGGAGCAATGAAGTCTAGGACAGTTAAAACATATATATTCACGCTCCCTTCCTTCCGACCACACTCACACATTGAGTGATCCCTGATCCTTAGTTTGGCTAAATAATTGATTTTCAAAGCGGGGGAAGCGCCTTACTAGGGAGGCGTGAAGACATCTACAGGGGGGCGTGGCTTCTAACGGCGTCCAAGCTTTCAAAATGTTCTTACATTTTTGATGGTTAAAAACTATTGGAATTGATTCTGAACAAACTACTTTCAGGTTTCGCATCAAGTAGGAATAACCTTGTATATTATCATCATCATCATAATCAGCCGGTATCAGTCCACTGCTGGACATAGGCCTCTCCCAAGTCATGCCACTGAGCCCGATCTTCGGCTCTTTGTTTCCAGTCACTGCCCACCGCCTTGCGAATGTCGTCGCTCCACCTGGTCACAGGGCGTCCTACGCTACGTTTACCGATTCGCAGTCTCCACTCTAGAACCAGTCTACCCCAACGGTTATCGGTCTTACGGCAGATATGACCAGCCCACTGCCACTTCAGCTTGCTAATCCGATGAGCTATGTCGATCACTTTAGTTCTCTGGCGAATTACTTCGTTCCGGATTCGATCCCGCAGAGAAACACCAAGCATAGCTCTTTCCATAGCTCGCTGAGCGACTTTAAATTGGTGGACCAGTCGAACCGTGAGTGTCCACGTCTCGGCTCCGTATGTCAAGACGGGTAGGATGCACTGATTAAAGACTTTTGTCTTTAGGCACTGTGGTATATGCGACGAGAAGCCCAGCTCAATTCTTCTCTGGATTTCCTTTTCGAAGTTATGTTTGCCTAGTTGAAGCGTCTGCCCTAGGTAAACATACTTAGTGACAACTTCGAGTGAGATTCCATCTACGGCAATCGGTTCCGGAACAACGTGCTCGTTGTACATGATTTTGGTTTTGTCCAAATTCATCCGGAGACCGATGCGACGAGAAGAATCAGCTAGGCCATTCAACATCCTCTGTAAGTCCTGCAGCGTCTCTGCCGTTGATGTTGATGCCACAATTTTTCCAGTGCAGCGTCTTAAACATATCCTCCAAGGCGTTAGTGAACAGTTTCGGGGATATGACGTCCCCCTGTCTCACTCCTCGACGCAGGTGGATATAATTAGTACGCTGGTTCTGTACTTGTACACTCATCGTTGCGGCATTATACAGACATCTCATCACTTCGATATATCGCCAGTCGACTTGGCAACGCTGCAAGGACTCCAGAACAGACCAGGTTTCGATTGAGTCGAAGGCCTTCTCATAGTCCACAAACGCTAAGCACAAGGGCCAATTGTACTCTTCGGTCTTCTGTACAATCTGCCGCACTGTGTGGATGTGGTCCATGGTGCCGTAACCGCTTCGAAATCCGGCCTGTTCCGGAAGTTGGAACTCGTCGAGTCCTCGCGCAAGACGGTTCGTGATGACCCTTGAAAACAGTTTGTAGACATGGTTCAGAAGCGAAATCGGGCGGTAGTTTTTCAAGAGGGTTTTGTCTCCTTTTTTGAAAAACAAAACCACCATGCTCCTGTTCCATGCCTGTGGAGTTCTCCCAGTGAAGAGAACAGAATTGAAGAGCTGTTGCAGCTGGCTTACAGCTGGGGCTCTTCCAGCTTTTAGAAGCTCCGTTGTGATTCCGTCTTCACCTGGGGCCTTTCCATTTTTGAGCTGTTTACGGGCCATCACGATCTCATCTCGACTGACTTCGGGCAGGTCTTCTGTGAAGTGGCGGGTCAAGGTGGCTCTACAATCCTCAGTATCGGGTACGGGCCTTGAAGCATGCGATGCATAGAGCTTGCCGTAGAAGTCTTCAACTTCTGACATAATCTCCGACTTGGATGCGACGACGTTCCCCGATGATGTTGTCAGCTTTGTGAGGTGGTTTCTACCCAGAGGCTGGGCGAACACTTTCGACCCCCGATTCTGCTCAATTGATTCTTTAATCAAGAGCGTGTTAGAGGGTCGGAGGTCTTGTCGTACCAGCTTCTTAATGGTTTTGTTGCGCACCTGATTAATTGACAAAAATGACAAAGGGTCTGTTCGTCTCTCTTCCATTAGTCGAAGTGTTTCTGCCGATAGTTTGGACTTTTTGCCAGTACGCTTGCTCTCGCAAAACTTCGTCCCTTCATCCCTGAGGATTTCCACCACTTCTTCGAGTTTCTGGTCTACGTCATCTGTGGTTTCCAAGGCAGCGAATCGATTTTCCAATTTTAATTGGAATGTTTCGTATCCAACAACGGTTTGGAGTAGGTTCGGTCGGAGCGTAGACTTCATCAATCGGGATCTTTCGGCTTTGAAGTCGATATCCAGAGTGCCTCGTACATGTCGGTGATCACTTCCAGTATTGAACCTACTGATCACTGAGACGTCTCTGAATATGCGCCGTTTGTCCGTAATGATGAAGTCAATCTCATTTTTAGTCAGTGTTGGGGCTTTGCCATGACCACTTCCTTTGGGGCTGTTTCTTGAAGAACGAGTTCATCAAGAAAAGCCCCTCTTTCTCGAGAAAGTTGACAAGCATTTGCCCCCTGTGATTCCTACTGCCAAATCCGTGTGGTCCTATTGTCCATTCACTGCAGGTCTGTACTCCCACTTTGGCGTTAAAGTCTCCCATGACAACGTTGTAGTGAGCCTTAGAGGTGGTATGTAAAGCTCTAGAGAAGTCTTCATACATGCTCTCCACCTCTTCGTCCAAGTGTGTCGAGGTCGGTGCGTAAACCTGGATAACCTTGAGGCTGTACCTCTCGGTTAACCTGATTATAAGTTACGCTACCCTGGTCGACACACTGGAGATTTCTACAACGTTGTCACTGAGAACCTTGTTGACTAGAAACCCGACGCCGCCTTGGGATGGCTGGTCTCCTTCTCTGTAATACATAAGATGGCCCGATTCTAGAGTTATGGTGTCCTCTCCCTGTCTTCGGACTTCACATAACCCCAGAATGTGCCATCTTATGTGTTTCAGCTCCTCCTCTAGCTGCGCCAGATGATCGTCCAGCCGAATCATGCGTCCATTGTACGTTGCGAGGGTCAGTTTGTTCTGGCGGCCTACCGTAACCTGGGGATTCTTAGCACCCCCTGCCCAGCCGTTACCGTGAGCGCCGCCGTGGTCAGGAATAGCAGGTCGGCCGGGAACTGGGGGCCGCGGCTTAATGTGACTTTCCATTTTGGTTTCATCCCTTGGGAGGGATATGCCCTAATCGCCATGCTGGGCAGGCGTGTTGGCGATCGCAGGACGTAGCTTCTCGCACCGGTGACGCTGCTGCCCGTCACCGGCCTGTAGAATTTGGCTACGCCATAGATATGAAATGGTTATACCGCCATTTGTCGGTCGCCAGAGCCCCGTTCGTTGGTCAGCAGGATGCACCACGGGCAGGTGAGGTTGGCTGGGAGCACTTAGATGGTATGTGTGCTCCCTTACATCCCTGTGCTCCCTTACATCTAAAGGCGCGGGTAGGTAGGGCTACCTATCGCCTTTGTTAGGACGAGGTCTGAGGTCGCGTCGAAATAAAACGATGGTTGTTGCACTATCAGATGTTCTTATTATAAAATAGAATGTTAGCAAAGAGAATATAACCACTATTTTAGTTGCTGTCTATGTGTAATAATTCTGGCGGTTAACTCCCTTATAAAAACATATTTCGTTCTCACGTCAACGTCACTTTGATGTGGGAACGCGCGCTGTCGTTTTATGACATTGCGCTTCGCACATCAGAGGCATTTTGCCACCCGAATGGTTGTGCAAAACGCCACACCACCCCCCTACGGAGAAGGAGAATCCGTGGAAAAAGAAAAAATAAATAAAAAATCAAAGGTCAAAAGGTTTGCAAAAATGAACTTTACGACCTGACCGGGTAGTGTATTGTGGTGAATGTGAGGAAGGAGCAGCGGGAGAAGATGAAGAGGATCCAGAATGAGGAGAGAGAACTCTAGAAGGATGTGATGATGACACTGGTTGATGTGCAGGAAGAGACGGCGTCGATACTGGATCAACAGGACTCGGCTGTTCGATGAACGCTGGCTTGAGCCTGTCGATACTGACAGTCACCTGTCTGCCTTTTACATCGATCGAGAATGTCTTTCCGTCCTCAGATTGAGATATCACTCGATGAGGGCCAGAATAGGGTGGCTGCAAAGACCGACGAACAGTATCATCCCTCAGCATGACGTGAGATGCAGTGGATAGGTTTTTAAAAATAAAAACCGAAGGCTTAGAATGATGAGAAGCCGAAGTGGGTCGCAATTTGGACATATATTGCCTTAACTTGACGACAAAATCCGAAGGCTCCTCATAGCCAGTAGCTTCGGGAGAAACAGTTAAAAGTTCCCCTGGGAGCGCTAATGTCTCACCATACAGCATTTCTGCTACGGTTGATTTTATATCCTCTTTAAATGCAGAGCGCATGCCTAACAAAACAAGAGGCAAGGCACTCGACCAGGAACTGTCATGACATATCAGGGACGCTTTTAACTGCCGATGCATGCGCTCAACGAGCCCATTAGCGCAAGGGTGATAGCTGGTGGTACGAATACGTTTGGCACCAAACAGATCGGTAAGGCGTCTGAAAAGGTCAGATTCGAACTGCCGTCCCTGATCAGTCGTGATGACCGCAGGGACGCCGAATCGAGCTATCCAGCCATCCACAAAGGTCTTGGCTACTTCCTCTGCCGTTATCCCACTCATAGGCCACGCTTCGGGCCACCTAGTGTAACGGTCAACAGCAGTGAGGCAGTATTGAAAACCAGAGGAAGAAGGCATAGGTCCGATAATGTCTATGTGGACATGCTTGAGCCGAGATGTGGGACTGGAGATATGTCCAAGCGGAGACTGAGTATGCCGAGTCACTTTGCTTCGCTGACAAGCTATGCAAGTTTGGCACCAGCGACGGCAATCCTTGGCAATACCTGGCCAAACGAAACGGTCAGAGACCAGACGAACAGTCGCCTTGGTACCTGGGTGACTCAGGTTATGCAGTTTGTCAAAAATACTTTTCCGCATAGGTTCCGGTACAAATGGTCGCGGTCGTCCTGTGGAAGTATCGCAGACCAAAGTTGTGTTAGTGCCGGGAACAACGATGTTCTCTAATTTTAGAGAAGAATCTTTATCGTTGCGATACTTTTTCAACTCGTCGTCGAGTTGTTGGCAAGAAGCAAGTGCAGAGTGATCTGCTTCGATACTAATGGCTTCGATGCGGGACATAGCGTCTGCTACCGTATTATCAACCCCTTTTACGTGGACAATGTCCGTGGTAAATTGGGAGATAAACGAGAGTTGATTTAGTTGGACCGGTGGAAGCCTCTCGCGACGCTGCGAGAAAGCGTAAATGATCGGCTTGTGGTCCGTGTAAATTGTGACTTGCTGCGCAACCAGAAAATGGCGATAATGCTGCACACTCTCGTAAATCGCAAGGAGTTCCCTGTAATATGCTGGCCATTCGGACTGTCGGGGCTTCAGCTTTTTGCTGAAGAAACCCAAAGGTTCCCAAGCATCACCAACTTTCTGCTGAAGGCAGGCACCAACGTGCGAGTTCGAAGCGTCGGTGAAGAGCCCCAGCTCAGAATTCGGCAATGGGTGAGCCAGAAGAGCAGCGGATGACAGGCTGTCTTTACAAGCCATAAAACTCTCTTCAAGTTCAGGCGTCCAAGAAACCGGTGTGGAACCTTTGCCTTGGGAAGCCACTATCGCATCGACCAGCGGTGCTTGCAACTCTGCAGCGTTTCGCAAAAAACGTCGATAGTAGTTGACCATTCCAAGAAAACGGCGGAGTCCCTGAACGGTCTTGGGCAAGGGAAAATCCTTGAGAGCCTGAATGCGCTCAGTTGGTGGCCGCGTTCCTTCAGAGGAAATGCGGTTCCCGAGGAAAGTTACCTCAGGAGCACCAAACACGCACTTTGCAGGATTGATGACAATGCCGTAATCTTCAAGTCGCTTGAAGAGTATACGGAGGTGCTCAGCGTGCCGAGTGGCGTCGCGAGAGTACACTAAAATGTCATCAACGTAGGCAAAGCAGAAGTCCAGACCCTGTACAACTTCATCCATGAACCGTTGGAAAGTTTGGCCTGCGTTGCGCAAACCAAAGGTCATGTAGTTGAATTCGTACAGGCCAAAGGGGGTGATGATGGCCGTTTTACATATGTCCTCAGGCGCAACGGGAATCTGCTGGTATGCCTTGACGAGATCGATTGTACTAAATATAGTACAACCAGCTATGTTATGACCAACATTACCAATATAGCGGACTGGGTATCTATCGGGCACTGTGCGTGCATTCAGTGCGCGATAGTCACCGCAAGGTCGCCAGGTGCCGTCTCTTTTAGGTACCATGTGAAGGGGCGAGGACCATGGACTTTTTGAAGGTCTTGCTGTTCCACACTGGACCATGTCATCAAAAACCTTTTTAGTCTCCTGAAGTTTTTGAGGAGCCAGGCGCCTAGGACGACAAGAGACGGGGGCACCTTCAGTAGTCAGGATGTGATGGACGGTGTTATGCTTCGGCTCCCGAATGAGTCCTGGTGGCTTTGTGATTGACGGAAATTCCACAAGAAGCGCACCAAATCCGGACGATGGAGCAGAAACAACTTTAACACTGGTCTGATCTAGTGTTGCAACGGCAGCGATACATGTCAACCCAGTACTGCTATCGACGAGCCTTTTATTGGCACAATCTGGCATAAGCCGATAGTGTGCCAGAAAGTCAGAACCGATAATGGCGGTGTTGACGTCAGCGACGATAAACTGCCACTGAAAGGCGCGTCGCAGACCCAGATTGAGCGTCATTTGTATGTGGCCAAAGGTGCGAATCTCACTACCATTGGCAGCAGCCAGTATGTAGTTTGACCGCGTTGGCTTATTCGCTAGCCATTGGTACGGATAGCAGGAGAGGTCCGAACCTGTGTCTATTAAAAACCGGCGTTTCGAAACGCTTTCGGTGACAAATAATCGGCGACTCTCCGAATAGCAGTCAGTGGTCGCCGCTAATGACTGCTGTTTGAGTTTTCCGACGGCGGGGACGTCCAAGTGCATGGTTTTACACATTTAACCGCTTTAGTACCAAACCTCCTATGGTAAAAACAAAGTTTGGATTTACCAGCGGACTGTGAGCGATCACGCTGGTTTGAGTTACTCCTTGACCTATCCCTACTCCGGTCAGCTGATAGTGCAGCGATCTGGCGCGTGAGATCATCAAGACGCCGTGTAATGTCGTCTAGCGATGAAGGCGAGACGGCAGAAGTGCTCGCTGAGAAAACAGCTGATGACCGAGGAGCTGCAACACCGGGCGATACTTCTAAAATTTTGTCTGCTAGCTCTGCAACTTTATCTAAAGCAAGCTCAGACTGAGCAGCCAAAATAGCCTGAAGGTGTTGTGGGAGGCGGCGCATCCAAAGCTGGCGAAGCAAATTTTCATCCGAAAGAGTGTTCCCAGCCAAAGACCTAAGATGTCTTAAAAACTGGGAGGGGCGACGATCGCCCAGCTTCTCATCGCTAACAAGCTGTCGGACACGTTGCTCTTCAGATGTGGAAAGCCTACGGATAAGCTCAGCTTTTAACCTACCATATTTGTCTGCGGGCGGTGGATGAAGAATAATATCTTCAACTTCTCCAATAACCCGAGTGTCCAACTGAGCAACAACATAATTAAATTTTGTTAGATCAGCGGAGATACCTGAAATGGTAAATTGAGCCTCAACCTGAGCAAACCAGATAGCGGGTCGGTCAGGCCAAAAAGGAGGAAGCTTAACAGCAACTTTACATATTGCGGGGGAAACGGGGTCCGAGGTGGGTGTGTTAGTGCTGTCACCTTTTAATTTTTGCAATTCAGCAAGCAATAAAACATTTTGTTGCTGTAATAATGAGTTTTGCTCTTGTGCGGATTGCAAGTTAGCTTCCATCTCCGTAGTTGGATTAGTACACTATAAAAAGCCGTACAATATAAATGGTTATAAGCTATAAAACACACACAGTTATACAAACACAAGACAATAAACAAGACAGCAATATAAAAGGCAAAACACACAGATAAAATATATAGTTAATGTTATCAAAAATTAACAGCCCCGGTGTAAAAAAAAGTTAAATATTAATAATTCCCACACAATATAATAAAAAAAACTCAAATGCAATTTTGTTATGTAAATGCCAATGTCCACTGTTGTTTAAATAATACTAATAATTACCACACAAAATAATAACATAAAATCGAAGTCGAATGCAATTTTGTTAAGGTTATGCTAATGTCCAAAGTTTTTTAGTACATCCAGGCACCAAAATTAGTATGAAAAATAGCACGTACTAAAATCACTCCAGCGCAGTGTTGGTCTCCAGCGACAGGCCTCGGGCACACGTATCTCTACACGTCGTTTCGTTGTAGAATCCAGAAAACTGATACCATGAATCGATGAAGCGAAGACACGTCGAGATAGCCACGAACGAGAACCATCAAATTTGATGGTTAAAAAGTTGCAACTGGAGTGAAACAACCGAGGTTGTGAACGACACAGTTGCTACAACCATGTGCGACGCTCTGAGGTCGTGAACGGTTTTTTTTTTTTTTTTTTTCACCCCTGGGGAAGGTCGTGAACGGTGTTAGAGCGTTTGGGTGCACTCCTAGCGTAGGTCGTGAACGCAGCCCAGGGCAGGGCATAGCCACACTCACTCCACAGAACATACACAGGCCCGTGTATATATAATTCTGTGCACCACAGCTGTGCACAGGCCACACAGCGATATATACATTTTTTTTCTTTCGTTTCATTATGACTCCACACGATTAATGTATTTAGCCAGCGTCAAGTATTAAAATTCTTCACATTTTTTAGAGCTGAAGTCATACCCTAGCATAGAAAAGATAATAATACTACGTATCTAGAGTCCGGCTAATGAAAGTTTAGAATCGAATAATTTTAAAGAGTCAAAACGAGACATTGTTTAAGAAAAACCGTAAAGGACTATTGACGACTAAATCTTAATATATAAAATTCTCGTGGCGCCGTGTTTGTTACCAAACTCCTGCGAAACGGCTGGACCAATTTGAATGAAATTTTGTGTGCATATCGGGTAGGTCTGGAAATCGGCCAATATCAATTATTTTTTGTGTTATTTTTACAAGGCAAAACAACGTTTTTTTTTTATTCGTTATAGTCAAGCGTTTGACCACTATCTCACCTGGTGTTAAGTGACGATGTGGTCGACGATGTAGCACGCTTGACTAGAAGATACCTATTCACTCGCGACTTGAAGACCCCTAGATGGTACCTTTCCGGAAAGACAGACTCAGGCAAGGAGTTCCAATCCCTGGCGGTACGTATGATAAATGTGGAAGCAAATCGCTTCGTTCGAATTGATGGAATATCCACCATGTAGCGGTGGCGTGTATCAGTACGTCTGGTTGTCCCATTAAAAAAAGGTGATGGGGGAATAAGTTCGTGCAGTTGGGAGGCACACTCTCCGAAATGTATCCGATAAAAAACCGATAAACAAGCAACTCTGCGGCGATGCTCTAAGCTTTGGAGTCTTCTGCTAATGAGCTCGTCATTGTTGATTAGCCTATTAGCTCTTCGCTCAATTGCCTCCAACTCCTGTAGTTGGCATTTAGCCGAACCGTCCCAGAGGTGAGAACAGTACTCTCCATACATGATCGGACTTGTGCTTGATAAAGATTGAGCATCTGTCCAGGGGTGAAGTACTGCCTCACTTTCGCGTTTCAACGTTGGAGTAAAGGAAATGCCAAGGAGCTCAAGGTGGTTAGTTAACGGCACGGATACATTTCGGAAAGTAGGAGTCAGATGGAACTGACTCCGTTTTACGGAGAAAAGACACGCCTGGGTCTTAGTCGCATTGAAACTGACCAGGTTGGCTTCGCCCCATTCGGAGACTGCCTTCAGAGACAGATTCAAGCGCTCGACCATCGCCTCTCGAAGACACTGGATATCTGCACCACTGGTGCGTGCTCCAGATATGTAGATCTCTACAACAGTGCTATCGTCTGCGTACCCAAATATACCAGGCTTCAGGAGATCGTTAATATGTTGCAGAAAAAGTGTTGCAGAGAGTACCGATCCTTGAGGAATCCCGGCATTGATTGCCAAAAGGTCGGACGAGCAGCCTTCAACGACTACTCGAATTGACCGGTTCCTCAAAAATCCGATATCCATGCACAGAGACCAGTGGGCAGTCCATACGATGGAAGCTTGCTTAGTAAGCTGTCGTGCCAAACCCTATCAAAGGCTTTCGAGATATCGAGAGAGACAGCAATGGCTTCTCCGTGCTTCTCGATGGCCTCACTCCAGATGTGCGTGGCATACGCTAGAAGATCCCCAGTGGACCGATTTCGGCGAAATCCGTATTGTCGGTCGCTAAGGAGGTCGTTCGCTTCTAGGTATG
Organism: Cabera pusaria; assembly: GCA_954871355.1. NCBI lineage: Eukaryota > Metazoa > Arthropoda > Insecta > Lepidoptera > Geometridae > Cabera > Cabera pusaria. The sequence continues at coordinate 16,154,839 of OX940912.1, forward strand.
CCAGGAGCCTGTTGTTCAGTACACGTTCCATAGTCTTGCAGAGTATGGACGTGACCGAGATTGGCCTGTAGTTGACAGGGTCAGCACGACTGCCTTTTTTGGGCACGGGCTGCACGTTAGCTTGCTTCCACGAGTTTGGTACTCGTCCAGTTGTCATCGATAGACGAAAGAGGCGTGTTAGTACATGAGCGAGTTCAGGTGCACAGGTTTTCAGTACTATGGCTGGAATTCCATCAGGACCACTGGCTTTGTTCACGTCAAGATTCTGCAACGATTTATGGACCTCCGTCTGACGAATGCGTATTTCCGACATGTGTGTCTCGCATCCCGGTAGACTGGATAGTACAACGCCAGCAGAATCTAAATGCGATTTTTCTGCAAAAAGAGTAGCAAACAAGTTTGCCTTCTCTTTAGCAGTGTGCGCCAGGGTTCCGTCGGGTTTCAGCAGTCGAGGAAGTGAAGAGCGGCAGAAGTTCGATTCAACTTGTTTAGCCAGGGACCAAAATGCTTTACTCCCAGCTGGGTGCGAAGCTAATTTGGTCCCTATCCGGCCAATGTGGTCAAAACGAGCCTTCTGTAGGGCTTTTTTACAGGACTTAGCGGCTGTATTGTAGGCTTTCTTCTTCGCGCTTATGTCCCTGGCTTTGCGGTTTCGAGCATCAGCCCATGCCAGGTATGCCTCTTGCTTAAGCGCCTCAGCGCGTCGGCAGTCGGCCCTGAACCATGGTTGAGCTTTGCCAGGTATTGATACGTCGGAGAATGGAATGTAGTATTCCATCTTTTGACGTAGCACATCTACCACGGCATCCGCGCAGACCGAAGGATCGTCGGAAGAAAAGCATACACGTCGCCAAGGATAAGACGCAAAGAACGAGCGCATCTCATCCCAATCTGCTGACTTGTATCGCCACACCCGCCGAGTGCCTCTAGGGCTGAGATCGGGCGGGGAGTAGACTGATACAGATTTCACCAGACAATGGTCGGAGCTACCTAGTGGTGATGATACCGACACTGAGTAGCGGTCTGGATCAGCCGTCAGCAGAAGGTCCAAGCAATTAGCCGTATGGCCGTCAACATCAGGAACCCGTGTTGCTTCTTGGACTAGCTGGGTAAGATTTAACGTTAGAGCAAGCTTTCGCGTCTCTCTCCCAGCATGGTCAGTGAACTGGTTTGGGAATAGCCACTCTTGATGGAGGGCGTTAAAATTCCCCAGTAGCACCAATTGAGCGGACGGGTACTTGTGTTGAGCGGCATCCGCCGCCTCACTTAGATACTCAGTGAGCCTGGTCGTCTCCTGATCTCCGTTGTGCGACCGATAGACACAGGCATAGAGAATTTTCTCTAAACCTGTGTCCACCAGTACCCAAAGCACGGAAAAATGGGGGTCTTCAAGATTCCGGAGACGCCGACAACAGATATCGTCACGGGCGTACATGCACACACCTGAACGTGGTTTTAAATTGTGCTCCAGGGTAAAACCTGGGTATGAGAGGTACGCCACGTCAGATGGACACCGTATCTGCGTCTCCGTGAGAAATAAGAGCGCTGTTTTTCGGTTTCTAGATGGTGGTGGACCGCAACGAGATTTGAGTGCAGCCCACGGATGTTCGTGAGGTGCACTTTCAAGAAGAGGGAGTGCATCCGCTGTTTAACCGTGCTCTTTTTCTTTGACCTTTTCATATTAGTGGAGTGTTATAAGGTTGGAAGACGGTAGTAGAACGAGGCACTACTGTGGGCACTCACTGTCCGTGTGTAGCGATGCCACACTTGTATTTATGTTATATCGTCGATCTTATTATTTTATTTAGGTTGCAGGTTTTTCTTCAATCAAACTACTTTTTTCATGCTTGAGTTACATTTTATTGCGGCTTATCACGCCGCCATATTTTTGAAAGGAGAGCGAGGGCTCGGTGTTGCCCGTATACATAAAACATTACGTTCGGATACAATGATGAATTCGCAACATCCTCCAACGCCAAAAAAAGAAAATATTTTATCATACAATATCCGAATGAAAAATTAACTTCACTACTCGCCACTAGATGACGTTGTTATAAAAATCAATATTAGTGTAACTATCATCCAATAGATGGTATAATAATATACATTTATATAATTTCTAAATTATTACAAACGTGTATTCTTATTTTTAATGTCCTATGAAAATACAGTACAATACAACAGTTTATTCGTTTACTAGGTTACATAAACAGATTTGGAACAAGTACTTATGTATTGCACTAAACACAATTACAAATATAACGTCAACCTTGTTATTGAAATACTTGAAGTTAATAAACAATTACTAAGTCAATACGAATAAAAACAATACACACATAATTATTACTAATGTAGAATATACATTTAATAGTTTTTATTTTATCTAGTCTTTCATTTATTTGTACCTTGTTACAAAAATATTGCTTTTAGTAAAAACATTGTACATTATTATATTCATACTCTTATTTTTATACAGTATTTATATTTTTAGACCTCCTAATTACATAATTATAACCAGATATAATCTTCAACGCTTACAATTTAGTTTAGACATATTTTGTCACCTCGTATATGTATTGTATGTTCAATCATAAACATTCACAATATTTACTAAGTAAATTATTGAAAGATGAGACAATAGTCGGACACACAGACACTGTATATCATTAATATCTTTGGTAAATACTGAATTTACTAGGTATTTTTATTGGTCTACCATGACTTATATTTAATTAGCCAATTTGTTTTTATTTTGTGACAAACCTCCGGAATTGGGTAGTTTCTAAATATCTCGTATACTATATTTACACTTTCGGCCATACATTGGGGGTCTATATACTTAGCAGTTTAGCCTCCTCTTACCTTATCTGCTTTTACCGGGAATACGTTGAATTACCAATAACCCTGTATAGCCACACATCTATATTCTATATATATATATATATAAGAAAGTCGTGTTAGTTACTACACTTATAACTTAAGAACGGCTGGACGAATTTTTATGATAGAAGAAAATATATAAGACATATTATTTTGCCAAAATGTTCCTGGGTTGAAAAACTGCCAATCATTTGATGTTCAATTGTTTATCCCGTCGATACGGTAAATCGCAAATTAATAAAGGGCCATCACTCCACATGATTAGTGTATTTAGCCAGTGCGAAGTGTAAAAATTCTTCCCATGTGTGGATAGCATTACAATATTCGGATTATCGCGTTATTTTTTTTTGTACAATTATGGCATACGATTAGTGTATTTAGCCAATGTCAAGTATAAAAATTCTTCAAGTTTTTGTAAATTCAAGTCATGTAGATTTTAAAAATATTAATAAATTTTAAATATTGTCAATAATGACAATTGTATTATTGTATGACAATTGTATCATATTTATTGATTGTCAAATATGCGTGCTTTCAGAAACGTATGCTTCAATCAAGACAATAATAATCAATGCCTAATCGATTTTATTTGTCAGAATGTAGGTAAGTACAGAGATATGCAAGAATGTGATAGCCAATTATGTTATATTATTATTTATGAGTTCCGTATACAGTCTTATCCATAAGGCAAAATAAATATTAAACAGTTATCCACGAAGTAAGTATATACTTATTTAGAATTAAAATTAAAAACTGTTGATTATATTTTTAGAATTAAAATTAAAGTCAATCGAACTAATGTCAAGTTAATAACTTATCTAGGTATAACAATAATAACATTGTTTAATGTTTAATTCCATCATGTCTTGCTGACACGCGGTTGAAGTACTCGATTATTGTATTTATTTCTGTATTGCCATAATACATAACTAAACTAAATATCTCTTATGTATTCATTGTATTACGTTCATAAAAGCCTAAATTAAGTTTATCTAAAACGTAACACGACATTCATTGTCTGTTAGGTGATACGAAGTTCGCCAGGGCAGCTAGTATTATATGAATATGGTTATTCTCCTGTATGTGACACCATATGACTATTTAAAGATGTTTTATGTGCACATTTGTAGTCACACATATCACATGAGTATAGTTTTTTACTAGTGTGTGTTCGTATGTGTCGCTTCAAATTGGAATCTCTTGCACATTGATAGTCACACATATCACATGCATATGGTTTTTCACCAGTGTGTGTCATCATGTGATTCTTCAAATCGTTTTTGTGTGCAAATTTATAGTCACACATATCACATGCATATGGTCTTTCACCAGTGTGTGACATCATGTGACTATTCAAAGAGTGTTTATGTGCACATTTATAATCACACATATCACATGCATATGGTTTTTTACCAGTATGTAATATCATATGACTATTCAAAGAGTGTTTATGTGCACATTTATAATCACACATATCACATGCATATGGTTTTACACCAGTGTGTGTTCGTATGTGTTTCTTCAAATTGGATTCACTTGCACATTTATAATCACAAATATCACATGCATATGGTTTTTCTCCAGTGTGTGACATCATGTGACTCTTCAAATACTGTTTATGTGCACATTTATAGTCACACAGATCACATGCATATGGTTTTTCACCAGTGTGTGACATGTGACTCTTTAAATAGTTTTTTTGTGCACATTTATAATCACACATTTCACATGAATATGGTTTTTCACCAGTATGTAACATCATATGTCTATTCAAAGAGTGTTTACGTGCAAATTTATAGTCACACATATCACATGCATATGGTTTTACACCAGTGTGTGTTCGTTTATGTGTCTTCAAATTGGAATTACTTGCACATTTATAATCACACATATCACAAGCATATGGTTTTTCACCAGTGTGTGTTCGTATGTGTTTCTTCAAATTGGATTCACTTGCACATTTGTAATCACAAATATCACATGCATATGGTTTTTCACCAGTGTGTGACATCATGTGACTATTCAAAGAGTGTTTATGTGCACATTTATAATCACACATATCACATGCATATGGTTTTTCACCAGTGTGTGACAAAATGTGTCTCTTCAAACTGGATTCACTTGCACATTTATAATCACAAATATCACATGCATATGGTTTTTCACCAGTGTGTGACATCATGTGACTATTCAAAGAGTGTTTATGTGCACATTTATAATCACAGATATCACATGCAAATGGTTTTTCACCAGTGTGTGTTCGTATGTGTTTCTTCAAATTGGATTCACTTGCACATTTGTAATCACAAATATCACATGCATATGGTTTTTCACCAGTGTGTGACATCATGTGACTATTCAAAGAGTGTTTATGTGCACATTTATAATCACACATATCACATGCATATGGTTTTACACCAGTGTGTGTTCGTTTGTGTGTCTTCAAATTAGAATTACTTGCAAATGTATAATCACACAAATCACATGCATATGGTTTTACACCAGTGTGTGTTCGTTTGTGTGTTTTCAAATTGAAATTACTTGCACATTTATAATCACACATATCACATGAATATGGTTTTTCACTAGTATGTAACATCATATGTCTATTCAAAGAGTGTTTATGTGCATATTTATAATCACACATATTACATGCATACGGTTTTTCACCAGTTTGTGTCGTCATGTGATTCTTCAAATTGCTTTTGTATGCACATTTATAGTCACACATATCACATGCATACGGTTTTTCACGAGTATGTAACGTCATATGTGTATTCAAAGAGTGTTTATGTGCATATTTATAATCACACATATTACATGCATATGGTATTTCACCAGTGTGAGACATTATGTGACTCTTCAAAGAGTTTTTAAGTGCACATATTATATTGAGAACATTAATTTGACAATGTACTACTTTATGCATTAATATTCCTAGACAAGAACTGATTAATAATAAAATAAGTTATTATAATGCAAAGGTTTAGTATAGGAAAGATAACAGCCCTCCGAACAGAACATGTACTCTCTGACAGCAAACATTTGAGATTAAACCTAATTACGTCGAAAACATACAAAATACCACTATCGGTTGTATCACGGACGATACGAAGAAGTGGTAGGTTCTACCTATAAAACGTGAGTGAATGACGCCTGGCTGTTGGTATACAAGTAGGTAGTTACTAATGTCGTTTACAACATCAAATTGGCACACCAAACTGAACTATGACTATCTATGAAGTAGGTATATACTCTTATCTGTGACTGATCCTGATAGCATACACAGCACGCTACATGTTTCACAATAGCTTTCTCTCAAAATCGTGTCCTTTCCTTTTCTTATGTTCCACACTCTCCGGCAAACTGTGTCAATGTACAAGTTTCATGATGTATGGCAGCGGCACAACTAATTACACTTGTAACTATATTCCATTAGTGTGAAACAACCCAGATACATATTTTTGGATTAAATTAAAAATATCAAGTAGCCTTTTTGATTTGTGTTGTTACCTGCAACATAGATATTTACAATTTTTTAAGTATGTTACTGAACTAATCAAGTAAGATCATTTAAATAAAACTGGCCAAGGAACCCTCCCGTCCTGTGTCCTCCGTGTGCGAGTCAGACTTTTGTCCCGCACACGGAGGGTTCCGAACTTCCGAACGCCATTTAACGAATATCTAACGAAGTAACCGTTAACTATAAGGTAATTATTATTATTATATATCTGGATGATCGAGTGTTCATACGACTTACTAACTTGTCACTGATTCTAGCTAAATTAAACTCATTACGTACTAAAATAAAAGATATATAAATCAATAATGAACTCTAGTACATGCCATATTACTCAAATAAGTAAACAAATCGACCGAGGCCCACAAATTTAACAAATTAAACGCTTGCGCGTGCAAAATTTTTCTGTGCTGCCATCTGGTTGCGTCGAGGTGAATTAATTTCAAAGGCTATCACACATATCATACACAGGTAAGTTATTTGTAGTTGATTGGATTGCAGATTGAACACCGAGCTTTGCTCGGTATTTTTTGCCACTTAAACAGACAAATATGACTCTTCCCGACATCTATTGGCGAATAATAATACTATTTTTTTTAATTGAGAGCAACTAACTGCTTTAACCACACAATAACACTAAAGCTACTTCTACTCGCCAATACATGTCGGGAGGAGTCATATTTTAAGTTGATTATTGAAAACACGAATACACAACAACATTTCTGAAAATGAATCCTAGCTAGATCGATTTATCGCCCCCGAAATCCAGTTTACTAAATTTTATTTAACCGTTGAAGCAGTTTCCGAGATTCAGATTCAGATTCCGAGATTATTTTCATAGATATTACATAGATCTTCATAGAGGCGCTATCGTATCGTAAACACGTTTTTTTGTTTCAAATTCTTGAATATTTTACTTTGTTCTGTTCATAGTATTTGTTGTTATAGCGGCAACAGAAATACATCATCTGTGAAAATGTCAACTGTCTAACTATCACTGTTCATGAGATACAGCCTGGTGACAGACGGACAGACAGATAGACAGACAGACAGACGGACAGACAGACAGACGGACAGACAGACAGACAGACGGACAGCGGAGTCTCAATAATAGGGTTCCGTTGGTACCCTTTGGGTTCGGAACCTTAAAAACTAAAAGAACCGACTTCAAATGTCGCGCGCTATTGTCAATTTTCAGTACTAAGTTTGAGATGTTTATCTCCATATCTGTGGAGATACTTATCAGTTCTGGATAAAATTGATGACCGTTAATGTCCCATATTATGCGATTTCTCAAGGGAATCATGTAGTCATGTAGTAAAATAACATAAAAAAAGTGGATTTACTATAACAAACTTATTATTTGCGGTTGGTGTAATAACCGTGTCTAGGCATCGAACTGCAAAGTTAAGTTTGTTCTTTTTCACTTAGTTTGACAAGTTTGTTCAAAAGCCTCAGTACGTGAATCCAACTCGCACTTGGCCAGTTTTTTTTAAAATACATACTTTTGTTTAAAATGTTCTCTCTCATCTCTGTACATTTGTAGGCAAGTTCCACATTGTTTGGTCTAGTCCCGCATAATAAGAGTTAGCATTTAGCAACCCTATATAGAGGGTACTGCAATAACGGGAGCCTTGAATCTCTCTTGAAGTAACCGGGAGACTTTCCATCGCTCCCAAATTTTATACTTACCAAATACTTAATTCAATAGTATAAGTATTGGCACGAAACTCTAGCGCTGACCCGTTACTGTGCAGAAGTAAAAAAAACTGGCCAAGTGCGAGTCAGACTTTTGTCCCACACACGGAGGGTCCCAAACGCCATCTAACGAACTTCTAACGCCACCTTAGTGAACGTTAACACAATAAGGTAAACAATCTGGCGCTATAGTACAAAACACGTTTTTTGTATGGGGACCCCCTTTAATTTTTAACTTTGTTCTGTTCTTAGTATTTGTTGTTATAGCGACAATAAAAATACATCATCTGTGAAAATTTCAACCATCGAACTATCACGGTTCATGAGATACAGCCTGGAGACAGACGGACAGATAGACAGACAGACAGATAGCGGAGTCTCAGTAATAGGGTTCCGTTGGTATCCTTTGGGTTCGTTATATAACCATGAAAATTAGGTATCACAGGGCGCGCATATCCCCTCCACACCTACGCTCAGCGCTAAACTTATGTGCCGTTACCTATAAGAAGACACATGAAATGATATCAAACACTAGCCTTGCCTGTAGCTTACCTTGCCATACATGATACAAGTACTTAAACAAGCAAGTAAGTCCAGTATATATTATAATGTTACTCTTTGAAGTAGGTATCAAAGTATCGAGTCGAGAATTGTTTGTTTCTTAGTTTACAGCTTCTTTGGCTTGTTGTCACAATTCTGCCAATGTCCGTTCATGCTAGTTTCATAAAGCATGTGGAGAGTGTGTCGGTAAATTAAGAATATGGTCGGTGTTCAGGAGTGAGAATCGACCACAATTTTACACACCATGATGATTCAATCTTAAACAAAAGACAACACAAATAATATATACAAAATATGTCACAGTACACATAAAATAAAAATAATTACATAAATGTTGCTAATTATTTTACAATAACAGCCGATATATTTTACAATCTTTACAGGCCTTTACTCGAAAAGAGGTCCTTAATAGAGAAATAACTAAACCTACATGATTTATTAAGAATAACTGTTTTATTGTAATTATGGATAAATAAATGGCTTATAAATAAATAAATAAAAATATTTTACAATCTAATCTTATTTATTTTAACAAATTTACATAACAGAGGGTTAACTAGAGATGAGAAAGTTAGAGATAAGAGATTTTTAAATGTAGTTGGATGAGGGATACTAGGGAGGTAGGAAATTGTGTTAGGAGCAATGAAGTCTAGGACAGTTAAAACATATATATTCACGCTCCCTTCCTTCCGACCACACTCACACATTGAGTGATCCCTGATCCTTAGTTTGGCTAAATAATTGATTTTCAAAGCGGGGGAAGCGCCTTACTAGGGAGGCGTGAAGACATCTACAGGGGGGCGTGGCTTCTAACGGCGTCCAAGCTTTCAAAATGTTCTTACATTTTTGATGAAATATATAACATGGTTTAAAAACTATTGGAATTGATTCTGAACAAACTACTTTCAGGTTTCGCATCAAGTAGGAATAACCTTGTATATTATCATCATCATCATAATCAGCCGGTATCAGTCCACTGCTGGACATAGGCCTCTCCCAAGTCATGCCACTGAGCCCGATCTTCGGCTCTTTGTTTCTAGTCACTGCCCACCGCCTTGCGAATGTCGTCGCTCCACCTGGTCACAGGGCGTCCTACGCTACGTTTACCGATTCGCGGTCTCCACTCTAGAACCAGTCTACCCCAACGGTTATCGGTCCTACGGCAGATATGACCAGCCCACTGCCACTTCAGCTTGCTAATCCGATGAGCTATGTCGATCACTTTAGTTCTCTGGCGAATTACTTCGTTCCGGATTCGATCCCGCAGAGAAACACCGAGCATAGCTCTTTCCATAGCTCGCTGAGCGACTTTAAATTGGTGGACCAGTCGAACCGTGAGTGTCCACGTCTCGGCTCCGTATGTCAAGATGGGTAGGACGCACTGATTAAAGACTTTTGTCTTTAGGCACTGTGGTATATGCGACGAGAAGACTCGAAGGAGTTTTCCAAATGCTGCCCAGCCCAGCTGACTTCTTCTCTGGATTTCCTTTTCGAAGTACTAGGCAAACATAGCCTAGTTGAAGCGTCTGCCCTAGGTAAACATACTTAGTGACAACTTCGAGTGGGATTCCATCTACGGCAATCGGTTCCGGAACAACGTGCTCGTTGTACATGATTTAGGTTTTATCCAAATTCATCCGGAGACCGATGTGACGAGAAGAATCAGCTAGGCCATTCAACATCCTCTGTAAGTCCTGCAGCGTCTCTGCCACAATGAAGATGTCATCTGCGAATCGTAAGTGAGAGATGTACTTGCCATTGATGTTGATGCCACAATTTTTCCAGTCCAGCGTCTTAAACATATCCTCTAAGGCGTTAGTGAACAGTTTCGGGGATATGACGTCCCCCTGTCTCACTCCTCGACGCAGGTGGATATAATTAGTACGCTGGTTCTGTACTTGTACACTCATCGTTGCGGCATTATACAGACATCTCATCACTTCGATATATCGCCAGTCGACTTGGCAACGCTGCAAGGACTCCAGAACAGACCAGGTTTCGATTGAGTCGAAGGCCTTCTCATAGTCCACAAACGCTAAGCACAGGGGCCGATTGTACTCTTCGGTCTTCTGTACAATCTGCCGCACTGTGTGGATGTGGTCCATGGTGCCGTAACGGCTTCGAAATCCGAACTGTTCCGGAGGTAGGAACTCGTCGAGTCTTCGCGCAAGACGGTTCGTGATGACCCTTGAAAACAGTTTGTAGACATGGCTCAGAAGCGAAATCGGGCGGTAGTTTTTCAAGAGGGTTTTGTCTCCTTTTTTGAAAAACAAAACCACCATGCTCTTGTTCCATGCCTGTGGAGTTCTCCCAGTGAAGAGAACAGAATTGAAGAGCTGTTGCAGCTGGCTTACAGCTGGGGCTCTTCCAGCTTTTAGAAGCTCCGTTGTGATTTCGTCTTCAACTGGGGCCTTTCTATTTTTGAGCTGTTTACGGGCCAACGATCTCATCTCGGCTGACTTCGGGCAGGTCTTCTGTGAAGTGGCGGGTCAAGGTGGCTCTACAATCCTCAGTATCGGGTACGGGCCTTGAAGCATGCGATGCATAGAGCTTGCCGTAGAAGTATTCAACTTCTGACATAATCTCCGACTTGGACGACGACGACGTTCCCCGTTGACGTTGTCAGCTTTGTGAGGTGGCTTCTACCCAGAGGCTGGGCGAACACTTTCGACCCCCGATTCTGCTCAATTGATTCTTTAATCAAGAGCGTGTTAGAAGATCGGAGGTCTTGTCGTACCAGCTTCTTAATGGTTTTGTTGCGCACCTGATTAATTGACAAAGCTGACAAAGGGTCTGTTCGTCTCTCTTCCTATAGTCGAAGTGTTTCTGCCGAAAGTTTGGACTTATTGCCCGTACGCTTGCTCTCGCAAAACTTCGTCCCTTCATTCCTGAGGATTTCCACCACTTCTTCGATTTGCTGGTCTACGTCATCTGTGGTTTCCATGGCAGCGAATAGATTTTCCAATTTTTATTGGAATGTTTCGGATCCAACAACGGTTTGGAGTAGGTTCGGTCAGAGCGTAGACTTCATCAATCGGGATCTTTCGGCTTTGAAGTCGATATACAGAGTGCCTCGTGCAAGTCGGTGATCACTTCCAGTATTGAACCTACTGATCACTGAGACGTCTCTGAATATGCACCGTTAGTCCGTAATGATGAAGTCAATCTCATTTTTAGTCAGTGTCGGGGCTTTGCCATGTCCACTTCCTTAGGGGCTGTTTCTTGAACAACGAGTTCATCAAGAAACGCCCCTCTTTCTCGAGAAAGTTGACAAGCATTTGCCCCCTGTGATTCCTACTGCCAAATCCGTGTGGTCCTATTGTCGATTCACTGCAGGTCTGTACTCCCACTTTGGCGTTAAAGTCTCCCATGACAACGTTGTAGTGAGCCTTAGAGGTGGTATGTAAAGCTCTAGAGATGTCTTCATACATGCTCTCCACCTCTTCGTGTAAGTGTGTCGAGGTCGGTGCGTAAACATGGATAACCTTGAGGCTGTACCTCTCGGTTAACCTGATTATGAGGTACGCTACCCTGGTCGACACACTGGAGATTTCTACAACGTTGTCACTGAGAACCTTGTTGACCAGAAACCCGACGCCACTTTGGGACGGCTGGTCTCCTTCTCTGTAATACATAAGATGGCCTGATTCTAAAGTTATGGTGTCCTCTCCCTGTCTTCGGACTTCACATAGCCCCAGAATGTGCCATCTTATGTGTCCCAGCTCCTCCTCCAGTTGCGCCAGATGATCATCCAGCCGAATCGTGCGTCCATTATATGTTGCGAGGGTCAGTTTGGTTTGGCGGCCTACCGTAGCCCGGAGATTCTTAGCACCCCTGCCCTGCCGTTACCGTGACCGCCGCCGTAGTCAGGAAAGGAAAAGTCGCCAGGGCCCCGTTTGTTGGTCAGCAGGATGCACCATGGGCAGGTGAGGCTGGGAGCACTTAGATGGTATGTGTGCTCCCTTACATCCCTGTGCTCCCTTACATCCGTATATTATACCCTTATCTTATTTTACAATTGCTTGGCGAGCCCACTAGCTGCTACTTGCATATTAATTTTAAGCAATAGGGAGGCGTGATACTTATAAGTTTGGGAACCCCTGGGCTCAATGAACAAGAGTGCATGAATGACCCAATCAAAGACGGAAAATTGTGGAAGTCACAAATTTATTTGCTTTGCAAAACTTAAAGAACCAGGGAAGTTTAGGGATGTCTCATCATCTCCGGCTGCAAGTTCTGATCCAGGGCGCTTAGTAAGAACTCCCTTGATGCCCACACATTCACAGTTTACTCAAATTGTGGCGACTCGATATAAGATCCAACCCAAATCGACTATCCTCCCACTACACCACCGGGCCTTCAAAAAGTTTACAACAAAACCAATTTGGGAAGCAAATGTAGCAAATGAATCTGCTGTTTCATAACCAGGAATTCCAGTGTCATGGAATTCCAGCCGGAACAATATTAAACCAAGATTATCACATTAAAAGAGTTGGTGTTTAGTTTGGAACATTAATGAGAACCAGGATGGGAAGAAGAGCAATGGGTTGGATAGAATGATTTCAAGACAGCTTTTGGGATAGAATAGGTAAATTTAGGGAATTATTAAGATTATAAGACTTTACATATAATGGTTTCCAGAAGAGCCAGGGCTGTACCTGTGAATACTGCAGAATATGAGGATAAGCCAACTTTCCCAGAGGAAATCATCCAAAAAATCGACCTACACTTTTCTTGTTCTTGTAAGTATGGCTTTAGTTTTAAACTTTAAACCTCAGTATAAAATAAATTATAACGTAGTTAGTATTATATTATCTTTGATAAATTGTATAATGTTTTTGTTTAACAAAACCACAGTGCCACCAAAGAGAATATAATACACAGATTACTTTATTTATACATATATACATATATATAGTGATAATCTAGGATGATGGATTACAATGGATGGAGCCATGTCAGCCATGTGACGTTGTCACATCGACTTTCATTCTATCAACACATTGTCCTACCCTTTCTATTACAGGGATCGCGAGATAAGAGTAAACGAGAAAGCTAATATCAAATTGAAATTGAATTGAAATGAGGTAACAAAGTCTGAAAACCAATATTGTTTCGGGTTGCGCTGAAATTTGGCATGCAGATAGTTGTTTTAACATAAGTATCCGTGAAAAAAAGATTTTTCAAAATTCACTCTTTAAGGGGATGAAACGGGGGTTCAAAGTTTGGATAGTCATTTTATTCGACATTTCACACAAACCGTACTTCTGTAAATAAATAAGTAAATACGAGTTTCAGGCTTTTTCAAAATGCCACCCTAAGAGGGTGCAGTGGGGTAACAAAGTCTGAAAATCAATACTGTTTTGGATTGCGCTGAAATTTAAAATGCAGATAGTTGATATGACGTAGGTTGCCGCTGAGAAAGCATTTTCTAAAAATTCCCCGCGGATATTACTTATTATTTATAATTATATATATAAAAACTTATAGATTTACGTAAGTACTTCTATAAATAAATAAGTAAATACGTGTTGCAAGATTTTTGCAAGGGGTTGGTAAAAAAGTCTGACAGTCAATATGGTTTTTTGGGTTTTATAAATATGAATCCCTATTTCCCTTAGTCACGCAATAACTTGAAAACCGGTGAACCGATTTGGCTTTTACTTCTTTGATGTCTTTTATGATAGAAAGGTTTCATAAAATAAAAGTTTTAAGTAAATAAAAGAAGTCTTTAACGTGACCGAAGCCGCGGGGCTCTTCTAGTATTTTCATATAAATTATATACTGTAAAGGACAATTTTAATCTATGATATTGGGCTAAGATAATTAGCGTAATTATTCAAATAAGGATTAATACTGTATAGAAGAAAATTGCCTTGAAAGTTCTGTGACATTTTTTTATTAAAAAATAAAGATTAAAATAGTTACTGTGAGTCTGTGCGATAGACATATGTTATCGCGGACTTTTTTGTAGGTCTTATTATGTTGTACCACTCTTCGATACATACTTTCTTACATCTTTTTCAGATTAATCATCTTTCGTAAAAAACGTGTTTTCTCGACCGTTTTATTGGCGACTTAAGTTCCAAAATAGGTCTTCACGAATATACCTACCTTAAACAGGATAATATATAGCCTATGTTCATTCTAAAAGACCATATATAGATTTATATATGAGAGAAAAAAATAATAGTCCTGTAGTCCAGTAGTTTTTGAGCTAACTCAATACAAACATACATGTTACCTCTTCATAATATTAGTATAGAAGTATATATAGCGTTGTAGTAAATTTGTAATATTTAATTGACGTATTGAAAAGGCAAAAACATTTAAGATTTGTGTTTAAGAAAAGCTAAGAAATCTATACCGCCAGATTTAAGGTTGCCTTATTACAGTTAAGTAATGTAGCATTTTTTATCAATAACTAATTTCCATAAGTTCAATAAAGTAACTACGTATTTTATCACATAAATTGTTTTCTTTTTACAGAAGTTTTAGTTTTCTACATTTTTCACCTTTTTATCGATATGTTCTACACTAGTGATCACTTCCCTACTCAGGCACACTCTAGCAGTTCTAGACACTAACACAAACAGAAAATGGACATGCTGCCAAAGTTTTGACGCCATCCATTATAATCCATCATCCTAGGTGATAATACTACGCAGTGCCACACACAGGGCTGCGTTCACGACCTACGCTCGGAGTGCATCCAAATGCTCTAACCTTGGGCTGCGTTCACGACCTACGCTCGGAGTGCACCCAAACGCTCCAACCCCGTTCACGACCTCAGAGCGTCACATTCGCTAAACGAGTTAGAGAGAGAGGTTAGGGCGTTTGGTTGCACAGGTTGCACTCCGAGCGCAGGTCGTGAACGGAGCCCTGTTCTCGACCTCAGCCAGGCTATTCTATAAGCTCGTTTACGCATCTCGCAAGCGGAATCTGCGGTGAGTCGTACTACGAAATTCAAATCGTAACACGATTGTAATACGGTTGAATTTTGTAACACAAAATTCAAATCTCACTGCGAATTTCGCTTCCGAGTTTAGCTTACAGAATAGCCCTACAGAGCGTCGCACTCGGTTGTTTTGCTCCAGTTGCAACATTTTAATCATCAAATTCGATGGGTAAAAAACGCTCTGACGTTTGTGACGGTAAATTTGGCGGGAAAAGCCGTAATTTTTTTATAGATTAAGGGGATCGGAAGAAATTTCCTCCGGAGAAGGATTTTTGGTTTAACGATTAATGTCTCGTCATGTCACGTCTTGGTCTCGACAATGCAAATTTCTTCTAATCCCCTTAATCTGTAAAAAAATTACGGCTTTTCCCGCCAAATTTACTGTCACAAACGTCAGAGCGTTTTTAACCATCAAATTTGATGGTTAAAAAGTTGCAACTGGAGTGAAACAACCGAGGTTGTGAACGACACAGTTGCTACAACCGTGTGCGACGCTCTGAGGTCGTGAACGGTTTTTTTTTTTTCGCCCCTGGGGAAGGTCGTGAACGGGGTTAGAGCGTTTGGGTGCACTCCGAGCCTAGGTTGTGAACGCAGCCCAGGGCAGGGCATAGCCACACTCACTCCACAGAACATACACAGGCCCGTGTATATATAATCCTGTGCTCCACAGCTGTGCACAGGCCACACAGCGATATATACATTTTTTTTCTTTCGTTTCATTATGACTCCACACGATTAATGTATTTAGCCAGCGTCAAGTATTAAAATTCTTCACATTTTTTAGAGCTGAAGTCATACCCTAGCATAGAAAAGATAATAATACTACGTATCTAGAGTCTGGCTAATGAAAGTTTAGAATCGAATAATTTTAAAGAATCAAAACGTGACATTGTTTAAGAAAAATCTTAAAGGACTATTGACGACTAAATCTAATATATAAAATTCTCATGGCGCGGTGTGTTACCAAACTCCTGCGAAACGGCTGGACCAATTTGAAATTTTGTGTGCATATCGGGTAGGTCTGGAAATCGGCCAATATCAATTATTTTTTGTGTTTTTTTTACAAGGCAAACGTTTTTTTTTTTTATTCGTTATAGTCAAGCGTTTGACCACTATCTCACCTGGTGTTAAGTGACGATGTGGTCGACGATGTAGCACGCTTGACTAGAAGATGCCTATTCATTCGCGACTTGAAGACCCCTAGATGGTAGCTTTCCGGAAACACAGACTCAGGCAAGGAGTTCCAATCCCTGGCGGTACGTATGATAAATGTGGAAGCAAATCGCTTCGTTCGGATTGATGGAATATCCACCATGTAGCGGTGGCGTGTATCAGTACGTCTGGTTGTCCCATTGAAAAAAGGTGATGGGGGAATAAGTCGTGCAGTTGGGAGGCACACTCTCCGAAATGTATCCGATAAAAAACCGATAAACAAGCAACTCTGCGGCGATGCTCTAAGCTTTGGAGTCTTCTGCTAATGAGCTCGTCATTGTTGATTAGCCTCTTAGCTCTTCGCTCAATTGCCTCCAACGCCTCTAGTTGGTATTTAGCCGAACCGTCCCAGAGGTGAGAACAGTACTCCATACATGATCGGACTTGTGCTTGATAACGATTGAGCATCTGTCCAGGGGTGAAGTACTGCCTCACTTTCGCTAGAACTCCAAGGCTACTTGTGCTTTTGATTTGATATACGAACCAAAATTCAACGTTGGTGTAAAGGAAATGCCAAGGAGCTCAAGGTGGTTAGTTAACGGCACGGATACATTTCGGAAAGTAGGAGTCAGATGGAACTGACTCCGTTTTGCGGAGAAAAGACACGCCTGGGTCTTAGTCGCATTGAAACTGACCAGGTTGGCTTTGCCCCATTCCAGTTCGCAGACTGCCTTCAGAGACAGATACAAGCGCTCGACCATCGCCTCTCGAAGACACTGGATATCTGCACCACTGGTGCGTGCTCCAGATATGTACCTCTCTACAACAGTGCTATCGTCTGCGTACCCAAATATACCGGGCTTTAGGAGATCGTTAATATGTAGCAGAAAAAGTGTTGCAGAGAGTACCGATCCTTGAGGAATCCCGGCATTGATTGCCAAAAGGTCGGACGAGCAGCCTTCAACGACTACTCGAATTGACCGGTTCCTCAAAAAATCCGATATCCATGCACAGAGACCAGTGGGCAGTCCATACGATGGAAGATTGCTTAGTAAGCTGTCGTGCCAAACCCTATCAAAGGCTTTCGAGATATCGAGAGAGACAGCAATGGCTTCTCCGTGCTTCTCGATGGCCTCACTCCAGATGTGCGTGGCATACGCTAGAAGATCCCCAGTGGACCGATTTCGGCGAAATCCGTATTGTCGGTCGCTAAGGAGGTCGTTCGCTTCTAGGTATGCCAGGAGCCTGTTGTTCAGTACACGTTCCATAGTCTTGCAGAGTATGGACGTGACCGAGATTGGCCTGTAGTTGACAGGGTCAGCACGACTGCCTTTTTTGGGCACGGGCTGCACGTTAGCTTGCTTCCACGAGTTTGGTACTCGTCCAGTTGTCATCGATAGACGAAAGAGGCGTTTTAGTACAGGAGCGAGTTCAGGTGCACAGGTTTTCAGTACTATGGCTGGAATTCCATCAGGACCACTGGCTTTGTTCACGTCAAGATTCTGCAACGTTTTATGGACCTCCGTCTGACGAATGCGTATTTCCGATATGTGTGTCTCGCATCCCGGTAGACTGGATGGTACAACGCCAGCAGAATCTAAATGCGAATTTTCTGCAAAAAGAGTAGCAAACAAGTTTGCCTTCTCTTTAGCAGTGTGCGCCAGGGTTCCGTCGGGTTTCAGCAGTGGAGGAAGTGAAGAGCGGCAGAAGTTCGATTCAACTTGTTTAGCCAGGGACCAAAATGCTTTACTCCCAGCTGGGTGCGAAGCTAATTTGGTCCCTATCCGGCCAATGTGGTCAAAACGAGCCTTCTGTAGGGCTTTTTTACAGGACTTAGCGGCTTTATTGTAGGCTTTCTTCTTCGCGCTGATGTCCCTGGCTTTGCGGTTTCAAGCATCAGCCCATGCCAGGTATGCCTCTTGCTTAAGCGCCTCAGCGCGTCGGCAGTCGGCCCTGAACCATGGTTGAGCTTTGCCAGGTATTGATACGTCGGAGAATGGAATGTAGTATTCCATCTTTTGACGTAGCACATCTACCACGGCATCCGCGCAGACCGAAGGATCGTCGGAAGAAAAGCATACACGTCGCCAAGGATAAGACGCAAAGAACGAGCGCATCTCATCCCAATCTGCTGACTTGTATCGCCACACCCGCCGAGTGCCTCTAGGGCTGAGATCGGGCGGGGAGTAGACTGATACAGATTTCACCAGACAATGGTCGGAGCTACCTAGTGGTGATGATACCGACACTGAGTAGCGGTCTGGATCAGTCGTCAGCAGAAGGTCCAAGCAATTAGCCGTATGGCCGTCAACATCAGGAACCCGTGTTGCTTCTTGGACTAGCTGGGTGAGATTTAACGTTAGAGCAAGCTTTCGCGTCTCTCTCCCAGCATGGTCAGTGAACTGGTTTGGGAATAGCCACTCTTGATGGTGGGCGTTAAAATCCCCCAGTAGCACCAATTGAGCGGACGGGTACTTGTGTTGAGCGGCATCCGCCGCCTCACTTAGATACTCAGTGAGCCTGGTCGTCTCCTGATCTCCGTTGTGCGACCGATAGACACAGGCATAGAGAATTTTCTCTAAACCTGTGTCCACCAGTACCCAAAGCACGGAAAAATGGGGGTCTTCAAGATTCCGGAGACGCCGACAACAGATATCGTCACGGGCGTACATGCACACACCTGAACGTGGTTTTAAATTGTGCTCCAGGGTAAAACCTGGGTATGAGAGGTACGCCACGTCAGATGGACACCGTATCTGCGTCTCCGTGAGAAATAAGAGCGCTGGTTTTTCGGTTTCTAGATGGTGGTGGACCGCAACGAGATTTGAGTGCAGCCCAC
Organism: Cabera pusaria; assembly: GCA_954871355.1. Lineage (NCBI taxonomy): Eukaryota > Metazoa > Arthropoda > Insecta > Lepidoptera > Geometridae > Cabera > Cabera pusaria. The sequence goes on from OX940912.1 coordinate 16,174,447, forward strand.
GGATGTTCGTGAGGTGCACTTTCAAGGAGAGGGAGTGCATCCGCTGTTTAACCGTGCTCTTTTTCTTTGACCTTTTCATATTAGTGGAGTGTTATAAGGTTGGAAGACGGTAGTAGAACGAGGCACTACGCTGCTGACATCCAGACTTACACACTGGGTAACCACACTGATGAGAGACTAGACCGGAGGCTGCGGGGGCGCCCGAGCCCCCCCGGAGATGTTCATGGGGCCCTCTCTTCCGGTCGCCAACCGGCACCATGACGCATCCCCGGGATTTTTCGTAAGATGGCGGGGCAGCCTTTCACGAGTGGCTAACCCGTTACTTGGGCCCCCAACTATCTACGGTCGGCCAGCGGTAAACCGTGCCTTGGATCCCACTAGCTTCCGCGTCTAGACTCTCAGTGCGATGACATCAGTGTGTGTCAGCTCTGTCTGCTTGCATGGAGTAACTGTTCTGACCCGTCCTCCGTAATGGCTTAACACCGGTCTTCGTATCAGAAAACGGCCGCTTGGCGATACGTCTTAGACCGGTGGGTGGTAAAAATGCCGCGGACGAATCCTCCCACCAAAGTCACCTGGTTAGCACCACCCAGGGGCCACGTGTAGGGTTTCAAATTTTTCGGGTTTACTCCTACGGACGGGGGTGACTCGGCCCCCGAGGTTTTTTGAGACGTTTGCCGGTAACCTAGCTTATTATAACATTGACGATTTTTTTAATGATAATTTTTATTTATTTATTATATTATAGTTAATTCTATTCGATTATTTCTATTATTGTTAGTTTAGTAATAATCGACCATCGGTATCGCTACCTGTCTGTGTCCTTATCCGTATAGTAATCTGTGGTGCCTGTTGCCTGTCAAGTGTCAGTCCTGTCACTGTCACTCATCTCATCACTGTGCCATCTGACGTGTATGTTTTCATTTCAACAACATTTTCTTTTTGAAAACGTTTGCGAAATACACTCGCCGCTGTTCTAAATTATCAACGGATCGATTCGATAAGGTTTTATCGTGTTCCACGTAGCTAACAATAACAGGTGAAATGAATCTTCCATATATTCACACTGGCCGAAGACATTAAAGAAAACTTTTTTTAGAGCGCGGTATTTTTTAACTATTTAAAAGTTAAGTGTTTAGTTTAGTGTATTAAGGTTAATTGCAGGCGAAAAATGCTGCGTGTGCTGATACTTGCTGCATTTATGCAGTGTACGATTTCGCAACAATATCAGCAAAAAGTAGCTCCTGGTGTACCGCCGCAAAACTACCAGGTAAGACATATGTCGCCTACTTTCTATTTGACTTCTTGAATGGGTGACCATGTGTGATGGATAGTTATTAGCTGACGAAGCATTGGTCATGTTACAATTCTAATATTTTTATTCTATAACTTGCCTTAGCCTTGGTTACACTTTGTTTAAGATAAATTCTGAAACTTATTCTCTACTAGCTATGCGTCGCGGTTTTTTAGACATCGTTCCCGTGGGAATATAGGGATAAAAAGTACCCTATGTGTTATTCCAGGATCTAGGCTATCTATAGTTATACATATTAAAATACGGGACTTATCGCACCTATAACATAATTTTTTATTTAACTCGACGTTTCAAACAAATTTCTTTGATTGTGGTCGTCTCGTGACCACAATTTCAAATATTTTAATATTTATAACTATGTGTTCAAATCGCGAAAGTTTTCCATTTACAATAGGCTATCTACAAACCAAATTTTAGCTCAACTGGTTCAGTAGTTCATTAAAGAGTATCAAACATCCACACATACAAACATCCATACATACAAACTTTCGCATTTATAATATTAGTAAGGACTTTATTCTTATACCTTTTACATCTTCTTAACATTGTAATTTCTTAACTTCCATTGTGAGTTAAAGATTTATCAAGAAACTAGCTGTGCCCGCGACTTCGTCCGCATGGAATAGTGCCTTTGGGTAGCATTAACTAATAAGACACATATTTATCCCAGCTACACTGCACCCTACCATGTCATGGTAATCCCCCCTTCCCCTTACCCTCACTTCCCCTCCCATCCCCCTTCCCCTTACTTCCATCTCCCCTCCCCTTCCCCTCACCTTCCCTCCCCCTCCCCATCTCCCCCATCCCCCTCCAATGTCATATTTATGTATATCGAATCAACAGCCTACAAAATAAGTTACAAGCTTCTAGCTTTAAAAATGACAATACATCCATACAACTTTTCATCCCCTCTTTCAACCCCTTACAACCCTCTTTTCGCATTAAAAAGAAGACTGTGTCCTTTCTCAGGCTCTAGACTATCTGTGTACCAAATTTCATTTGAATCGGTTCAGTGGTTTTGTCATGAAAGTGACACAGACAGACAGACAGAGTTACTTTCGCATTTATAATATTAGTAAGGATAAGGACTATTTAATAACTGACATTCATAATCACGCTACCCTGAACTATATTTAAATCTCTATCTATAACACAAACCTGTGCTTTGGGTTAGGTATAATCTTAGACTACCTAGTTATGTTAATTTCCTGACAAGTTTATGTACTATATATATTTATACCAACTCATTATTATGTAATAATCAGAACATACTAACCCCATTTGCTATTCTATTTTGTAGGACTGTACTCTAACAATTTTTATACCTTTTTTACACCGATATGTAGCACTTGATGACTACCTCAGCTGATGTTAAGTGATGATGCGATCGATGATGGAGCGTGCTTACACAGAAGATACCTATTCACTCGCAATTTGTAGACCCCCATATTGTACTTAACCGGAAACACATAATATGTATGTAACTCTCCTGTACCTATTATCTATAGTACTAGTTTTCATTGTGAATGCTTTTGACATATCTCACATAGTTTTCGACTTATTCTAGCTCCCTGGTTGGTCTCAATTTGAAAACCACTAGAGGAGTATTGTTTTTCATATAAAATTTGTTCGATATAACTACAATATTGAGTTTGGTATGAAAACTCGAACTAAAGGTACTGTATTTAGAATGTTTAGCATAATTAATGAAAACTGTTAAATTATTGCTGTTTTTAGAGATACACTCAACACTTTTAAAAAATACTTTGAGAAAAGGGTTTGCTTGACAGGGAGCATAAGTCTAAAAATAAAATAATAATATTGTAACAATTTTTACATTTATAAAAATTTAGCATGTTACTACATACATAATATAGTCCGCTCAATTTAGACATTTAAAGGTGCATGAAGTCCCAACAAGCTGAAAATCAGTAAAATTGTTCAAAACATAAATAATATATTAAAGTTCCCCATCATTCCCGTGTATGGATTTTTTTTTATTCAAGGTCAAAGGTCAAAAAAATTAGTTTTTCGCTATTTTCAGCAAAACGGGAAGTTTTATCATAAAAATACCTTAGAAAAAATTGTAGACCATAAAATTATCTATAAAAAATGTATCAATACTTTTTTTTCCTACGAGCCACCGTTTCTGAGATATAAGAGGGGGGAATCCCATACATGGAACGGAAACAAAAAAAAAAAATTGTTCAAACCTATACGTGTGGGGTGTCTATGGATAGGTCTTTAATAAAAAATAAGTTCAAAAACTACAACCCGACTACTGAAAAATCACTCTCTAAAAAGTACGAAACAAGAAAATATTCTCATCTGAGATAAGCTAAGCTAAGTACAAACTATTCAATATGTATCGTGTATTATACAAACAACTAACTTGTGATAAATATTTTATTGTATTTCATACATATTCATAGTGGTGCTCAGTGGATACCCGTGGTCGTATGTTACTTTGCTGAGTGTATTGTTTTGTTACGGTAGGTGACATAAGACCACAGCTATCCTCTAACCCTCCTTTTTGCTTCGCCGTAGTCGGGTAAAAATGACATTGAGGTTCCAAAATTTTTTTTTTCTCAAAGTCAATCATTTAAAAGATAGGCGCGTCTAAAGTGGTATAATGTGTGTCCCCTCCCCCCCTCTAACTTTTAAAGTAAGGGAGTGAAAATCTAGAAAAAATATATGCTGTAGATCAATAAAAACATTCAACGAAAATTGGTTTGAACGAGATACAGTCAGCAGTTGTTGAGATATAGCGACCGCAAATACAACTTTGTTTTTCATACAAACGAAAAACAAAATTATTTTTGTAGTTGCGAAAAATCATACATCATTATATACGTGGCGTACTCATGCATATTATGACGATAACAACTTTTATAACTTTTGAATCGTTATATCTCAGAAACGGTGGCTTGTAGAAAAAAAAGTATTGATACATTTTTTATAGATAATTTTATGATCTACAATTTTGTCTAAGGTATTTTTATGATAAAACTTACCGTTTTCCTGAAAATCGCGAAAAACTCTTTTTTTTTGACCTTTGACTTTGAATTTTTTTTTTCCGTACTTGGGAATGATTGCACCTTTTAAATATTATTTATAATTATGTTTTGGACAATTTTACTGATTTTCAGCTTGTTGGGATTTTATGTACATCGCGTACAGTTGTGCGTATCCAGTTTCAAAACATTTTCGGTTGCAAGTGTCGATTATTTTTCTAACCAATCAATGGAGCCAAAACGAAAAAAAAAATTCTTACCAATCAGAAGAGCCAAAACCAAAAACAAAACATAATTTTTGGCTTTGTCCCTTCTTGTCATTGGTCAACAATGTCAACATAGACAGAAGCGAGATGCCAATTCAATAAGAGTCCACAGGAAATTATTCCTTAAGGTGGGATACGCACAAATGAAGGCGATTGTACCTTCACTCTCATTTTTTGGTCTAGATTGACCGGACTAAATTATGATGATTATATTTTGTTAAAGTATGCAGTGCTTACCTTAGTAAATAGTGCATTAATATCTTGTGTTACTGTAATTTTATAAGAATGTAAGAATGTACCATTACTGGTTGACCAATATATAAATAAAATAAAGTTATGAAGTCCTTAATCAAATAAAACACATTTAGATTGTAAATCGTGTGATGAGCTATATAGCCATTGTACAGAAGTGAGGCTGTCATACAAAACATTCTCCTACCCACATTAGCCCACATTATATAAATACGAAGTGGAAAAGTACCCTACATAACTATTAATAATAAATCAACCAATAATGAAATATGACAAAAGTTTAGTCCTTGTGTATTCATTATTCTGTGGTCAAAGTAATATTATAAACTTGTTTACCTGCCCTGACTTGCCAGGGGTGTGAAATATTACATTTTAATTCAGAATATCGAACTAAATATCATTTCTTCCAAAAGAACAGCAGAACAGACATACGTAAGCATTTTAACCCAAGCAGAAATGGAGAAACTTTGCTCACGCTTCACACTTGCTTCGTCAATAACACAATTGAACATAGTACAATACAACAATCCTTGACATATTTAGTTATAAATTTTACGCTAAACCGAACATAATAAAACCAATTCACTTATCTTAATTAATTAAGACTGTAATTCTACCTTTCATTTAAATTTATGAGTGACTGTTACTGATTTTACAACAAGAGGAAAATACTCAATTAGCGTGTGAATATTGCTTTTTTTTTGGTTCCATATCTTAAATGAAAAAATGGTACCCTTATAGGATCACTTTGTGTTGTCTGTCAGCCTGTCAAGACAAACCCTTTTTCTTAGGAATATGTAGAATTATCAAGTTGACACTTTATCAAGTACTGGGGACTACGGTTTTTTCAGCTGTGAAAAAAAACTTTCAAGTAAACGCGATTAAAAGATGTAACCGTTTATTTTTCATATATTCACATATTTTGCAATTTCACAAGAGAATCAATACCTAAAGGTTACTTCCCCCGTTGACCTAGAATCATGAAATTTTGCTAGAAGCAAGGTCTCATAGCACTTATGAAGGAAAAAAATCTGAAAATCATAAACATGTATTTATAAAATAATATCGTTTAAAAACTAAAAAACAACCGACTTCAATGCCGCGCTATTCATTTTCAGTGCCAATTTTGAGATGTTTATCTCAATATCTCTGGAGATACTTATCATACCTCGATAAAATTACCATGGTACCACACTTGGGATATCTCCTTTCGAACAAAAAAAGAATAATCGAAATCGGTTCATTAACGACGAAGTTATCCGCGAACAAACACAAAAAAAAAAAAAAAAAAAAACGGTCGAATTGAGAAACCTCCTCCTTTTTTTGAAGTCGGTTAATAAACGAATTTACGATTACAAACTTGGTGCATTAACCGTGTCTAGGCATCGGTCTAGCTCTACGGATTTAACTGCAAAGATAAGTAGGTCCTTTGACCTAGTTTGACAAGTTAGTACGGAAGCCTTGGTGTGCGAGCCCAACTGGTAGTTGGCTGGTTTTTTATAAGTTAGTAATTAGTACATACATGTATTAATATTATTGTTTATTATTACAGAATTATCAACAACCTCCGCCGCCGCCTCAACAGCAACAGGTGTGATTTTAATGATTATATTATAACTAGCTGGCCCGGCGAACTTCGTACCACCTAACAGACGATGAACGTTGTGTTACCTTATAGATTAACTTGTTTTAGGTTTTTAGGAACGTAATAATTGAATAGAGTCTGCCAAAGAGATATTAAGTTTATTAATGTATTATGGCAATACAGATATAGAATAAAAATTGGTAAAAATAGTTTTTGGAAATATAAACTTTTTAAGTTGCTTGTAAGCATACATTTCTGAAAGCACGCATATTTGACAATCAATAAATATGTCAAACAATTATCATTACTGACCATCGACTTCATAGCAATGAAGTCGATGTTACTGACAATATTTGACATTTTTACTTGATTTACTACTTGACACTGGCTAAATACATTAATCGTGTGGAGCGATGACCCTTATTAATTTGCGGTTTACCGTATCGACGGGATAAACAATTGAACATCAAATGATTGACAGTTTTGAAACCCAGGAACATTTTGGCAAAATATTTTTTCATATATATTTTTTTAAGATCAATTATTAATTGTTTATAATACTTATTATACTATTCCTGACAAAGACAATTCCAAAAATACAAAAGTCATAGAAATTGGTCCAGCCGTTCTTGCGTTATAAGTGTAGTAACTAACACGACTTTCTTTTATATATATAGATTATAATTATTATATAATAATTATTTTAGAATTAGAATTAGATTACATCTAAATCTCTCCCTGGTCTCATCCAAATTTTATCGAGATATGACAATTCTCTCCGGAGATATGGATATAAACAACATAAGCAAATTTGTATACTTAGATGACATGATTATAACTAGCCAGTACTTTGACTATCGCGGTATGTGAAGTCGGTTTTTAGGGTTCCGTACCCAAAGGGTAAAACGGGACCCTATTACTAAGACTCCGCTGTCCGTCTGTCTGTCTGTCTGTCTGTCTGTCATATAAAGTTAAAATTAAAGGGGGTCGCCATACAAAAAACGTGTTTTTAAACGCCATCTATCTAATTAGTTTCGGCAAAATGACATAGATGGCGCTAGTAAACGAGCCCCGTCTTTCTAGATCGCGACCAAACCAAATATTCTTGGTAATATCAATTAATCAAATATATGAGGTTGAAACTCTGTTATGTTTCGTATTGTACGGAACCCTCCCTAAGTGTGCGATAAGAGACGCGATGCTGACTCGCACTTGGCCAGTTCTATTTCGTTTTGTACAATCATAAATGATTCTAAGAGTTGTCGGATTATGTAACGAAATTAATAAAATTAATAAAATAATAAAAAAAATCCCTATTATAGGGTGTTGTATTAAAGTTTTCAAACTATATTCTAGTGTTTGATAATATTGTCAAGACTTATCGTCTGTGTTTATTATTCGCTTCACCTTATCAGAAATGTTGATGCACAAAGCTGTACTATGTTATTAGTGGTTAAAATCCATATTTCTATACTAACATTATATAATACTTAAATTTAAAATTTAAAACGCCCCCTGACTGATTTGTATATGTATAATTTGTTAATGGAGACTATTTCAATGAGCTTAAACATGACATCTCAGACGAGGAGTTGAGGAGATTTCAACAGATTCAAGGAGATGTCTCAGCATTAGGTTAAGTTTTCAAGTAACAGGATACTGAATTTCAAATTATTACATTGGTTTTTGATTAATTTAAACTTCGCTAAACAGACAGTAGCAAAGTGACGGGTATGTAGTGCGTAGAAGCGCCATTTTGATTTTTTTGACGTCCGCGGTCAAGGGCTACGAAAGTTGCTATAGTAGTCTCATCAACCAAAAAAGAGCTGATAATATTTAAACGGCTGAACGGATTTTCATGAAACAAAGCTAAGAACACTCTCGACGATAATATCGTTTAAAAACTAAAAAACAACCGACTTCAATGCCGCGCTATTCATTTTCAGTACCAATTTTGAGATGTTTATCTCAATATCTCTGGAGATATTTATCATACCTCGATAAAATTACCATGGTACCACACTTGGAATATCTCCTTTCGAACAAAAAAAGAATAATCGAAATCGGTTCATAAACGACGAAGTTATCCGCGAACAAACATAAAAAAAAAAAAAAAAAAAATATATATATATATATATATACGGTCGAATTGAGAAACCTCCTTTTTTGAAGTCGGTTAAAAACACCTATCAAACAAGAAAAAAAATAAATCGAAATCGGTTCATCCGTTTGGGTGCTAACAGACAGACGCACACATACACAGACACACAGATACACACGTCAAACTTATAACACCATTTCTTTTTGCGTCGGGGGTTAAAAAACGTTTGTATAACTCTATCACTACGTTTGTTACCTAATCACACCTAAACAGACGATCCGATCTTACTGAAATTAAACAAGGAGATACTTTATATCATTTGGATGAACATAGGCTACTAAATTCTTGGTGTACGTGAACGTAGTCGCGGGTATCAGGTCGGTTGAAAATAAAAGGGGGTCCCCATACAAGAAACGTGTTTTTTAGGGTTCCGTAGCCGAATGGCAAAAAACGGAACCCTTATAGATTCGCCATGTCTGTCTGTCTGTCTGTCTGTCTGTCTGTCTGTCTGTCTGTCTGTCTGTCTATCTGTCTGTCCGTCCGTATGTCACAGCCATTTTATTCCGAAACTATTAGGACTACAGAATTGAAACTTGGTAGGTAGGTGTATTCTGTGAACCGCTTTTCGATTTTTATACAAAAATATAATAGTTTAAGGGGGGGCATCCCTTAGCATAGGTCTTTAAAAATGACATTGAGGTTTCTAAAATTATTTTTTCTCAAAGTCAATCATTTAAAAGATAGGCGCGTCTAAAGTGGTAAAAGTGTCCCCCCCCCCCTCTAACTTCTAAAGTAAGGAAATGAAAAATCTAGAAAAAATATATTCTGTAGATCTCAATAAAAACTTTCAACGAAAATTGGTTTGAACGAGATACAGTCAGCAGTTGTTGAGATACAGCGACCGCAAGTATAACTTTGTTTTTCATACAAACACTATGAAAAACAAAGTTATTTTTGTAGTTGCGAAAAATCAAAGTTATAGAATACTCTACTGTGTTACGGAACCCTACGAGTGCGAGTCCGACTTGCACTTGGCCAGTTTATTCAGGCGTTTTATGCTGGAAATCTGACAGATTTTTAACAGCTTTTATATGGCGTCATGTGTCAGATCACCATCTAACGTATTATCAGGAACGTATTATCAGTGATTTTTTTTAAAAAGCTTACTAGCGTTGTGGGTTGCACATTACTAGTATTCTTGGTAACCCCTCCAACTAAGCTAAATATGCTTGTGTCTGGCTGGAGTGGGTTCACGTCAATAGTGCAATGGGGGAAGATCGAACTCACGACCTCTCGATCGCTAGTCCGACACCTTATCCATTTGGCTGTTGCCGCTTTTTGTGGCCTGGCCCTTAGTCCCTTAGTCTAGTTATCTTGACTCAACTCAAAGTCAAGTAAAATTATTTGTACCAGATGCCCCCACAACAACAATATCAGCCGCCTCCGCCGCAACAACAACAGTACCAACAGCCACCACCTCAGCAACAATTCCAACAACCGCCACCGCAGCAACAGCAACAACAACAACAATTTCAGCAACAGCAACAACAGCAACAGCAGCAACATGGTCATGTTGGTAAGTACCTATCTGTGCTAATACAAAGCTCGCAGAAAAAAAACATCTGACAAACTATTAATGAAAACGTCATTTAATCATTTATTTACACTTCTACATTAATATTATAATTTAAGATCGTTTAAAAAACTAAAAGAAACAAAATACAAAATTGCTTTATTTTGCACAAACAAAAGTTTACAGACATGAAATGAGAACTCTGCTACTGAAACGAATTCAAACATCTAAACATCTCATCACAAATTCTAGTCAAAGTAGCCAGCAGACGTAGTAACTATGCCACCAATGTAACGTGCCAGTAAGTAAAGTGCCCCAGCCAAGTAGTAAGTCGTCGAGATAAGTAAATGCGTCGTAATACAAATGTTGATATATTAAAATCGGCTCGGCCGATTTGGTTTAAATCTAAATGGGACGGGTACCCTTTGAAACAAAAAAGAATTTTCCAAATCGGTTCAGGCATCTTCAAGTAATCGGTGAACATACATTAAAAAAAAAGATTCCGACGAATTAAGAACCTCCTCCTTTTTTGTGAAGTCGGTTAATAAAGAGGAACCATTTTATAACGAGTTCAAATTTTGCGATGTTTGATGACAAAGCAAGAGCATCAGGTTCCAACATCGCGGTAAATATCGTTTGCGCGATGCAGGATCTCATACATTTAAGCAATATTTACAAGGAGAGCTATTCAACCTACTCTATCGCCATCTAGATGTTTTTATCTAAACTATTATTATAATGAGAGATTTGATTTTTTGTTTGTATCGATTTAACAGAAAAACGACTGAATCGATTTCAATTTTTTTTTCACTAATGGAAAGTTATATTATCAGCGAGTAACATAGGCTATATTTTATCCCCGTATTCTCACGGGTACGGGGACTACGCGGGTGAAGCCGCGACGCGTTGCTAGTACTTAATCAATATCTTATAGGCAATCGTGCATCCTCAAGTTGGAAAATCTGTCGCCAAACATCTAATGTGTTCCGGCAGCTATCCTTGAGAGCCAGTTCCCATTCTAGGCCTAGCGTGCTTACCATCCTCGACCGCATCATCACTTACCAACAGGTGCTCACCTGCTGGTAAGTGATTTATTTATTTATTTATTTAGGCTATCCATTAACAGTTACATTATTACTTATTCTAATACTAGATCTACATTACTTGCTAAATGCATTTATTTAAGGACAGCACCTCCTGCTTTTAAACAAAACTATTATAATATTTAAAAATATTTGTACATTATTCTAAAGCACTATCAAGCCAAAGCTTGAAGTACTTTCTTTTTGAATACATGGCTTGAATCTGCATACAAATCTAAATTATCACTGAGTTCGCTTATCAGAGAGCACATTCTAGGTATAGGAGCGTTACGTCCTAGCACAGTTCTGCGATACAGAGTAGCAAAAGGTGTCAACGGTTTTCGTGGATACCTATAAGGCACCCTTATTTGTGATCTAATTTGTGATGATGCGGTGTAGGATAGGATAGTGGTTAAACGCTAGTATTGTCGTTGTGGTTGTCGCGACTGGGTTCTGCATTGTGTCTCCGTCACTTGTATGAAACTATTGAATAATGAAACTATTTTTATTTCAGATCCTCAACTACTGAGTCCTTCGAACATTGCCCAAGAAAGAGAGTAAGTGGTCATTATAGTAATACACCGTGAACCAGTGCTCACGGTGTAGCTGTGGTCATAGTTTTAACCACCCATTAGGGTCATTGCCACCCACGAGAGAGTAATTACATTTCATTCACATATAAAAAAAATCTGTGAGCTGGGCGTTTTAGCACGTTACTTCACTACTAATCTAAACATCTCAGACCTAAACATAATGACTGTACTTTGCGAACCGATTGGCGACACCTCTTTGTCTGGTGGGTGGTTCGACCCACGGCCGGAGTCTACCACCAGTGGTCACCTATTTAGCACGACCAGGGATCACGTGTAGGAGTAATGGTTGTCGCCGACTAGTCCAGTACCGCTCCATCGCGGCAAAAAATGTTCGTTAAAATGTAAGTTTTCTTCTTTTGATGTAAGAAAGAGTAAACAGCACTGTCTGCTCTTTGTGTTGTCAATGTAAAGTCTGTCTACAGTGAACGATATAAGGCTTCCATTTCAATGAACATTTTTGTTGAACTAGTCGGCGACAACCTTAAGGCCTCAAATTCGTTTTGAATTTACATTGACAGACAGACAGACTTTACATTGACAAAAATGTTTTAACTCTCAAGAGCTATTTAAGCTAAGATTTACGTAACATCAACAAGCCGCGGAATGTGAGCGAACGTGATGCAAATAGACGAATACCCAAGTGTAATAAGGATGCATTGATGTTCAAACTTAGCTCAGCGAGCTATGGAGAGGGCTATGCTCGGAGTATCTCGGAAAGATCGAATTCGAAACGAAGTCATCCGTCAGAGAACTAAAGTTATCGATATAACTCACAGGATTAGCAAATTGAAGTGGCAGTGGGCTGGTCACATCTGTCGTAGAACCGGTAACTGTTGGGGTAGACGTGTGCTAGAGTGGAATACTTTTAGTGATGTCAGTCAAATAATTTATGATCGTACAAAACGAAACAACCGACTTCACATGCCGCGATAGTCAAAGTATCCACTAGCCATCATCATGTCATCAAGATATACAAATTTGTTTATATTGTTTATCTCCATATCTCCGGAGATGATTAACAGATCTCGATAAATTTTGAATGGAACCAAACGGGAGGCATACTCTCTAACACAAAAAAATAATTTATCAAATCGGTTAAGATAAGTAAAATATAAATAAATAAATAATAATATTTATTGACACAATCATAGACGTAATATAAAAGGATGGTGCACTGCAGATGTTTTGACAAATTCAATTTAATCCTTATGCCTTAACAATAAGGTTGTAATTGTTTTGTAGAACAAAACGGCCCAATTGAGAGACACCCGGGTGGGAGTGTGTCCTTGTCTAACAACCCGCTAGTGCTATATATGTTCTATACGATATGTATGGTATATACAGTGGAATCTCGATAACTCGAATATCAAGGGAAATGCAAAATAATTCGAGTTAATGAGATTTCGACTTAACAAGAATTTCGAGATACAAAGGATTTAACTGCTAAAATTACGACTTAGCAAGACGCGACTTCTAAGTATATTATTTTACTTGTTCAGTCAAATTTAAATAACAATTTGACTTCAGTTGTATTTTCAAATAAAACAGTCAAGCAACAAGTCTGACCGTGAAGGAACAAACATAAGGTTATAAAGCTGTGTTACTTAGAAAGTTGAATGAATGTAGTCATTCACTGCACGTGTACAAGTCACAAACAATAGATTAGAAGCACCGAACATTCTTTTTGGATTTTTATGCCATGTTTTCGAGAAATTCCAAGTAAGACGTCATTATTTTTAGTAACTTCGACTTACAGAGTCTACTTGAAATTCGAGTTATAGAGAATAAATATGTATTATCAATACCTCGCAAGGAAATAACATTTTGTTCGAGTTATAGAGTCTAAATAATTCGAGATACCGCGTATTTAGGGGTTCAGCGGAAGGGAATGGCTTTATTTTTCGACTTATTGAGGATTACGAGTTATCGAGGTTCGAGTTATAGATATTCCACTGTATATAAGTTGTCCATACAAAAGAAAGGGACAAACTCCGTTCAAGGTCGGTCTCATGGGGGCCGGTGTACGCGATCAAGTTTAATATGTAGCAGGTCTGTGGACACAATCAAGCTTAATATCAATGTCACAATAAACAATGTATTTCTAAATATATTGAAGTAACATTGTGGATTGTTTGTTAATTACTCTAATGCTCACAAAACCTACACTAGGCAAAAATAGGCCAGTAGGTTCTGTTACACATTCCAATTTCGCAGTTGCCGTCGATTTGAGAACCTCCTTTTTTGTGTAGTCGGTTAAAAATTAGGTAATGAAGGTTTTATTTAAACAAATTTTCAGACACATTCAAGAACACATGGAAGTTCCAATCGATACTTCGAAAATGTCTGAGCAGGAGCTTCAATTCCACTACTTCAAGATGCACGACGCAGACAATAACAACATGTTGGATGGTTGTGAGCTCATCAAGAGTCTAATACATTGGCACGGTGAGTTTAAACCCTGTTTTTAAAAAAAAAATAATATTAGCGTAAACATTTTTTTTTATGAATTAAAAAAAAACTTACTGAAAAATATTTTTTATTTAGTAAAAAATATTATGTAATAAATACATATAATACAAAAAATAGTATAATAAATATATATTAAAATATTTTTTTAAAAAATATTAAATATTTAATAAAAAATATTCAAACGCCAAAAAAAAAAATTTAAAGATATTTTAATAAGTATTTGTTTTATTTTTTTATACTTTGTTATATGCTTTGATTGAAATTTATATATAAAAAAATTGTCCTAGTACATAGGGGTGTACTAAGAATGGATTTCTGTAAATTCCACCCCAAAGAGGGTTAAATAGGGTGAAAACTTTTTTATGAAAGTTTCCTAGTTCAATCATCATCCAACCCTCGTTGCTAAGCCCGATCTACTGGACTAGTCAAAACCATTCAAATGATCCGAAATTGGCAAGTTGGTCTAGTGGTCAATTAGCCTGTCCAAGAAATGTCGTGGGTTCGATTACCTCACGGGCTTTGTTTGAGCCACAAACAAGTGTTCCTAGTTTCGGTGTAATTGTGTCCGTGATTCGTAAAGTCATAGAGCGTCATAGAGTTTACTAGTGCGGAGAAATAATAAAAAGATTTTAAAAGACCAGGGCTTTATTAGTAGCTACTGAAGAGTTCTATCCACGTTTTGGCTCCATTATCAAAGTTTTCGATGAAGAAATTGAAGATTGAAGAAACTCTTAAAGAATTGTTTGGTAACGTTTCTTGCAAGGACTATTTTCTCTTTGGATATTCGCGTTTTTCAACCAAATTCCAAGAAGACGGTTCTCAAATCGTCTGTATGTTTTTTTTTGTATGTATGTTACGCTATTACTCCGTCAATTGTGAACCGATTCGAATTATTACTTTTTTAATCGGTAGGCTACATTTCCGAGTTGGTCCCATTCTAATTTCATTGAGATCTTGTTAGTATCTCCAGAGATATGACGATAAACGTCTCAAACTTGCTACTGAAATTGACTCGCGGGGCGTGGAAGTCGGTTGTTTTAGTTTTTAAACTATCTTCATTATTTTATACCAGATAGGCAACCGTTTGACCACTATCTCACCTGATGTTAAGTGACGATGCGGTCGACGATGTAGCACGCTTACCTAGAAGATACCTGTTCACTCGCATTTTGAAGACCCCCGGGTTATAGTTACTGGGAAACACAGACACTGGCAAGGAATTCTTATACTTGGCAGTATGTATGATATCTGTACCCTTAGTAGGAATTTTCATACCAAACTCGATATCGTATATCGAATTAATTTTGTATGAAAAACAGTACAGCGCCTCTAGCGGTTACTACACTTCACTAAATTTAGACCAATCAGTAGGGCTATTCTGTAAGCTAGTTTACGCATCTCGCAAGCGGTGAGATTTGAATTTCGTATTACGAAATTCAACCGTATTACAATCGTGTTACGATTTGAATGTCGTAGTACGACTCACCGCGGATTCCGCTTGCGAGATGCGTAAACTAGCTTATAGCATAGCCCTACAGGGAGCCAGAATAAGTCGAGAACTATGTGAGATCTGTCAAAAGCGTTTACGATGATAACTCGTACTAAGGGCAATGATGAAGCAAAACGTTTTTGTAAAATACTTTTTAATTTCAAATTACGGATGTACAAGTCTTCTAGGCAAACGTGCTTACGTATCTGGTCTCATCGTCATTTAACATCAGCAGTGATGGAAGTCAAACACTTGCTTAAAAAAAAAAATTAAAAACTTAAAAAAGAATTAATACAATTTATTTTAATTTATTTTCATGAACACTTAGGTAATTTATTATATTATCTTTATTTTTAAATGTTGTTTTTTTTTGTTTGTGGTTTTTTGTGTTTTATGTTTGTTTGTGGAATAATGTTTTTGTGTATGTTAATTTTTAAATGTTGTGTGTTTAAAATTGTGTATTTGGTAACTGCCATTTTTTTTAGGATTGTTGGTATACTACTTAAGAATTACATTTAAAGAAATATTACCTAACTGTATTGTATTTAGGAAAAAGTACAATAATAACAAGAAACACATTTTCATATTCCTGCCTAAAATCTACATAAACCAGTCAAATTAAAAAAAAAAAAAATTAAATCTATTAATGTATAAATTAATCTCTATTTCGCTTGGTCACGGCATCACGCGTGAACGGCCCATTTCGATAATTCTTTTCAAATCTATTAAGAAAAAAAAGTCTACCTACAATCCTTCAAAAGAAATGGCACCATCTCACTCACACGTATGTGTTTGTCTCTTTTCATATGCGGTTGCCATGGTAACGGGGCGGCTATCTTGCTTTATTTTTACTTTTTAAAGTAGAACAAGGGCACAAACATTCGGAGAATCAAGGCACGCCGCCAGTTGGAGAAAAAATCTTCGGAGACGACGAATTAGTCAATTTAATCGATCCAATTTTAAATATGGACGACCATAATCGAGACGGTTTTATCGATTATCCGGAATTTGTTAGAGCTCAACAGAAAAGCCAGCAAAAGCCACAGCCTTAGGAGAATTTTGTAAAAAAAATTGTCGATGTAATATTTTTGTTAATGTGGTGCAAAAGATATTTTTTTATAGTTTATAAGATTATCTCGATTTAAATACTCGATTGATAGAATAACCTTTTCAGGGATTAAAGACCCCTAATTTTTTTTTGTTTTTATCTGAGATTCCGATACTTATACTAGAGTGCCAAGTGTTGGCAATTTTACCCTATTTTTTAAAATAAATTTAAAACGTATAACGTAACGTAAACGTATTCACGCGAATTTGCTCTCAATTATTTAATTAAATTTATAAATTAACCAATAAATTAACAAGAGAATATTTTTTGCATGATATTAAACTAAAATTTTACATTCATCTCTTAGAATTAATTATTGTAGGTACTCAGTTTTGATAAATTAATAATAAAAACAAAAACTACAAAAAGCAATTGACGTAAAAACTCACAAATTAGTAGAATTTTGCTCAAAATCTATTCAGCGTTATCACTTTACATTGCTTTGATACAATGAAAAACTGAGAATGTTTTGTTAATGTATATGCTCAGTACATAAAATGAAATTCATTTATCAAAACTGAATACCAAATGAAATGTATGTATATTTGCAATTTTTTCATTTTTTTTTCTAATCGAAGTGTCGAGATGCTGAGGAAGAATTGTGATAAGTCATAAATATGTTATTTTGAGAATTAAAGCTAAGAAAAAATAATAATTAAGAAACTGCCTATCTAAATCACTCATAGATTAAAGAAAAACAGCTCGCACGAAGATCTTTATTTACAAAGAAATTAAAAAGCAAACGCTAAAAACAATCTTATTATTAAAAATATTTAATTGTAATTTAACAGTGTAGTACAGCATAAAACAGTCTTATCGCTGAAATAATCTCTTTTTAAGACACCTATTAGATGAAGAGAAATGTAAATATATATTATGAAAAGTTTACTGGTAAACCTAATTGACGCACTAAACAGAACACAAAAAAAAATCATATAAAAAACAACAAACAAAATTGACAGTTTTATCTCACTATTTACAAATTAGCTAATTTTAAAGCAATTAAATTTAATTATACGTACTATCGTTGTAATTCTGATAATATTGTTTTTGTGACTTATAACGTTTTTTATTAGTACTCTCGATATCTTTTGATTTTATTTCTATGACTTATATATTTGATACAAGAAATGTAATTATACTAACTACGCTTCGCGTTAAATAAATAATAGTATAAAAAACTATTCAAACACGCGCGAACTAAAAAGTGTAATCTATTGGACTTATCATTTCTCGTGGTAGGAACATATTATATCGATATTCCGCCTGACTTGCTATCAAAAAGTAATTTACCACCATCAAGGAGAAAATCTGCCGCCAAAACCTTACGGTGTTCCGACAGCACACAACCCTTAGATTCACCATCTTTGACCACCATCGCTTACCACCAGGCGAGATAGTGGTCTAACGCTAAACTATGAGATATAAAAAAATCAGCCCTTAAATATATTCAATATTTTTCGGTAATTTTCTTTATAGTCTGACACAGTTATTAAAAAAAAATCTGTTAGCAACTATTAGTTAACAACACAGACAAAAACTTTAAGTGCGTTTTATCGATAATTCAATAAAAAAACTGTTGTACAACAAAAACTCGCGGTATCTACAATAACTAATAATATTTATAATATTGTAGACATTTTTTTTTGTGCAGACTGACTTTTTGAACTCAATTTGATAATGACGAAGCAAAGTAAGTTTACCCGAATCCGACAATACAAAAAGGAGGGGATATTTTTAGATATTTAAGCGCCATGTTGAAAAAATGACGTCATACATACTTCAATTTTTTTTACTTCCTAGCAATGTGGGTTGCACATTACTAGTATTCTTGTTAACCCCTCCAACTGAGCTAAATATGCTTGTGTCTGGAGTGGGTTCACGTCAATAGTGCAATCGGTGGGGATCGAACTCACGACCTCTCGATCGCCAGTACGACACCTTATCCATTGGGCTATTGACGGTTTTATTCTTCTTTTCTTATCTTTCTTTTTTGTCTTCCATTTCGATGGCTTCATAACAAATGGGCGTACAAGCAAAAATGGCGTTTTAAATTTTCAAATGCTGTAGATAGTACAAAACACGCTCTTGCTTGTACGCCCATTTGTTATGAAGAGCCCTCGTCGAGGGCTTCATAACAAATGGTCGTACAAGCAAAAATGGCGTTTTAAATTTTCTATGCTATAGATAGTACAAAACACGCTTTTGCTGTACGCCCATTTGTTATGAAGCCCTCGATTTCTTATCTCAAACTATTGTACGGAACATATACTACAATCATATAAAATGTTACTTATACTAGTAATTATATTGTTTAACGCAGTCGAAGGAGAATTAGTAAATAATATATAATTATATTTCTTGTAACAAATATTACCTACGAACATTCCAACTGACTACTCGCTTGAGATTTTCTTCACAATACAAAGTATTGATATCGAATAAAATTAGATTTAATGTTGTATTTTTGTATGACAAAATTATTATTATAAAAAAAATATGCATAAAAAACTACGCTATTTTAATTTGTGTTTTTAACATAAAAAATATTATAAATTTTAATATGTTAACAAGATAGGTGCGTACAGTTTTTTTTCTTATAAAGACAACTTCCTGGATATTTAGTTTTGCGTGTTTTGCACTACGCCCGTTTTACCCCATCATTATTGTGGTGGTACAATTTTCATACAAAAGAATACATACATACATACAATCACGCCTTTTTCCCGTTGTGGTAGGCAGAGACTACTTCTTTCCACATGCTACGACCCTGCAATACCTCTTTCGCTTCTTCCACTTTCATGAGCGCCTTCATACATGCTCGCCGGTTATAGGTACTTTTGACTTGGCCTTTCTTTAAAACGTCTCCGATCTGGTCGTGATACGTTTGCCTAGGTCGGCCTCTACCGGCTGGGACATTCACACTCGTCTCATAAATCTGTTTCGTCAATCTTTCTTGATCCATCCTCCAAACCATCCCTTTCTCTATGATATGAATATTTATGAAAAGCGGTAAAATCTATTCGCGGTAAATTCAAAAGAAATATTTTTTATTTCAACTTTATTATCGATTTAGCTTCTCTGACCTTTCACTACTTTTTCTTGAAAGATGATATTTTGTAAACAGCAACAAAAAATATTGGGACATTTAGATAAAAAATAATAATAACAAAAAGTATTCACCTTGTGAAACAAATGTCCGTTTGCACTGCACTTAAAAAACGCCTAAGATTTCTAAATATTTCAATTAAAGTAACATCGGGGATCAAAATCTCAAATTATATCTTGCAGATAGGCTAGATAGTGATATTTATATATATTTTGAGTTTTTTGTTTATTTTATGATATTTTGACAAGCTAAGGCGATTTGTAAGTTTAGTGCATACTGGCTAAAAAGTGTTGCAATTCGAAGAAAGTTCGGCAGTTCGGAAAAAACGGATCAGTACAGTTGCGCTCTGTAGATTGTACGAAAGTAAAGATATGTCTTCCTCCAGACCAGCAAGATTTCACCTTAGACCTTATCATCACTTAACATCAGGTGAGATAGTGGTTAAGTGCTTGCCTGTCTGCAATAAACAAAAAATAAAAATAAATTAAAAAAACTAGAGAGAACTGCCTTAAAAGCCAGTTCTCATTCTAGACCTAGTGTGCTACAATCCTTGACTGCGTCATCATTTAACATCAGCAGGGCTAGCATGGCCTTATCCCCTGGGGAAAGACAAAATTATTTCCCTGTTTTTCGTCACTGACAGGAGATCAACACAACAATTTAAACGCTTGGTGAAGTTTAACCCCGAGTTTTAATTTTGTTTCGTATTAAAAAGTAAAAAAAAGAATTGATTAAAAGTCAGCGGGCGTTTATAATTGTCGAAAAACTTAACTTATAATTTGCCTTCTCCACCAAACAAAACACGGATAGGTGGAAAGACAAAATACTCCCCTTGCCATGCTAGCCCTGCAGGTGAGATAATGGTCAAACGATAAATTATTTCAAATTATGTACTTATCTTCATATTTAATTGATGCTTTTATACATTGTGCATCGTAGTGCTCACATATTTAATATACTAAAAAAGTAATGCAATATTCAATTCAGTTAAAAACTTATTTATAGTTGGGGTGATTTTTGTGAGTTACAATAATTCTACAAAAATACCCCTTTTTCACCGACTTCACAAAAAGGGGGAGGTTCTCAATTTGACGTTTTTATTTATGTTTGTTACCTCAGAACTCCGTCAAATCTTAACCAATTTTTAACTTCAAAAAAGGAGGAGGTTTCTCAATTCGACCGTATATATATATATATTTTTTAATGTTTGTTCGGGGATAACTTCGTCATTTATGCACCGACTTTGATTATTCTTTTTTTGTTCGAAAGGAGATATCCCAAGTGTGGTACCATGGTAATTTTATCGAGGTCTGATAAGTATCTCCAGAGATATTGAGATAAACATCTCAAATTCATTGTATACCTTGATGAGATATGCATTTGTATACCTTGATGACTTGATATATGCTACTTTGACTACCGCGGCATTCGAAGTCGGTTTTTTTGTTTTGTACGATCATAAATTTAATCAATCAATCTGATTGTGTATGCTAGTGAACAGTTTCAAAATCATAGAAGCAGTATTGATGTTCCGCCTGACTTGCTAACAAAAAGTATCTTTCCAATACCAAGAAGAAAATCTACTGGACTGGTCTTACGGTCCTTCGGCAGTACATACCCCCTGGAAATTCAGAATATTCTAGGCCTGGCGTGTTCACCACATTTCACCACATCATCATTTACCACCCTGTTTGACCTCTAATACACCTGTTAGTAACCCTACTGGTGCCTGTTTAGTGGGGGCCGTTGGAAGTAAATTATTTTTAATGTCCCACCCCCAGTGGGACGTTGGGACAAAAATTAATAATTTGTCCTAACGTCCCCTACTGTCGCTTAGTGGCGGACGTTGGGAATAAACCTTTCCGAATCAGAGTGCTACCACGTTACAGCAAAAGCAGTTTTATTTGTATCTATGCTATATTTTATGTTCACTAGATGGCTCTTTTTAATTTCCATTGAAATCTGCATTTACTTTAACGTGATCTAGTAAGTACATGGTTCTAAGACAACTTATTTCCATAGGTAGAAGCATATTATATCGATGTTATGTCTGACTTGCTAACAAAAAGTATATTACCACCATCAAGGAGAAAATCTGCCGCCATTGCTCTTTTGTTTTCTAATGATTGTGGATTGCCATACTACATACATACATACAATCTCGTCATATTCCCGTTGGGGTAGGCAGAGACTACTTCTTTCCACTTTGCCACATTTCAATTGCCAGACTGAACTGAATATTGTATTGTTTATATATTCTAATATACTACACTTTATCTATTATTAAATTTAACTACGTTTCTAATAAACTAAGATCTGATTTTTTATTAATTACTTAATTCCTTAAACTGAAAAACCCACTCAATAGTTGAAAACTAAATATGTTGCGGTTACATTAATTCTGATTTGACAGGTTTAATGCCGAGTTTACACCAGGCGATTATTGTTGTTTAATTTCCTAGAGATACTTTTCGGTACTTTTCTTTCGACTCCAAGTACTTTTAGTATCGGATTAGTACTGGATAGGTACCGGTTAAAATCATTACTTAATTATTTGTCTCGTAAGAATATTTAGGACCAGTTTCACCGGTTCCTGGTAAACTTTCAGATAGTTATCTGACAGATCTCGCCATATAAAAGCTGTCAAAAATCTGTCAGATAATTTCCTAATAGGGCTATTAAGAACCTCTGAAACTGGCCCTTAGGCTAGCATTATAGAGCTTTAATAAGGTTTAAAATTAGGCAAATCAAGCGCGATTTAATCAATAGAAAAGTATCAAATGAGAATTTGTTGTAACATTTGTAACTTGTGTCGTACATCCCTAAGTAGTCGAATAACAAAATTCGCCGGGTCTGAAGCTGGTATTATGGCCAGTGTCAGTGTCATGATAAAGTATCAGATAGTTAACTGACTGACAGATAACGCCTATTAAAAGTTGTTAAAAAAATTGTCAGATAAGTTCCTGATAGGCTTACCGGAAGCCGGTGAATCAGGCCTTAAAAATTTAAAATCTAAATACAAAGTGTCTAAATATTGTGAAAAATGTAACTACTACAATATCATTGCATTTTCAAATCCTTTCTTTATACTATTATTATACATATATTTTTAAGATTAGTTGAATATTAAAACAATGTTATCGAATTCTTATCGGCCACCACTCTACAGTCCGATCTGGGGCCCGTTGGTATTATTGTCACATTTGTCTCCACTCAACACATAAAATTGAGTGTAAAATATACGAATTATTTTAATTACAATGGTTTTAAAATAAATAGTCTTTTACACTATCTATAACATCTTATAAATAATAGTTTATAATTATACTGTTGTCCTTTTCTTACGGTTCAAGTAAGAAAGAGATGACTTAAGTTTGAATGTGTCAAATTTTGTTTAATTTTACATGAAAATAGACGATAAATTATTTTATAGTCTTTAGTGTATTACAATTCATATTTTTAAATATATTAATTAACAATTGTTGAGAAATTTTCTACTCCACTCTCCGCGAAATAATGAAATATTTGTGAACGAAAGTTTACAAATATTTCATTATTTTCATTCTCCGCGAAATAATGAAATATTTGTAAACGAAAGTTTACCAATATTTCATTATTTCGCGGAAAGAACTGCAAGCGGTTAAATATAGCAACGTAATAGAAATGTCGTGACATTGTTGTATAGTTAAAAATCAACTGTTTGAACTGTTTTTTAAATTTCATTATATATAAGATTTCTCTATTTTTATTTTATGTTAACTATAGAAACGTTGTAAAAATGTGAATTTATTCTATGTTGGTATTATTTTTTACTCTTCTTGGTTGTGTTTGACTTAACTGTGCGTATCATTTGCACGTGTTAATACGAGATCTACAAGCGTACCACATGCCATGACTACTACTGATTGTTAGTGATACGCAACTGCCCAACCATGATACGCAATTATTTGCCCGTGATACGCGCAGTTCTCTAGATTGTACAAGGTAAGAATGACTGTCTCTTAATAAAGATATACTTAAAATGTTGTTATTTTTGTCACTAACAGTCTTATGGCGCCAAACAAATACACGATACTTATAGCATTGGCGATTTAGCGAGTATCAATACTGCAATTACCGAATCACGAGAGTACGGAAAAAAATGGAATTTAGGGCCGGTAGTCTCTACATGCACAGCGATGAATTTCGAGCGATGATCGTTCTTAAGAAAAGAGATGGAGATTTAATATAACTGTCTAGCTGCATCTCATTCTAGTAGACGTTTGCGATGACAAGACCCATCGCTATCAATGTAGAGACTTTTACCCCTGGTCTGAGTCTGAGTTTCCCGTTAAGTACTTTTAGCGGGTCTTCAAGACCCGAGTGAATAGGTATCTTCTGGGTGAATGTTCAACGACTGCATCATTTATTAAATACAAAGTGCGAGAATTCAAGCGTTCTACCATTAAAATTACCTATTTTTATATTGCTGCATAAAAAATCGCTCGTTTCAGGAACTGCATCGATGTCAAAAAGCAAATATACTGCCACGACTAGAGTCTATTATAAATGCTTGTTTCAAGCTTTCGAGTACGGTTAATTGCTGGTCGCCATTGTTAGAAGTAGCGTGTGTCTTGGCTCTTAAAACTTAGGTTAACAAGCAAACTTTTGTCTGTCAAATTGCTCACCCTTTAAAAGTGATAAATTTTATTTAGATCGTACTTTGTGATAATATAATCCACCTATGACCTTAATCGATTCTCTGTCAACGATCCATTAGGGTCTATGGTGATCTTCATTTAACCTTTTGAGCGCCACGCTACAAATGCACTCCCGTGCCCTGTACGCCAAGCGGTACAGTTTTGTACGGTTTTGTCTTCTAAGATGACGCTTGGCGTACAGGGCCCGCCAGTGCTTGTCACGTATATGTGACTTAGGCGCTCAAAAGGTTAATTAGAGCCATGTGACGCGTTGTATAAGAACCTCTAAATTTGCAAAGCCTAACCTCAAATTAATCGTCTATAGGAAAATGTATGTAGGTACTAAGTATGTATTAACACGTGTTCGTATAAAGATAACTATCGTGAAGAGGCTCTTGGCCTAGTTCACCTACTGTCCTGTGGATTAGACTTAGCTGTCAGGATGGTATAAGTACAACAAGCCTGTAGGTATCATCTAACCTAGGCTTTACAGCATCTGACCTAATTTAATTAAATACATCAGAACGCTGTATAAAATATCTCGTCCGTTCTGCTATCATAAATTTACTCTTAAAGTTACTCTGTCCCTATTTATGTTTAAAACGTATATACGACTAAACGACTGGGCTGATGCAGCTAGTAATTCGCAAAGGAACATTCGGTATAGTCAGGCCCGTCGCACTCCGCGCTGTAGCTATGAAACTATAAGTACCTCCGCGCACCGGCTAGGGTACAAGTTCAGTCAGTAAAATGTCACGCGCGCTCTCGATCAGCCGCGCGCCTTACTTGTACCTACCTTAATATTATATTCCTTGCTTACGATATTAACACATAGTAACTGTAAAGAGTAACTATGTAGAAAGCAAAGAATGTCACACATAAAATGGTAGGTAGGTATAAATCAGCTGAGTTTCATGTGTCAAGGGAATTCACGTTATGATCTTTAGGGAATTTCTATCGACCTTACATCTTGCAAAACATTAATTGTAACCTACTTGAAGTTGGTAGGCTATTTTATTATTTACCGTAGGTATGTTACGTAGATCCTATAGGTACCTACCTAAAAAAGATAAATCTGACTGACTGATTGACTGACATATCAGTGCACAGCTGAAACCAATATATTACAACACGCTCCCCAAAAAAAGCTGCTGGCTTGAAAAATCTGAAAAAATTCATGATGATAGTGCATTTCATAAACGTTAAAGGAAAATTATAGCGGTTAAGATAACTTTATTAATTTAATAGTAGTAGTCGTTGAAATTGGGTGTTGGATAATTGTGTACCAAATACAAAATCCTTAACAAACTTCAAGCAGTTTCACACAGAAATATTAAATTTAGGTATATCTGATCACACTGCACAAGTCATCAGACTATCAACAAGTTTCAGTTTTCATGAAAAGTTTTGGTTTAAATATACAAGAAACGTTGACAAGTATTTAGACGTCTTTGTTAAATATATTTAGCAGGTAAAGTTTTTTGAGGTATATAAATGTATGGAAGCCAATGTAGCGTACAAGAAATTCATCGAAATATATGAAATTCTATTCATGCTATGCGTTCCGTTAGAAAAAATTAAAGTCACGTACAAAAAAAAGGAAAACTGGAAGAGCAAGGGAATAAAAATTTCAAGTATAACTAAAAGAAATTACTACATGACAAATCAAAAGCAAACTAATAATAACACTAATGATAAATATAAAAAATATTATAAGATTTTAAAAAAGGTGATTCGTGTTTCTAAGAAAATAGCCAACATAAAGTACATCAACAGAAGCACAAATAAAACTAAAGCAACATGGGGTCTCATCAAACAAAACACCCAGCAGACGAATACCATAAAAACTACAATTAAACACTCAAAGGTAGGAAATGAAGATGTTACTGAACCACTACGTATTGCTGAGTCATTTAATGAATATTTTATAAATATACCACAAATAAATGAAGAAGTTAATAAAAAACCGTGTATATTAACAACTCAACATTGTAACTCTATTTTTCTCAGCCCAGTGACTTCACAAGAAAGCATTAATATTGTTAAAGGCTTGAAAAATAAAAAAAGTTCAGGATATGATCAAATATCTAGTCAAGTTATAAAAAACACTATTAATTATATTGCAGAACCGTTGGTGTTTATCATTAATTTATCGATTGATACAGGTTGTTTTCCAGATGAATTAAAAAAGACCTTAATCAAACCCCTTTACAAGAAAAAGGGTGAAAAATGCATCATGGGAAACTACCGTCCCATTGCATTGCTGTCAAACTTTTCAAAGATATTTGAAAAGGTTATTTACAAAAGAATAATTTCATTTCTAACTTATAATAAAATACTTAACGAAAATCAATTTGGGTTTCAAACAGGCAAAAGTACATCACTAGCAATTTTTAAACTTTTAAAGCAGGTGCACGATAATTTAAATCTTAAAAAAACAGGCATCACAATCCTACTTGATTTAACCAAAGCTTTTGATTGTGTAGCTCATTAAATTTTGTTATACAAATTAAGAGTCCATTGGTATAAGAGGAAACGCCTTAAATTTACTTAAGTCATATTTAAATAATAGATGTCAATCAACAATAATTGAAACCTATAATATGAACTCTAAAACTATTGAAATAATAAGATCAGCATTTAAACAAATTACGTTAGGCGTGCCACAGGGCAGCGTGCTAGGGCCGCTGCTATTCTTGATTTACATTAATGAATTGCCACTTGTAACTCAACACTCATGTGTGATGTTTGCGGACGATGTCACCATTTATATTCCTCAAGACAACCTTGCATGTAAAGACTTCGAGGATGAAATCAACAAAACTTTAGAAACGGTAATGGATTGGCTAAACATAATTAATTTAAGAGTTAATATCTCAAAAACTCATTCAATTCAATTTAGAAATTATAAAATGGTGCCATTACATCTCAATATACATAATAAAGGAAACACTATAAATTCAGTCGATTTTACAAAATTTTTAGGATTTAATATAGATATAAACTTGAACTGGAAAAGTCACATAAGTTATGTAAATAGTAAAATATCACAGATTTGTTATGCACTATCCGTTCTAGCAAACATATCCAATAAGTCAACTGCCGTAAGTGCATATTACGGATACGTTTATCCCTATTTAAGCTATGGTATTATATTTTGGGGCAACTCGGTAGATGTCGAATTGACTTTTCTGTTACAAAAGCGTTGTATCCGGTCTATTTTTCATCTTCATTACACGCAATCTCTTCGTGACATTTTCAAAGTATACAACTTCCTTACTGTCACCGGAATATATATTTTAGAAATATTTGTTTTCATTAAATGTAATAAGCAATATTTTTTCAAAGAAGAATCTGTACGTAATATTAGTCAACGTAGTAAATATAAATATAATATTTGTATTCCCCAAAGCAATAGTTCTATGTTCCACAAAAGCTCATATATAAGTGCTATAAATATACATAATCATCTCCCAATAGTTTTTAAATTGTTAGATGGCAATAAGTTTAGGAGAGATCTGAAAGAATGGTTGACATCTCATGTATTTTATAATTTAAAAGAATACTTTGA
Organism: Cabera pusaria; assembly: GCA_954871355.1. Lineage (NCBI taxonomy): Eukaryota > Metazoa > Arthropoda > Insecta > Lepidoptera > Geometridae > Cabera > Cabera pusaria. Next base: position 16,202,653 of record OX940912.1, read on the forward strand.
TCTCAAAACTTAGAAGAATATTAGAGTTATTAGCTCACCATAATTAGTTGTACCTGTTTAGTATTTTTTATATGTCCATTAAAAGTAGGGAAAAGATTTTTTTAGATTTAGTTACTGTCTAAAATTGCAAATTTTATTTATATTTTTAGGATTGATTTTATTATTATTAGTAGGTACAGAATATTGTACGCCCGAAAGGGATAACTGTTGTTTCGACATACATTTAAGACCTTCTATGTATCTGAACACAGTGAAACAATAAAGGACTATTCTATTCTATTCTATTCTTAGAATAAATCCTTAAAAGTGACCAAGATGAATTATTAAGATTATAAAAACTATTTTTAAATCGGAAGTAAATTAATTAATGTATTTTTTAATACGAATTATCTGTTTTTTTTAATTAGATATTCAAGCGTTCTTTAACTTACGCAATCTAAAACTTTACTCAATTTTAATTGAACGTCACGTATTTTAGTATAACTGTAGTACTTTTATCCTACCTCGACATTAAACATTAATGTAGCATTTATTATCAGTAATGTACTCATTACACTGTTCTACCTTAGAGTATTCTTCTACCAATTCAAGGCTTCAACAAGTTTTCTCATAACATTCAACCCTATATGAGAGGTCGCGAGTTGACTGAGTTATTCAGACTCGCTGTGCGGACTTACGGTGCATTTCACTGTGCGCAACACGCGGTTCATAGTTACTATTAGTTGATACTCTGATGCTAATTCAAGGTCGCACCCGAGGCGAGAAGCGCATTTTGAACGTTACCGGCGTTGTAACTAGGTTTAATCTCGCATTTTTGCTCTCAGGGAGTGCAATTTCTGTACTTGTACTATTCATTATTCTGTGGTATAGTGGAATAAAATATGTATAACTTTTTAACGCGTGCGAAACCAAAGGGCTCACCTAGTAAGCAGTAGTAACATGCAAAATTAAAACACGGTTGTCGTTATTATACTTATTATGTTCAAATGGAAAGCTCTCATAATGATAAAACATACCTATAGATAGATAGATAGATAGATAGAAACTCTTTATTGAACACCAAACAAATAAAACTTAAAAAATAAACATTTAACAAAAGGTGTAACAACAGGCGGTCTTATCGCTTAAAGCGATCTCTTCCAGACAACCTTAGGGTGGAGAAAGAAAAACTTAACATACATGGCGGTATATAGGTGTTAAAAATGAACAAAAATAATAAATAAATAAATCAGAATAGGTAATAAGTACATTATAACAAAAGTACGTACATATTTACTATATACTAAACCTACCATTTGGCAGTAAAGACGAGCTTGAGCTGTTTTGTTTGCCATGAAAAAGTTCTAGTGCTATCTCCCGGCTCCACCGTCAGATCAGTTCGCTGTTATCGTTACCGTATTATGACTGAACTTGCATGAATGTGCCAAATTTCAACTTAATCGGACACCAGCAAGTTGTTTAAAGTGGTTGGCAAATTTTGAATCGGGCAACTTACATTATGAACATAAAAATATGCAAATAAAATAAAGGCGTATTTAATGACTATAAGGTAACACGATAGATGTTTTCAGAGGAACATTTGGAGGAAGCCCCAGGTGTCACGGATGCCCATTACGAAAAATTTATAGACAGAGTTTTAGAGGGGATGGACACCGATAACGATGGATTCGTATCTTACCCGGAGTATAGGAGTTCGAATGGAGTAGTGTCTCTCGAGGAGTACAATATTCATATTTAAATGTTTTTTCGGTGACTTCGAAAACAAATTTCAACGACTACATCGTCACATCGCAGGGCACATCATGGTGCACTGGGGGCTTAAATTATCAGTATGATACTCTTAGCATATATATAAATTGAATATTGCATTCTTTATATCATTTCTTATAGTTACAATAATATCTTGTTATATTTACCTATAAAAGTATATGTTTCTAATATTCAAGATCTGTTTCTTACTAATATTTATTAATTACTTAATTGTTGTTAATGTGCCAAATTTCAACTTAATCTGATAGCAGCAAGTACTTAAAAGTGGTTTGCAAATTTTGAATCAGGCAACTACTACTACTTTCATACGAACATTTCAAATAAAATAAAGGCGTGTTTTAATTACTTTAAGGTAACACAATAGATTTTTTCAGAGGAACATTTGGATCAAGCCCCTCCAAATATAACGGATGCCCATTATGAAAAATTTATAGACAGAATTTTGGAGCGAATGGACACCAACAACGATGGATTCGTAACTTACCCGGAGTATAGGAGCTTGGGTGGACTAGTGTCTGTCGAGGATTTGCTTTAGATGTGTTTCGCCGTCTTCGAAAAAAAAGGGTTTCTACGACCACATTGTCATCTAATATCAGTTGAGATAGCGGTCATGATCTTGACCTATCTACAATTTATAATTTATGATCGTACAAAACGAAAAAACCGACTTCACATGCCGCGATAGTCAAAGTACTGGCTAGTTATAATAATCATGTCATCTAAGTATACAAATTTGCTTATATTGTTTATCTCCATATCTCCGGAGATAATTGTCAGATTTCGATAAAATTTGAATGGGACCAAACGGGAGGCATACTCTCTAACAAAAAAATATTTTTTCAAATCGGTTAAGATTTGACGGAGTTCTGAGGTAACAAACATAAAAAAAAGGTGAATTGAAGACCTCCTCCTTTTTTGTGAAGTCGGTTAAAAAGAAACAAACGGATCTGTCGTTGAAAGCCACTTTCTATACTGATCCAACCGTTCTCGACCACCAACCAACAGCTGATATAATGGTCAAACGCTGACATATTTCAACTGTGTAAGTAATTATCAAAATATTCAATTAATATTTTTATACATTGTGCGTCGAAGTGCTCAAATTACTTAAAAAGGGCCAGTTTCACCGGTTCCTGATAGCGCTAATTTGAAGAAATCTGGCAGATTTTTGATAGCTTTTATATGGCGTCATGTGTCAGATAACTACCTATAGCATTATCAGGAACCAGTGAAACTGGCTCTAAGTATGCTAAATAATATTCGAAGCTGTTAAAACTAATTAAATAGGCGTTGATTATTTTTGTAGTTAGTGTGTCACATTTTGTATTAGACATCCTGTATAATAAATACATCTTCTTACTAGAAGTGCCCCGTGCTTTCACCTGAGTTAAAAAGTACCTATCCTGTATTCTTTACCCTCTTGACTATTACTGTGTCAAATTTCAGCCGAATCCATTGTCTATATATATTATTATTATTTACTAATCGTTATTGCTTGATTAAGTTACAAACTGCCAAATATTCTGGAATTCACGAAAAAAATGGGCTTATTTGGTACGGTTATAGGTACTACTACCACGGTTCAAATGTTTAGATATTGAGAAGAAATACATTTTAACTATATTTGGTAAGAAAGGTGTTGGGATGTCGTTAGTGAACATGACTGAATATTTGAGAAAATAAAATTTTGTCCATACAATTGTTTTATTTAATGTTTCCATTTTAAAAATAACATACAGATTATCATCTGCCATCTTCAGGCTGGTGGCAGTTGGGAAACTGGGTGATGGTGGTGGCAATAGGTAAGGTACACATATTGTAAATATGGGCATAAGTATTTGTCGGTCAGTAAAAAGTTGCGTGAATTTAAATGGTGGTGGAAATGCGACAACCCTGAAATAGGGTGAAAAAAAATTGTACCTATGTTTTTGGCTCAACTTGCGTCACCCATATTCAAGAAGAATTTTGATAAATATTAGGTAATTAAATAAGTTATTAGTAAGTAGTAAGTTAAAACAAGTTGTTATTGGTTTAAATCATCGAGGTACATGTAAACCAGAGGCGCCCATCATAAACTGACTTACGTGCCGAGCGGCGCGCGATCGGGCGTGAGGAGTACTAAGATACGCTAAACTAAGCGAGATGTGGAATCAGTAGGCCTATTCTGTAAGCTAGTTTACGCATCTCGCAAGCGGTGAGATTTGAATTTCGTATTACGAAATTCAACCGTATTACAATCGTGTTACGATTTCACCGCGGATTCCGCTTGCGAAATGCGTAAACTTGCTTACAGAATAGCCCTACAGCACTGCTTTTTATTTGAACGTAGAGCTAGTTCGCGGCGCCACATCTCGTACGCAGTACACTACACATACATAGATGGTTTGAATATATGCATCATGATCACTGTCACGCCTGAGTATTGTTGATGCATACGGGTATAATGGCCGTACCCACTCATGAAGATTTTGGCGAACGCATGGCGGCGGATTTGTGTCACAAATTATGGCTTAAGTATTAGTATTCGCGAGCATTTTGAGATCTCTAAATGTTCTTTGTGAATACGGGGGTAAAACTTCTCGGTGTTTTTTATGTCTATTCACAATCCATAAATGACATATAGAAAACATCTGAAAGTCGATGTTAAATATATTGATGTTGTGATTGTCAAGTGTTTTATGTGACCACTCCCTATATAAAATAGGGTAAGTACTCTAAAGGGTAAGTATATATGTTTTGTATATTATATTATGTATAAAAAAACATTTAAAAAGGTAAGTTTTAAGGAACATAAGTTAAATAGTCTGTAACTGCCTACAGCTTGTAACTTTTGTAATAAATCTAAAAATCTATTCTATCAATCTTATTACAAAGATATAGGTACGCGAAGTCGTTTGTTTTACACTTAAGTTATTTGTTAATCCTAAAAATAAGGAGCCTATCTACCACAGAAGATTATAAAAGTTCTAAAGTTTAAAGAAAATGTCTGTTAAACATTACATAATAGAAACCTATAGTTATTAAACATAATATAAACCTCCACTCTAAAACATAGATAAAATTCAGTGTATTTAACAAATATAAAATATTTGGTCAACATTCAATTTTTATTCATTCAACATTATTTGATGAAAAAAACCATTTAATATTACAGTGCCACAAGTATAACTTGGCGGTGGTGATTTTTGGAACTAATTATTTTAATTGAAACTGTGAGTTTGACGTTTGAGAGATTACCGCGACATTATTGTTGATAAATCTGCTACATTAAAATAGTTCAATAATGCCAAAAGTAATTAAAAGTGGTTTAAGAGAAACTGTTATCAAAGTACAAAGTAAAAGCACAGTGGCGCACAGGCACGCCAAGTTATACTTGCCGGACTGTACAATACAATGAACCTAAATACTTGGCGCCATTTTTGACAGTTAACTTTTTTTCAGGGCAAGTGGACACAAACCACAAGACGTATACTGATCAGCAAATCGAAGATGTGTTAGAGCACGCGTTCAAACATACAGATCATAATAACGACGGATATATTGATTTTGTTGAGTATAGCGTTAGTAATTACAGGGCTAGGAAGGCTCAGGAAAAGGCGAAGGAGGAAAGCAAGCCTGAGAAATAAAGTTTAAAACATGCATTAGTATTTCAGCCGACTATAAAAATAAGAAGGTTATCAATTCAGCTATTTATCATATAATAATTGAATGTTAAATATTTATAAAATATATATTTTTATACAGAAGCGCTTAAAATCATATTTACTAATTTAAATTATTTAATAGATTCATTTAAACAGCTGTAACACAGTCATGGTGTTATGATATCATGACTATGTTACATGTCATGGTATTATGATATCATGACTATGTTACAACCTACATAATTAGGTATAGCCTTGCCTCATACCTACAGCTTTTCCGTCAACAGCAATACGCAATCCAGAAGACTTGGTTTAACTTAATTCAATAATTGAATATTATTTTCAATCATTACCTTGTGTTTTTTAAATATTTGTCAGGGAAAATTTTGCATAATAGTTCGGTACTCTCTGTCACCGTTTGTATGTAGTGGCAGATGTTGTTACCGACTGCATCCAGTTGCAGTGTGGGGTGGCAGTAACAACGCCCTAATTTAAATCGTTTAAAATTACAGTGATTTCAATGAGCAAAATAACACAGATCTATACAATCTGTAGGTATACCTGCGTTCCTGTCACTTCGGTTAATTTATTAATTAAATCATATTCAATGCCAAACATTCTATTATAATATTAATATTATATTTATTATAATATACTATTTTAATACTTATAAGAAGGTCTCTATGTATTCTACCCTATAAGTAGGTACTCTCCTGTAACGAGACAATACAGTGAGGACGCTCCCTGCAGAATGCTATACTTTGCCTAATGACAGTAAATCAACCAATAATATTAATGAAGTCAAACTTAAATATTAGATTTTTCAATGTTTTTTCTTTCGTTTCACAGAACAGAAACATAATTGAAAATAATTTGCTCGATAGTTTATTTTTTTGAAAGTTATGCCTTTTTTTTCATTTTTCTTGTTTGTCTCTCAAACAGATTTAGTTACATATACAAAATAAATACTTTCAAATGTAAAACATGGTTTATAAGAATCACCCAGTACAATTTTCTTCAAAACCAATTCATATTCTCATAATTAATTAAATTAGTTTTGCGACTTACGTCCTTTACTTCTGTGCAAGAATACGGTCAATAGGTTGATTGCGATATTGTACCATATTCCCGGCGCGTTACGTATAAAAATATACTTGCAAGTGAGCAGCACTCGAAACATATTGAATCTAGAGCCAGTCGGCCGCGAGCCCCAGTATAAAAGTTACTCTATGCGCGAGCCTCTCCGAGGTGAAGACGCGCGCGCCGACTTCGCGTGTATCTGCGATCTTTCGAGATTTTTAATAATAGTAAATAAGGCCTTACAAGGATAAGATTCAAGACAGACCTTCAAGATTCGAAAATGTACCTACTAATTTTTTTTGGAGCCAATCAAGCACCTGTCATTTACCTAAATATGTTTACCCATAGTAACTATGAAGTAAGCAAGGCATCGACCTCTGAGGTCACAGATTAGAACATAATTACAGGACCGATCGTGTTGATGTTTCGCGCGATTATATGTGGGTATTGTTTTGGTTGTAGGAACCAAACGGCTGGACCGATTTCAATGAATGAGGTATTGAACTACTGAGTTTTATCCTGAGAAATATAATATAATACATATAATGCGAAACCGTAAGGCAGTTTCTTATTTGAATTTAATACAACATAAAGATTGTTTTATAATTACAACTGGATTATAATTGTTCTCTCACAAACACTATAGGTATTTAGACGTTTTTAATTTTATTAGTATTTCGTTATTGTAGTATTATCATAAGTAAAATAAAAACTAACAACGAAAATTAGTTTGAACGAGATACCTACAATCAGCAGGTTTTGGGATATGGCGACCGCAAAGATAACTTTGTTTTTCATACAAATACTATGAAAAACAATGTTTATTTTTAGGGTTCCGTAGCCAAATGGCAAAAAACGGAACCCTTATAAATTCGCCATGTCTGTCTGTCTGTCCTTCCGTATGTCACAGCCATTTTATTCCAAAACTATTAAGACAACAGAATTGAAACTTGCTAGGTAGATGTATTCTATAAACCGCTTTCCGAATATTGCACAAAAATAAAAAATATAAAAGTTTAAGGGCGGGCATCCCATACCTGGAAATGGAACAAAAAAAATTTTTTTCTTCAAACCTATACGTGTGGATAGGTCTTTAAAAATGACATTGAGGTTCCTAAAATCATTTTTCACAAAGTCAATCATTTAAAAGATAGGCCCGTCTAAAGTGGTAAAATGTGTGTCCCCCCCCCCCCTTTAAATTCTAAAGTAAGGGAGTGAAAAATCTAGAAAAAATATATTCTGTAGATCTTAATAAAAACTTTCAACGATAATTGGTTTGAACGAGATACAGTCAGCAGTTGTTGAGATATAGCGACCGCAAGTATAACTTTGTTTTTCATACAAACACTATGAAAAACAAAGTTATTTTTGTAGTTGCAAAAAATCATAGTTATAGAACTATAGAACTACTGTGTTACGGAACCCTGCGAGTACTATTCCGACTTGCACTTCGTCAGTTTATTTAGTTTCGAAAAATCATGGTTATAGAATACATTACTGTGTTACGGAACCATTACTGTGTCGTATGTGATGTACCGGCGAATTGAGAACCTCCTCTATTTTTTTCCTCCTCGTTTTTATGGTTCCGTAGCCGAATGGCAACAAACGGAACTCTTATAGATTGGTCATGTCTGTCTGTCCGTATGTCACTTTTTTCATCTTTAAAAATAACATGAAGGTTTCTAAAACCATTTTTTCTCAAAGTCAATCATTTGAAAAATAGGCACGTCTAAAATGGTAAAATGAATGTCCAACCCCTCCCCCCCCTCCCCTCCTCTTACTTTTAAAGTATGGGAGTGAAAAATCTAAAAAATACATATGCTGTAGATCTCAATAAAAACTAACAACCAAAATTGAAATTGGTTTGAACAAGATACAGTGAGCAGTTTTGAGATATAACGACCGCAAATATAACTTTGTTTTTCATACAAACGCTATAAGAAACAAAGTAAATTTTTTGGTGGCGAAAAATTAGTGTTATAAAATATTCTACTGTTAGGGAACCCTACGAGTGTGAGTCCGACTTGAACTTGGCCTATCTATCTTCTAATACTATAAGAATCTTTGTCCTGACATACTGACTGACTGACTCACTGACAGACAACGCACAGCCTAAACCACTGGTCGAAGAGACTTGAAATTTGGAGGGTTTGTATGGAGAAACAAGATTAGATAGTCTTTTCTATCCGAAACTTCACACTAGTGTTTCAGTAAAAAAATAAGTAAATATGTGTTACAGGTTTTTTTGAAATTCCACCCCTAAGAGGGTGAAATGGGGTAATAAAGTGTGAAAATCTATATTGTTTCGGATCGCGCTGAAATTTGGCATGCAAGTAGTTATTACGACGTTAGTTCCCTCTGAGAAAGGATTTTCCAAAATTAACCCTCGGAGGGGATGAAACGGAGCTCAAAGTTTGTATGGAGAAACAAGATTAGATAGTCTTTTCTATCCGAAACTTCACACTAGTGTTTCAGTAAAAAAATAAGTAAATATGTGTTACAGGTTTTTTAAAAATTCCACCCCTAAGAGGGTGAAATGGGGTAATAAAGTGTGAAAATCTATATTCTTTCGGATCGCGCTGAAATTTGGCATGCAGATAGTTATTACGACGTTAGTTCCCTCTGAGAAAGGATTTTCCAAAATTAACCCTCGGAGGGGATGAAACGGAGCTCAAAGTTTGTATGGGGAAACAAGATTAGATAGTCTTTTCTATCCGAAACTTCACACAAGTGTTTCAGTAAAAAAATAAGTGAATACGTGTTTCAGGTTTTTTTGAAATTTCACCCCTAAGAGGGTGAAATGGGGTAATAAAGTGTGAAAATCAATATTGTTTAGGATCGCGCTGAAATTTGGCATGCAAGTAGTTATTACGACGTTAGTTCCCTCTGAGAAAGGATTTTCCAAAATTAACCCTCGGAGGGGATGAAACGGAGCTCAAAGTTTGTATGGGGAAACAAGATTAGATAGTCTTTTCTATCCGAAACTTCACACAAGTGTTTCAGTAAAAAAATAAGTGAATACGTGTTTCAGGTTTTTTTGAAATTTCACCCCTAAGAGGGTGAAATGGGGTAATAAAGTGTGAAAATCAATATTGTTTAGGATCGCGCTGAAATTTGGCATGCAAGTAGTTATTACGACGTTAGTTCCCTCTGAGAAAGGATTTTCCAAAATTAACCCTCGGAGGGGATGAAACGGAGCTCAAAGTTTGTATGGGGAAACAAGATTAGATCGTCTTTTCTATCCGAAACTTCACACAAGTGCTTCAGTAAAAAAATAAGTAAATACGTGTTTCAGGTTTTTTTGAAATTCTACCCCTAAGAGGGTGAAATGGGATGGAATGTGATACACACAAAAAAAACTGGTCAAGTGCAAGTCGGACTAGCACTCGTAGGGTTCCGTAACACAGTAGACTATTCTATAACTATGATTTTTTGCAACTACAAAAATAACTTAGTTTTTCATAGTGTTTGTATGAAAAACAACGTTATACTTGCGGTCGCTATATCTCAACAACTACTTGACTGTATCTGGTTCAAACCAATTTTCGTTGAAAGTTTTTGTTGAGATCTACAGATATATATAATATATTTTTTCTAGATTTTTCACTCCCTTACTTTAGAAGTTAGGGGGGGGGGGGGCACACATTTTACCACTTTAGACGCGCCTATCTTTTAAATGATTTACTTTGAGATAAACTGGCCAAGTGCAAGTCGGACTCGCACTCGTAGGGTTCCGTAACACAGTAGAGTATTCTATAACTTTTATTTTTCGCAACTACAAAAATAACTTTGTTAGGGTTCCGTAGCCAAATGGCATAAAACGGAACCATTATAGATTCGCCATGTCTGTCTGTCTGCCCCCCTTAAGCTTTTATATTTTTTATTTTTGTACAAAAATCGGAAAGCGGTTTATACATCTACCTACCAAGTTTCAATTCTGTAGTTCTAATAATAGTTTCGGAATAAAATGGCTGTGACAGACATGGCGAATCTATAAGGGTTCCGTTTTTTGCTATTTGGCTACGGAACCCTAAAAATGATTTTTGGAACCTCAATGTCATTTTTAAAGACCTATCCATAGACACCCCCACGTATAGGTTTTAAACATTTTTTTTTGTTCCAGTTTCATGTATCCGATACCCCCCCTTAAACTTTTATATTTTTTATTATTGTATAAAAATCGGAAAGCGGTTCAAGAATACATTTACCTACCAAGTTTCAAGTCTGTAGTCGTAATAGTTTCGGAATAAAATGGCTGTGACATACGGACGGACAGACAGACAGACATGGCGAATCTATAAGGGTTCCGTTTTTTGCCATTCGGCTACGGAACCCTAAAAAAGACGATTTGAGAACCTCCTTTTTTTTGGAAGTCGGTTGCAAATAAATTCATTCACAAAAGGAATAATACAGACTTCAAATGCCGCGCTAGTCATTTTCAGTACTAGGTTTATGGTGTTTATCTTCATATCTCTGCAGAACTAAACATATCTCGATGAAATTTAAATGGGATCATCTGTTATACTCATTCAAATAAAAAAACGATTTTCCAAATCGGTTCAAGCGTCTTCGAGTAATCGGTCAACATACATAAAACAAACAAAAATTCCGACGAATTGAGAACCTTCTCCTTTTTTGTGAAGTTGGGTTCTCAAATAAATACAAGTTTACAAAAACAACGCAAGGAGTGTTGTACGAAAAATAAGACTATACTATTTTTAACCGACTTCACAAAAATGGAGGAGGTTCTCAATTAGTCAGAATATATATATATATATATATATATATATATATATCTTTTCTATGTATGTTCGATTTGGAAAATCCTTTTTAAGCCGTAATACGTAATTTTAAACCTTAAATGTACGTATTTATGTATAGTATAACTCTGTAGGTAGTAAGTAACTTCGGCTGCCGCGCCACGGGCCACGCGGTCATTACCGTCCCGCTCGGCTCGGCGTGTCCGCTAGCAAACGAGGTCGCAAGTCGAGTGTGGAGCGCGCATGCGCGAAATTACAGCGCGTTCCCCCGCGCCTGTATCGTTACCGGGGGTGCCGCGGCGTGTGTAGGCGGAGCAAGCGTGGGAAAAAAAATCTCAAGCGGGCTCTTAAGTACGAAGATACCTAGTTTTATTCAAGACGATCGTCCCGTGCTTACCTATGTACCTACGCACCCAAACCAACATAGACCTTAGACAGCTCAGTCAGTGTTGCGAAAGATGTGCGAGGGGGTGCGGGGTAGGCGGGAGGAGCTTAGCTTAGCTCGTGTTGCTACTCATCGGAATACACAACTAACTTAGCTTTGCATATTTTAGTCAGCTCACCTCACATAGCTTACTTTGCATAGTTTGCAGTCTGCACACAAGTATCAAAAACTTCGTCAGCTATGCGAACTAAGCAAAACTAACTTAGTTTAGCTCTTGGTCTGCGACCCGCATTGTGGAGGTCGACAGTAATTAAACGGAATGAAAGAGTTATAGCTATACAGTACAGCCTGTAGATATACTATAATTAATTGTGCCTTCGTCTGTCTTTGGCACTTTAGGTCTTATAGTGTTATCACAGAAAATAATCTCTATAGAACCGATAACCGTTGAGGTAGACGTGTTTGAGAGTGGAGACCACGGCTCGGCAAACGTAGTGTAGACCGCCCTCCAGCTATATAGAGCGATGGTAGCTGGCAGCGGCTGGAAACAAATAGCTGAAGATCGAGCTAGTGTATATATACTTATTGTAAGCCTAGTGTTTCATGAGATTTTCTATTTTTTCACAATTAACTCAATAGTTTAATGGTGTGTTAATTAATTTAAAGGACAAAGGAAGGAAGAAGGACAGAAGCTACGGAGATAGCGTATTAGTTTGTTTTTATTAAATTAAAGCTAAGTAACTTGTAGTGTTTTTTACCTGCCCTCTCAATTTTAATCATTCGAAAACCTATTCGGATTCGAAAGCTGCATATTTAGGGTTCCGTACCTCAAAAGGAAAAAAGGAACCCTTAGGAACTTGTCTGTCCGTCTGCCAAGACCCCTTTTTTAACCGACTTCAAAAAAAGGAGGAGGTTTCTCAATTCGACCGTATATTTTTATTTTTTTTATATATTTTTTTTATGTTTGTTCGCGGATAACTTCGTCGTTTATGAACTGATTTCGATTATTCTTTTTTTGTTCGAAAGGAGATATTCTAAGTGTGGTACCATGGTAATTTTATCGAGGTATGATAAGTATCTCCAGAGATATTGAGATAAACATCTCAAAATTGGTACTGAAAATGAATAGCGCGGCATTGAAGTCGGTTGTTTTTTAGTTTTTAAACGATATTATCTCAGGAATGTGTGAGATATCAAGTTGAAACTTATACCTTATACTCGGGTCTACGGTTGCTACCACAGAAATAACGTATTCATATTTCTTTGGTTACTATGGTCACAGATTATATATATATATATATATATATAATAGGTAGTTACTACGTACGAACTGCGGTCTCTTTTGGCTGTGAAAAAATGAAACTTGTAAGTCAACGCCTCAACGCGATCAAGTATAGGTATACCTAACTGTTTATGTCGCATATTTTCGTATAAGGGTCGACTCACACCGCGGTGCGCACTTATAAACAGAGTGGTACAAAAAATAACTTTATTTACTACACAAAAAGATACACATTTCATCGAGTTAGTTCGGCGGCTTCTGGCTGCGCCGCGCGGAACCAAAATCATCGTCACGTCGCGTTGCGGTGTGATCTGACCATTAGTAGGTATTTTACTATTTCACAAGGAAATCGTTTTGATTATTGATTACTGCCCGTTGACCACAAAATTTGGCAAGAAGCAAGGTCTCGAAGCACTTATATTGGAAACCGTTAATACGTATGTAGTCACGGTAATTTTATTAAATTACCAGTACCATAGCCAAGCTGGGTGGCCAGTTAAAAATTATCTATCACGTTTGGTAGGAGCACAAAAGTTATGTACCATGTGTCCCAGAAGGATCAAGTGTACTCAGTTCCCCTATTCTTGAGAGCCAGTTCTCATTCCAGGCCTAGCGTGCTTACTCTTGTGCTTACCATCTTCAACCGCATTATCACATACCTACCAATAGGTAAGATAGTGGTCATACCAAACGCTAGCCTATATGATAAAAAAAAGTTAGCAGTTAAGCACCTTTATGAAAATAGAAACACACCGGCGGGGGATTTAGAACCATAGATTACCTAAGTAGGTGATGTAGAACTTATGATGATAGGTCTGTGCCGTAGACAGAGAAAAGAATAGACCGCGGGTAGCTCTGTCTCTTTCCCACATGAAATAGGATATACTATGGAGTTATTCCATGTAACGGAAAAGGACAAAGCTATAATATTTCCCTCTCTCAGTGCGTGCCAGTTTTTACAAGGTCAGCAAAGTAGTTTTTAGTTTAACGAAATTTGACCTTTATTGCTATGTGTCACTGGGTTCTAAATACATATATGGTATGTCACAGATTATATAATAGTAGTTACAATCTTCTATCTCATGTGGCCACGCTACCCAAATCTCTATATTTCCTCACTTTATGGTGTGTGGTTACAACGTGTACCTACGCCTTTGAGTATGCTGGCTGAATACTCAAAGACCTACGCCAACTCTAGTCAAACTGAAGTAAAAATCATTGTAATTCACAAAATACTTTTATTAACTTCTTTCACACAGGCCAATTCCGTAATCACTTTAATAGTAAATAATGTACCTAAGTACCTAACTTACATAAAAATAATTATTTAGTATTTGGCACTTTGATTCACTTTCAAATATTTGCTAACCTCTACTAATCGATAAGGTAATAAAATACTACTTACACAATGCACAATTGCTAATTCAACGTAAAGAAAATTGCCGCGCTAATTTTCTTCAGTACTACAGTTTCAAGGGTTTGCCTCCATATCTCAGGAGATATTCAGATCTCGTTAAAATTACAATGGGACCAAACAGGAAGCATACTTTTTTAAACGAAAAAAAAACCTAATTTGTTAACTACTGCCGGAGTTCTGAGGCATCCTAACAAAAAAAACTGGCGAATTGAAAACCTCCTTTTTTGTGAAGTCCGTTAAAGAACGTTTTAATCCGTGCCGGGAGTTATAAGCCAACATTTACCACTCTAGAGGGTTCTGCAAAGCATCTCTAAAACTAATACTATGATCAGTGTAGAACTGCGAATACCAAGTTCTAAAAGCTCGGATTGTTTTGTCAGTTTTCACGTAAGCTGGTGCCGCCATGAACTTCTTGTTGTTCCATATTCTGACGTCACGTTCAATCTGAAATATAAGTTGTATTTAATATTTTGGTCTCGCCACGTGACCGTGACCTCACTCCCGAGGAAGAGCGACGGATTCGCTCAAAACCTAGGTCGAAAAAATTCGACTAAAGGTACGTGAATGATAGCCATACAGAATGATATACAGCCGGTATATAACATTATTAATTTAGGATCATTTACAAAACGAAAAAAGTGTGTGTCAGCTCCTACTCCGACGCACGACTGGAGTTGTTGCACGTGGTTACTCTTTAAGAATTATTATTATTGTGGTCACGGTCAAGGTCAATGTCAGGATCAAAGTCAAGGTCAAGGTCATGGTCAAGGTATTTATCGTCATCTCTGGCGATACTGATCAGATCTTAAAAAAAATAAAAATAGCTACACCTCGAAGATCCACCCTACAACGCTATACCTATGAAAAAAAATGAAACAACTGTAGCTTGTAACGCATAACGTTTAACATAAAAAGAAGGAGGTTTTCAATTCGTCTGTATGTGACGCGATTACTCCGTCAATTGTGAACCGATTCAAATGATTCTTTTTGTAATCGGTAGGGTAAGTTTTCGAGGTAGCCCCATTGATTTCATCGAGATCTGATAAGTATCTCCAGAGATATGACGATAAACGTCTCAAACTTGCTACTAAAATTGACTCGCGGGGCGTGGAAGTCGGTTGAAAGCAAATTCAGATTCGGAAACTGCCTTTACTTCGTCTTGGATCTTTACAATTCACAATGCTCCGATCAGTTAAGTACTTTTGATATTTCAATTCGAAAAAATCTGTGATTATAATTGGAAAAGTTTCTGCGA
This sequence comes from Cabera pusaria, assembly GCA_954871355.1. Lineage (NCBI taxonomy): Eukaryota > Metazoa > Arthropoda > Insecta > Lepidoptera > Geometridae > Cabera > Cabera pusaria. The sequence goes on from OX940912.1 coordinate 16,218,246, forward strand.
CAAAATAGCTCACGGATTTATCAATATTTAAAAATTAAAAATGAAGCTTCCGAATTCGAATGTATCCGATAGCAATGAGAATCAGGGGGAAGATCTCAATAAAATTATGGACCACAATGGGACGGAACGGGAAGCATGCTGTCTCAAACAAAAAACATACATTTACAAATTGGTATATAAATAACTGAGTTCTGGGGTAACAAACATAACAATAATTAAATTATATTTATATATAGTTTAAAAACTAAAACAACCGATTTCCATGCCCTGCGAGTCAGTTTCAGTAGCAAGTTTGAGACGTTAATCGTCATATCTCTGAAGATATCAGATCTCGATGATATTACAATGGGACCACCTTGGAAATATACCCTACCGATTAAAGAAAGAATCGGTTCACAATTGACCAACCCCTCCAACTAAGCTAAATATGCTTGTGTCTGGAGTGGGTTCACGTCAATAGTGCAATGGGTGGGAATTGAACTCACGACCCTACGATCGCTAGTCGATTGCTGCTTAAATTTATTTGCATTTATAATAATTATTGATGTTGATTTCAGGGGTTAATAGAAGGTTTACTTGACTTTACTAGGTGTGCAAAAAGAGATCCGTCGTGGCGTTAGGATGAACTAACATTCAAAGGTAAGGAAGGAAGGTACATATCTACCTAGTAGCACACGATAATGATAAGAGTAGGTACCTTCCAAGTACCGAACATTTTTAGTCGTACTAATAATTAAGGCAGTGCTGTCAATGCAAAATAATTTAAGATCGTACAAAACGAAATAAACTGGCCAAGTGCAAGTCGGACTCGCACTCGTAGGGTTCCGTACCACACTACAGTATTTTATAAGATCGAGCAAAAAATACCACTATCATTTTTTGCCAGCAAAAAATAATAATAATTAAACATTTTATTTCTTATAACGCCATCTAACGTCTAACAAAGGTATTAGGAATCGACATTTCAATATAACGCCATCTATAGGACGTTTACCCATAGCGTACATAGTGGTGTGAAATGCCGAAAAAAACACGTTTCTTGTATACTACCTATTATTACCCTCTATTATTTTTGACTTTATTCTTTTTTTAGTATTTGTTGTTATAGCGGCAACAGAAATACATCATCTGTGAAAATTTCAACTGTCTAACTATCACGGTTCATGAGATACAGCCTGGTGACGAACGGACAGACAGACAGACAGACAGACAGACGGACAGCGGAGTCTTAGTAATAGGGTCCCGTTTTACCCTTTGGGTACGGAACCCTAAAAACCGACTTCACATGCCGCGATAGTCAAAGTACTGGCTATTTATAATAATCATATCATGAAAGTATACAAATTTGCTTATATTGCTTATCTCCATATCTCCGCAGATAATTGTTACATTTCGATAAAATGGGACCAAACGAGAGGCACAATCTCTCAAACAAAAAAATATTTTTTCAAATCGGTTAAGATTTGACGGAGTTCTGTGGTAACAAACATAAAAAAAATACAGTCGAATTGAGTACCTCCTCCTTTTTTTGAAATCGGTTAAAAACAGTAAATTAAAACCACCCACGACCGACGCGACCTCAATTGCTACTCGACGGTCCTCTTTTTAACTAAATTCACAAAAAATCTAATTTTTTTTTTTTCGTTTGAGAGATTATGCCACCCGATTAGTCCCATTCAAATTTTATTGAGGTATGACAATTATCTCCGGAGATATAGCAAACACATTACATAGATAGATAGATAGATACATACCTTGACGACATGCATTTGTATACCTTGACGACATGATAGTACTGGCTATTTTGACTATCGCGGCATGTGAAGTCGGATCTTTTTCGTTTTGTGAACGATCTTAAATTATTTGTTGCACAGACTCGAACTTACCATCTTCGCCTCCCCAACAATGAGCAAGCCAGCCAGCCAACCGGTGTAGGTCGGGCAGTACAGTCTATGTACCACGCGTTGTAGCAGCGGACCGATAGGTGTCACTGACTGGCTGAACAGGAAACTGCCTATCGACGTCTGCATTCGGAGACGGACGTGACCTGGACCTGTCTGTGACCAAAACAATTTCAATTTCAATTTATAATCATAATCAAGTATTTATTTGCAAGAATACAGTTTAACATTTAGGTTCTTAAAAATATGGTTTGTGCAAGTATTCTGCCTGCAAGCAGACGCGCAAATATTTAAATTTATCTTTACATATACAATAGTTTCAATCATTAAATAAGTCATCGTGTAAAACATAAGCTATTTAGTCACATTTTTATTTTTATTTTTACTAAGGTCAATTAATTCTTTGATGTCATAGAAGCTGTTTCTTTGAAGCCAGTCACATAATGTTTTATAAAATGTATACCTTCTAACAGCTTAATGTTGTCAGGGATCAAATTATATACTTGTATACACATGTTGAATACATTTTTTTGATAAATGTATTTGTGACAAGGTGGCTGATACAGTAGATTTTTGAACTTTTTTCTATTTTGTCTAGTAAATATATCATTTCGTTTCATAAAGTACTCTGGGTAAGTCTTTACAAAAAGGCACAAATCTCTGATGTATACGCACGGCAGAGGAAGAATATTGCATGCTTTAAAAAGGGGTCTGCATGAATCCAAGAACCATGCTTTACTAATAACTCTCACGCAACGCTTTTGCACTTTAAAGACTCTCTCCACTTCCACTGAATTTCCCCATATAATAATCCCGTAACTAATAAGGGATGCTACATAGCCGTGATATGCCATTAATGCGGCTTTTTTGGAGACTGTTTGTCTGATTCTTTTCAGTGCAAAAACGTAGCGCTCAAGTTTGTGACACACCTCATCGACATGAGATTTCCAGTTTAGGTGTCTGTCTATTACTATACCTAAAAATTTTACTTTATCTAGTTTTTTTACTTTGTCATTTTTATAATTTATGTCAAATGAAATTGGATTTGTGTTGTATGAGTCAAAATGTACAAGTTTAGTTTTGTTTATATTTATATTCAAATTATTACTTTCCATCCACTGGATCACATCTTTTAGTGCTGTGTTTAAGGATTGTTGGGTTTTCTCTTTATCGCATTTTACAACTATGGTAGTGTCATCTGCAAAAAGAATGCACTTGTGTGGCGTAGCTTCAGGGAGATCATTTATGTAAATTAAGAAGAGCAGTGAACCTATGATGCTACCTTGTGGAACGCCGGTGTTGTTAATTACCGTTTTTCAACGGAAATGTTGTTTGGCGAGACTACCTCTTAGAGATGTTATAGTTTTTGTGACCTCCGTGTATTGTTCTCTATCTTTATCTTGATTATGATTCTGATTATGATTATGAATAAAGACATCAAAAAATAATTAGCCAAATTGGTTCACCCGTTTTCATGTTATCGCGTGACTAAGGCAATTCGGGATTCATATTTATAAAACCCGAAAAACCCAAAGTTTCAGACTTTGTTGCCTACCCCATTTCGAAAAATCCTACAACACGTACTTTATCTCATCTTGTTTCGCCATACAAACTATGATTCCCCGTTCCGTATCTGGGAGGAAATTTTAGAAAATATTTTCTGAGCGGATACCTACGTCATAATAACTATCTGCATTCTAAATTTCAGCGCAATCCGAAACAATATTGATTTTTAGACTTTGTTACCCCAGTTTATCCTGTTAGGGTGGCATTTTGAAAAAGTCTGAAACTCGTATTTACTTATTTATTTACAGAAGTACTTGTGTGAAATGTCGAATAAAATGACTATCCAAACTTTGAACCCCCGCTTCATCCCCTTGAAGAGGGAATTTTGAAATATTCTTTCTTAACCTTTGTCAAAATAACTATCTGCATGCCAAATTTCAGCGCAATCCGAAACAACGTTGATTTCAGACTGTGTTACCCCTTTTCACCCTTTTAGGGGTAGAATTTCGAAAGAGCATGAAACACGTATTTACTTACTTAAGTACTTGTGTTAAGTTTCAAATATAAAAGACTATCTAATCTTGTTTCTCCATACAAACTTTGAACCCCCGTTTCATCCCCTTCAGGGGTGAATTTTGAAAAATCCTTTTTAGAAGTAACTAACGTTGTAATAACTATCTGCATGCCAAATTTCAGCGCAATCCGAAACAATATTGATTTTCACCCTTTGTTACCCCATTTCACTCTCTTAAGGGTGGAATTTCAAAAAAACCTGAAACACATATTTACTTATTTTTGTACTGAAGTACTTGTGTGAAGTTTCGGATAGAAAAGACTACGACCAGCGGTTTAGGCTGTGCGTTGTCTGTCAGTGAGTCAATCAGTCAGTCAGTATGTCAGGACAAAGATTCTTATAGTATTAGATAAAACCGGCCAAGTCGAGTTGGACTCGCCCACAGAGCTTTGAAGTCCATGCGTGTCGCCCTGTGACGCTGGGGGGGGCGCGCGCGGGGGCGATGTGGCCCGATCGTTGTTCTGTGGACTCGCCCTTCGAGGCTACCGTACCAACTTCTCAAACTAGGCTAAAGGACAATGTTCACTCTGCAGTATGATCCATAGAACATGTACTAGACAAACCGCAAATAATAACTTTGTAATAGTAAATTCCCCCTTTTTTTGTAATTTAACTACATATTTACGGTTTTTAGATTTATTCCTATAAAGTGGTTCAAGACCTTGCCAAATTTCATGATTCTAGGTCACCGGGAAGTACTCTACCTATAGGTTTTGATTCCCCTGTGAAATAGCAAAATATGGCAAAAATATGAGAGAAAGAATATTTTAATTTTAAAATTATCGTGAATTTGTAACATTATTATTGTTAATTGTTAAACACAATCCAAAATTTAACAATTTACAAAAATATAAAGTGTGAGACACTTCAAAGAAACATAATGTTATTATTGTTATATACCGGCTGTAATTCACGTAAGTATGAAGTATGTTCACTCATCTGAACATCGCGATCTCACCGCGTGACCTCACTCCTGAGGAAGAGCGACTGACTCGCTCGAAACCTAGGTCGAGAAAATTCGACTAAAGGTACATGAATTACAGCCGGTATATAGAAAGAATATTGTAGTAGACTTCTGCTGCTCCACCTGGGGCGGTACCACCACTTCGCCAATGAATTTTCAGCCGTGAAATGGGAATGTTTTTCGGTTGAAATGGCAAGGTGTCCAGTGAAATTACAGGGCATATGTGAGACTCGACATCTTTATGTCTCAAGGTAACAAACGCAGTGCAGTGACATGCAAAATTCTAGCAGTCCAGAATTTTGTATGCCGCTGTATCTGTAATAGGTAGACGTCATCGCTTACCATTAGGCGAGCGTCGTGCTTGTCCTATTACCTTTTACCATAAAAAATATTTTGATCGAAAGATACTATAGACCCAAGTATTTAGTATAAGTTTCAACTGTTTAAGTGTGAAAATTCGACAAGTAATGTGATGATTATAAAATTACTGAATTTTATCACAGATAATATAATAGTCACTACGTAACAGATACTTCACTCCCCTACAAAAACACAATACCAACGTTTATTTCAGACAATACAAGCAAAAATGTGTCTAAGGTGCTCGACCTAGCGTTGTTATTACTTCATTCAGCGCGCGATGTACCGGCGCGCGCCTGATACAGTAAAGGGTTGACTCAATGAAATAAAAAAAAAACTTTACGAATTCTTTTTATTTACCTCACAAAATAACATCAAAATTCCTAACTAAGAGTCGAATCTGAAGTCAAGAAAGTCAATTTTACGCCGTTTTGTCATTTTAGTATCGTTAGCATAAAAAAATGAAACATATTATGCTTGTTTTTTGTCAAACCCGCAAAATGACTATGAAAAACTTAAATCGTTTCTAATATAGAATACGAATGCGCAGTTATCCCGTCATTTCAATAATAATATACGTTGCGCGCGCGTGAGCAGTGACAACCGACTGGCAGATAGTACCGCCGGCGTTGACGAAAGCTTAGGTATAATATAAATTGCAGTAGCTATGGGCGAGTGAGGGAGGCCTGCTATTTTACACACTGCGATTTGGTGTCGAATGTCTCGACCTAGGTTTCGTGCATGTCCGATGCACTTCCTCGGGAGTTTACGCGGCGAGATCGCGACGACCACTCAACATTCGACACCAAATCGTAGTGAGTATAATAGTTGGTATTTTTATAATCATGATTCAAACTCACTATATAACTATAAATCTGAAGTAATGTGATCTTGATTGTTAGGTACCTGCGTAATGTTCAAGCTGGTATGCAAGAGATCAGCTCCGAAGATCCGGTAGTCGTGAGTCAACGACATGTTCGCCGTGTGGTCCTCATTACGAGTCCATGAAGCTGCCCACACGTGTCGACCTGCATTTTGTAATAACAAGCTTTATGTAGGAGACCTAGACATCCGTGGGTATAATCGGTCTAAGATTGATGTATACAAATCATAAGATATATAGTACAGTGCGGGTACAGCGCTCCGCGAGGGTACGCGCACTGACCCATGATGATGAGGCACCGATTGCCTCGAAACCGGTCGGACGTCTAACTGACAGTCGACCATTGCACGTGAGTCAAACCGTATAAATAATAAAAATGAATAATACTCACGATTCGTTCAATAATGAAATCATAAGATTTTTCTATTTTTCTACTTTTTAAACGATTTCCAAAAAAGGAGGAATATTCGTCTGTATATATTTTTTTGTATGTTCATCGATATTTTCGCCAATTGTGAACCGATTTAAAATAATATCGTTTAAAAACTAAAAAAGAACCGACTTCAATGCCGCGCTATTCATTTTCAGTACCTATTTTGAGGTGTTTATCTCAATATCTCTGGAGATACTTATCAGACCTCGATAAAATTACCATGGTACCACACTTGGGATATCTCCTTTCCAACAAAAAAATAATAATCAAAATCGATTCATAAACGACGAAGTTATCTGCGAACAAACATAAAAAAAAAATAATATGTATATACGGTCGAATTGAGAAACCTCCTCCTTTTTTGAAGTCGGTTAAAAATATTTTATAGCACAGTGTGACCTATACCCGCACTTTGCGCACGCTTTTCTGTGACTTAAATAGTCGGTTAAATATAAAGTGTGTAACACAGAAAAGAAACAAAACAAAATTGATTTTGTTATTATAATTATGCTAGTCACAACACAAACCGTTCGAGAAGTAGAATTCAGAAATTGCTGTAAAAAATCAATCACTTACCAACAATATCATACAAGAATGGATATTTCTCTCCGAGCGCGGTGAACACGGAAGGCGAGTGGACCGCGTTCAAATGTGCTACATCTGCTCCGTTCTCTGGGATTTCCTGTAACAAAATATAGATGGCGTTCAATACTACCCACTTGCGTTTGAAGGTTGTGAACACCCAAAGACATTACAAGAAATAGACGCCGATTGCTTATAAGTGCGCGGTACAATCATTTCCGAAACTGGCCGATGTATGAGGTCGCGGGGAACTGTTTGTGATTGGCGCTTCCGACTAGTTTTGACGGGCGGGCAAAGTCATAAATCTCAGATAGTGATGACTATAGCAAATTGCCGTAAAAAAATATAGATAAAAATTAAGTACACTATCGACATCTACTTATAAATGTCATACTGATTGATGTTTGTATACTTTTATAGTAAAACTACAAAAGTATAAAAACATCAGTTGCACTATCAAGGTTTGGAGAAATCATAATATATGAGTTAGCTATAGTAGCCGTCAGCCGAAACTCAACTTTGCTGTAATGTCTTTGTGAACACTTTAATCCGAAACGATGATCCCTAGATGGTTAGTAAATGTGTGAGGCATAAGTACCTGCTTCTATTACTACATTAGGTATAGTATGACGGATTATGATGGTTTTATCTCATATATGCCAGCGTTTGAGTCTTTTCGTCTTCTTTATCTCACCTGTTGTTAAGTGATAATGTTGTCCAGGATGCTGTTTAGCATAGACCTAGAACGGGAACTGTCTAAGAAGGACAGCTAGCCAGGCAGACACTAAACGGTGTCCTACCACCATGTTAAGTTTAGACCAGTGTTTTACAACTTTTTTCAAGGCGCGACCACCTTAGAATGAAAAAAAACATTCGCCACCCCCTTTCCTGCACTGTTTATAATCTGTGCTTTATGATATTAGCTTATGCCCGCGGCTTCGCTCGCGTCGCCTACAGAAAACAAATAACATATTTTTCTTCAGAAACAAATATTACATGCGCTCTCACTTATAATACCTACAAATGCTCTTTAATTAATTTTTCCTCATCAAAGTATAATTTCAAACTTTGTTTTTTTTTTACTGAGATTTCGCGACTCCCCGCGACTCGCTTATAGAGGGGTACCCCCAAGGGGGTCATGACCCACACGTTGAAAGCCACTGGTTTAGACTATTTGCAAAAAATAAACATAAGCAACAGTTCATCCAGTTACGGCATGAATGTTCTGTGAAGAAACACGATTGCATCTTATTTTTTAATTGTTTTTTTTTTATCATCAGATGACATGCAGTTGTAGTTAACTATTTGTCTGTCTCTAAAATACAAATGCGAACTCTATCTAAGTGCCTAGATACCTGTATATGCGCGCAGACTATAAACTCGTTCCGTCCTCTGTAGGCCCACTGTTTGCACTCTGGGGCGTCTGCCAGTTCCCACAGCGGTGGTCTATTCTCGGCATCATGCCACACCCACACAGCCCCATCTGCCTCTACGCAAGTCCAAGTCTTGATTGAAACGCCTTTAGGAGCTGAAAATAAAAACAACTGATATTGACAAAGTAGCGAGATATCAGTGGGGGGATAGAGGATGACAACTATCACGTTCAAGCTTTTACCGTAGATTTCTCGTAGAGGTAGTAAGCAATACTTAGATAGTAAACAATACTTAACCAGGTGGCGCTATTTTAAATTTCAAATATTGAATAGGAAAGTTGCTAGAACAAAAATCTAGATGGCGCCATTCTATATCCAACAAATCAGGTATCGATACATTTCTTTTTAACCGACTTCAAAAAGGAGGTTTCTCAATTCGACCGCGACCATAAATAGATTCCACTTCTGTTCACGGATAACTTCGTTGTTTATGAACCGATTTAGAATGTTATTTTTTGTTGGAAAGGAGAAATCCCAAGTGTGGTACCATGGTAATTTCATCGCGATCTGATAAGTATCTCCAGAGATATAGAGATAAACACCTCAAACTTGGTACTGAAAATTAACAGCGTGGCATCTGAACTGAAGTCAGTTCTTTTGGTTTTTTAAACGATTTTATCTTATTTATCATAGTTAAGCTCACCACATTCAGCGCCAGGCACCTCCACACAGCTTCCAGTCTCATCAAACTTCCATTTATGGAATGGGCACTCGATACAACCACCGCTGACGCTGCCTCCAATGGCGAGGTTGGCTCCGAGATGCGGACAATACGCGTCCACTACATGCGGCGTGCCATCTTCGCCTCGATATACGCAGAAATTCTTACCTGAAATTATCATACAGTGATTTTGTGATGTAAATGTGACTGATGTGATGAAAGAATGAATGATGAAATGAAAGATTTACATTTTTACATACTCCGCACATAACAATATTATTCTGAAACTTACCCAAAGCATCGACTGACATTACACCCCCCACTTTTAGCTCCCTGCTCTCGGCTAAGGCGAACCATCCATTAGGGTAGGGGGGAGGAACCTTACTTCCCTGCCTTCTCGTTGCCTGCGCCCGCGTGATCCGTCTCTCTCGATCTGGCCCTGGTGCTATGTGCTCGAAACCAATCTCCGATAGTTCCTGGAATTTGAAGATAGATGGCATCATCTAACTGTTTAAGAATAATGGCTCATACAGACTGGTGCGAGCGCGGTCTGTGGGTAGTCATGTATGTATGTATGGCTCATACAGACTGGTGCGAGCGCGGTCTGTGGGTAGTCTGGTAGTAGGTCTGTGGGTCTGGTAGTAGGTCTGTGGGTAGTCATGTATGTATGGATATAATGTATGCTGTTAAATGTAGGACCACCGCAGCACTGTTTCAAGCTTCGGTCGTGGCACGCACTATACGCCGAATAAAAGCATGTCACCAATTAGTTTATGAAATAAAAAGTTATGCGTAGTCATACATAAAAAAAAATATATAAACGTCGACTAATAACCTCCTCCGTTTTTTTTCGTCGGTTAAAAAATGATATTAGGTAACAGAACAAGCTAGACGATCGTTTAATGGTAAGCGATGACGTTCTGGAATTTGGTGAACTGTAGTGGTAAGACTTCTGCTAGTCCGCCTGGGGCGGTACCACCACTTTGCCAATTAATTTTCAGTCATGAAATAGGAATGTTTTTCGGTTGAAATGGCAAGGTGTCCAGTGAAATTACAGGGCATGTGAGACTCAACATCTTTATGTCTCAAGGTAACAGGCGCAGTGCAGTGACATGCAAAATTCTGATAGTTCAGAATTTTGCATGCCGCTTTATCTGTAATAGGTAGACGTCATCGCTTACCATCAGGCGAGCCTCGTGCTTGTCCTGTTAAAATTAACATAAACAAAAAAAAGAAAAGAAAATGGTAGGGAACCCTTCGTGCGCGAGTCCGACTCGCACTTGTCTGGTTTTTTATATCAGATAGGCTAGCGTTTGGCCACTATCTCGCCAGGTGGTAATCGATGATAAGGTCGAAAATAGTGAATGCCCACAATGTAACAGGCGCAGTGCAGTGACATGCAAAATTCTGAACATGTTCAGAATTTTGTATGCCGCTGTATCTGTTATAGGTAGACGTTATCACTTACCATCAGGCGAGCGTCGTGCTTGTCCTGTTACCCTTTACCATAAAAAAGAACAGCTTTACGTGCATTAGACTAGAGTCTCAGCTATCCAGCCAAAATCAAATCCATCACAACTGCATAATGACTTAAAATCAAGTTGTATAGAATAGACAATGCTTCATTGCACAAAATAATCTAAGGTGTTTGCTAACAATGGTTGTTTAATTAGAGTACAATCAGCGGCCTTATCACTAAGCAGCGATTTCTCCCAGGCAACCGTGATAATATATAGTGCTTATCTGTGTATAATACAAAAATATGACAAAAACTCACCTTAATATATTTAAACGGATTCCAATAACTCTTATACAAAACATAAAGCAATATAATCAATATCACAGATAAAACAACACTACTAAAGTACTGAAAAACTAAATTGAAACTCAAATTAGTCATTATAAAAGCCACGTTTTTGTGAAAAAGTGAACTGTCACTGTCACTGTCATCGAGACCCAAAATGGCGTCGCTACCGTATTTAGATTTTGTACACGTCATATTGCCATCGGTGTGATTCTTGACGAACGCCATCTGTAAATAAGATACAAAAATAATATAAATATAGATGATATAATAGATACAAACATATTTTTTACTTGCTGATCGGCTGTAAAGGTAATTTTTGACGTGAACACAGAATACTTAATAGTACTACGTAATGCACTTTAAATGCAATAACATTATGATTTTTTGCAGATATTTCAAACCAGCAGTTTAGCTTTTAGAAAGAGGAACGCGGAGGGCTACTGGAACAAAAATTTGCACTTTAAAGTTTAATAATTCGTAAATGGAGCATTAAATTGAAAAATAGTATTAGCAACAAAATTACAGCTTTCTAGTACTAAAGAACTCAGACGGATAGATAGACAGACAGACAGAGGGACATGACAAAACTATAAGGGTTCCTTGTCATGACTACGGCACCCTAACAAACTTGAAAAAATTGAGAAACTTTCTCCTTTTTTGAAGTCTGTTAAATAACATACAGACGACCTAAGAACTTTCTTCTTTTCAGAAGTCAGTTGTAAAATAGGATTGGTATCTGGGTTAGTTTTTTTTTTTTTTATTATTATGGTAAAAGGTAACAGGACAAGCCCGACGCTCGCCTGCTGGTAAGCGATGACGTCTACCTATAACAGATACAGCGGCATGCAACATTCTGGCAGTACAGAATTTTGCATGTCACTGCACTGCGCCTGTTACCTTGAGACATAAAGATGTTGAGTCTCACATGCCCTGTAATTTCACTGGACTCCTTGCCATTTCAACCGAAAAACATTCCTATTTTACGGCTGAAAAGTTATTGGCAAAGTGGTGGTACCGCCACACCCCGGACACTCGACTAAATCTCCATACAAACCCGCGTTTTAACGACCTATTACACAGACACTACACACATGTCGTTTTTCTACAGGCGCAATTGTGTGCGTGAAGTCTAAGGATGTCACCGTAAGAATCTACTGATTTTGAAGTCGGTTTAGACTTGCTAGCCAGTACTTCGCTACGGTTTCAAAAGTAGGTACATAGATAATACAATTTATTTATTTTTGTCACTTTTTCAAGTCAAGTAACTTAACTAATAATGAAATGTCCCTACCTGACTCTACACTATTCAAATAACGTAATCAAATATTTCGAAGATTTTAGTTTGCAAAAACTTTCGCAACTGTTTCACTCGCACGCGTATCGATCTTCGTTCGCAGCGAAACAAGTGTCCTAGTTATGACGTATCGCCTTGAGTAAATGAGAATAATTATTATTGAATAATTATTATTATCGCCTTGAGTAAATGAGAATAATTATTATTGAATAATTATTATCCTCATTTACTCAAGGCGATACGTCATAACTAGGACACTTGTTTCGCTGCGAACGAAGATCGATACGCGTGCGAGTGAAACAGTTGCGAAAGTTTTTGCAAACTAAAATCTTCTAAATATTTGATTACGTTATTTGAATAGTGTAGAGTTAGGTAGGGACATTTCATTATTAGTTAAGTTACTTGACTTGAAAAAGTGACAAAAATAAATAAATTATTAAGAAAGTTTTTATTCAATATTTAAAAACTAAGGTTTATATTACGCACGAGTATATCGTTGTTTCATTTATGAAAATGAATTCTAAGATACGAATATATAGTTAGGTATACAAATATAAGCGTGTTAGTATATATATTACATAGAAACTACGTAAATTTGAACCTACTGTATCTACCTACAGAAATATTCCATAATACATATTAATAATACTTCTGTTTTATATTCATGCATGTATGAAATTGATGTTCTTCTCCTTGTGAGGTAGTATAAATTGTTCTGTAGCCGTGCGAGTATGGCGTCCTTGCTCACACTAGCTCCTCGACAGCTCCAGAATCGGTGGCGAGGTGAGGTAGCCCAGATTGGTGGGGGAACAGAGTGTCCGTTCTATACGTAGTATTATTCTTCATCTTTTCTATGGTACCGCCCCAGGCGGACTAGCAGAAGTCCTACCATACCACTAAAATATATATATGATTAAGTAGTACCTACTAACCTAATTCATTACCGAATTACATCAATATCTGTACCTACACGCAATGCACGATATTTTAGTATCTAATATAAGCATGTGTTTGCGTGTCAAATTACTAATTTATTTCCGGCAGTTACAGGCGCTTACTTACATTTATTTACTTTCATCAGCTATTTATTTAAAATTCTCACACCATAATAAATACGTATAAAATTAAGTTTTTGTTGCAGTAGGTATCAGTATTTACAACCGACTCGTCTAATTCGTCTGTATGTTATTTAGGGTTCCGTACCCAAAGGGTAAAACGGGACCCTATTACTAAGACTCCGCTGTCCGTCTGTCTGTCTGTCTGTCTGTCTGTCCGTCTGTCACCAGGCTATAGCTCATTAACCGTGATAGTTAGACAGTTGAAATTTTTACAGATGGTGTATTTCTGTTGCCGCTAGAACAACAAATACTAAAAACAAAATAAAGTTAAAAATAAAAGGACCCCCTTTTATTTTTAATATATAATAAATATTTAAAAAACTTATACCCCATAAAAAAACGTGTTTTTAAACGCCATCTATCTAATTAGTTTCGGCAAAATGACATAGATGGCGCTAGTAAACGAGCCCCGTCTTTCTAGATCGCGACCAAACCAAATATTCTTGGTAATATCAATTAATCAAATATATGAGGTTGAAACTCTGTTATGTTTGGTATTGTACGGAACCCTCCCTAAGTGTGCGATAAGAGACGCGACTATGCTGACTCGCACTTGACCAGTTTTATTTTATGTACAACGCGATTACTCCATCAATTGTGACCCGATTCAAATGATTCTTTTTTAGGGTTCTGAACCCAAAGGGTACCAACGGAACCCTATTACTGAGACTCCGCTGTCCTTCTGTCTGTCAGTCTGTCTGTCTGTCTCTCCGTCTGTCACCAGGCGGTATCTCATGAACCGTGATAGTTAGACGGTTGAAATTTTCACAGATGATGTATTTCTGTTGCCGCTATAACAACAAATACTAAGAACAGAACAAAGTTAAATATAAAAAAAATTTTACGATAGTGCCGCGCCATCTAACTAGCATCAAAGATGGCGCTATCGTCTTTACCTTAATCTGAATCTCGGAAGCGGCTCCAACGATTAAATAAAATTTAGTATACAGGGGATTTCGGGGGCGATAAATCGATCTAAAATTACTCCTAGCATTTTCAGAAAATGTTGTTTTATTCGTGTTTTCAATAATCAACTTTATTGATAATCAACTTAAAATATGACTCTTCCCGACATCTATTGGCGAGTAGAAGTAGCTCTAGTGTTACTGTGTCGGTAAAGCAGTTAGTTGCTCTCAATTAAAAAAAATAGTATTATTATTCGTCAATAGATGTCGGGAAGAGCAAAGCTCGGTCAACCAGTTTTTTTTTTTTTTTTTTAACGATTACTCGACATGTGTGTTGCACATTACTAGTATTCTTGTTAACCCCTCCAACTATGCTAAATATGCTTGTGTCTGGGGTGGGTGAACCTACTCAATACTGCAATGGGTGGGGTGGGGATCGAACTCACGACATCTCGATCGCCAGTCCGACACCCTATCCATTGGGCTATCGCCGCCTTCTAATAATAGATAAGATAATATAATAGATAAGATATTTAATAATATTAATTACTACAATTACTATTACTACTATTACTATTACTACTATATAATACTATTCTACCTTTGTGTTAACGTTTACTTAGTTGGTGTTAGAAGTTCGTTAGAAATTCGATAGATGGCGTTCGGAACCCTCCGTGTGCGGAACAAAAGTCTGACTCGCACTTGGCAGGTTTTATTTTTATGTACAACGCGATTACTCCATCAATTGTGACCCGATTCAAATGATTCTTTTTTTAAATAAAAAAATTTAAGTAGGGTACCTTTACGAAGACTGACATGACAATGGGACTACCCATTGTAATTTTATCGAGATCTGATAAGTATCTCCAGAGATATGATGATAAACGTCTCAAACTAGCTACTAAAATTGATTTGCGGGGCATGGAAGTCTGTTGTTTTAGTTTTTAAACATTATAATCCTAATTTTTAGGGTTCCATAAGCAAGGAATCTGTAAAGTTTCGCCATGTCTGTTCTGTCTGTCTGTCCGTGGCTTATCTCAAAACTCTTAGTAGGTATTATAAAGATGTCATTTAGCAAACAAATATACAATATATACAATATCGTTTAAAAAAAAGAACCAACTTCAAATGCCACGCTTTTTCAGTACCACGTTTAAAGTGTTTATCTCCATATCTCTGGAGATACTTATCAGAGTTCGATTAAATTACCATGGTACCACACTCGGGATATCTCCTTTCCAACAAAAAAATCTAAATCGCGAACAAATATAATATATAATTTCTCAATTCGACCGTATATATATATATATATATATACGGTCGAATTGAGAAACCTCCTTCATTTTTAAATTGGTTAATTATTAGCACCATAAAGGAGAAAATTAGCCTCCATAACCTAACGGTATTCCGACATTAAACAGCCCTTGTGAGTCAGAGCAATCTAGGCCTAGCGATGATGAGGTCGAACATTGTGGGCATTCACAATGTTCGACCTCATTTATCGCTTACTGCCAGGCGAGGTGTTATATAGTTAGCCTGTCGGATATAAAAAAACCGGTCAAGTGCGAGTTGGACTCGCGCACCGAGCTTGTGCGAGTTGGACTCGCGCACCGAGGCTTGTCCGTACAAACTGGTCAAACCAGGTTAGTCAATCTGTAGAAAATGTATTGCACCAACCAGAAACCATTTTTTTTTGTTATTAAACTACATTTTTACGTTTTTCAGATGTATTCCTATATAAGTGCTTCAAGACCTTGCTTGTTGCCAAATTTCATGATTCTAGTTCAACAGGAAGTAAACAGTTTAGAATTATTTTAGAATAGGTTTTGACTCCCGCGTGAAATCGCAAAATATGCAACAATATGCGACATAAACGGTCATATCTTTTGATCGCGTTGACTTACTTACAAGTTTAATTTTTTCACGGTCAAAAGAGACCGTAGACCCGAGTGTTAAGTATAAGTCTCAACTTGATATCTCTACGCTTTCTACAGACAGACAGACAAACAGACAGACAGATAGACAGACAGGCGGACAACAATGCGATCCCATAAGGGTTCCTTTTTACCTTTTGAGGTACGGAACCCTAAAAAAGACGCCGATATAGGTAGGTACCTATATCGGCGTCTTCTTATTAGGATAAGGAATAATGTTTATTGTATGGAGTGAGCAGTCTTCAACGTTACGTAACTCTGCTACTGAAGAATAGACAAAGAGACTTTTACATTTAAATCATGACAAATCAAAATTATGATAAACAAAACAAAATCACGGCAAAAATATGTGCATTTAGATGTTGGGTCCCGTTTTTTATTCAAAATGGAAAATTCTGCAACTTGATATTCAAAAGAGATAGGATGTGACGCAAATAAATATTATACGTGGTGTTTAAGTGGCGTTTTTACAACAAGTAACAAAATTAAAATGTTGAATAAACACCCGCGACAATGTCCTTTCGAAAATTAACGTCATACTCGTAACATCTATCTAAGAACCACCACTGATTTATTACGAACCGTTAAGAGACAAATTGTTTTTGAACTAGTTTTGGACAAAATTGCAATATGGATTTGCACAAACAAATGTTTACTGCAGCGCGCCCTGGTGAGTTGACACCGTAACACCTATTTAAGAACATGCACCAATCAAACCCGAACCCATAACTGAAAACTGCATCAAAATCGGCCTAGACGTTTTGGAGAAAAATAGCAACATGGATTTGCACAAACAAATGTTTAACATTTGTTTGTGCAGATGTCACCGTAACACCTATCTAAAGACATGCACCAATTACACCCGAACCCATAACTGAGAACTGCATCAAAATCTGACTGGTAGTTTTGGAGAAAAATGGCAACATGGATTTGCACACACAAACAAACATCCTCTCACCCTAAACGCATATACAGTCTCCGTTCCGTCGTGGGTAAAAAAACCAACTGTGTAGGCGAAAACTAAAATGGTGATACCTGGTGCAAAGGTTGGCCAATACCAACCAACGAGGAAACGTCGCCTGCATTATGGGTACAGTTGGTGGGTTATTTTCAACCGAATTTCAAAAAGAAGGAGGTTCTCAATTCGCCTGTATGTTTTTTTAATGTATGTTACGCGATTACTCCGTCAATTGTCAACTGATTCAAATGATTCTTTTTTTAATCGGTTGATTACGCTTCCGAGGTGGTCCCATTGTAATTTCATCGAGATCCGATAAATATCTACAGAGATTTGACGATAAACGTCTTAAACTTGTTACTGAAACTGTCTCGCAGGACAGAAACACAGACACACTACAGAATCTTAATTTTTAAAGAACCAATTTGAACTTTGTTAATTAGGAAATATTTAGCTAAAAATAAAAGCAAGCAAACACGCAAATCGTTAAAACCCTACCCCCGGCGCAAAAAGAAGGAGGTATAATAAGATTGACGTGGAGTATCTGTGTATGTATGTGTGTGTGTCTGTCTGCAGCATCGTAGCGGCTGCGTTCTGTTTTTGTTAATTTTAATTTATTGTTTAAATGGGTATTACATATGTGCACAGAATACTCGATACCTAGTATGTTAGTGTAAATACAGTAGTTTCTGAAACTGCACATAACTAGGTATTAAAATACTTGTGTGATACTTTTAAAGTAAGTATGCTAATTAAACTGGCTTCTTTTTAAACGACTTCAAAAAAAGGAGGAGGTTTTTCAATTCTAACGTATATGTATATATATATATATTTCATGTTTGTTCGCGGATAACTTCGTCGTTTATGAACCGATTTTGATTATTCTTTTTTTTTGCTGGAAAGGATATTTCCCAAGTGTAGTACCATGGTAATTTTATCGTGGTCTGATGAGTATCTCCAGAGATATTGAGATAAACACCTCAAAATTGGTATAGAAAATTAATAGCGCGGCATTTTAAATCGTTTGTTTTAGTTTTTTAAACGATCATATTAATAACATTATTTGCCTCTAAAAATCTGCATTCCCTTTTAAATTACTAAGGGTCGGTTTCTGAGGTACATTTATTGAGATTGTATGTACTCAATTGTACCGTTATTGAATAGAAATAGAAATAATAGAAATAGAAATGTAGTCAGAAACCGGCCATAAGTCAGCCATAATATAAAGAGCATGTCAATAAATACTGGCCACTAGTTGACGCCACTGTACATATAACACAGCACCGTGGTTATTTTTTAGCATCTAAATTTGTAACATACATACAAGCAGTAAACTTCTAAAATAATTATAAATGACATTAAAAAAAAGATTATATTAGCTTCTAATTGTTTAACTCAGTAACTTTAAAATGTAACTCATCCACATTAATTGATCACCAAAATTTAGCTAAAATTGTCATCAAATAGTATAATTATGGCCACTAATGGTAGGACATAGATATTTATTTTTATTAGATTTTATTAGACTTTAGTATACCAACCATCAGTTTACGGGGAGGAAAGGGGAAGGGAGGGGTAGAACCCTCCCCTTGAAGGAAAAGTTGCGGAACCCCCCCCGCCCTTCATAGACAAAAATATTTTTAATTTTGAGGTAAAGTGTAAACAAAATATCAATAATTAGTTTAAGGCTGAAGATGGAAGGGGGGGAGGGTGGAGGAGTACCCCTCCCCTATGGGCGGAAAACCACGGAAAGAGTTAATTAATAATTTTAATATTTTGTATGTTTTGACGCGACTCCCCTGCTTACTGTTCTCTAATAGTCTTAGTTAGTGTTCGACTTTTTAATTGTCAAGGTGTTTATATAAATGGGGTAATAAATAAAGCCCCGTACACATTTTGCTGCGGCTATTTTTACGATAAAAGGATATGATGTATTATTTTAAATACTACGTCATAATTTTAAATGATGTTAGTCTATGCAAGCTCGAATTATATTTTTTAAGGGCCTTGTGTTGAATCTATAAGACATTAAATGGTGATGAGATGGAAAATCTGTGGCTGAGTTAGTAAATTAAATGGCAATATATAAATCAGGTGGACAAGATATATTGTTGATCTTACTTGACGCTCTCTATGGAATATTTAGTTGGCGTTGTAAAAAAGACGAATTAGTTTATTAGGGGCTAATTCATTATCCCGTGGCTTATTTATAAAATTAGAAGTTTAATAATGTGATAAATACATTTATTACATTACATACATTACAGAGGCTCGTTTCATCATTTCCCTTAAAGTAATTTAGTTTCATAGTACTACTTAAGGTACGGCCACACCCGGCTTGCTGCGATCTGCGGGCGCGATCGCAGTACTTTTCAATTGTTTTCTGATCGCGTTTAGTGTGAACCAGTCGGTACAAATACTACTGCGCTATCTGATCGCCGCCTAGATCGCGCACGCAGGACGCTGCAATGTGTCCGTACTTTAACTGTTTTTAATTGAAATTTCCACCAGGCGAGGTGTCAAACTTTAGCCTGTCAGATATTTAAAAAAATGTACATACCTTTGTAGCGCCTTTGTCGCGCAAACATCAAAATGGCGTCACACGTTTGTTACCTTTGCACGAATGTGAAACACTGCGTCCCGATTCGGTTTGAATTTATTTTTTATATCAATGCCATTATTATACAACAAGCTAAGAAAACAGTTTGAATTAGTTTGAAGTAGCATTTAAGGTACTTACATAACAATTCTAATACATTATTTATAAGGTCATCAAGACACCATCCTATTCCTCACATTCTTGCCATACAAATATACACTTATATTTTTGTAAATTGTTAAACACAATCCAAAATTACATCGTACCGACGGGATTCGAACCCGTACCCGGATTACACGTCCAGGTGATCTGCCAATTAAGTCACGGTACGATCCATCGATACGACGACATTAGTGGATTGCATTTTTTAACCCAATTATGCATTGGTGGCGCCATCTATGACTACTTATTTCGAAAGTTAATCATTCGGAAGAAATCATTACAGTTTTCAAATCCGACGAGAGATGTCGCACTGCGTAAATCAAATATTATGTTTGTTGAAGTGTTTCACACTTTATATTTTTGTAAATTGTTAAGTATATATTATTATTTAGCTGCACCCCGCGGCTTCGCCCGCGTCTAGAGGTGTCCTATGTGTTAATCCAGGTTACAAAGTATCTGTATACGTAAATTTCGTCCAAATCCGTTCAGCCTAATGTGCGTAAAATAGGGAACGCGGGGTGCACTCTCCATACAAATGTATTCCCCCGTTTCCTCCTTGGAAAATGCTTCTAGAAAACAATTTGTTTCTACTAAAAATCAAAGTCTGCTGTAGCCCCTATCATTTGCTTTTTTTGACCAACCAATTGCAAAAAGAAGTATAAGCCTTTTAATCTTATTTTTAAGATTTTTGAAGGGTCATATTTCTATTTGCAACTGGTTGGTCAAAAAAAGGAAATGATAGTGGCATAGCTACAGCAGACCTTGATTTTGTGTGGAAATATTTTTTTCTCAAGAAGCCCCGGAAACGGGGGAATACATTTGTATGGAGAAGTGCACTTCGCGTTCTCTCTGAATAAGATCGTTTAAAAAACTAAAAGAACCGACTTCAAATGCCACGCTATTAATTTTCAGTACCAAGTTTGAGGTATTTATCTTATAATATCTCTGGAGATACTAATCAAATCTCGATGAAATTACTATGGTACCACTCTTGGGATATCTCCTTTCTAACAAAAAAATAATAATCAAAATGTGTTCATAAACGACGAAGTTATCCGCGAACAGTTTAAATCTTCCTGTAATGCATTGGTATCCTCGGCGGTTTTTATAATTTTTAAGATTTAGAGATCGTCCGCGAAAAAAAATGGAATACTATTGCTCAGAACTCTTGGAAGATCATTTATAAAAACATTAAATAATAAAGGACCTAGGTGTGATCCTTGACGGACTCCAGAACTTATTACAGGTGAGATTGTTGAAGTATAGCCATCTGCTACTACAAAAAACTGTCTATTGTTTAAGTAAGAACTGAGCCATTGTAAGATTGGACCCGTTATTCCGTAAGCAGCAAGCTTAAAGAGTAGTATTGAATGTGACAATTTATTGAACGCTTTCGAAAAATCTGTGTAAACTACATCAATTTGATTATTAGTGTCTATGGCATCTACAAGGGTTTCTAAATAAGTTACTAAATTTGTACATGTGGACCTTTGTTTTGTAAAACCATGCGGATTGCCAGAGACTGTTTGAAATGGTGATAAACACAAGGATATATTAATAATTCTAAAACTTTGGCGAATGTAGAAATAATTGAAATAGGACGGTAATTTGAAGTATTATTGTCTTCTCCGCCTTTAAAGATAGGAACTACTTTAGCATACTTCCACAGAGTGGGCAATTCTCCTAATGTTAAGGACATATTGTATATAAGATACATTGAAAGAGAAAGATTGAAAGCACAATATTTAATAAATTTTGGAGGGATCTCATCAGGACCACCTCCTTTATCTAAATTCAGATTTTCGAAGGCTTTTTGTACATCTTCTCTTGTTATGCAAATCTGGACAAGACATTGGTTATTTGAATTAGCATTAGTATTAGCAGTAGTTGTTGTATAGCATGTTCACCGATTACCTACTCGAAGATGCCTGAACCGATTTGGAAATTTTTTTTTTCAAATGTCATCCTTCCCCGGTGGTCCCATCGAATTGCCCAATTGCCCA
Source organism: Cabera pusaria (assembly GCA_954871355.1). Classification (NCBI taxonomy): domain Eukaryota; kingdom Metazoa; phylum Arthropoda; class Insecta; order Lepidoptera; family Geometridae; genus Cabera; species Cabera pusaria. Next base: position 16,240,323 of record OX940912.1, read on the forward strand.
ATTGCCGTTTTTAATATATCAACATTTGTATTACGATGCATTTACTTATATCCACGACATACTCGTACTACTAACTACTGGCACAGATTATGTTATAGTTACCACGTCTACTGGCTACTTTGACTAGCGCGACGTTTGAAGTCGGTTCTTTTAGTTTTTGAAACGATCTTACATTATTATTCGTCTATGTTTTATCTATGCCGTACTTATAACGTGTCATTGTTTGCGTTGGAACATTCGATAGAAATATAAGGCTACTATGAAAATTGAGGTGCTACTGGACTTATGTTCGTCGACTGTATAGTACGATACTTTAGTATCGATTAAATCGCACATGACTAGCCAATCCGATAGCTTCTAAACCTTATTATCGCTATGCCAACCTAATTGTTCTTCCGAGGCAAATAATTGAGTAACGAGACGAGTACTTTTAATCGATATATCTACACTCAGTATCGATTCCAAAGTATCAAAAAGTCAAGTCTAAAAGTCAAAGATTTGTCATCAGTCAACATCAGAGATTTGTGCCTTTTTGTGAAGACTTACCCAGAGTACTTTGTGAAACGAAATGATGTATTTACTAGACAAAATAGAAAAAAGTTCAAAAATCTACTGTATCAGCCACCTTGTCACAAATACATTTATCAAAAAAATGTATTCAACATGTGTATACAAGTATATAATTTGATCCCTGACAACATTAAGCTGTTAGAAGGTAATACATTTTATAAAACATTATGTGACTGGCTTCAAAGAAACTGCTTCTATGACATCAAAGAATTAATTGACCTTAGTAAAAATAAAAATAAAAATGTGACTAAATAGCTTGTTTTACACGATGACTTATTTAATGATTGAAACTATTGTATATGTAAAGATAAATTTAAATATTTGCGCGTCTGCTTGCAGGCAGAATACTTGCACAAACCATATTTTTAAGAACCTAAATGTTAAACTGTATTCTTGCAAATAAATACTTGATTATGATTATGATTATGATTATGATAAAGCATTTATTCAGTATATGTGCAAATTGCGCTTACACACGTCAAATAACTTTAAATAGATCATATCAATAAAAATTAATTCTAAATGTAACATCAGTAAACATAACTTATTGCTTTGAATTAAAAAAAAAAAGGTATTGAGCCCCTCAGCTTTCATCAAGACGTCGATCGTCACATATAGAATAATCGGGAGAACGGTCGGCTTTGATGCCAGTGGTGCCGAGTTCAAACCGCCTTGCAGCAATGGATTTTTCTATCGAAAAATGTATGTGCGCTTTTCACAGTAGCCCTCCGGTAAAGGAAAAACATGGAACCCCCGCATGGTGGTAGGACGCTATCTAGTGTCCGCCTGGCCAGCTACCAGCCTCAAGTTAGAAAATCTGTCGCCGAAAATCTAATGTTCCGGCAGCTATCCTTGAGAGCCAGTTCCCATTCTAGGCGTGCTTACCATATTCGACCGCATCATCACTTACCAACAGGTGAGATAGTGGACAAACCTAGCATATAAGATATAAAAAAAATTAAAAAAGAAACAACCCTAGAAAGATCAATAAAAATCGCCTGGTGTAAACCTGGTATTATCCACCTCGTCTACGGCTCGGTTTTTAAACACACACTCCTGTATTAATACCCCTCATTATGCAACAGTTCCAAAAACTACTATTCTATAATTAAGATAGTTTAAAAACTAAAACAACCGACTTCAATGCTCCGCGAGTCAATTTCAGTGGCAAGTTTGAGACGTTTATCTACATGGCTTGGTTTGGCTTGGCTGAGAACCTCCTCCTTTTTGTGAAGTCGGTTAAAAAGATTCTGTAGAGGTAGGACTTCTGCTAGACCGCCTAGGAGCGTACCATCACTTTGCCGATTAATTTTCAGCCGTGAAATAGGAATGTTTTTTGGTTGAAATGGCAATATGTCCAGTGAAATTACAGGGCATGTGAGACTCAACATCTTTATGTCTCAAGGTAACAGGCGCAGTGCAGTGACATGCAAAATTCTGGCAGTTCAGAATTTTGCATGCTGCTGTATCTGTCATAGGTAGACGTAATCGCTTACCATCAGGCGAGCGTCGTGCTTGTCCTGTTACCTTATATCGTAAAAAAAAGTTTACAATGTTTCAGAAGGAAATAAATTATTTTTCAAAAAAAAAAAACCGACTTCATAATTACAAACAGGCACTCAAAAGCAAAAAATAAATTACTTAAAATAATTATTATAAGCGCTACCCACTTATCTATTTGAAGTCGGTGCCAGCCAAGTCTATTGGATAGTAGATAGATACTATGTATGTAGTAGTAGTAAGTAGGTAGATACACGTAGGTAGTATCTATCTACTACCTATTAGACTTACCTGGCACCGACTTCAAATAGATAAGTGGGTAGCGCTTATAATAATTATATTAAGTAATTTATTTTTCGCTTTTGAGTGCCTATTTGTGGTTATGAAGTCGGTTTAATTTTTTTTGAAAAATAATAAATTTACCCTTTTTAGTGCAAAACAAGTTTTAATTAAATTACATGCATCTATAAAATTTCGTGTCTGGGCCTTTATACACTGACGGATATATACTTTGTGAAAAATTCAAGTATGAACCTATTACGGTTAAGAAGATACAGATCTGTAAAGTGCGCACATAAAGACACACGGACGGACAGCAAAGTCTCAGAAAGTGTTCATTTGGTAACCTTTGGGTTCGGAACCCTAAAAAAATGACTTCAAATTCCTTTTTTTTTATAGACCGGGAGATGGTAACAGAAAATACTTGGTCATTTGTACCAGTATGGCGGTTCTTCAGGGGTCTAATTACGGACTGACTACGGAATGTAACATACACACACAAAAAAAAGAAAAAACAAAAAACATACAGACGAATTGAGAACTTGTTGAAGTCATCATCACTCATTGAAGTCGGTTGTTTTAGTTTTAAAGCTATCTTAATAATAATATTTTAAATTCTAGTTCTTTATATCTAGTTACTTTTTTACGGTTAAGTCTACTGGTTTGGTTAAGATTTTGTACAACGATAGGAAGACTGGTTGAATAAGACTTATAATAATTTAACACGGGAAAAACCGTTGCAAGAAAATCATACTACATTTTTTTTCACCTGTAAAATGTGTTTGTTTGTTTGTAAATACTTTATTACACAAAAAAAAATGTACAAAAGGAGGGCTTAATGCTAAAAGCATTTTCTACCAGTCATCCAGCAGCAGTGGGGATCATTTTGAATCGTGCTTATAGTAGTACAAAAAGGTAGTTTTATATACTAAAATATTAACAATACTACCGGGATAATTATAATATATACGTTATATATATTATACTACTCACTTACCTACCTACTATAATACATAATATAAGGATCTTTATTATTTACAGAAGGTACATATATACAACATAAAAATAAATTAAACTATTAACTGAGAATAAATTATATGTTATAAATAAAAATTAAAGTAGTTATAAATAAAAAACAGAACCTAGGTTAAATAATAAATATATAATAAATAATATAAACACAAATAAACAATATACATAAACTTAATGAAACTGCATGAAATATATTGTGCTTTCTTAAAGATTTATTGAAAATATTTTTTTTTCGAATATTTGTTGTCCTGAAGTTATATGTAAAACCTTTTTTTTATTTAAATACATGTTATTTGAATATATGAATACACTTAAAATAATAAATGAAAAATGCAATTTAAGCGAGGGAAATTTAAGTTTGTAAAACTGATCACCATTGGTCGAATCGAAAGTTGTCGTCATAATTCACTACGTCACGTGATAGAAACATTGAGCGGAATTTTAGCGGGAACATAAACATTAATGTATGGTGTGGTTTTATTGTATTTATTTCCAAATATTGTGTATGCCGCGTATTAATGTGCAAAAATGTATATTACTAACTATTTAATATAGGTAAAATGAGTACGAGATTAGAGAAACCGCATATTTTTTAAAACATGCCATTGGCTAAATATAATAATCGCGCGGAGTCTTAGTAAAAGAAAAATAAGCTAGTTTGCTTCAAGTGGCGTGGAACTGACATAAGTGCGTGACGTCACATCTCACTTGCATCACACTACCAAAGCACATAAAGAATACAGAAGCCATAAACTAAGAAACTAACTAACTAACTAAGCACATAAAGAGCCCGGGAAATAATGGCGTTTAAACTGCTCAAATTTATTTGTATATTTAAATATTCATTTGAAAAATTATAAGACCGATTCCAGCAGTATTTTAATGTTTTATTATGTTATATGGCTGTAATGAGCGAAATAAAAATATTAAAAAAACATGCATATTCCCTAAGGAAAAACTTTCTTGCGGAAATAACCTTTGACTTGTCTCTTGAATGAATCTTTCGATGGGCCATTTTGATGTCGGTAGGCAACTGGTTCCACAACCGTACAGCAGCATCCGCAAATGATTGACCAACGAAATTGGTGCTGTGGGATGGAGTTGCCAGAAGCAGCGTGTCAGTTGAGCGCAAAGTTTGATATAAAATCACAAAAAAACCGCTGAATGGATTATGAGCATTTGGGCAAAGACAATTTATAACCAAGATAAACACATAAGGTACCTTTATAACGCTGGTAAAATAGCTAAACGCTCACAGGTGGGAAGAGCATTTACCTTACGGAGTTCCGGCAGCACTCCGCCCTTGGGAGTAAGAGTATTCTAGGCCTAGGCCTAGGCCGAACACATTATCGCTTACCACCTGGTGAGAAAGTTGGCAAATGGTAGTCTTTATAATACGTATGTATAAAAAAAAAATAGCTTACCAGTTACCATATTCAAAGAAAAAATTTGCCGCCATAACCTTACGGTGTTCCGGCAGCACAGTCATTGAGAGTCAGATCATTCTAGGCCTAGCGTGTCCTCGACCACATCATCGGTTACCACCAGGCGAGGCGTCAAACGCCAGCAAATTAACTATTAAAAAAGTTATCCTTAAATTACATACCTCCGTCACAGCCTCAAAAATCAAAATGGCGTCACACGTTCGTCCGCTTGGCACGATTGTGGTACACTACGTCCCGATTCGGACTGAATTTCCTTTTTATCTTAATGTGATTGTTACACAACAGGCAAGGAAAAAAGTTTGAAATATATAGTAGCCGCCATAGGACTGCTATAAAAATGCTAATAAACACCAATACTATAAATGCGAAAGTCAGTTTGTATAAGTAGTTATTTGTTTGTTTGGGACTTCTTCACGGTCAATCGGCAGAACTGATTTAGGTGACATTTTGCAGAGGGATAGACAGTATTGTGGATTAGGCTATAGGATACTATTTAATGCGGGCGAAGCCGCAGGGCACAGGCTTAAATACCTACATATTCCCTTTTATCGACACTGGGATGATTTTTAGGGTTCCGTACCCAAAGGGTAAAACGGGAACCTATTACTAAGACTCCGCTGTCCGTCTGTCTGTATGTCTGTCTGTCTGTCTGTCCATCTGTCACGAGGCTATAGCTTATTAACCGTGATAGTAAGACAGTTGAAATTTTCACAGATGGTGTATTTCTGTTGCCGCTAGAACAACAAATACTAAAAACAAAATAAAGTTAAAAATTAAAGGGGGTCCCCATACAAAAAACGTGTTTTTAAACGCCATCTATCTAATTAGTTTCGGCAAAATGACATAGATGGCGCTAGTAAACGAGCCCCGTCTTTCTAGATCGCGACCAGACCAAATACTCTTGGTAATATCAATTAATCAAATATATGATGTTGAAACTCTGTTATGTTTCGTATTGTACGGAACCCTCCCTAAGTGTGCGATAAGAGACGCGATGCTGACTCGCACTTGGCTAGTTTTATTTTTTGAGATACGACCATAAAGTTACGGGACCATAAATGAATTATAATACCGTGGTGTACTGCGATCTGCGGGCGCCTTCTCAGTACTCAGTCTCAGTGTGTAACCAGTCGGTACAAATACTACTGCGCTATCTGATCGCCGCCGATCGCGAACGCAGGACAATGCGGTGTGTCCGTACCTTAAGGGTAGGTACCTACTTCTGCCATAGTAGTTACAGTAAAACCATTAGAGGAATCATCAATTTTGAATACATTTTGAGCTGCATTTACAGAATTTGAAAAACAAAGTATTGTCAACAAGAATATCTATTTTGATAAAACTTTTCTTGATGCCAATCGATCCACTGAGGTTAAGGTAGCTGCTAAACAAGTGAATTAATGTTGAAATGAACAAAAACCCGACTGCGTCATAAATTAATAATATTTTTGTTTTTTATACAGGGTTATTGGTAATGCGTCGTATTTCCGGCAAGAGTAGATAGAGGGGCTAAAATGCGACATATGTATGGCCGAAAATTAATAGTTTACGAGATATTTAGAAATTGGCATTTTTGTAAAATATACCCAATTTTGGATGTTTGGAACAAATCAAAAAATTTAAATGCGTTGAGTAGAACATTCACATAAACCTTACATATTTCCATACAAACATTCATCCCCTATTCCCTATTGTTATTTTACACCCTTAAGGGTAAAACTTTTACAAACTTTGAATGTCATATTTATTCATATCTAAGCAACAGCCTAAAAAATAAGTTTCAAGCTTCTAGCTCTAAAAATAACGATACTTCCATACAACTTTTCATACCCCTTTCAACCCCTTACAATCCTTTTTCGCATTCAAAAGTAGCCTATGTCCTTTCTCAGGCTCTAGACTATCTGTGTACCAAATTTTATTTAGGTAAATCGGTTCAGTGGTTTTGTCGTGAAAGTGAGACAAACAGTTTTTTAATCTCCTATTAATTTCCTTCATTTTGATATCACACTCGATAGGTTTGGTTAAAAATATATTATTAACGACATACAATTTATCGCCAAAGATCCGCCGTTTTTATTTTTTTTAAAGGTACGACCACACCGCGGCGTCCTGCAACCGCGTGCGCATTCGCGATCTGATTTTCAATCGTTTTCCGATCGCCGTAGATCGCTTTTGTGTTAACCAGTCTGTACAAATAATACTGCGCTATCTGATCGCCGCCTAGATCGCGCACGCAGGACGCTGCGGTGTGGTCGTACCTTAATTACCTATCTGGACGCTTGAGACCACTCTATCGAATACATCCAGCTGTGTGGAACATACAAGGTCATAATAATATAGTAATTTAAAAACATTCAAAATATGTGCGAAAAACAGCCTTTCTTAGCAGTCGGGTAAAAATCAGAAAGCGTAAATATAAAAATATATTTGCTAAAATTATTAATTTATTTAATTATTAATATATTTTTCTTCCACCGAATGTTTTATTACATCCTAGCTGCACTCCGTGGCTTTGCCCGCATTTATCCAATCCTAGTTTACACCTTTCTCTTGAATCACTCTATCTATTGGTAATAATATCGTTTAAAAACTAAAAAAACAACCGACTTCAATGCCGCGCTATTCATTTTCAGTACCAATTTTGAGATGTTTATCTCAATATCTCTGGAGATACTTATCATACCTCGATAAAATTACCATGGTACCACACTTGGGATATCTCCTTTCGAACAAAAAAAGAATAATCGAAATCGGTTCATAAACGACGAAGTTATCCGCGAACAAACATAAAAAAAAAAAAAAAAAAATATATATACGGTCGAATTGAGAAACTCCTCCTTTTTCTGAAGTCGGTTAAAAAATCCGTTGCGTAGTTTATAAGAGCTCTGGCTTTGCGCGCACATGCGGTAGAATAAACCATGTATAATTTAAGATCGCTTAAAAAACTAAAAGAACCGACTTCAAACGTCGCGCTAGTCAAAGTAGCCAGTAGTAACTATTATATAATAGTGCCAGTGGTAAGTACTAAGTAGTAAGTCGTGGAGATAAGTAAATGCATCGTAACACAAATGTTGATATATTAAATACGGCTCGGCCGATTTCGTTAACATTTAAATGGAACCACCTGGGGCGGTACTGTCTACACGAATAGCGATGAATTTCGACCCATAATCGTCGATAAGAAAAGTTATTTTTCAAAAAAAATAAAACCGACTTCATAACCACAAAAAGGCACTCAAAAGCGAAAAATAATTTACTTAAAATTATTATAAGCGTTACCCACTTCTCTATTTGAAGTCGGTGCCAGCCAAGTCTAATAGGTAGTAGATAGATAATACCTACATGTATCTACCTACTTACTAACCTACATGTACCTACTTACTACTACTACATACATAGTATCTATCTAATATCCAATAGACTTGGCTGGCACCGACTTCAAATAGAGAAGTGGGTAACGCTTATAATAATTTTAAGTAAATTATTTTTCGCTTTTGAGTGCCTTTTTGTGGTTATGAAGTCAGTTTTATTTTTTTTGAAAAATAACTTATTTTACCCTTTTTAGTGCAAAATAAGTTTTCATGAAATTACATACATCTATTTAATTTCGTGTCTGGGCCGTTATACACTGACGGATATATACTTTTTGAAAATTTCAAGTATGTACCTATAACGGTTAAGAAGATACAGATCTGTATCTTCTTAACCGTTATAGGTATAGAAAGAAGATACAGATCTGTATCTTCTTAACCGTTATAGGTACATACTTGAAATTTTCAAAAAGTATATATCCGTCAGTGTATAACGGCCCAGACACGAAATTTAATAGATGTATGTAATTTCATGAAAACTTTTTTTGCACTAAAAAGGGTAAAATAAGTTATTTTTCAAAAAAAATAAAACCATCATCACCACAAAAAGGCACTCAAAAGCGAAAAATAATTTACTTAAAATTATTATAAGCGTTACCCACTTCTCTATTTGAAGTCGGTGCCAGCCAAGTCTAATAGGTAGTAGATAGATAATACCTACATGTATCTACCTACTTACTAACCTACATGTACCTACTTACTACTACTACATACATAGTATCTATCTAATATCCAATAGACTTGGCTGGCACCGACTTCAAATAGAGAAGTGGGTAACGCTTATAATAATTTTAAGTAAATTGTTTTTCGCTTTTGAGTGCCTTTTTGTGGTTATGAAGTCAGTTTTTTTTTTTTTTGAAAAATAACTTATTTTACCCTTTTTAGTGCAAAAAAAGTTTTCATGAAATTACATACATCTATTAAATTTCGTGTCTGGGCCGTTATACACTGACGGATATATACTTTTTGAAAATTTCAAGTATGTACCTATAACGGTTAAGAAGATACAGATCTGTAAAGTGCGCACATATAGACACACGGACGGATGGACGGACGGACGGACGGACGGACGAACAGACAACAAAGTCTCAGAAAGTGTTCATTTGGTAGCCTTTGGGTTCGGAACCCTAAAAAACTTGACTTTAAATGCCGCGCTAAAGTGAAAATATTCACTAGTAATAATGATGTCATCAAGGTATCAAAGGACAATGTCCAAAATGGCCCTGTACAATTAAAGCATCTGACACACACGATAATTAATTGTCTATTTTATTACATTAATTCCAAATACTTTTATAACACGGACTAGTTGTATTCCAAAATGAATATTAAAAAGTATTCTTTGCGATTATTAACCTTAATTGCCGCCATATTGCCAACAGAGTACTGAATCACTCTACTACGTTATAAGAGGCACTTCCCTATATTGTGGATACCCGAATTATGAAAGCACTGTGTAGCCAACCTAACAACGGAAAGTATTATTTACGTAGTAACTATTATATAATATGTGGTTTTATGCTTATAATTTTTTTTTGCTGTGTTGATTGGTACAAAGTACGTTCATAATTCTGAGTTATTTAATTATGTATGCAGTGTCGCGGGACTGAAATGGCCTCCATCTTCGCCAAATGTCATGTCATGTCAAAAAATATTAGGTATGTTTAAAAAAGTTTGCACCCTAACAAGACTTTGCCCGGTAGAACATTCCTGTGAAGACAAATTATTTATATTTATATATAATTATTTATTATAATTATTAATATATAATTATTCATTGAGGGCCCGGTGGCGTAATTGGGAGAACGGTTGGCTTTGATGCCGTGGTACCGAGTTCAAACCGCCGTGCACCAATGAATTTTTCTATCGAAAAATTTATGTGCGCTTCTCACAATGGCCCTCCGGTGAAGGAAAACATCGTTAAGAAACCAATAACCCCCGCATGGTGGTAGAACATATCTAGTGTCCGCCTGGCCAGCTACCACCCTCAAGTCAGAAAATCTGTCGCCAAACATTTAATGTGTTCCGGCAGCTATCCTTGAGAGCCAGTTCCCATTCTAGTCCACTTCTCTATCTTCGACCGCATCATCACTTAGCAACAGGTGAGATAGTGGTCAAACGCTTGCCTATAAGATGTAAAAAAAATTATCCCCACCTTTATTTCTATCTCGCTCACAGTTACCGTAAGAATATCTTATATGCAATAGCAACCTCCATTGTGTATAATCTTCTTGGGACTCTTCTACTAAAACTAGTACATTCTCCTATGTTTGAGGTATTTATCTCCATATCTCTGGTGATACTAATCAGATCTCGATAAAATTAAAATGGGACCACCTCGGAAACGTATCCTACCTATTAAAAAAAAATCATTTGAATCCGTTCACAATTGATGGAGAAATCGCGTAACATACACAAAAAAAAAAAAAACATACAGACGAATTGAGAACCTCCTCCTTTTTTGTGAAGTCGGTTAAAAAGAGATGCAGATAACAACTGTCTAGCTGCATCTCCTTCTAGTAGATGTTTGCGATGACAGGACGCATCGCTATCAATGTAGAGACTTCCACCCCTGAGAAGGGTACCGCTTAAAACAAAAAAATAATTATCCAAATCGGTTCCGGCATCTTCGAGTAATCGGTGAAAACACATAAAAATTAAATAAAATAATATCGTTTAAAAACTAAAAAACAACCGACTTCAATGCCGCGCTATTCATTTTCAGTACCAATTTTGAGATGTTTATCTCAATATTTCTGGAGATACTTATCATACCTCGATAAAATTACCATGGTACCACACTTAGGATATCTCCTTTCGAACAAAAAAAGAATAATCGAAATCGGTTCATAAACGACGAAGTTATCCGCGAACAAACATAAAAAAAAAAAAAAAAAATATACGGTCGAATTGAGAAACCTCCTCCTTTTTTTGAAGTCGGTTAAAAAACAAATTCCAACGAATTGAGAACCTCGTCCTTTTTTGTGAAGTCGGTTAAAAATGCACCATAATGCGCGCACTACAATGACACTCCATACTTCACAGAATAATACGCGCGGTCGAATAAACGCACCGCACAACCGCTGTGCGCGCCAGGCAAGCGTACGACAGCAGCTTTGTTAACCGACTTCACTAAAACGGAGTAGGTTTACAATTCAACGGTTTTTTTTAATGTTTGTTACCTCAGAACTCCGTCAAATCTTAACCGATTTGAAAAAATATTTTTTAGTTTGAGAGATTATGTTTCCCTTTTGATATTATTATCTTTTCTATGCTTTTGGTACCATGTTATCCCAAGGTCCCAAGGTCCCAAATTTTATCGAGATCTGTAATCATCTCCGGAGATATGGAGACAAACAATATAAACAAATTCGTATGTATCCTTGATGACCTGATTATGGCAACTGGCTATTTGGACTATCGTGGCATGTGAAGTCGGTTCTTTACGTTTTGTACGATCATGAATTATTTTATACCATGTAAAGATTTGGATTTTGTTTTAAGTTGCGCGGTGAACATTTGTTCAGTTTCAAGCTATACAGACAGACTTGCGATACGTAGTATTATCACAGAAATGATACTGGTATTATTTTTGATATATAGATCTTGGATTTCATTAGGTACGTTAGTGGAACGGCATCCTATATAAAATAATAATATAAAAAATAAAAAATCATTAATTTCATCTCACAACAAGGATCTTAATTTAACATACATAATATCGTTTAAAAACTAAAAAAGAACCGACTTCAATGCCACGCTATTCATTTTCAGTACCAATTTTGAGATGTTTATCTCAATATCTCTGGAGATACTTATCAGACCTCGATAAAATTACCATGGTATCACACTTGGGATATCTCCTTTCGAACAAAAATATAATAATCAAAATCGGTTCATAAACGACGAAGTTATCCGCGAACAAACATAAAAAAAAAACGGTCGAATTGAGAAACCTCCTCCTTTTTTTTAAGTCGGTTAAAAAGTAAGAAATTAGGCTAGCTTAATAAATGTAACCTATCGTTGTGAGAGACTGGTGCCTGAAATAGGTTTTGAAAAAACCTGTAGTACAGGTCACCAGTGCCCCCCGCGGATCGTTATTCATATCACAACATGTTTATAGGCCTACTAATATACCACGGTTATGTTATCTTTTAGTGTTGTGGCGAGAATATAATGATATTAACTTAAATTTATAAAATTAAACTACTGATTGGTACGTAAGTGAATAACTAGAAAACGATTAACTTGACTATTAAATGTAAAGGCGTCGGGTAGATACGTTAAATTCGTTACTAACTTAAACTAAACAAGTTAAAACTATTATGTATTTGAATGTGTATGAATGTGTGCAGACGTGTGTATGTGCGTAGGTACCTATCGTATATGCGGTGTGTGGTTGAGATAGGTTAGAGTTGCCGTGAGTTTTATTATCAGCATAGAGTCACAGAATAAATAATAGGTATTATGTAGGTAGCGTTTAAGTGTTTGTGGGTGAGTTTGCGTATGTATGTGTGAAGCGAGATCTGTGGGTATTATATGACAAGTGAATAATCAAAATATATATTATACGTAGACGAAATATTAAATAGACAAGACATTAGCGTAAGCGAATGAAATAGCTATAGAGATATAACCCGACTAAAATGATGAACACATGACACATATGCCAGCTATAAGATTAAATGAACAACGTAATTTGGTCGGGTCATACATGACAGCGGGCCAAAGCCAATGGGCGCACTAGAACTGGGAGCCAGAGCTGGCTCCAAACAATAAAATCGCATATGCAGAGAAGGATAAAAAAATGTTGTCCATCTCGATCTCTCATACTAGTGATTGTATCGTTTTATCCTTCTCATATTATTATTGTTATTTTAATGCTAGGTCTATTTTAATAAACTCTATCTACGATATTATGGTATTATCATTTAATATTATTTGTTCTGTGCACGCGATGTCTACAGTTCACAGAGCCACTATCAGTAGGTACGAAAGAGGTTACATTTAGATATATATTTTTGGAATTTCCTTTATCTACTTATTACAAAAATCGTTTACCATTATCCTTAATGGAATTCCTAATAGAACCAGGTTCTAACATTACATGGAGTACTTACTATATAGTGCAAATGTTTAAACGCGTATTTTATGTAATGACATAAAATACGCGTTAAAACATTTGCACTATGATGTTGAAATGAATAAGATCGTTTAAAAAACTAAAAGAACTGACTTTAAATGCCGCGCTATTAAATTTCAGTACCAAGTTTGAGGTGTTTAATCTCCATATCTCTAGAGGTACTCATCAGATTTTGATGAAAGTACGATAGAACACCTTGGAAATGTAAATAAATTAATAATAATTGGAACCTACCAATTAATAATTAAGATCAATTTCAGTAGCAAGTTTGAGACGTTTATCGTCATATCTCTGGAGATACTTATCAGATCTTGATGAAATTACAATGGGACGACCTCGGAAAAATGTATACCGATTAAAAAAAATAATCATTCGAATCGGTTTACAATTTACGGACTAATCGCGTAATATACATAAAAAAAAACATACAGACGAATTGAAAAACTCCTTTTTGGAAGTCGGTTGACGTCGGCACTGACTTCAAATAGATAAGTGGGTAGCGCTTATAATAAATATGTTAAGTAATTTATTTTTCGCTTCTTAGTGCCTGTTTGTGGTTATGAAGTCGGTTTTTTTTAAAAATAATTTATTTTACCCTTTTTAGTGCAAAACAAGTTTTAATTAAATTACATGCATCTATAAAATTTCGTGTCGGGGCCGTTATACACTGACGGATATATACTTTGTAAAAATTTCAAGTATGAACCTATTACGGTTAAGTTAAGACATAAAGATCTGTAAAGTGCGCACATATCGACACACAGACGGACGGACGGATGGATGGACGAATGGACAGCAAAGTCTCAGAAAGTGTTCATTTGGTACCTTTTGGGTTTAGAACCCTAAAAAATTGACTTCAAATGCCGCGCTAGTGAAAATATTCACTAGTAATAATTATGTCATCAAGGTATCAAAGGACAATGTCCAAAATGGCCCTGTGCAATAAAAGCATCTGACACACACGATAATTAGTTGTCTATTTACCCGACTACGGCGAAGCAAAAAGGAGGGTTATGTTTTTGACTGGTATGTGGGTATGTATGTATGTATGTAAGTATGTATGTATGTATGTTTGTGTGTATGTTCATCTGTTCCCTCATAACTTCTAAACTACTTATCATAATTTGTCTGCTGGTTATAGGCTATATGACGTCACAACAAATTGAATGTGGCGCTCTCTACAGGGCCCGAAGTCCTGAACTAAAAAAAAAATTCATCCCACCCCATCATGTGGGGTATTGTTAAATAGGGATTTTAAAATGAAGATAAGGTTTAGTACATCATATTTTTGTCGGGCGTAGTGTTAGCGAGATATATCCCGCCGAAATCAAGAAAACTAATTTTTACCCCACGGCGTCACAAAGAAGCAGTTGGGAGGGTTATGGGTCTGTTGATCGCTGTGTATGTATGTAAGTATGTTGACATGTATACATATATACACTTATGCAAAAACCCCAAATACTTTTAAAAAAAATAAGTTTAAAAACTAAAACCCGACTACTGAAAAATCACTCTAAAAAATATGAAACAAGAAAATGTTCTCATCTGAGATCGCTATGTACAAACTATTCAATATGTATCGTGTATTATATAAACAACTAACTTGTAATAAATATTTTATTGTATTTCATAAATATTCTCAGAGGATACCCGTGGTTGTATGTCACCTACCGTAACAAAACAAAACACTCAGCAAAGTAACATACGACCACGGGTATCCACTGAGCACCGCTATGAATATGTATGAAATACAATAAAATATTTATTACAAGTAAGTTGTATATATAATACACGATACATATTGAATAGTTTGTACAAAGCGATCTCAGGTGAGAATATTTTCTTGTTTCATACTTTTTAGAGTGATTTTTCAGTAGTCGGGTTTTAGTTTTTGAACTTATTTTTTATTTATTACAATAATTCCAAATACTTTTATAACACGGACTAGTTGTATTCCAAAATGAATATTAAAAAGTATTATTTGGGATTATTAACATTAATCGCCGCCATATGGCCGCCATCTTCGCCAAACATATTATCTTTTCTATGGACAAACGTCATGTCATGTCAAAAAATATTAGGTATGCTGAAAAACGATGCACACTAAGAAGACTTTGCCCGGTAGAACATTCCTGTGAAGATAAATTAATTCTCTCCACCTTTGTTTCTATCTCGCTCACACGGTGCACAGTTACCGTAAGAATATCTTTCAAAAACCAAAATCAACGAGAAGAAATATGTAAAAACATTATTCAAGGTCGTATTTTTTAGTCTTCAAAAGTATATGCAATAGCAACCTCCATTGTGTATAATCTTCTTGGGACTCTTCTTCTAAAACCATTACATTCTCCTATGTTTGAGGTATTTATCTCCATATCTCTGGAGATACTAATCAGATCTCGATGAAATTAAAATGGGACCACCTAGGAAACGTACCCTACGTATTAAAATAAAACTGGCCATGTGCGAGTCTGACTTTTGTCTCGCACACGGAGGGTTCCGAACCGCAGTATAATAATATATAAGTATAATATTATATTATACTAGCTGACCCGGCAAACGTTGTTTTGCCATATAAATAATTTCGTAGTAATTTCTAGTGTAGACAAAAAATAGCTTACTTATTGTAAGTATGTATGGAGGAAAAATGATTAAATTACTAAAATAGCTATTAAAAGATAAGGGTTGATCGTAGAAGGATGAAAATTGAGGATTGTATGTATTTTTGTATGTTGTATCATAAAAAAATAGAAATTAAAAATTTTGTCTTAAAAAATAAAATAAAAAATGTAGGCGTGGACTACCCCTAACATTTAGGGGGATGAAAAATAGATGTTGGCCGATTCTCACAGATACCGGATAAGCACAAAAAATTTCATCAAAATCGGTCAAGCCGTTTCGGAGGAGTATGGCAACGAAAACTGTGACACGAGAATTTTATATATTAGATTACAGTGTCATACCAAATATGCTTATTAACTACAACGCCATCTAACGAATCTTTAACGAACTTCTAACACCAACTAAGTGAACGTTAGCACAAAGGTAGGTAATTAATATTATTTATTAATGAGTTAAACAATCGTTCACATAGATGGCGATAAAGTAAAAACAAGTTTTTTGTATGGGGACCCCCTTTAAATTTTAACTTTGTTCTGTTTTTAGGGTTCCGTACCCAAAGGGTAAAACGGGACCCTATTACTAAGACTCCGCTGTCCGTCTGTCTGTCTGTCTGTCTGTCTGTCTGTCTGTCTGTCCGTCTGTCACCAGGCTGTATCTCATGAACCGTGATAGACAGTCGAAATTTCCACAGATGATGTATTTCTGTTGCCGCTATAACAACAAATACTAAAAACAGAATAAAGTTAAAAATAATAGAGGGTCCCCATACAAGAAACGTATTTTTTCGGCATTTCACGCCATCTATGTACACTTAGTTAGGTAAACGTCCCATAGATGGCGTTATATTAAAATGTCAATCTCTAACACCTTTGTAAGACGTTAGATGGCGTTATAAGTGTATTAATGTGTGTTATTAATGTTTATTAACTATTATTTTTTGCTGGCGAAAAATGATAGTGGTATTTTTTGCTCGATCTTATAAAATACTGTACTGTGTTACGGAACCCTACGAGTGCGACTCCAACTTGCACTTGGCCAGTTTATTAGTATTTGTTGTTATAGCGGCAACAGAAATACATCATCTGTGAAAATTTCAACTGTCTAACTATCACGGTTCATGAGATACAGCCTGGTGACAGACGGACAGACAGACAGACAGACAGACGGACAGCGGAGTCTCAGTAATAGGGTTCCGTTGGTACCCTTTGGGTTCGGAACCCTAAAAAGAATCATTTGAATCCGTTGAAAATTGACGGAGTAATCGCGTAACATACACACAAAAAAAAACATACAGACGAATTGAGAACCTCCGCCTTTTTTGTGAAGTCGGTTAAAAACTAAAAAAGAACCGACATCAATGCTGCGCTATTAATTTTCAGTAGCAATTTTGAGGTGTTTATCTCCATATCTCTGGAAATACTTGTCAGACCTCGATAAAATTACCATGGTATCAAACTTGGGATATCTCCTTTCCAACAAAAAAATAATAATCAAAATCGATTCATAAACAACGAAGTTATCCGCGAACAAACATGAAAAAAAAATATATATACGGTCGAATTGAGAAACCTCCTCCTTTTTTTGAAGTCGGTTCAAAATAGTACGTATTCGTACAACAGTGCATACCGACAAAGACATATGACAAAGATTTAATCTGTGGTGACAGCTGTGTATGTTGTGACGTCACTTTCTAATTGACAAGTGCTGATGTGTTTATAACCGACTCCACCAAAAAGGAGGAGGTTCTCAATTCGTCTGTATGTTTTTTTTTGTGTGTATGTTACGCGATTACTCCGTCAATTGTGAACCGATTCGAATGATAATTTTTGTAATCGGTAGGGTACCTACGTTTCCGAAATGGTCCCATTGTAATTTAATCTGTAATTTTCTGGGGCAATTCAGTTGATGTTCAGTCAACTTTTATATTGCAAAAACGATGTCTTAGAAATATTTTTAAAATAAAAGAAACCGATACTTTACGTGATATTTTTAGAGCTAAATACATATTAACCATTACATGTATATACATTAATGAACTTTGTATGTTTGTTAGAAATAATCCTGAATACTTTTTCAATATACAGTCAAGTCGCGCCGAAAACCTTCGTAGTAAACATAAATATAATATATGTGTACCCCAGAGTAACAATACAATGTTCCATAAAAGTTCCTTTGTTACTGCCATCAAAGTTTACAATCATCTGCCCACATATTTTAAAACTTTAAGCCATAAATATTTTAAAATTAGGCTTAAAGAATGGTTGACATCTAAAGCGTATTACAATTTAAACGAGTTCTTTAACGATTAAGTTAATTATATTGTAAACTTATTGATAAATTCTATGATTGTACTTAAGCCTCATTAGATTAAGTAACATTATATTGTACGCCCGAAAAGGTAAACTGTTGATACCAGACATATTGTACATAAGACCATCTTGTACCAATGTACCTACACAGTTATACAATAAAAATATTTCTATTTCTATTTCTATCGAGTTCTGATAAGTATCTCCAGAGATATGACGATAAACGTCTCAAACTTGCTACTGAAATTGACTCGCGGGGCATTGAAGTCGGTTGTTTTAATTAAACTATCTTAATTATTATCATATAATATTTTCACCAATTTAAGAGTATCTTATTACCCGACTACGGCGAAGCAAAAACGAGGGTTATGTTTTTGACCGGTATGTGGGTATGTATGTATGTATGTATGTTCATCTGTTCCCTCATAACTTCTAAACTACTTATCATAATTTAACAAATGAGGTGTCGTTGGACGCGTCTTATTTGTTTGCTGGTTATAGGCTATGTGACGTCACAACAAATTGAATGTGGCGCCCTCTGCAGGGCACGAAGTCGAGAACTAATAAAAAATATCACCCCACCCCATCGTGTGTGGTATCGTTGAATAGGGGTTTTTAAATGAAGATAAGGTTTAGTAGATCATATTTTTATCGGGCGTAGCTATCAGAGATGGTTTAAATCCTAGCTATCAGCACCCATGGATATTTCAATGTGAATACTTGGGTGTACGTCTACAGGCGATAGAAGCAATAACTTGATATTCCGCCTGTCTTGCTAATGACAGTAACAGACAAAACCAACCTTTGACATTCAGACTGCTCTAGACTCTCTATCTTCGACCGCATCATCGCTTACAACCAGGCGAGATGGTGATCAAACGGTAACCGGCCAAGTGCGAGTCGGACTCGCGCACGAAGTGTTCCGTAACATTATCTATAAAAACTGCAAAAGTCATGTATGTTGTATGTGAGCCCCCCTTAAATATTAATTTTATTTTAAATTAATTATTTATTTTTAAAGTGAATAATATAACTCAATATTCTGTGAATATTTCAAGCGTATACCTGTGGCTGCTATCAATATCGAGCATAAACGAGCAAAAAACTCAAGTTAGTTGTATGGAAGCTCTCTTAAATATTTATATTATTCTGTTTTTTATTATTTGTTGTTATAGCGGCAACAGAAATACATCACATGTAAAAATTTCAACTGTCTGGTTCATGAGATACAGCCTGGTGACAGACAGACAGACATACAGACAGACGGACGGACAGCGGAGTCTTAGTAATAGGGTTTCGTTTTTAGGGTTCCGAACCCAAAGCGAACCAACGGAACCCTATTACTGATACTCCGTTGTCCGTCTGTCTGTCTATCTGTCCGTCTGTCTCCAGGCTGTATCTCATGAAACGTGATAGTTAGACGGTTGAAATTTTCACAGATGATGTATTTCTGTTGGCGCTATAACAACAAATACTAAAAACAGAATAAAGTAAAAAATTAAAGGGGTCCCCATACAAACTACGTGTTTTTTACTATAGCGCCATCTATGGACGATTGTTTACCTTATTAATGATATTAATTACCTACCCTAACACCTTTGTGTTAACTCTCTTAGTTGGTGTTAGAACTTAGAAGTTCATTAGATATTAGTTAGATGGCGTTGTGTATATAAGCATGTTTAGTTAGTAGTTATTGACACGGTAATATAATATAATATTACCGTGGTGTTGTACTGCGGTTCGGTAGACTCCGTGTGCGAGACGCAAGTTTGACTCACCCTTGGCCAGTTTTTATCTACCCTTAGGGTACAGAACCCTAAAAACATCTCCTCTTTTTCTATGCATGCAAAGCCGTGTCCCGTGTATGAATAATTTTAACTTATGTTATTGAAATCACCTTAGTCAAATAATGCAGGACTAACAGTGCGTCAGTTCATATATAAATATATGAATATGTTAAGTTTGACACTGTTTTGGGAGCCCGTTACGCGGCCATCTTGGTTTTAGCTAGTTTAACATAATGTTTGTTCGGATACAGTTGAAGCTTTTGAAAATGGGTTTATTTTATCAACCAAGTTCCAAAAAGGAGGAGGTTCTCAATTCTTCTGTATGTTTTTTTAGTATATTTGTTACACGATTACTCCGCCAAATGTGAAGCCATTCAATTTTTTTTATTGGTTAGGTAGCTAGTAGCTACATCTCCGAAGTGGTCTCATTGTATTTTCATCGAGATCTGATGCTATCTCCAGAGGTATGGAGATCATCACCTGAAAACTCCTTGGTCGATCAATGTGTAATAAAACCACAGAATAATTAATAGCTAAGATATAAAAAAATATAACAATATTTTGGTGGTTTATCCGTCAGCGGTTAGCAAATTGAAGTGGCGACTGCTAGCGAAGTTAAGGGGAAACATCTGGGGTCACTAGCAAAGTCAGTGCTAACAGATGCCTTTTACTTAGACACTATCACCACTACAATCGTAAAATTTGGCGAAATATTAGGCTAGAAATAAGATATTTCCTACTTATTAAATTAATAAATTATCAAATTTGCGACAGTAAAAAGCGTAATTAAAGCTATGTTAATTGATGTCCAGTCCAAAGTATGTGTAGAAGGCTCAGGAAACTTAAGACAGTTTTGTATGAGAAACGGATCACCTTAAAGGCGAAGTTCCGACGTGAGGGGCTCCTCCGCGTGTCCCTCTGATATTTAGCAGAGGGCACAGCGTGACGGGGCAGGGCGGGCTCGGTGGTGGGAGCCGCCCGGTGATGGGTCTGAGAATAATGCTCAGACTTAGGGGCGGGGCCGGTAACGGCTGCAAGAGAACTGCTCGCATGGTCTTCACATGCGAGCCGGACGGTGGACTGTGTGCGAATAGGGGTAGTTGCCCGTCGCACACCTGTCATATGAGGGATAGAGTACCTATAGTGTTCATAAACTTTATTAATATATAACCGGCCAAGTGCGTGTCGGGCCACGCGCAGTGTAGGGTTCCGTAGTAGCCTGTTATTCAATGCAAGTCTTTACCTGTTATAAACAAGCAACTAGGTACTCCGTCTTTGTCACTTTAAAGGATTTATTCTAAGGATTTTGTATTTGGTACAAAATTATCCTACACCCAAGTTCAACGACTATTACTGCTAAACCAATAAAGTTATCTTAACCGCTATAATTTTCCTTTAAAGTTCATGAAATGTGCTATTATCACAAATTTTTACAGATTTTTCAAGCCAGCAGTTTAGCTTTTAGGGGGGGGGACGCCCTACTGGAACAAAAATTTGCACTTTAAAGTTTAATATTTCGTAAATGGAGCATTCAATCGAAAAATGGTATAAGCAACCCTTAAGCCATTATAAAATACCTATTCGATGAAAAAAAAAATCATCCCCACTTCTCATATAGGGGAGCTACCCTAAAAAAAAAATATTTTAAAAAGTTTTATTTCAGCACTTTGTCGGCGTCATTTATTTACATACCCCCACAAAATTACAGCTTTCTAGTATTAACGGTCTCTTAGCAAAACCTCGGACTGACAGACAGACAGACAGACAGACAGACATGACGAAACTATAAGGGTTCCTTGTCAGGACTACGGAACCCTAAAAACTGGTTTTGAAGTTTATGATTCGTTATGAGAGTAGATAAATATTATTTATATGATTATATATAACCATACAAGTATCCGAGCGTGTTTATTCACCTCAATACAATATGTATGGGCGGCGCACGTCAATACATCCCATTATAATTTCTATTTGATTCGATTGACGCCCGTGAAAGCATATAAGTAGGTAAATGTGGTGACGACTTGTTTGTCCCGCGGATTCACTCGTTTTGAGAGATTAGCACCGTATTCACTGTGAGGTGTCAAAGAGCTCACAAACGCATAGTGGGATAGTCATTAGGAACAATTACAACATTACGTCAATTTGAATGATAATTTTTAAGTAGGGCAATTATTTATTAATTTTAGCTAACTTCCAAAAAGGAGGAAGTTCTCAATTTGTCTGCATATTTTTTTTTTTATTTATTTTACGCGATTATTCCATCAATGTGAACCGATTCGAATGATTCTTATTTAATTCGAAGACATTGAAATTTCATAGAGATCTGATAAGTATATGTATGTGCCCTATAGGTTTTGATTCCCTTGTGAAATGGCACAATATGCGAATGCTACTTAACGGTCATATCTTTTGATCGCGTTGACTTATAGGTTTGATCTTTTCACAGCCGAAAGATACCGTCGACCCAAGTATTTAGTCTAAGTTTTAACTTGATACCTCTACGCATTCCGGAGATAAAGGGTCTTGTCAGACGGACAGATGGACAGACGGACAGACAGACATACAGACCGACGGACAACAAAGTAATCCAATAAGAGTTCCTTTTTTATTTTTAAGGTACGGAACCCTTAAAATTACGCCTTTTAGAAGTTTGTCAAAAAGGTATCTTGTGTGTTCAAGAAAGGCTAAAACTATTTATGTGTTGAATATCATCTAAATCTGTTCAGCTATTTTCGCGTGATTGAATAACAAATAAATAATAAGAATACCTTGAAGTAATACTATCTAATATTTTTTTACATACATTTAAGATAGTTTAAAAACTAAAACAACAGACTGCCATGCCCCGCGAGTCAGTTTCGGTAGCAAGTTTGAGACGTTTATCGTTATATCTCTGGAGATATTTATCAGATCTCGATGAAATTACAATGGGATCATCTCGCAAACGTACCCTACCGATTAAAAAAAATAATCATTCGAATCGGTTCACAATTGACGGAGTAATCACGTAATATACTATATAATATACATATAATATACATACAAAAAAAAACATAGACGAATTGACCGACCTTTTTAACCGACTTCAAAAAAAGGAGGTTTCTCAATTCGACCGTATATATGTTTTTTTTTTTTTTTGTTTGTTCGCGGATAACTTCGTTGTTTATGAACCGATTCTGATTATTGGAAAGGAGATATCTCAAGTGTGGTACCATGGTAATTTTATGGAGGTCTGATAAGTATCTCCAGAGATATGGAGATAAACACCTCAAAATTGGTACTGAAAAATTAATTACGCGGCAATGAAGTCGGTTCTTTTTAGTTTTTTAAACGATCTTATTGAAAGTCGCTTTCCGCGTCGCGTCTGTAGATTCCTACCCTGTACTTAGATCTTTTAAACTAAGCAAAGGATTTTAATGCAGTTTTCATCAATAGATGGAATTATTTAAGATGGAGATTTACAACTAGAATACGAGGGCAATGCCGCGGGGAGTAACTAGTTAAATATATAATTTACTTTCTCTCTGTATCAAATAAGTTTTTTCCACCCTTTATTATACAAATTATATTTATCTATACTAATATAAGAAAGAACATTAGTATTTTTATATTTTTGTATGTTTGTAATGATTTGGCTCAAAAACTAATGGACCGATTTAAAAAATTCTTTCACTAATGGACTTTCGAAATGAAAATAGGCTATATATTATCCCGTTTAAATTAAAGGTACATCCGTGGAGACCTAATTTGCAACCTAAGTCGACAAAAAAACGGTCGAAAAAACACGTTTCTTTCGAACGCTGCTCCATTGAAAATAGATAGAATAATATTTTTTATGGAAGAATTGTACAACTTAATAAGACCTACAAAAAAGTCCGCGACAGCATATGTCTACCTCTTAAGGTTGACTGACAGTAACCATTTTAATCTTTAATTTTTTGTTAAA
Organism: Cabera pusaria; assembly: GCA_954871355.1. Taxonomy (NCBI): domain Eukaryota; kingdom Metazoa; phylum Arthropoda; class Insecta; order Lepidoptera; family Geometridae; genus Cabera; species Cabera pusaria. The sequence continues at coordinate 16,264,330 of OX940912.1, forward strand.
ATATATTACATAACTTCCAAGGCTATTTTCAAGTATATAGTATTAATCCTTATCCAAATAATTACGTTAGTTAGCTTGGCCACATATTATAGATTAAAATTGTCCTTTACAGTATATAATTCAAATGCAAACTCTAGAAAATATCACGGATTTCACATACACGCATCGCAAAATTAATAAAATATTTGCAGTGAAACCACAGATTAGGTCATAGTTATTAAGAAAATATTATTATAGGCTTAGCTATGCTGTAGATCCCCACCGATCACAATCAATTTGAAGTCAATATAGTATAATAATATGATCTATTGTGTAAAATAATAATGATCTATATGTATAATAATATAATATTTAAACCCCGACCCGACTGATCTATGTATTAATCTTTTCATTAAAAGCATTCCAATGACATTAAACACGACATTTAAAATATGAGCTATAAGTTGGTGAGGATTTGAGTATTCTGTAGAGTACAGGATATGTCTATGTATGCTTCCATGTTCTTACAATATCGTTGAAGAAGAAGATTTTAGAATTGATCAGACCTATGAAAGTTGATTTCATAGCGCAATTAACAAGAAAAAAGCTCATAGTTTTATAACGATTGAACTAATTTTCATGAATCAAAGCTAAGAACACTCGATGAAGACATCTATCAAACAAAAAAAACTATCAATAATAAAATCAAAATTGGTTCATCCGGCTGGGTGCTAAGATGTTACAGACAGACACACAGATACACACGTTAAACGTATAATACCCCTACTTTTTGCGTCGGGGAACGCCGTAAGGTTACGGTGGCAGATGTTCTCCTTGGTGGTAAGCTACTTTTCAACCGACTTCCAAAAAGAAGGAGGTTTTCAATTCGTCTGTAGGTATGTTATCTATCTATGTTTTTTTTTGTGGATGTTACGCGATTACTCCGTCAATTGTGAACCGATTTGAATGATTATTTTTGTAAACTGAAATTGACTCGCGGGGCATTGAAGTCGGTTGTTTTAGTTTTTAAACTATCTTAATTATTGGTAGATTTAATGATCCCACTCTGTACAAAAACCCATGATTCATGAATGCACATAAAACTTTCATTGGTGGGTATATAGCTAGGATTAGAACCAACGACCGTCGGGTCAGAATCAGGGTAACTATCCTTCACGCCAAAGGGCCGTCCAATATCACTACGTAAGTATCATAAAACAAATTCCATCACTGCGTCTGTCTGTCTGTCTGTTCGCAATAATCTCAATATCTACTGAACGGATTATCATGCGGTTTTCACCAACAGCCAGAGTGTTTATGAGGAAGGTTTAGGTGCATAATTCGTTAAGGTTTTGTGTAAATTGGTTGAAATATGACGATGATTGTTAAATATGTTAATATTTTATATTCGATGCAACAAACTGATGCAAATTTTGTAGGCATATATGTTCTACCCGTGCGAAACCGGGGCGGGCTGCTAGTCTTTTATAATACATCTCAAGACTGAATCTTTTTTTTAACCGTCTTCACAAAATGTAGGAGGTTGTTACCTCAGAACTCCGTCAAATCTGTGTGTTTGAAAAAATCTTTTTTTTTGAGAGATTATGACTCCGGTTGGTCCCATTCAATTTTTATCGAGCTATGATAATTATCTCCGGAGATATGGAGATAAACAATATAAACAAATTTGTATACCTTGATGACATGCTTATGACTACTGGCTGATTTGACTATCGCGGCATGTGAAGTCGGTCGGTTTTATGTTTTGTACAATCATAATTTTTTATATCTAGCGTTTGACCACTATCTCGCCTGGTGATAAGCGATGATGGGGTAAAAGACTGTGTGCTGCCGGAACACCATAAAGTTATAGCGGCAGATTTTCTCCATGATGATGGTAAGCTACTTTTTGGTAGCAAGTCAGGCAGAACATCGATATAATGCTTCTATCACCTGTGGATAAAAACCCATTCATTACTACACATAGAAAATGTCATTGTTCTACGGCTAGGATTCGAACCGGTAATCTCCCGGCTAGAAGGCAATTGCTATCTATTATTTAAGCCAACAGTGTTTTTTTGTAGTGGCAGTACTTCTGCTAGTCCGCCTGGGGCGGTACCACCCCTTCGCCAATTCATTCAGCCGCGAAATGGCCAATGAAATTACAGGGCATGTGATACTTAACATCTTTATGTCTCAAGGTAACAGACGCAGTGCAGTGACATGCAACATTCTGGCAGTCCAGATTTTGCATGCCGCTGTATCTGTAATAGGCAGACGTCATCGCTTACCATCAGGCGGGCGTCGTGCTTGTCCTGTTACCTTATAAGGAAGGATGAACGGTACTTATATTATGAAAAAAATAACAGGCTGTCCATGGTTCATCGTTATTTAACAGCAGGCGAGATCGGGGTCAAGTGCTTGTTGTCAACATAACATCAGACGTCAGTATTATGCGGAGTAGGTACGGAAACGTCTGAGTTTCAATCAATATTCGGACATTACAAAAAAATGCTATAAATTCATCAGTTTTTTACCAAAATTCGCCGTCTTAAGGCCACTGCGTTAGCATGTATACATATTTATTGTGGTACTTCCGCGTGGATTTAGGGTTCCATTGGCAAAAATATGAAACATAGTACGTAGGTATATACCAGATATTCTACTTAATACATAATGGCCCCCCTTAAAACACATACATGCACGCACACACACACACACACACACAGACACACACACACACATACACACACGAGTATTGAGAAGAAAATAATATCGTTTAAAAACTAAAAAACAACCGACTTCAATGCCGCGCTATTCATTTTCAGTACCAATTTTGAGATGTTTATCTCAATATATCTGGAGATACTTATCATACCTCGATAAAATTACCATGGTACCACACTTGGGATATCTCCTTTCGAACAAAAAAAGAATAATCGAAATCGGTTCATAAACGACGAAGTTATCCGCGAACAAACAAAAATATATATATATATATACGGTCGAATTGAGAAACCTCCCCTTTTTTTGAAGTCGGTTAAAAATGCATGGTAGTTCTAACCCATTAATAGGCAAATATACTAGAACTGTATCAACTGACGGACGAGTCCTAGCACCTAGCACGGGTCTCGAACCTAGTTTAGGTGCTAGGTGTTTATAGATGTTGTAATTTGTAATATTTGCATTATCAATGAATAAATTATTTATTTATTTATTTACTTCATCTTTAGAAAGTATTACACAATGTCGCTCCCGCCGTCTGTACGCTTACATCTTGTAAACTACGCAACAGATTTTAATGCTGTTTCAGCAATAGATAGAGTGGTTCAAGAGAAAGGTTTATACCGGGATTAAATGCGGGCAAAGCCGCTGGGTGCTGCTAGTATCTTATATATTACTTCTTACTAATATTATATATATATACATATATATATATATGACAGATTGTTCGACTCAAGGTACGGACACACCGCAGCGTCCTGCGTGCGCGATCTAGGCGGCGCTCAGATAGCGCAGTAGTATTTTTACCAATTGGTTTACACCAAACGCAATCAGAAAACAATTGAAAAGTACTGAGATCGTGCCCGCAGATCTCAGGACGCCGCGGAGAGGCCGTACCTTCAATCACGCAAAAACGGTTCAACGGGTTAGGATAACAATTGACTCGCAATCGTTTTTTTAATTAAAAAAAGACAGACTGGATAAGAGCAAGTCATACTCGCATACGTAGAATTCCGTACCACAGTAAAAAGTTTCGCAAAAAAATACGATTCTTATATGGGGACCTGGGGGCTGATCACGAAACCCATTAAATGAACGAAATTAACGAAATGACGGGGACGCAGCTATATAGGCCGTATAGCTCCGTCCCCGTCATTTAGTTCATTTCGTTTATTCAATGGTTTTCGTGATAGGGGTGCTGTATATTTTTATGTATAATTGTACATTTTTTATTAATTAATGTTATAGCAGCCGTAGTAATGTAACATACTATGCAAATATCAAAAATCTATATTTATAAAGAATCATCAAAAAAATAAAAACAAAAAAACCGACTTCAAATTCCGCGCTAGTCATTTTCAGTAGCATGTTTGAAGTTCGTATCCATATCTCTGGAGATATTAGGGTAAGGCCGTAAAATTGGCCTCAGGGTCTTAAGCTCCAGCGTCCAGTGAGTAATAAAATAAAATTTGACATATACCTATAATTTTTCTATTTTCTTAGCTTTGTATATTAGTTTTACTAGTAGGCTAACTATACAAATATTCTCAAAACATATAATTAATAATTATTTTTCATAATAATAACATGTGATTACAACAGTTTCTATACACAATAAAATGTCACAAACTCGCCCCCGCACTTATGTTACAACTTTGAATATTTGTTGTATTCGTATTTGACCATTTTAAAGTTCGTATGGATGCAATAATACCCATTCTACAAACTTCAGTGTCAGGCAGGATTAGATAATGTTTAAATAATAAAATTCTGGTACGTTAACATCGTGTCCACGGATTTGATGCTTTTATGTCACGTATTTTATGTTACAATATTTTTTACTAAAACTTAGCATTTGAGTAGCAGAATTTATTTCTATATCATGGCAACTCCAAAGTCTACTTGTCTATGCTACGTCTTTCACTCGTCGGCCATGTTTCTAGCTGTGAGCTTTTGTTTTCGAGCGGAACCGAGTCATTTTTATTGGTGATTATTGATTGCAGCTGAATAAAAGTAAAACTGTATTCATTTATCATAAAAGTTATATTATTTTGATGAATCGAATGTTTAGAGAATAGCTAGAGACCGTGTACGTGCTTTTATTCTTGTCGCTTAACCGTTAAAGTGAAAATGTTTTGAGGAGTGGTTAGCTTTTAGGTGACATTTATGTTACAATTTACACAAAAGTCCATACATTCAGTCACACACTTTTAAGTTAGTTTTATGTCACATGAGGCCAATTATACGGCCTTACCCATTAACAGATCTCGACAAATTTAAAATAAAACACTTTAGGAGTATTCTCTATCCAACAAGAAATATTTGTTTTAAATTGGTTCAAAATTGACATAGAAATCGGTGAACATACACATATACAATAAAATCGTTTAAAAAACTGAAAAATACCGACTTCAATGCCGCGCTATTAATTTTCAGTACCAATTTTGAGGTTTTATCTTCATATCTTTGAAGATACTTATCAGACTTCGATAAAATTACCATGGTACCAAACTTGAGATATCTCCTTTCCAACAAAAAAGAAATAATCAAAATCGGTTCATTTTTGAAGTCGGTTAGACGTTCGATCATTGACGTAACACGTCACGTAAAAATATAAGGAACCACGAAAACATTTTTTGGATGTGGCCATATTGTTTTGCCGTCACTCTGAATAAATTGGGTCAAATAGGACACGGATACAGACTCAATAACATAATGTCGTCTTACCCAAAATATTATAATAAGGAGACTGAAAAAAAAGACATTGCGTCAATGCTTATGAATTATACCAAACCGATGTGTTTTCATGAAAACCCCTAGACAAGGGCCAAGGTCACATTATTTCTGTGACGTTTTACTCATGATCATTATCATAATAATATGTTGCAGAAATGTAGTAGTTACAAAAGATCGTGAAATAAAGGACACACAGTTCTTACATTGTACCAATTCACATTGGTGTGACAACAATTTGCCTGCTTGGGCTATATTTCTAAAGAGATGTTCTGGTCATATCATCCATCTTCCAACCCTTATTCCACTTGTGGTAGTGGTAGGACTTCGGTTAGTCCGCCTGGGGCGGTGCCACCACTTTGCCAATTAATTTTCAGCCGTGAAATAGGAATGTTTTTCGTTCGAAATGCGAAGGTGTCCAGTGAAATTACAGGGCATGTGAGACTCAACATCTTTATGTCTCAAGGTAACAGGCGCAGTGCAGTGCCATGCAAAATTCTGGCAGTTCAGAATTTTGCATGCCGCTCTATCTGTAATAGGTAGACATCATCGATTACCATCAGGCGAGTGTCGTGCTTGTCCTGTTAGTTTTTATTATATTATTTAAAAAAAATAGCTTAAGTGGGGTCGGTGTAGAGTTTGGGTCCCGGGACGTCTCGTGTCTCGAAGTCCCGGGACTTTTCGTAATTTTAGTTGTCTCGAGTCCCGGGACTTAGGCCCATAGCACACGGCGTATTTTAAGCGCGCAAACGACGCGCGTTTCAGGAACGCGCGTCTTCGGCACCGTAGACGCTGATTGTTGCGTTTGCATTGATGATACAAGCGCGCGCATGAAGCGCGTATACGCGCGTTTGAAGCGATACAAACGCGCGTACAAAGGAGCGGAGTAGGGGCAGGGGGGGGAACTACAGGCAGGGGGGGCGACTACAGCGCGTCTGTATCGCTGTATCTGCACGTATACGCGCAGTAGAGGCGCGTTTCACGATCGCCCCGTGTGCTTAAGTTACAAGGTTGCGATCGAATCCCGTTTGATTCGCGTATACGCGCGTAATCTGCGCGTCGTCTGCGCGTTTAAAATACGCCGTGTGCTATGGGCCGGGTCGAGACTCGAGACGAGACAAGATTGTCGAATTTGTTATGTAGTCATTTTATATTCAAATAATTGAAGGAGCCTAGCGCTATCTGTTAGTTTAATGAATAATTACTTGATCTTCTACGTAACTACAGGGCTGCGCTCACGTCCTCTGGAGACGTTTGTTTTGCAACTCGCTCGAAGGTCCGGAATGACCGCGGATGTTTTTAACTCAAATATTTTGAGACTGACATTTTGCGCAGATTCAAATTTCGAGGTTATGCTAATTTATTTTTCTGATTTCCTTTGATTTGATTTTTTTTTGTAATTTTCCGTTTATTTTTACGATTAATGTGTCATCATGTCACGTCTCGGTCTCGACAATACAAATTTCTTCTCATTCATTTATTTAAAATTTTAGCTTTTCCCGCCAAATTTTCTGTAACAAACGTCAGAGCGTTTTTTAACAATGTTCAAAAAAGGCTTACCCTTCAAAAAATATTAAACAAAAACATTTTTTTTAAATTCCCAAATCCTAGGTCGGTGCGACATGTCATTCTCTTTAATCGGGGTCCATCCGCAGTCATTTCCGCATCCACTCCTTGTACATCCATATCTTCTATCACGCAGTCCATCTACACTTTCTTCGGTCTTCATCTTCCTCTATAGACGTCCACTTTCAAGTCCATCACACAGACATTTGTAGTCACGTGGTCTTAACTTCTTCTCATAATATGTCCATACCAGGCTAGCCTGAGATGGCCTGACCATTTATATAATTATAATATAAGCATTGACATGAGACGAATTGAATGATCGAAAAATGAATGTGCACTTCTCACAGTGGCCCTCCGGTTAAGGAAAACATCATTAAGAAACCAACAACCCCCGCATGGTGGTAGGCCACTATCTAGTGTCCGCCTGGCCAGCTACCACCCTCAAGTTAGAAAATCTGTCACCAAACATCTAATGTGTTCCGGCAGCTATCCTTGAGAGCCAGTTCCCATTCTAGGCCTAGCGTGCTTGTTAGCGTGGTCAAACGCTAGCCTATAAGATAAATAAAAAAAAGACTTGCAATTCCGAAGAATTATTAATTTATAATAATATTTATGTTTTTATTGACCGAGCAAAGCGAAGGTCTCGGTTTCAGCTTAAGCAAAAATACTTTCGCATATCCGGCGAAAGTACAGGTTTCATTATTTCACAATTTTTGGATAAAATTGTCTGAAGTACTGAAACATGTATTGGGGGTGCACGTAATAGTACGGTTGGTAACCCTACATTAATCAGGGGAATTAAACAGATGAAAGCTGAATGGCTCAATACTTTTGTTTTTTTTTTTTTAATTCAAGGCAAACAGTTATTATTTTGTTATTTTTAATTTTTAGATTAATTGTTATTAATATGATCTATTTAATGTTATTTGACGTGTGTAAGTGTAGATTTTTAATTTGCCCATATACTGAATAAATGCTTTGACTTTTGACTCGATTATTGAACCGATTTTTGTGAAATTTTGTGAGCACTTTGGATAATTACATGGTATTTTCATTTATTTATTTTTTGGAAATTATTCAATATGGCGAAGATACGGGGGATATATTTTAAATCGTAAATAATCATAAGTTAGCCATTTCGAAAAATGTTCAATAATGTCACTAGACTTTTTTAATTAAGCAGCCATAGCCTGTAATCGGCTAAGGCGTCGGCCTGGCGATTGAGAGGTCGTGAGATCGATTCCCACCCATTACACTGTTGACGTGAACCCACTCCAGACACAAGCATATTTAGCTTAGTTGGAGATATATATATATATATATATATATATATATATATATATATATATATATGCTTGTTCGCGGATAACGGCATTGAAGTCGGTTCTGTTTTTAAACGATATTTTTTATCTAACAAATTTGAAACAACTTTTATTTGGAGTTATATTTGTATGTATTTTGAAAGCTTACTAGCTATGTGTGTTGCACATTAATAGTGTTTTTGTTAACCTCTCCATATACAGTTGAATTGAGAAACCTCCTCATTTTTTTGAAGCCGGTTTAAAGTAAGTTAAACATAAAAATAGAGCTATCAGAAACTTATTATAATAACAATCATCATCATTAAGAGCAAGTATGCGTCCACTGCTGGACATAGGCCTCACCTATGGCACGCTAGTGAGCTCGATCTTCAACTCCTTGTTTCCAACCGCTGCCAGCCAACAAACAATGCTAATACTAATGCATTAGGCAAAGATTTTTCTTTTCTTGTGAACCGATTTGAATGATTCTTTCAATCGGTAGGGTACGTTTCCGAGGTGGTCCCATTGTAATTTCATCGAGATCTGATAAGTACCTCCAGAGATATGACGACAAACGTCTCAAACTTGCTACTGAAATTGACTCGCGGGGCATGGAAGTCCGTTATTTTAGTTTTTAAACTATCTTAATTGTAGCGTAGTAGCATTCGCCGGGTATCCCCCACAGTCTAATATAAAATAATATAAAACTGTGTATGGATGACAGTACATAAAAGTATGAGTTATCCAGTAGGTTGTGTTCTAATTCCAATTTTGTCCCACATATAGAACGGAGGCCATGGAATCCATTAACTTAGAACATCGATAAATATAAAAAAGGAAGATAAGGGACCCTGCTTCTCAACGAGGACCGCATCAATTAGGTTCGCGAACCTAATTTCACGTTAGTCACAAACGAAATGGCGTTTGTGTAGCACGTACATAATATCTGTTCCGGACAACGACGTACACCGACAGTATGAACGCACTATGTATAGTTAGTTATAAGATGTATATAATAAAGATAAGTTTTAGCTTAGTACTCTAGGATAGGTAGGGTACTTTGCCATGTATAGAGTTCGCATTTCGTTATAGCTTCGTATAGATAGACATATAGTTTGTAATTGTATCGTATTCGTAAACAGCCTTATTATAGATAGATTTTGTTAGATTCTTATTAGAACATAGGAATGTAACTTGTATAAGGTTTGTAATGGTAAAATAGGACTTATAGGACTACAGACAGGTCATTCGTACAACCTAAGTAGATAGGTAATAGATAAAAATAAAGCATGTTCGGCTTTAATAGATGTAACAGATAGTCAACCTAGACCATGTTAGGTTTAGGAATAGGGTTGGTACTTGCAAATAGCATAGGTCTGGGAGAGCTCCGCACTCTCTGATGGTTAGCGCTCGACTAAACAGCATCTCGGAGAGTATATCTCCGAAAAATCGGCATCTCGTGCGTGCGCCCACACAAGGACACGCCCCGCGAGACAGAGTGCGGGCGCTCCCAGACTATCGACCTCTCGCTCTTTTGCAAGTACCAACAACAATATAAATAGAGCGTCGCTACCGTGCCAAATTGTTCAGTTCACCAACGGCGGCTCTAGAAGAAAGAAGAAAGGAAAACTAGGAAGAATAGTAAATAGTGATAGTGACTAGTGAATAGCTCAGTAGCTATAAGAAGATTGTGAAGAAAGAATAAATTAGCGTTTCAAGGCTTGAAGACGTGTTTAAATCCCAGCTCCAAAGCTTCACAGTATAAGTGTGGGAATCCGAAGGCCCTCTCCCGAAGAAATACAGTCCACTGCTCCACCGCTGTGCTTAGGGTTCCCCACAATATCGTTTAAAAACTAAAAAAGAACCGACTTCAATGCCGCGCTATTAATTTTCAGTACCAATTTTGAGATGTTTATCTCAATATCTCTGGAGATACTCATCAGACCTCGATAAAATTACCATGGTACCACACTTGGGATATTTCCTTTAGAACAAAAAAAGAATACTCAAAATCGGTTCATAAACGACGAAGTTATCCGCGAACAAACATAACAAAAAAAAAATATATACGGTCGAATTGAGAAACCTCCTCTTTTTTTTGAAGTCGGTTAAAAATAGGGAATATGCATGTAGTATACATTTACATGAAATTATTTATATTCGAATCATTATTGTTCTGGTGTTGTTTGTTAAACATTTTTTTATAACTAAAATACTCTTAAATGTGTTAAAATATTATATGAAAAATGCAAAAAAAGCGTGGGAAATTTTAATTTGCAAACATCACGACTTGTCAATTAGAAAGTGACGTCACAGGGCACCACACGGTCTCCACAGAATAAATCTTTTTTATAGAAATACTATGCACTGTTGTACGATTACGTACTATTTCTAATAAAAAGATTTAATCTGTGGAGACCGTGCGGTGCACTGAGACGTTACAAACGCGCGCGAAAATTTGGCAGCGTTTTAGATACTACATATTTTTCAATGTTAAAACTATACTTTTTTTTAGCTTAATTTGAATACTTTCAGTGTTATTTAATTTTTTTACTGTGTTAAATGGATGTAATCAGTGAATTAATATTTAAGAAAATCAGGCATATTCCCTATTACATGTGTAATTAACGCAGGGCCAATTTAAATAATTAGCAAAAATGCCTTCCTCTGTTCTTCATGCACATCAACTTCGTGTTTTCATGTAGTTGTTTCTATTTCCATTATGTTTACGTGGCATGGGCGTGGGTACCGCATCTCCTTTTTGTATCAATGATGACTTAAAACAAAGGATAATGTTTTACTGTTCTAATAGAACAGAAGAGATGTGTATTTTTTGCCCTTTTTTTTCAATTTCCTTCTTTTGTGAGAAAAACTATTAAGGTACGGCCACACCGCGGCGTCCTGCGATCTGCGGGCGCGATCTTAGTACTTTCCAATTGTTTTCTGATCGCGTTTGGTGTGAACCAGTCGGTACAAATATTACTGCGCTATCTGATCGCCGCCTAGATCGCGCACGCAGGACGCTGCGGTGTGTCCATACCTTTATCTATACTAATATTATAAAGAGAGAACATTTGTATTTTTGTATTTTTGTTTTTTTGTATGTTTGTAATGAGTAAGCTCAAAAACTACTGAACCGATTTAAAAAATTCTTTCACTAATACATAGAATAGACTTTCGGAATGAAAATAGGCTATATATTATCCCGTTTAAATCAAAGGTACATTCATGGAGACCTAATTTGCAATCTAAGTCGGCAAATAAACGGTCGAAAAAACACGTTTCTTACGAACGCTGCTTAATTGAAAATAGATAGAAGAATATTTTCTTTACAAGAGCTGTACAACTTAATAAGACCTACAAAAAAGTCCGCGACAGCATATGTCTATCTCTTAAGGTTGACTCACAGTAACCATTTTAATCTTAAAATTTTTGTTAAAAAATATTACATAACTTCCAAGGCTATTTTCAAGTATATAGTATTAACCCTTATCCAAATATCTTTAGCTTGGCCACATATTATAGATTAAAATTGTCCTTTACAGTATATAATTCAAATGAAAACTCTAGAAAATATCACGAATTTCACAAACACGCATCGCAAAATTAATAAAATATTTGCAGTGAAACCACAGATTAGGTCATAGTTACTAAGAAAATATTATTATAAGCTTAGCTATGCTGTAGATCCCCACCGATCACAATCAATTTGAAGTCAATATAGTATAATAATATGATTTATTGTATAAAATAATATTCATCTATATATATAATAATATAATATAATATTTTAGACCACCCCGACTGATCTATGTATAATAGCTTTTTCCAATGACTCTAAACACGACATTTAAAATATGAGCTGTAAGTTGGTGAGGATTTGAATATTCTGTAGAGTCCAGGAGGCTTCCATGTTCTTACAATATCGTTGAAGAAGAAGATTTTCGAATTGATCAGACCTATGAAAGTTGATTTCATAGCGCAATTGACCAGAAAAAAGCTCATAATTTTATAACGATTGAATGAATTTTCATGAATCAAAGCTAAGAAAACTCTCGATGAAAACATCTATCAAACAAAAAAAAACTATCAATAATAAAAACAAAATCGGTTCATCCGGTTAGGTGCTAAGATGCTACAGACAGACACACGTTAAGCGTATATTACCCCTACATTTTGCGTCGGGGAACGCCGTAAGGTTACGGCGGCAGATTTACTCCTTGGTGGTAAGCTACTTTTTGGTAGATTTAATGATTCCATTACCACTGTACGAAAACTCATGATTCATGAATGCACATAAAACTTTCATTGGTAGGTATATAGCTAGGATTAGAACCAACGACCGTCGGGTCAGAATCAGGGTAACTATCCTTTACGCCAAAGGGCCGTCCCATATCAATACGTAAGTATTATAAAACAAAGTTCATCACTGCGTCTGTCTGTCTGTTCGCAATAATCTCAATAGCTACTGAACGGATTATCATGCGGTTTTCACCAATAGCCAGAGTGTTTATGAGGAAGGTTTAGGTGCATAATTCGTTAAGGTTTTGTGTAAATTGGATGAAATATGACGATGGTTGTTAAATATGTTCATATTTTATATTCGATGCAACAAACTGATGCAAAATTTGTAGGCATATATTTTCTACCCGTGCGAAGCCGGGGCGGGCTGCTAGTTGGGTTCTAAAAAGGTTCCCTAAAACACGATTTACCAAAAAAACTTAATACATACTCGTACTTACAAGGTGAATTTTTGAGATGGCATCTTAAGAGCAGACACTACTTTCATGGTAGCTACTGGAAAACGTTTTTAAGGAATCGACGAAAAAAGAGGTGATATAAGTTTTATTACTATTTGTGTGTGTCTGTCTGTGTGAGTGTCTGTCGGAGACACTGTAGTTCTTAAACGGGTGAACTAAATTAGATTCGGTTCTTTTAAATTTTTTTAATTTTTTAAATGTTATCAAGATCTAATAGGGATGGGATGTAAGGGAGCACAGGGATGTAAGGGAGCACAAATACGACCTCGGTGCTCCCAGCCAACCTCACCTGCCCGTGGTGCATCCTGCTGACCAACAGACGGGGCTCTGGCGACCGACAAATGGCGGTATAACCATTCATATCTATGGCGTAGCTAAATTCTACAGGCCGGTGACGGGCAGCAGCGTCACCGGTGCGAGAAGCTACGTCCTGCGATTGCCAACACGCCTGCCCAGCGTGGCGATTAGGGCATATCCCTCCCAAGGGATGCAAAAAATTATGGAAGGACACCTAAAGCCAAGGCCCCCAGTTCCCGGCCGCCCTGCTATTCCTGACCACGGCGGCGGTCACGGTAACGGCAGGGCAGGGGGTGCTAAGAATCCCCGGGCTACGGTAGGCCGCCAGAAAAAACTGACCCTCGCAACCTATAATGGACGCACGATTCGGCTGGACGATCATCTGGCGCAGCTGGAGGAGGAGCTGAAACACATAAGATGGCACATACTGGGGCTATGTGAAGTCCGAAGACAGGGAGAGGACACCATAACCTTAGAATCGGGCCATCTTATGTACTACAGAGAAGGAGATCAGCCATCCCAAGGCGGCGTCGGGTTTCTGGTCAACAAGGTTCTCAGTGACAACGTTGTAGAAATCTCCAGTGTGTCGACCAGGGTAGCGTACCTCATAATTAAGTTAACCAAGAGGTACAGCCTCAAGGTTATCCAGGTCTACGCACCGACCTCGACACACTTGGATGATGAGGTGGAGAGCATGTATGAAGATATCTCCAGAGCTTTACACACCACCTCCAAGGCTCACTACAACGTTGTCATGGGAGACTTTAACGCCAAAGTGGGAATACAAACTTGCGGCGAATCGTCTATAGGACCACACGGATTTGGGAGTAGGAATCACAGGGGACAAATGCTCGTCAATTTCCTCGAGAGGGAGGGGCTTTTCTTGATGAACTCGTTCTTCAAGAAACAGCCCCAAAGGAAATGGACGTGGCAAAGCCCCGACTTTGTGACTAAAAACGAGATTGACTTCATCATTACGGACAAACGGCGCATATTCAGAGACGTCTCAGTGATCACTAGGTTTAATACTGGAAGTGATCACCGACTGGTACGAGGCACTCTGGATATCGACTTTAAAGCCGAGAGATTCCGATTGATGAAGTCTACGCTCCGTCCGAACCTACTCCAAACCGTTGTTGGGTCCGAAACATTCCAATTAAAATTGGAAAATCGATTCGCTGCCTTGGAAACCACAGATGACGTAGACCAGAAACTCGAAGAAGTGGTGGAAATCCTCAGGGATGAAGGGACGAAGTTTTGCGAGAGCAAGCGTACGGGCAAAAAGTCCAAACTCTCGGCAGAAACACTTCGGCTAATGGAAGAGAGACGAACAGACCCTTTGTCAGCTTTGTCAACTAACCTGGTGCGCAACAAATCCATAAAGAAGCTGGTACGACGCGACCTCCGATCCTCTAACACGCTCTTGATTAAAGAATCAATTGAGCAGAATCGGGGGTCGAAAGTGTTCGTCCAGCCTCTGGGTAGAAGCCACCTCACAAAGCTGACAACGTCAACGGGGAACGTCGTCGCATCCAAGCCGGAGATTCTGTCGGAAGTCGAAGACTTCTACGGCAAGCTCTACGCATCGCATGCTTCAAGGCCCGAACCCGATACTGAGGATTCTAGAGCCACCTTAACCCGCCACTTCACAGAAGATCTGCCCGAAATTAGCCGAGACGAAATCGTGATGGCTCTTAAACAACTCAAAAATGGAAAAGCCCCAGGAGAAGACGGAATCACAACGGAGCTTTTAAAAGCCGGAGGAGCTCCAGCAGTTCAACAGCTTCAGCAGCTATTTAATTCCGTTCTTTTTACTGGGAGAACTCCACCGGCATGGAACAGAAGCATGGTGGTTTTGTTTTTCAAAAAAGGAGACAAAACCCTATTGAAAAACTATCGCCCAATTTCGCTTCTGAGCCATGTCTACAAGCTGTTTTCAAGGGTCATCACGAACCGTCTTGCGCGAAGACTCGACGAGTTTCAACCTCCGGAACAGGCCGGGTTTCGAAGCGGTTACGGCACCATAGACCACATCCACACGGTGCGGCAGATTGTACAGAAGACCGAAGAGTACAATCGGCCCCTGTGCTTAGCATTTGTGGACTATGAGAAGGCCTTTGACTCAATCGAAACCTGGTCTGTTCTCGAGTCCTTGCAGCGTTGCCAAGTCGACTGGCGATATATCGAAGTGATGAGATGTCTATATAATGCCGCAACGATGACTGTACAAGTACAGAACCAGCGAACTAAACATGTCCACCTGCGTCGAGGAGTGAGACAGGGGGACGTCATATCCCCGAAACTGTTCACTAACGCCTTGGAGGATATGTTTAAGACGCTGGACTGGAAAGATCGTGGCATTAACATCAACGGCAGGTATATCTCTCACTTACGATTCGCAGATGACATCGTCATTATGGCAGAGACGCTGCAGGACCTACAAAGGATGTTGAATGGCCTAGCTGATTCTTCTCGTAGCATCGGTCTCCGGATGAATTTGGACAAAACCAAAGTCATGTACAACGAGCACGTTGTTCCGGAACCGATTGCCGTAGATGGAATCCCACTCGAAGTTGTCACTAAGTATGTTTACCTAGGGCAAACGCTCCAACTAGGCAAACATAACTTCGAGAAGGAAATCCAGAGAAGAATTCAGCTGGGCTGGGCAGCATTCGGAAAACTCCGTCGAGTCTTCTCGTCGCCGATACCACAGTGTCTAAAGACAAAAGTCTTTAACCAGTGCGTCCTACCTGTGATGACATACGGAGCCGAGACGTGGACACTCACAGTCCGACTGGTCCACCAGTTTAAAGTCGCTCAGCGAGCTATGGAGAGAGCTATGCTCGGTATTTCTCTGCGGGATCGAATCCGGAACGAAGTAATTCGCCAGAGAACTAAAGTTATCGACATAGCTCAACGGATTAGCAAGCTGAAGTGGCAGTGGGCTGGTCATATCTGCCGCAGGACTGATAACCGTTGGGGCAGACTTGTCCTAGAGTGGAGACCGCGAATCGGCAAACGTAGCGTAGGACGTCCTGTGACCAGGTGGAGCGACGACATACGCAAAGCGGTGGGCAGTGACTGGAAGAGAAGAGCCGAAGATCGGGCTCAGTGGCGCATCTTGGGAGAGGCCTATGTCCAGCAGTGGACTGATACAGGCTGATGATGATGATGATGATGATGAAGATCTAATAGGTATCTTCAGAGATATGGAGATAAACCAATCAAATTTCCTACTGAAACTGACTCGCATGGCATGTAAACTCAGTTTTTTTGTTATTAAACTGTATTTTAATTAGGTATGTGATTAATTTTTAAACGTAACAAGTTAAACGGCAAATATTGAATTAATAATAAAACTGGCCAAGTGCGAGTCACACTTGCGTGTCGCACAGGGAGGGTCCCGAACCGCAGTATAATACCACGGTAATATTATATTATATTACCGTGTCAATACTAAACATGCTTATTTACTACAACGCCATCTAACGAATATCTAACAAACTTCTAACATCAACTAAGTGAACGTTAACACTAAGGTGTTAGTAATTAATATTATTAATAAGGTAAACAATCGTTCATAGATGGCGATATATTAAAAGACACGTTTTTTGTATGGGGGTCCCCATACAAAAAACTCTTTAATTTTTATCTTTATTCTGTTTTTAGTACCTATTTGTTGTTATAGCGGCAACAGAAATACATCAATACCTGTGAAAATTTCAACTGTCTAACTATCACGGTTCATGAGATGCAGCCTGGTGACAGATGGACAGCGGTGCCTCAGTAATAGGATTCCGTTGGTACCCTTTGGGTTCGGAACCCTAAAAAAACGGTTAGCAAGAAAATTCAAGCATCGATTTAAGATAGCTTAAAAACTAAAACAACCGACTTCCGACAGTAGCAAGTTTGAGACGTTTATCATCGTATCTCTGGAGATACTTATCAGATCTTGATAAAATTTAAAGCTTGAAGTTAAACCCTACCAATTAATAAAATAAAATAAATAAATTAACAATTAATAAATCATTCGAATCGGTTCACAATTGACGGAGTAATCGCGTAATATACATACAAAAAAAAAATACATACAGACGAATTGAGAACCTCCTCCTTTTTGGAATTTGGTTGAAAATGGGAAAACATACCTTAACTATTACGGCATCATATTATATATTATACTAGCTGTGCCCCGCGGCTTTGCCCGCGTTAGAAAGTATCCTATAGCCTAATCTATAGTATATAAACTATCCTATCTCTCAAGTTCGATCGAACTGCACATGGTGTGCGAATTTTATTATAATCGGTTAAGTGGTTTAGGAGTCCATTGAGGACAAACATTGTGACACGAGATTTATATATATTAAAAGAAGAAAGAAGATAGAACTTTGACGCGTTCAGTTCAGACATTTGTGTATTTTTATTTATCTACTAACTAGGTTAGGAAAACGGGACATCACTGTATTTCCAATATTTTATGTATAATTCATGACTTTTACAGAAACGTTCAGAAATAGTCAAGAAAATTCGAGACGGAAGGAAAATGAATTTATTATGAAACTAGCTCTGCCCGTGGCTTCACCCTTGTCCGTGTATCTGTGTGTCTGTCTGTGCCATTGTAGCTACTAAATGAATAAGGAGTTAATGAATTTGAGGGCCCGGTGGTGAGAGTGGAATAATGGTCGGCTTTAATGCCAGTGGTACCGAGTTCAAACCCCGCCATGTACCAATGGATTACTGTATCGAAAAATAAAATTTATGTTCGCTTTTCACAGTGAAGGAAGAAAGAACATAGTTACGAAGTCAACAACCCCCGCATGGTGGTAGGACACTATCTAGTGTCCGCTTGGCCAGCTACTACCCTCAAGTTAGAAAATCTATCACCAAAACATCTAATGTGTTCCGGCAGCTATCCTTGAGAGCCAGTTCCCATTCTAGGCCTAGCGTGCTACCATCCTCGACCCCATCATCACTTACCAACAGGTGAGATAGTGGTTAAACGTTAGCCAACAATATATATATATATATATAATGGACTAACTTTGATGCGGTTTTTTTGTTTGATAGGTGATTTAATGGAGAGTGCACATTGCTTTGTTAAAAAAAATCGTTCAACAGTTTGAAGATAATAAGATCTTTTCTAGTTGATGATACTATTTAATATTTAAAGATAGGTATGTATGTATGTATGTATATATATATATATATATATTATGTATGTATGTGTATTTATGTGTAATGTATAGTATGACATTTGTTTTTTATGTTTGTAAGCATATTCATTGATTTTATTTCAATATTGATACACCACCGTCCGTCACAATCTCGTTTTCTTCTTTACTATTGGGTTGTCTGGAAGAAATCGCTCTAAGCGATAAGACCGCCCTTTGCATAGCTATAGTTATAAGTTTAGAGTATATTTTGTTTTACCTTGTTTCTTTTGTTTTGGTGTGCAAATAAAGAGTTTATCTATCTATCTATCTATCTATCTATCTATCTATGAGAGCAACTTTCATCATCATCATCATTATCAACCAATTTCCGTCCACTGCTGGACATAGGTCTCTCCTATGGCACGCCACAAAGCTCAATCTTCAGCTATTCGTTTTCGACCGGTGCCAGCCGACTTACGTATATATCATCGCTCATGCTTGCGTACATCAGCTACTTATAGCTCTGATCAAGTTACTTAAATAGGGTTTCGTACTTCAAAAGGAATAATATCGTTTAAAAACTAAATTACCGACCGAACCGACGTCAATGCCGCGCTATTCATTTTCAGTACCAATTTTGAGATGTTTATCTCAATATCTCTGGAGATACTTATCAGACCTCGATAAAATTACCATGGTACCACACTTGGAATATCTCCTTTCGAACAAAAAAAGAATAATTAAAATCGGTTCATAAACGACGAAGTTATCCGCGAACAAACATAAATATATATATATATACATATATATATATACGGTCGAATTGAGAAACCTCCTCCTTTTTTTGAAGTCGGTAAAAAAAAGTAATCCTTATAGGATCACTTTGTTGTCCGTCCGTCTGTACGTCTGTCAAAACCCCTTTTTCTCAGGAACGCGTAAAGATATAAAGTTGAATCATATATCAAATACTCGGGTGTACGGTCTCTATTAGCTGTGAAAAAATCAAACTTGTAAGTCAATGCTATCAAATGATATGACCGTTTATGTCGCATATTTTGCGATAAAAACCTATAGGGTACTTCTCGTTGACCTAGTTAATCATGAATTTGGCAAAAAGCAAGGTCTTGAAACACTTATATAGGAACTAGAAGTGCCCCGCGGCTTCGCCCGCATTAAAAACTTCTTTTATTTACTCAAACTTTTCTTTTGTTAAAACGATTCTATCATTAGATACATCAAATAAGAATTATCCAAATCGTTTCACCCGTTTTCATGTTATCGCGTGACGATTCGGGATTCATATTTATAAAACCTGAAAAACCCAAATTTTCAGACTTTGTTACCTACCCCATTTCGAAAAATCCTACAACACGTACTTTATCTCATTTTATTTCGCCATACAAACTTTGAATCCCCGTATCCGGGAGGAATTTTTAGAAAATCCTTTCTGAGCGGATACCTACGTCATAATTACTATCTGCATTCTAAATTTCAGCGCAATCCGAAACAATATTGATTTTTAGATTTTGTTACCCCAGTTTATCCTCAAAAAGACTGAAACTCGTCTTTAGGTACTTATTTATTTACAAAAGTACTTGTGTGAAATGTCGAATAAAATGACTATCCATTCATCCCCTTAAAGAGTTAATTTTGATAAAAATCTTTCTTAGCGGATACATAAGTCAAAATATATCTATCTGCATGCCAAATTTCAGCGCAATCCGAAACAATATTGATTTTCACACTTGGTTACCCCATTTCACCCTCTTAGGGGTGAAATTTCAAAAAAACCTGAATCACGTATTTACTTATTTTTTTACTGAAGCACACGTGTGAAGTTTAGGATAGAAAAGACTATTTGATCTTGTTTCTCCATACAAACTTTGAACCCCCATTTCATCCCCTTAAGGGGTGAATTTAGGAAAATCCTTTCTTAGTACAACTTTACGTACTAAGACAAATATATCCTCCAAATTTCAAGTCTCTACGACCAGCGGTTTAGGCTGTGCGTTGTCTGTCAATCAGTCAGTCAGTCAGTCAGTATGTCAGGACAAAGAATCTTATAGTGTTAGATAGATAAATCTGAAAATCGTAAATATGTGGTTTAATAACCAATAAAAAGTGAATTTACTATTACAAACTTCTTATTTGCGGTTGGTGCATATTATGTACATGATACCCCCGACTTGCTGCCAAAAAGTAGCCTACCCACCGTTAAAGAGAATATCTTCCGCCATAATCTTACTTAGTTCCGGCAGCACACAGCCCTTGAGAGTCAGAGTATTCTAGGCCTAGCGTGTTCACCATCCTCGACCGCATCATCACTTACCAACAGGAGTGATAGTAGTCGAACGATATAAAAGATCTAAATCTTCGCAAAACTATCTCTACCTATCTTCCACCACTACCATGTCACAGAATAGATTATAGTTTACCATGCCGTGATTAAAGTCTGTGCGAAAAGATAACCGTCGTCGAAATTGAGGTTGCGTCGATCGTCGGTCGTTTTAATTTACTGTGTTTGTTGCATTGACAACACTGCTGTCATTACTAGTACGACTTAAATGTTTGATAATAGGTACCTACTCTTATCATTATCATGTGTTACTAGGTAGGTATGTACCTTCCTTCCGTACCTGTGAATGTTAGTTCATCAGTAAGCCATGACGGTTCTCTTTTTGCACAGACTCTAGCAACATACATTTGTCCGGTGGGTGATATAAGCCACGGCAGAAGCGATACAGTCAAATGTTTATGTAAGTAATAAATATTGTTTATGGGTAGACCCATCGTATGACGCATGAGAATATGATTTAGTCTATGGTAATAAGACACGAGGCTTGCATAGAAGACCGCCATCTTGCTGAAAAAATATTTTAAACACCCGTTACCCGTGTCTGTAACGTATTCCTACACGTGATTCGTGGCTTGTAAAGGTGACCACTTTTCTATTTTTACCTTTGACGTAAAAAGAGTATATATTCCTGTCTGTCCCCTTAAACAACGGGACAAAAAAGTTCGAGTGTCCCTTGGCTCATAGCAAGGAGCCAAAGCGGATAAAAAACCACCAATAGATTTTTCTATCGAAAAATGTATGTGCATTTTTCAGAGTGGCCCTCCGGAGAAGGAAAAACATCAGTAAGAAATCCCCAATCCCCGTCTGGTGGTAGGACTCTAGATGGTAGGACAAAGTCAAAGTCAAAGTCAAAGCATTTATTCAGTATACGAGTATAGGCAAATTAAAAATTTGCACTTACACTCGTCAAATTACATTAAATAGATCATATTCAATAAAAAATATTATACATATAACAGAAACATAACTTATTGCTTTGAATTTACAAAAAAAAAACAAAGGTATTGAGCCCTTCAGCTTTCATCTAGATGTCGAACGTCACACTTAAAACACATGTTTAATTTGATCCTTAGCCTAAACCTAGCCTATATTATATTAATATAAAACTTAAATAAAATAATGTGATAAAATTACATAATTATAATCATCTTAAAATAAGGAATAATTTCAAATCAAAAATTACAACATATTATGCAACATATTATGCTTATTTTGACGTGAATGTCAAAATAAATATAATATGTTGTGGCACGCAAAACTGTGGATGGCCATTTTTGCATGTCACTGCACTAAGCCTGTTACTCTGAGATATCAAGATGTGAAGGGTATGTAGTACCAGATAGTTTTCCATTTCGCCGCAGATCTTTTATGGTTGCCATTATTATTTAAACGACATTATGCAGCTGACAGACGGACGAACAGTGCCATTCAAATTTATGATATGTACAGCGATCCGTATGGGTTTTTAGGGTTCTGTACCTTAAAAGGAAATAAACTGGCCAAGTGCAAGTCGGACTCGCACTCGTAGGGTTCCGTACAACACTACAGTATTTTATAAGATCGAGCAAAAAATACCACTAACATTTTTCGCCAGCAAAACATAATAATTAATAAACATTTTATTTCTTATAACGCCATCTAACGTCTAACAAAGGTGTTAGGGATCGACATTTCAATATAACGCCATCTATGGGACGTTTACGTCTAAGCGTTCATAGATGGCGTGAAATGCCGAAAAAAACACGTTTCTTGTATGGGGACCCTCTATTAATTTTAAATTTATTCTGATTTTATTATTTGTTATTATAGCGGCAAAAGAAATACATCATCTGTGAAAATTTCAACTGTCTAACTATCACGGTGGTTCATGAGATACAGCCTGGTGACAGACGGACAGACAGACAGACAGACGGACAGCTGAGTCTTAGTAATAGGGTCCCGTTTTACCCTTTGGGTACGGAACCCTAAAAAGGAACCCTATAGGATCAATTTGTTGTCTGTCTGTCTGTCTGTCCGTCTGTTAAGACCCATTTTTCTCAGGAACGCGTAGAGATATCAAGTTGAAACTTGTATCAAATAATTGCTTTACTCTTAACTTTTGGCTGTGAAAAATGAAACTTGTAAGTCAACGCGATCTAAAGATATGATCGTTTATGTCGCATATTTTCGCATAATTTGCGATTTCACGCGGGAATCAGAACCTATAGGGTACTTACTGCCCGTTGCCCTAGCATCATGAAATTTGGCAAGAAGCAAGGTCTTGAAGCACTTATAAGTGCTTGGAATAAGTCGTAATATGTACTTAAATGAAAAACGTAAATATGTAGTTAAAAAACAATAAAAAAAGGTGAATACCAGTACAAACTTATTGTATGTGGTTGGTGCAAAACCTTTTCTATGGATCGATCTACAGAGTTAAGTTTGTTCTTTAACCTAGTTTGACAAATTTGTACGGAAGCCTCGGTGGGCGAGTCCAACTCGCACTTGGCTGGTGTTTTAGGTTGTGTTTAATTATTTTACATTAAATTTTAATTGAGGGATTCGTGGACGGCTATGAGGAGAAACCTTTGCTCAGCAGTGGGACAAACCTTTGCTCAGCAGTGGGACAAAATAGTTTAAGGAAATAAGATCGTTTAAAAAACTAAAAGAACCGACTTCAAATTCCGCGCTATTAATTTTCAGTACAAAGTTTGAGGTGTTTATCTCCATATCTCTGGAGATACTAATCAGATCTTGATGAAATTACTATGGTACAACCCCTGGGATACAACAACAAATACAACCGCGGCATTGAAGTTGGTGTTTTCAAGTTTTTTAAACGATCTTATTTATGCTTTTTATTTTTACAAAATAATTTATAGTATTATATGTTTGATTTCGATGCGTATATGTACCTACGTACCTATACCTAATAATAGGTAGGTACTGTTTAACACAGACAAGTAATATACTCGTCTGTGTGTATACTCGTATACATATCGAATAAATTCTTTAAACTTTGAACTTTAGTTTTCGTAGTAGTTTCTAGTAAGCTATCAAAAACTCCACAAGGAACTGGTAAATCTAGCCCATTCATTTCATACCTACTGTACCCCGTAATTTCATACAGACGGCTCACTATTTCACTCACAGCATTTCTCTTCCAGAAAAGCAGTTTCCATATTGAGCATGCATCGTTACATAAAATCAGTTTTTATTTTGGTCAAGTACTTGTTTGTCTCCATTAAAAAGCAGGTTAAACGCACGCCACTTTCTTAGAATATTGTTTTCTAACGTATTGCAACCTCCTTAGGGAATAACCAACATAAAAATATCTGAAATCACTTTTCATAGGCTTTATATTCCCTAATGTAAAGATATTTATCCCGTGGCATAATGTGAAACGCTGTAACGTTCTGAATTTGAAATTGAAAACAAAATGCAAATCGCGCGGGAAGCGTATAAAATGGCGGCGGTGCGTCTCAATGGCCAGTGCTTGATGTCGGGCACAGCGCTCAACTCCTCTCTCGGTGTGGTCACTCGAAAAAATCTTTTTTAAAAGAAAAATGAGTGCCATCTTGGTCCTGGTTGTGATAGCGTTGGCGGTGTATAAACTCTTCTCGAGGGACACCGTCACACTTAAAAAAGCCAGTCGGTACGGCGAAAACAAGGTCGCCATTTTGAAACCCGCGCCGGGACCCACGCCTTTACCCGTAATAGGGAATTTACATCTGTTGGGCACACACGAATCGCCTTTTCAGGCTTTCACGGAGTTGTCCAAAGAGTGGGGCGATATCTTTTCTCTCACTCTTGGGAGTAGCAAGTGCCTGGTCGTCAATAATTTAGAGTTAATTCGAGAAGTTTTGAACCAGAACGGAAAGTTTTTTGGCGGGAGACCAGACTTTATACGATTCCATAAGCTGTTTGCTGGCGATAGGAATAATTGTGAGTATAATTATTTTTATATTTATTACAATGTTTCGACCCAAAAAAGTTATGTATTGTGAATTTGTTTCTTTTTAAGTTTCCTACACAGGTTATTTTATATCCGCAAGTTTTACATTTTGGTATTTTTTTAAATTTTTTTTGCGCTTTTGAAGCAAGCCGTATAATTATATGTACCTATGTGTAATGTGTATAATATTAAATAAGTTTATCATAGATCATCATCATCATTATCAGCCAATTTCCGTCTACTGCTGGACATAGGCCTCCCCCAGAGGCTTATAATAGATATTTTATGCAAATACATCTTCACTCTTATCAAGATAAAACCACTCTTAAAATAGTGTAATTACACGCACCAGCGATTCGACTAGTCAGTTGCGTAGATACAGTATTTTATAAATGTATATTTAATAAATGTGTCAGTAAATTACCATATTAAAGTCATCTTGTGCCATCCCCACATTTAAAAATGCTATCTAGCAACTTTACATGGGTTAGAAGATAAAGAAATTTCTGAAAATCCACGCCGTATATTCGGATTTTTTTTGGACACAGAACGTCGCTTGAAATTGTGATTCTACGCTACGAATAAAATATAAGTATTCGTAGATTCTACGTAGTTTCTGTTTTTTTCCTGTATTCTAATATCAAATGACAATTTTTAGACTGTATGAGTCTATACAAAACATTTTGGCACGCACCAAACATACGAGTAATAGCTATTTAGTAGTTTTTACGACACTGATATGTCTGTGATATGACGATACTCGTATGTTGTCTGAAATAAATCGCCGTCACAAGATTGTATCATGTACCTAATTGAAGATAGCTTATAAAAACTAAAAGAACCGACTTCAAATGCCGCGCTAAGTCATTTTCAGTACTAAGTTTGAAATGTTTGTCTCGATATCTCTGGAGATACTTAACATATCTCTATGAAATTTGAATGGAATCACCTGGGACGTATACCCTACGTCTTTGACTAATCGGGAACATACATAAAACGAGATTCCGACGAATTGAGAACCTTCTTCTTTTTTGAAGTCGGTTAAAACATGATATATAAAAAATTGACGATATATGCAAAAGCTTTTCTGTGTCTATTTGAGTTTATATTTGAGACGCGGTGACAAAATATCGTAAAAACTTTTAAAAGAACTAATTTCACATGCATTTCAATTAGCAAGTTTGAGATTTTTATCTCCATATCTCTGAAGATGCTCATTAGATCTCAATAAAATATATAAAAGAAGAGCCAAATAAAGAAAAAAAGAATAGTACACATCTGAATAAAACCGTACTTTTTATATAGTTTACAAATAAAACCTCTCATTGAGGTCAACACGCACTTTTCTCAAAAAAACGACGCATCACAAACTATGTAACAAAAATTTTGCAATATCTGAAAATTCATTGAAAACTAATTTAATGAATGACCTTAAAAATACTTACATAATTTATAGTCAGCAAAAGTTTCCATCACTACACACACGCGTAAAAAAATTAATGACATGGCTAAATGGACGGCACTTGCCAAATATTAGTAGCACACACTTTAATCGCATTTTAAAAACACTTCCCTATTCTAAATTCTTTGACCTTGTTCTACATTAAAAAAAATATGAACACAGACTAAATAATTGAAAAAAAAAGAATTAAAAAAATAAAGTCTCAAAATATTTTTCTTAATTATTGGTAACCCTTTTATGTAACTTTTTCCGTTCAGTTGTTTTCGCACGGGACTCCTATAAGTCCTACACGGCCTACTTCAATCAATGTGTAATCATTACTGGCTTGTTTATATTTTAATTGCGTAACTTGCGTGCCATTTATAGTTACCGATTAGCCCTAGGATGATGGATTATAATGGATGGCGTCAAAACTTTGGCAGCATGTCCATTTTCTGTTTGTGTTAGTGTCTAGAACTGCTAGAGTGTGCCTGAGTAGGGAAGTGATCACTAGTGTAGAACATATCGATAAAAAGGTGAAAAATGTAGAAAACTAAAACTTATGTAAAAAGAAAACAATTTATGTGATAAAATACGTAGTTACTTTGTTGAACTTATGGAAATTAGTTATTGATAAAAAATGCTACAGTACTTAACTGTAATTAGGTAACCTTAAATCTGGCGGTATAGATTTCTTAGCTTTTCTTCAACACAAATCTTAAATGTTTTTGCCTTTTCAATACGTCAATTAAATATTACAAATTTGAGCTACAAAGCTATATATACTTCTATACTAATATTATGAAGAGGTAACATGTATGTTTGTATTGAGTTAGCTCAAAAACTACTGGACTACAGGACTATTATTTTTTTCTCTCATATATAAATCTATATATGGTCTTTTAGAATGAACATAGGCATATTAATAATAGAATGAACATAGTATATATTATCCTGTTTAAAAGATAGGTATATTCGTGAAGACCTATTTTGGAACTTAAGTCGCCAATAAAACGGTCGAGAAAACACGTTTTTTACGAAAGATGATTAATCTGAAAAAGATGTAAGAAAGTATGTATCGAAGAGTGGTACAACATAATAAGACCTACAAAAAAGTCCGCGATAACATATGTCTATCGCACAGGCTCACAGTAACTATTTTAATCTTTATTTTTTAATAAAAAAATGTTACAGAACTTTCAAGGCTATTTTCTTCTATAGAGTATTAATCCTTATTTGAATAATTACGCTAATTATCTTAGCCCAATATCATAGATTAAAATTGTCCTTTACAGTATATAATTTATATGAAAATACTAGAAGAGCCCCGCGGCTTCGGTCACGTTAAAGACTTCTTTTATTTACTTAAAACTTTTATTTTCTGAAACCTTTCTATCATAAAAGACATCAAAGAAGTAAAAGCCAAATCGGTTCACCGGTTTTCAAGTTATTGCGTGACTAAGGGAAATAGGGATTCATATTTATAAAACCCAAAAAACCATATTGACTGTCAGACTTTTTTACCAACCCCTTGCAAAAATCTTGCAACACGTATTTACTTATTTATTTATAGAAGTACTTACGTAAATCTATAAGTTTTTATATATATAATTATAAATAATAAGTAATATCCGCGGGGAATTTTTAGAAAATGCTTTCTCAGCGGCAACCTACGTCATATCAACTATCTGCATTTTAAATTTCAGCGCAATCCAAAACAGTATTGATTTTCAGACTTTGTTACCCCATTGCACCCTCTTAGGGTGGCATTTTGAAAAAGCCTGAAACTCGTATTTACTTATTTATTTCCAGAAGTACGGTTTGTGTGAAATGTCGAATAAAATGACTATCCAAACTTTGAACCCCCGTTTCATCCCCTTAAAGAGTGAATTTTGAAAAATCTTTTCTTCACGGATATACTTATCTTAAAACAACTATCTGCATGCCAAATTTCAGCGCAACCCGAAACAATATTGGTTTTCAGACTTTGTTACCTCATTTCACTCTTTTAGGGGTGGAATTTTGAAAAAGCTTGAAACACGTTTTTACTTATTTTTTCACTGAAGCACTTGTATGAAGTTTCGAATAGAAAAGACTATCTAATCTTGTTTATTCATACAAACTTTGAACCTCCAATTCACCCCCTAACGGGGTGAATTTTGAAAAATCCTTTCTGAGTACACCCTTGCGTACTAAGACAAATATACTCTTTAAATTTCAAGTCTCTACGACCAGCGGTTTAGGCTGTGCGTTGTCTGTCAGTCAGTCAGTATGTCAGGACAAAGATTCTTATAGTATTAGATAAATTATCGTATAAAACTACGCGCATCGCAAATAATAAAAAAAATGCAGTGAAACCACAAATTAGGCCATACTTACTTTGTAAACATTAATCAGCTTTTTTATTGTAAAAGGTAACAGGACAAGCACGACTCTCACTTGATGGTAAGCGATGACGTCTACCTATTACAGATACAGCGATACAGGAAAATTCTGGCAGTCCAGAATTTCACGTCACTCCACTGCGCCTGTTACCTTGAGACATAAAGATGTTAAGTTTCACATGCCCTGTAATTGCACTGGACACCTTGCCATTTCAACCGAAAAACATTCCTATGAAAATTAATTGGCAAAGTGGTGGTACCGGTCCAGGCGGACTAGCAGAAGTTCTACCACTACAGAAAAATTAGCACATCTCTTTTGTAAATGCTAACGATATAAAGTAATTTGATGTCAATATAGTATGATCTATTGTATCGTCATCATCATCAGCCAGTGTCAGTCCACTGCTGGACTGTAGGCCTCTCCCAAGATGCACCACTGAGCCCGATTTTCAGATCTTCTTTTCCAATCACTGCCCACCGCATTGCGTATGCCGTCGCTCCACCTGGTCACAGGACGTCCGACGCTACGTTTGCCGTTTCGCGATCTCCACTCTCCAATACTCAAAATTTGAAATCACCCCGACTGATCTATGTATAATCTATAATGAAAATTAAAAATATTCTAATGAGTCTGAATACGACATCTCAGCTGTAAGTTGGCGAGGAGTTGAGAATTCAGCAGATTCCAGAAGATGTTCCAGCATCATGTCAATGCTTCAGTGTCCTTTGTCGTTGAAGAAAAGGATACCGAATTTCGAATTAATCACTATGAAAGTTGATTTCATAGCGCCATCAACTAGAAAAATGCTCATACTTTTACAACGGCTAAACAGATTTTTATGTATTAGAGCTTATAACACTTTCGATTAAAACACTTTCAAAACCGTTTCATCATCCTTCATTGCTCGCAGAGGAAGACTTATAGGAAGACTTTCTATCTTGACTCCACTAGCTTCTATTCTTTTCCGTATCCTCGGTGTCAGTTCCAGCTTGATTGATAATCTAGTAGGTACAAAATTGATTTTTCAAAATGTTTAGAATAAAGTTTGAAGTGTTTAGTTGGATCCTAATTTTCACGCCTTGCTGCCTTTATCCACTTGATTGGATTTTCGGACATTTTGGAAACCTACAACAAAATGATATAATATATTAATGTGGTAAACGCTCAGTAGTCATAATTAGATTAGTTTTAGACTAAGTTATAACTATTGTACATTGTTTTTGCAAATAAATGAATAAATAAATAAATAAATAAACTGTGACACATTTTTCATAAAAATATATATAATGGCATTATCATAAGTAATAATAGATTGAATACGAGTAAGTATCAGTGCTGATAATATAATTAGGTACCTAGTTACTACAAATTTTGCGCATAATTACTTTGATCACTTTTTATAATATTTTAAGATCGTTCACAAAACGAAAAAACCAACTTCAAATGCCACGCTATCCATTTTCAGTATAAAGTTGGAGGTGTTTATGTCCATATCTCTGGAGATACTTATCAGATTTCAGAAAATGTACAATGGGACCAAACGGGCAGAATAATCTATCGAAAAAAAATATTTCCAATCCGGTTAAGAACTTGCGGAGTTATGAGATAACAAACATAAAAAAGGCGAACTGAGAACCTCATCTTTTTATTGTGAAGTCGGTTAAAAATGTTCAAATTTCGTTCTAATCAAGGCCCTAAGCTAACCGTTCCATCCTTAAAAAAAATCTTCATATTATAAATCAACTAGCTGGGTCCCGCGGCTTTGTCCGCGTTTAATGACAACGGCAACATGCGCGTGGGCTGTGCGCGGCAGAAAACACTGCTTAATTTGCACATTAACCTTCCCTATTTGAATCAGATATTGTTCCCTATTTCATTAGCTTCAATTTTGATTTCGAGGAACTTTATTTTTTTCTAAAATAAAAGTAGCCAAGTTACTTGGTAGTTAATATTTTAACATCAGCATTTTACTAGTGAAAGTCCCGTTAAATTGGTCCAGTCATTTCAGAGATAAACAGGAACAAACAGACAGACAGACAAAATTTAAAATTTTGTTTTTTATGTAAGTACAGTATATTATTTCATATGCATTTAGTGAAAAGCTGTTAATCTGGAATTACAAACAGATACTTAAATTTTTTTTATATGTATAGAATAAGTGTAAAATGTATATTAACGATTTATATATTTATATAATGTAATATTATAATATTACACTTAAAGGAATTTATATATTCCTTTTTATAAGGGTATCAACTATATTTATAGACAAAGTTTTGGAGGGTTCTCGTACATCACTAGCCGGGTGGCGTAAAATAATGTTTGTTATTTACATAAATTAAAGCTTTAAAATGATAACCATTTACCACCTCGGTAGTTATATGACGAAAAAGATGTATATAATGTAAGCAAAATAAATATTTTGATGTAAAAAGTGGTTATATATGAGAATAAATGCCCACAAACACTTACGTGTGAAATGATAATTCTGGATCTTTTACGCCTCCTTTAGTTGTTCTTGATGGATAAAACACAGCACAACACGACATAATTTAACCATGTAACAGGGTTTCAGTCTTTAAAGCTATGTTTCTATTAAATTTTTTATTTATAAGTATGATGCGTCGCTATATTATGGCCTGCTAGCCGGTCAAAAATGGACACGCTCACCCATGCGCGAGGTTGTCAATTTGATATTAGCTTTCTCGTTTACTCTTATCTCGCGATCCCTGTAATAGAAAGGGTAGGACAATGTGTTGATAGAATGAAAGTCGATGTGACAACGTCACATGGCTGACATGGCTCCATCCATTGTAATCCATCATCCTAGGATTAGCCTGATATTAGAAAAATCTATCGATATGGTTGAATAGATTTTTGACGAAGAGAGAACTTTTTCCTCCCATCAATTAAAGAGAGCTAAATGGTTCCTCGAGAAGTGTGCGCAAAATAGGTCTTTTTACTTCTTTTCTTTTCTTCCACTTTACTTCTTTTCGTTTGTCTTTCGAAAAGGTAAAGGGAAAAGGTTCTGTGTTTGTCTGTATGTATTTTCTATTCAAGTCTTTCTGATATGGCAGTGCTGAGTTTTTTTTTGTTGGCTTGTGAATGTTCTTCTATAGTGCCCTGTCTAAGGTGGTCCAATAATAATATTGTATAGAAAACGTTACTGTCATATTGAAAATAAGGCGCTACACGCAGCGATTATCACATATTTAGAATGTAGTAATATGTAACGTAGTCAACAAAATAAGTACAAGAAAGAATTTTGAGAATCGGTCCACAAATGGCGGAGTAATCAATACTGATTACTCCGCTCCGTTCCGTTCACCAATAAAAAAAACATACAGTCGAACATATAACCTCCTCCTTTTTTGAAGTCGGTAAAAATTAATGTAACTAAACGCTGTCGTATCCTTGACAGTGATTTCTTTCAGACAACGTTTGGGTGGTAGGAATTTGTATAAAATTTTAATGGCGTATAACGTGTATAACGGTTTAATTCATAAAATTATGCTGTTGGTAGAAACCAACTATAAGATAAATACCTCAAACTTGCTTAAAGCAAGGGCAATATATCTCCATATCTCTGGGGATACTCATCAAATCTCGATGGATTGTACAATGGAACCAAACGATCTATTAATCAGCTATGAAGATCTGAGGCCTCTGAACTGCACTTAGTTTTTTTTTCAGTTTAATTATGGCTCCACACGATTAGTGTATTTAGCCAGTGTCAAGTATTAACATTTTTCAAGTTTTGAAGAATTAAAGTCGTAAAGATGGGTCCAAGTCACATTTTAGGTAAAGTTAAAGTCAAGGTCTAGTCTAAACCTTAACTTTTGTTTCGCAAGTTAGTTTAAAAGATACATCATTCACAAAAATTGAGCACTTCCTTTTGCGAAGTTGGCCATAAGGTAGGCACGACACAACTCATGCTGATAAGCTATAAATGGTTCGTGTTACGAAGGTTATAATATAAGTTAGCAAGTAAGTGATTAAATTTAAGTCACACTCATTACTTAAGTGTCAGTTTCCCAAGGCAAGATCTGTCATAGTACGCTTAATCGTTTAGACTTTTTAATGCACGTAACTAAATATCTCAGACAAATGAGCTAAATATGCAGATTACCTTTTTTTAAATATTATATAGGCTAGCGTTTTACCACTATCTCACTTGTTGGTAAGTGATGATGCGGTCGAGGATGGTAGCACGCTAGGCCTAAAATGGGAACTGGCTACTGGCTACTGGGAACTGATAGCTGCCGGAACACATTAGATGTTTTGGTGACAGATTTTCTAACTTGAGGGTGGTAGCTGGCCAGGCGGACACTAGATAGTGTCCTACCACCATGCGGGGTGGGAGTTTGTTAACGACCGATATTTTTCCTTCACCAGAGGGCCACTGTGAAAAGCGCACATAACCTGCACCTGCGTCTATTTTTATGTGCATGGCTGCTGCCCAAGTCCCCACATCTTTTTTTAACCGAGTACGTTTAGCCGTTTCCAACCGACTTTAAAAAAAAGGAGGTTTTCAGTTCGTCTGTATGTTTTTTTAAAAATTATTTTTTGTATGTATGTTACTCCATTACTTTGTCAATTGTAAACCAATTAGAATGATTATTTTTTTTTATTGGTAGGGTACGTTATTGAAGTGGTCCGATTGTAATTTCATCGAGGTCTGATAAGTATCTTAATTATGTGTTAAAGAGTAAAGTTACGGACAAACCGCGGCGTCCTGCGATCTGCGGGCGCGATCTCAGTACATTTCAATTGTTTTTTGATCGCGTTTGGTGTGAACCCGTTGATACAAATACTACTGCGCTATCTGATCGCCGCCTAGATCGCGCACGCAGGACGCCGCGGTGTGTCCGTACCTTAACAATCATTCGTACTCACAAACTTTCGCATCTATCAGTATTTATCAGAAGGATTTTGTTACTTGTTCAAATTAGTGTAAAATATCTTAAAACTGGGTCAATATTACCGAAACTTGTAATAAGACACGTTGTTTATGTTTCAGTTCGTACATGCGTATAATGGAATGTAATTTGATATTTATCGTCAAGCCTATAACATACCTATATTGAGAAACAGTATTTAAACCTTTTGTAAATCTTAAATTTTTGCAGAGGCGTACCTATGAATTTGCTGGAATTCCGTCCAAACTGACATTGACATATTCATTGCATTTGACATTTCATTATAAATTTTGTATCTTGACAGCTGTCATTGGGACCATTTTAATTCTTTTGATAACGTTTTTCTTCTCTTGTATATAACTTGATAACGTTTTTCTTCTCTTCTTTCTAAGTCTTTGCTAGCCTCTCTGGGGCTGTTCTACTAATTTGCCAGTTGTGAATTAAAATGTTGGATATTCTGCTTTATTTTTCAATATATTCAGTGAAATTACAAATAATGAGAGATACAAAATCAAAATAATTATATTTTAAGTCACTAAAGCCATTATCAATGCAATGCAAAAACAAAATGGTCTAAAAACCGTTTTGTTTTTTAAGGGTTATGTTTTTTGAGTGCAGATATTAATTTATTTTTCTATGTATCACAGAATTCGACTTTAGCTCCACCTATGGTATACAAACATAACTATGATTTTTTTCTCAAAAGCTAATTTATTAACTTCTTATGAAGTTAGATATTGATTGATTCATGGAATGTAATAACATTGTGGGTGCTAAACTAACGATGTTTATGCGTTGTAAATTCAAGATCTTGATCACAGTGCCATTTAACAAGTAAAATTTTCTTGTAAATCTAAACGATTCAGTCCCATCCTAGGTTCTAGGTTATTCTAGATTTAGGATTTTTTTTATTAAGATTATTTCTGTTTTTGTGGTTTATATATTTTCATCATAATAATTTATGATCGTACAAAATGAAAAAAACCGATTACACATGCCGCGGTAGTCAAAGTAGTCACTAGTCAGTATCGTGTCATCAAGGTATACAAATGCATCGATTTCAAGTTTAAGATGTTTATCTTCATATCTCCGGAGGTTTTTATCAGATCTCAATAACATTTGAATGAGACCAAACGGAAGGCATAATATCTCAAACAAAAAAATATTTTTATTTAATCGGTTAAGATTTGAACGAGGTGTACTGAGGTAATAAACATTAAAAAAAATCTGTCGAATTGACAACCTCCTCATTTTTTGTGAAGTCGGTTAAAAAACCTATATACCCAAATAATAATAAAAAAACTACGTGAATTATGTTAAATCTTCGTAATAGTTTTACCGCGAAAACTGATCTACTGTGTACAAAGTATAGTGTGTAGAAATTAAATAGACTAAGCGACATATTTTGTGAACTGTTTATTTCGGCTACTAGGAAGATAACCTAGGTCAACCATATGTTTGCCTACATTGCATTATTGCAGTTGACAACAAAAAAATAACGTTTTATATAATGTTTAACCCACTTCTAAAATAGAGGGGGTTGTCAAATCCGGTTTTTGAATATATTTTTTGTTCGTTTATGCTACTTTAATTTTCCGCCAATTTGTCAACCAATTTTTATCGTTTTTTTCTATTGTCTTTAGTTCGATATAGCTCAAGAGTGGCAATTTATTACATTTTATTAAGATCTCATAAGGTATGTTCAAAGATACGAGTATGGAGATAAAAATCTTACATCAAAATTATCAAACTCAGTACTTATAATTTATGATCGTATAAAACGAAATAAACTGGCCAACTGCAAGTCGTACTCGCACGTAGGGTTAAAACACAGTAGAGAATTTCATAACTATCATATTTCTTTAGCAAAAATTAACTTTATTTTTCATAGTGATTGTTGGTTTTGAAAATGTGCTATATCTCGAAAACTACTGAATATATCTCGTTCAAACTAATTTTCGTTGGAAGTTTTTAAAACGATCTACAGCATATATATATTTTAAAATTTCGCTCTCTTATTTTAAAAGTTAGAGGGAGGGGACACACATTTTACCACTTCAGAAGTATCTATCTACTATCTACTATACTATCTTTCAAACAATTGACTTTGAGAAAAAATTGTTTTAGGAACCTCAATCACATAATAGTACCTCAATGTAATTTTAAGGACATATCCACAGACCACCCACACGTATAGGTTTGACGAAAAAACATTATTTAGTTTCATTTCCACGTATAACATGGGTTACTTAAACTTTTATTTTTTAAATTTTTGCATAAATATCGGAAAGCGGTTCACAGAATACATCTACCAAAGTAAGTTTCAACGTTGTAGTCATAATAGTTTCGGAAATAAAATGGCTGTGACATATGGACGGACAGACAGACAGACAGACATGACGAATATATAACGGTACCATTTTTTGCCATTCGGCTACGGAACCCTAAAGAAACCGACTTCACATGCTGCGATAGTGAAAATATCCACTGGCCATAATCATGTCATCAAGGTATTAAATTTGTTTATATTGTTTATCTCCATATCTCCGGAGCTTATTATCAGATTTCGATATTATTTAAATGGGACCAAAAGGGAGGAAAAACCTATAAAAAAAAATTTTTTTTTCAAATCGGTTGAGATTCGACGGAGTTCTGAAGTAACAAACATTCAAATATCAAATTGAGAACCTCCTCCTTTTTGTGAAGTCGGTTAAAAATGACTAGTGGGGCATTAGAAGTCGCAATTGGCAAGCTTGAGACGTTTGTCGTCATATCTCTGGAGGTCATATCTCTGGAGGTACTTATCAGATCTCGATGAAATTGCAATGGGACCACTTCGGAAAGGCACGCTACCGATTTAAAAAAGAATCATTCGAATCAGTTCACAATTGACAGAGTAATCGCGTAACATACATATAAACGAATTGAGAACCTCCTGTTTGGAAGTCCATTAATAATTGCAACATAGGTTATGGCAGATCTTCTCCTAGATAGTGGTAAGCTACTTTTTGGTAGCAAGTCAGGCGGAACATCGATATACTGCTCCTACCACCTCTAAGACTTGTTTACTAGACATGATGTTTATTAAAATGCTCGGTTCACCAACTTTACCCTTCTTGCGGGACACGCTCTGATTCCCGATGTTTTCTTGTTGATTTAATTTTATTTTCTACGGTGAAGAATGGTTAACGCATCATAAAACAAATAAAAGATCATACAACGCAAAAACAACAAATAAATTGCATGGTGGTAGACCACTTTCTAGTGTCCGCATGGCTAGCTATCACCTTCAAGTTAGAAAATGAATGAATGAATGAATGAATAATACTTTTTTACACAACAAGAAAAAGAGCTGCGCTTAGAGCGATCTCTACCAGACAACCTTTGTAGTTTGGACGGACAGGATTTACATATTATATTATTGCGCGGGTGTGCAGCTATAAATTAACATAGGTATATATAATCGTACTTAAAATTCATACTTACACATATACACAAACATAATTCTTCTCTGATGGGAGTACTTCCGAAACACCAGTAGATTCAACAGTCAATCAATTTTCATCTTTTGTTTGCAGATCTAGGGTTGCCTGTTAAGACGGTATTATGCAGCTGATAGACGGACAATCAGTTCTATTCGGAATATGATGCGTACTGCAATTAGTCTGCGGTTTATTTATATATTATGTTTCATTATTTCACAATTTTTTGGATAAGAATTGTCTGAAGTACTGAAACATGCACTGGGTTGCGGGTGCACGTAATAGTACGGTTGGCAACCCTACATTAATCAGGGGAATTAAACATGTGTTTTAAGTGTGACGTTCGACGTCTAGATGAAAGCTGAATGGCTCAATACCTTTGTTTTTTTTTTGTAAACTCAAAGCAATAAGTTATGTTTCTGTTATATCTATAATATTTTTTATTGAATATGATCTATTTAATGTTATTTGACGTGTGAAGTGCAAATTTTTAATTTGCCCATATACTGAATTAATGCTTTGACTTTTGACTTTAATACATATCATAAATGCAGGGCCCGGTGGCGTAATCGGAGGAACGGTTGGCTTTGATGCCAGAGGTACTGAGTTCAAACCCCGCCGTGCACTATGGATTTTTCTATCCCTCCGGTGAAGGAAAAACATCGTTAAGAAACCAACAACCCCCGCCTGGTGGTAGGACACTATCTAGTGTCCGCATGGCCAGCTACCACCCTCAAGTTAAAAAACTGTCGTCAAACATCTAATGTGTCAAGCCAGTTCCCATCTAGGCCTAGCGTGCTTACCATCTTCCACCGAAGGAAAGGATTACTATAAACTTATATCAATGGAGGGGAGGGGAAGAGGAATGAATTTTTAAATACATCTTAATACGTCATATATATAAATATTAACATACTTATAAATAAGAAATGTGAATCACAATAATATCAGAAGTATGGTAGTTTTAACTTAATTGGGACAAGTAACGGATAGTATTTAACCGTCCAACATCCAACAAAATGATAATAATATTTCAGCTAAATTAATTTATGTTTTTTGTTGTTCGCAGCTCTGGCCCTCTGCGATTGGTCGAGCCTGCAAACCCGTCGTCGAAACCTAGCCAGACGTCACTGCGGACCAAAACAACACACGGACAATTTCGCTCGAATCGGATCCGTCGCCACTTTCGAATCCATTGAACTCGTCCAATCACTGAAGCAAATGGCGAGACAAACTGACGGCGCAATGAACATCAAACCAGTGCTTATGACCACAGCTATGAATATGTTCACTCACTACATGTGTAATATTAGATTCGATGCAGACTCCGACGAAGAATTCAGAAACGTCGTCAACCATTTCGACGAAATTTTCTGGGAAATCAATCAAGGTTACGCAGTAGACTTCTTGCCATGGCTTGCTCCCTTCTATGCGAAGCATATGGATAAACTGTCATCTTGGTCGCAAGATATACGATCTTTCATTTTGTCAAGAATTGTAGAACAGCGGGAAATTAATTTAGACTTAGATGCACCTGAGAAAGATTTTCTAGATGGTTTGCTCCGAGTCTTACACGATGATCCCACTGTAGATAGAAACACGATTATCTTCATGTTAGAAGATTTCCTCGGAGGGCATTCTTCTGTCGGTAACTTGGTTATGTTATGTTTGACAGCTGTAGCTAGAGACCCTGAAGTAGGTAGGCGAATTAGAGCAGAAATCGAATCTGTAACTAAAGGCAAGCGTGCTGTAGCATTAACTGATCGTCATAATCTTCCTTACACAGAAGCTACTGTCTTAGAATGCTTGCGATACGCTTCTTCTCCAATAGTCCCTCACGTAGCTACAGAAAACGCTTCAGTCAACGGTTATGGAGTAGAAAAAGGTACGATAGTCTTTATTAACAATTACGAATTAAATATGTCTGAAGAATACTGGAACGAGCCGGAGAAATTTGACCCCAGCAGGTTTCTAGAACGCACCAAAGTTAGAGCGCGTAGAAATTCACAATGCGATTCTGGTATGGAATCTGACAGTGAAAGAAATGCCCCCGTAC
The DNA here is from genome assembly GCA_954871355.1 of Cabera pusaria. NCBI lineage: Eukaryota > Metazoa > Arthropoda > Insecta > Lepidoptera > Geometridae > Cabera > Cabera pusaria. The sequence continues at coordinate 16,303,419 of OX940912.1, forward strand.
GAGAAGATAAGGAGATATTTTCAGTTAAGAGAAATATTCCTCATTTTCTGCCTTTCAGCATAGGTAAGCGGACTTGCATAGGGCAGACTTTAGTGACGACAATGTCGTTTACAATGTTTGCTAATATAATGCAAGATTTTGATGTGAGGGCGGAACATTTGGAGGATTTGAGACAGAAACCAGCATGTGTTGCATTGCCGAAAGATACGTATAACATGTATATTATTCCGAGGAAATAGATGCAGATTTTAGAGCAGTCGCAATATACATCAGACAGTTTTTCTTTAAAATGATTTCGATTTAAAAGAACTGTCTTCACATGTCACGCAAGGGCATTGTCTATTAGTTTCCTTTAGCTCCATATCTCCGGAGATCGCTAAAATATCTCATATTATCGAACATTAGGCAATAATCTAAAAAAAGACAAGTATTTAGTTGCTTAATTGCCTACTCTTGAAAAATTTTTGTGGTGGACAGATCAGTCTACAGCGGGAAAACAAAAAAACATACCACAGCCATTGACTGTTATATCCACCATGTCTTCTGAATTGCGATTAATTTTTCTATTGTTTTGGCACAATACATAAAATGAACTTTAACATATTAAGGTTTAGGTTCACTTTTTTAAATACATTTTGTGTGAGTTATAGTTTTTTTTTTGTTTAATGTTTTTCAAACTTTTATAATTTTATTATAGTTTTTATAAAAATATCACGTTCACTGGCGTTAATTTTTGAATTTTTTATAATTAGTTATTTTTATTATATTTTTTTTATTTTCTTTATTTTATATAAATAGTTAAAATTGTAAAAAAAAGGAAACACTGAGTATATTGCGACTTATTAGTAGCTAGTCAAAAAAATCCGACTGAATTTATTACGAACAATAATTTTTCTTTTTATTCTTATCGATCTATATCACATTTCTAAAATCATTATTAGTTTCGCACGTTATTTGCATTAATTTTTTTTTGTTTTAATACTGTCGTATTTATAGGTAAGTTTTGTCTAAGACCGCATCATCACTTACCATCAGGTTGCATTGTGCGTTGTGCGTCGCATCATTATGTGAATCAATTTTAAACATTATAATTTTATGCATCCAAAGTATAGATCTATAAAAAAGTACTTATATCGGGTTAAAACCCGATGTAAGTAGTATTTTATAAAAATTTAAAAAATAAATTTATAAAATATTTTAGACAAAAATACGAATATTTTTTTTATGTTGTGAGATCGTCTAGGTAGATTTTGTTTAGTTGTTTTAAATCTTTATGTGTGATACTTGTATTTCATAATTTATGAATTTAGTAGGAAAGTAGGATTCTTATTTTTTTGGCAAATGTAGTGTAGATTTTACAAAAAAAAAAAAAATTTTTAGTAGGAAATATGACATTGTAATTTTTTTTATTATTTCATATCAAAAAATGTAAAAAAAAATATATTTATCTTATTATTTAGTCGTCTAAAATATTAAACTGAGGCTTGTGAGATTCGACAGGCCTTAGGACAGGCGCAAGTGCAGTAACGTGCAAAATTGTGTTTTAGAAGAGTTTTGAATACCACAATTAAAGTACCATCGCTTACTATCAGACAAGCGTCTTACTTGTCATGTTGCCATAATATCTATTATAAAAAAATATAAATATCACACGTAGGGAAAAAGGCTCAAGCTCGTATTTATTTTTGAAATAATATTTCTTGATTAATTTTATAAATTACTCGCGATATTGGCTACCACGCTGGTTTTTCGTTTTAATTATGTTATTAATTTTGTGAATGTTTCCATTGTACATTATTATAAATTACATCGTAAATTTATATTCAAATTCAAATTATATCATAATTTTTACTTTCCATCAAAAATATTATTTCGTGCGAAAATGTTTTTAAACTGTTTCATGTAGCTACTATAATTTTGTCTATTTAGTTATTAATACGAAGTCCAATTCAATTTAAATATTATGTTTTTATGTGTAGAAGAATATCTGCTGTAAATTTAATTTAAATTTAATTTTTTTTCGCTAAATAGATAAACAGTCAAATTATGAAATTTGTGTTTCCTACTTTCATAGAATTATTACCAACAAAAACAATAATTTAGTAAGTTAAATTGATTTATAATGTCAAATAGAGCCAAAGCATAAAATGCATTTAATAGTAGTCACTTTTTTATTTTTTATTTCATCTTTATGGCTGTTTGATTATGTATGAATCTTGATTTTTTAAATTGAAATCTACCTTTTACAGATGTGTAAATGTAATGTTAGATTTAGACAGTATATTACGCTACAAGACTGCTATGAAGCCCTAAAAGCTCGTTTCACGTCCTGACGTACGTCGACATAATTTAAAGTGTTTATACATCGTTCATGACTTTGACGGTAGTCCAGCGCGATGGATCACGAGTAAAGTCCTTTATTGTTTGCCTAGTTCATGCGTACAAAACAATAAGAGCGTTTTTGCAAAATGAATTAGGTGGTACTTGTAAATATGTAGTAATATACCAACAATACCCATTTTTACTTCTAAAAGATTTGGCCATATTATTATAACGTGTTACATACAGGATCGAAAATAACAGTAAAACAAAATTAGTGTTTTTAATATTTTATGTGCGACAATAATTGAATGAATGTGAATTTTAAGTGTGTTGTAGATTTTAATTATTAATATTGAAGGAATCTGGAGACATGATATTGTAATTTTTTTAAAGACAAAATGTGTTGTTTTATTCTTTTTCTTTTATTTTATTGTATGTCATTGTGTTATTGGTTTTTTTTTAAATTACAAATTGTATTTCAATTTTATTTAAATTGTTGCACTTTATATTACTTATTGAGTAAAACTTATTAGTAAATTATTATGATTTTTAAATTGTATACTATTTTGTAATGTGTAAATTAAATCTGGTATTTTATGGCTTTTCTACTATCCACAGTATTCGTCCAGGTTCTTTCACAAATGACACATGGCAATTCAAATGACTTGATATAATTTAAGTTAAATGTCTTATTTATGGTGTATCGTCGCTGTCCGTCATGCACGGTACAATGAAAATGTACACAATGAGGACGAACGTCAGTAGTATTCCTTATCGCATTTCATCCTGCATGATGTACAACGGTGATGGACCGTGAATAAGATCCTTTAGTTTAGTAAACAATATTGTGATGTAGTTATTCAACATTAAACTGAAATTATAGATATTATTGCAATTTTATATAAATGTTTCATTTTATATTTGTCACCTTTATTGGGATTTTATAGCAAGGCACTTTTATCAGTGTTACTTATAAACGTGTCTCAAATTTTGAGCAATTGGTGTACTATTGATCAAGGAAAATCTCACTCATAAACAGTAATCAAAGTTGAGAGGTCGTTGAGCATTGCATTGACAGCTCTCAAAGCTAAGCACTTGCTGAGAGGCAAGATGGCGTTGACAGCACCAATCAGCTGATATATGGGTAGTTTACCGATTTTAGAATTTCGCGGTATTTTTATGTCACTTCATCTGTCAAATCTACAACCTGTTACAGATAAAAAATGAATATCTGGGGGCTGGAATCGTTCTTTAGTCGACTAATTTGGTTATAATCTATGCCAACAGCCGATGGAGCATATCTATTTCGTGTCTCAACCAAGCAACGACTGACTAACGTTTATGAGTGAAAAAAAGTGAAGCAATGATCAAGTCCTTGAGAGTTTCTCAGTTCAGACACATGAGTAAAGAAGGTTCAGAGGCAGTGCAGAAATTGATCAACAGATTTTTATAAGTAACACTGTATAAGTTTACCTACTAGCTGACTTCCGCCACAGAATAATGAATACAAGTACCGCGTTAAAAAGTATCATATTGTTAAAGAGTAACAAATATCCGATAATCCAGACTTATATTAAAAAAACGTTTGTAAATCTGTCACTCTGTCTGTTTGTTACCTCACCACGCCTAAACTGACGATCCGCTCTTACTGAAATTTAACAAGGTTATACTTTATAGCATGAGGCTGAGGCAATAACATAGGCTACTAGGGGGGGGGGGGAGGTATCAGCTACTCTGTCTAATATTATAAAAGTATCTGTATAGTACTGAAGCATCTTTCTTGCACAATCCTCCCTGTAAATATTACTACAATGTATGAGATCCTGCATCACGCAAACGATATTTTCCACCAGTTTTTATTTTTACAACCAGATGCACTTGTTTCTTCATTAAACATCTCAAAATGTAATCTCTATATTAGAAACATTTCCGAGTAGACCGTATATTTTTTTTTTTTTTTTTTTTTTTAATGTTTGTTCGGGGATAACTTTGTTATTTAGGCACCGATTTTGATTATTCTTTTTTTGTTCGAAAGGAGATGTCCCAAGTGTGGTACCATGGTAATTTTATCGAGATCTGATAAGTATCTCCAGAGATATTGAGATAAACATCTCAAAATTGGTACTGAAAATGAACATTGAAGTCGGTTCTTTTTTAGTTTTTAAACGATATTATTTATATATCTACCTACCGTTTGACCACTATCTCGCCCATGGTGAATGGTATGATCAAAGAAGGTGAGAACACGCTAGGCCTTGAATGAACTGACTTTCAAGGACTATGTGCTGCCGGAACACCGCAAGATTATTGCGGCAGTTTTGCCCTTGATGGTGGTAAGCAACTTTTTGGTAGCTAGTCAGACGGAACATCAATATAATGCTAGGAGCATTCAATTGATGTACACCACCACATGTTGATTTGAACCGATGAACTCTCGCTTAGAAGTCAAGCTATATATATCCCTTACATCATCATCATCAATACATCATCATCATCAGCCGGTGTCCGTCCACAGCTGGACGTAGGCCTCTCCCAAGATGCGCCACTGAGCTCGATCTTCGGCTCTTCTTTTCCAGTCACTGCCCACCGCTTTGCGTGTGTCGTCGCTCCACCTGGTCACAGGACGTCCTACGCTACGTAAGTTACGTTTTACTTACTTACACCAATTACGGGGCTCTAAAATGTATTAAATTAATATCGCATATAGTAAGATAATTAGGATAAATAAAACTTCAAATCAGGTTGAATAGTTACATATTGTTTCGCTTTTTTTGGCGAGATCCCACGATGCATGTTATCACGCACGGCGACAGACCAGTGTGTACCTTTAGTTTAGTACGAGTTTTCATTGTAATCGCTTTTGACAGATCTCACATAGTTTTCGAGTTATTCTGGCTCCCTGATTGGTCTAAACTTAGTAAAGTGTGAAAATCACTAGAGGCGCTGTAGTGTTTGTTTTTCATACAAAATTTGTTCGATTTACAATATAGAGTTTGATATGAAAACTCGGACTAAGGGTACAGCCCGCACGGGAGCACCGTGGGATCAAGAGGCGTGCATGAAGCCTCGGATAGGTCTGTACCGTGCGTGTATATGCGTGCTCGTGCGTGGTTGTCGGCCGTGCCACGGTAATTAATATTACCGTGGCCGTGCGTGATTTAGGCCTAGCACCCCAGCGGTTCATCATCATCATTATCAGCCGGTGTCCGTCCACAGCTGGACGTAGGCCTCTCCCAAGATGCGCCACTGAGCTCGATCTTCGGCTCTTCTTTTCCAGTCACTGCCCACCGCTTTGCGTATGTCGTCGCTCCACCTAGTCACAGGACGTCCTACGCTACGCCCCAGCGGTTGCGATGCGTTAATTCTACCGCACGCATATTCTGTAAAGTATGGAGTGTGATAGAAGCATTGCGTATTGCGGTGTTTTGTTTTAGTATACAGTTTATTCTATCGTTGGGTAGAATAGTAGCGCCTCAACGCTGTGCTCGGTTAGCCTTACGCGTGGTGAGATCTCGCCATAAATAATTACTAATTGATACTTTTAAAACTTATGACACAAAAAGCATTTTACATTGTACAAGGTCTATGTATTAAAAACATTTCATTAGAACACATACCTCGCTTGTTTTATCTTGTTACGCACATCAACTTAAGAATAATAATTTAGTGTTTTTATTTTTCAACCTATCTTGACAGGACTGACCAGTTGATCTAGTCATCGTGGTTAGTGAACCGAAAGTTCAATTCAATTCACAACAAAATTCACAACAAAAACTTATCAAAGCCACAAACAATCGTGAGGTGTGCCTAAGTTAAATTGAGATAAGACCGCTGTAGTAACTCAGCAAGTTTGTCAGCTTATTTGTGATTTGATTATTGATATTCCACAGTCGGCAGGAGCATTATATTGATGCTCCGCCTGACGTGCTACCAAAATGTAGCTTACCACCATCAAGGAGAAAATCTGTCGCCATTCTGTGTACCGGCAGCACACGGTCCTCGAGAGTCATACCATTCTGGGCCCAGCGTGTTCACCATCTTCGACCACATAATCGCTAACCACCAGGCAAGATAGTGGTCAAACTCTGGCCTATTATTATGAAAAAATATACAGTCTAAGATGTTCATTAAGGTTGAAATTTTGCCAAAGAGAGAGAAAAAGATTGCACACGCTGCTTTGCTGCATAGCGGTCAGCATTTTCGTTCCAGTTACACTTTTTCTGTCTAGCTCCTATCTGCCGAGTGTCTGAAGTGTGACTTAATAAATAACTACGTTCCAAAAAAAATAAAAGGCCTCAAAAATAATCATTTTTATCAGCTTACGCAACGTGTCACAAATATTAGGTATCTAATATAGGTATATTAGATACCTAATATTTGTCATAGTATCAACATAAAGTTATATTTTTGTGTAGGTACACAAAAATATAACTTTATGTTGATACTATGGACGACTTTTAGAATAGGTAAAACAATTAAATTAATATATGATTATGACAATTTCAATTTATTCATTATTACTATGTTTTTTAAAAGCGATTGAGTTAAGGTCTGTGTTCATATGCGTGGCACGCCTATTAACACATAAACAACGGTTATAAACATTATCTTTTATTTATTTATAGCATAAAAATAACTAACACAAGTGACGTGAACCGTTATAAATATTAGATATTTCACACTGCTATTTTTCATGTAGAATAGGTACTGCTATTTGATTATTAATAACGTTACATTATTTTTTTTAAAAGCATGAGTGTGTATGTTCACAAATATTCTAATATTAAATATTCATTAAAAATCCTAAATTCTAATGTGCATAAAATCATCAAAAGCTTCAAACGTGCTACGTATTGATTTCTTAAAACTATTTACAGTTTATCTTAATTAAATGTTTTATTTAAATGGACGGAATTTGATATTGATGATTCCTACTGAAATATGAAAGGACGGAAAGATATGTACCTAAATTCATAAATTTAGATTTAGTACGACTTTTGAAAATGTATTACTTAAAAATGTGATTTTTATTAAATTATATGTTTCTAAGGCAGCGATATTTTTTTTATTAATTTTATAGTCAATTAGCATGACATTTAAAAACGATTTTTAATGGTTTCTACTATATTTTCATAATATTATTACGTTATATAATAATGATTAACATATATATTAATATTCTTGATTTAATCAGGTACAATGAGTATCTAATGATATTATTTATTTGATGATTTATTTAATAATATTTATTTAAATAATTATTTGTAATATGTCCTACTTTATATGTATGATCAATTGATCTCAATAATTGATATCAAGGTAAGCAATCAATATCATTTTGAACCAGTCACATTACAAAATGATATACGTTATTTAAATAAGTACAAATAAACATTCACAGTGGAACACAAAGTAACAAAATGTGACGCATTTGTCGGCTTTCTTATATAAGAACATGCACAAAAAGTAATTTACATAACAATCCACATAGTATTTTTTGTATTTTAAGTAAGTAATTATTATTCATTATACATATGTAAAAAATCTATATATAGATAAAATAATGTAATTGATAGATTGAATATTAAAAGCTGTATTTTTTAAATGAATACCAATACATATAAATCTACCGATAAAATATTAGGTTTTACGAAAATAATAGTGAAGCGTATATGTGTGACATAAATACTTGTGACCTAATACGCTAACATTTTTCTCATAACTGATACGACGATCACGGCAAAAATGGAGGTTTTCAGAATGTCAGCATCTGAAAATAAAACAAAAACATATTTGCTTAGTGTAATCTGAATCGCAAAATGAAATACTGAAAGAGAAGAGAGAGAGAGAGAGAGAGAGAGAGATAGATAGATAGAGAGAGAGATAGTTATTCTAAAGAAAATGAAGTATTTTAAGTTTTCGTTAGTCAAATTCGACCAGATCTGAAACGTTTTAAAGAAAGGCCAAGGCGTCTATGAAGGCACTCATGAAAGTGGAAGAAGCGAAGTCAGAATCGTAGCATCTGGAAAGAAGTTGTCTCTGCCTTCCCAACGGGGAAAAGGCGTGATTTTATGTATACAGTATGTTAGTCAAATGACAGGCGAGAGTCAATCAAAAGAACATAATAGTAGAAAGACATTATTATTCATCATCATAATCAGCCGGTATCAGTCCACTGCTGGACATAGGCCTCTCCCAAGATACGCCAATGAGCTCGATCTTCGGCTCTTAAAATATCCGTTGACATACAAACTCGTACCTGTTTCCCACAGATTGTCTATTACGTGTCCCTACAACACTCTCTTTGCTCAGCAGTGGCGCGCATTTAAAAAGTTGGTTCCGGTTCTTACAACTGTGTAGTTTAATTTTTTATGCTATTTATATTTATCCGTTATATATATATATATATATTTGTGTATATATATTTATAAATATGTTATCTATTATTGTTAATTTATGTCATTGTATCTATTTTATTTAAGTATTTATTTACTTATTATTTTTATTTTATTAGTCGTCCTCCCGCTCTCAGGCCATTCTGAAAATCAGCGTCTTGGTTTTGGGGTCTACGATCCAAAAATCTGGACATTTGTGCTGAGACTGGTCTGTTTCAGCACCTCATACTGTATTATACTTATACTGTATACCTTTTGTTTTATTTAGTTAAGTGTTTTTGGTCAAAATGTCAAATATATTTTACATCTGTACTGTAACTTGAGGACTGTTGAATAAATGATTTTTCTTTATTTCTTTCTTTCTTTCTCTTCATTTCCAGTCACTGCGCACCGCTTTGCGTATGTCTTCGCTCCACCTGGTCACAGGACGTCCTACGCTACTACACTACAGACGGAGACCATCAGTTCCATTCGGAATATGATTTGTACTGCAATTAGTCTGCGTTTTATTTACCTATTTATTGTGTTTCATTATTTCACATTTTTTTGGATAAAAATTGTCTGAAGCATGCACTGGGTTGCGGGTGCACGTAATAGTACGGTTGGCAACCCTACATTAATCAGGGGAATTAAACATGTGTTTTAAGTGTGACGTTCGACGTCTAGATGAAAGCTGAATGGCTCAATAGCATTGTTTTCTTTTTTCTAAATTCAAAGCTATAAGTTATGTTTCTGTTATATGTATAATATTTTTTATTGAATATGATCTATTTAATGTTATTTGACGTGTGTAAGTGCTAATTTTCAATGTGAATACTGAATAAAGGCTTTGACTTGACTTGACATTACTACGTTTGCCGTTTTGCGGTTTCCACTCTAGAACAAGTCTACCTCAACAGTTATCAGTCCTGCGGCAGATGTGACCATATCAGGAGATATGTTTTAGTTGATATAATAAGCAGAAAGATAACTTGTTTAAGTAAAATAATTTAATATTGTACAAAATTCAAAAACCGACTTCACATGCCGCGATAGTCAAAGTAGCAAGTAGCCAGTATCATGTCATCAAGATATACAAATTTGTTTATATTGTTTATCTCCATATCTCCGGAGATAATTATCAGATCTCGATAAAATGTGAATGGGACCAAACAGGAAGCATAATCTCTTAAACGAAAAAAAGAATTTCTAAAATCGGTTAAGATCTGACGGAGGATTGATCTTGACGGAGTTCTGAGGTGACAAACATTTTAAAAAATACCGTCGAATTGTGAAGTTGGTTAAAACAACATGACTTACCATTACATGTGTGGTCCTTCTCTTTGAAGCCGCTCTCCTGGTCACAGAGACAGATCTTGTCCTGCGGAGTCAGGACTCGGAGATGAGGTGGAGCGGTGCCCGTGATGTTCGGAGAGAGGCAGATCAGACCGTCGTTACACTCGTCACTGTTTGCACACACGTGGTAGAGAGCTGGAAAGAGAGAGAACATCTTAATTTTGAGGTCCCGGTGGTGTAAATTGTGTAAATAAATAGTGGTGAATTGGGAGAAATATCTTAGAAAAACTTGGCAGCAAAGCTGTAGGACGACAATTTACTATGTCACTTTTTGAGCCTTTTTTCTTATAAATCGGTTTAATATTTGTTCTGAGGGCCTTGAGGGCCCGGTGGTGTAAGTGGGTGGATGGTCGGCTTTGATGCCAGAGGTACCGAGTTCAATCCCCGCCGTGCACCAATGGACTTTTCGTAGTAGCTGGTGAAGCGAAACATTGTTAAGAAACCTACAACCCCCCCATGGTGGTAGTACACTATCTAGTATCCGCCTGGCCAGCTACCACCCTCAAGTTAGAAAATCTGTCGCCAAACATCAAATGTGTTCTGGCAGCTATCTTTGAGAACCAGTTCTCATTCTAGGCCTAGCGTGCTACCATACTTCGCATCATCACTTACCAACAGGTGAGATAGTGGTCAAACGCTAGCCTATAAGATATATAAGAAAAAAGCAACATATTTTCAACCGACTCCCAAAAAGGAGGAGGTTATCAATCCATCTGTATCTGTATGCGATTACTTCGTCAATAGTAACCGATTTGAATGATTATTTTTTTAATTGTTTGGGCACATTTCCAAATGGACCACCCATTGGAATGTCATTGAGATCTGATTAGAATCTCCAGAGTAATGAAAATGACCAGCGCGGCATTTGAAGCCGATTTTATGGTTTTGTAAACGATCTTAAATTATATTGAACGACATTTTTTTTTTTAATACTTTATAGGCTAGCGTTTGACCACTATCTCACCTGTTGGTAAGTAATAATGCGGTCGAAGATGGTAAGCACGCTAGGCCTAGAATGGGAACTGGCTCTCAAGGATGGCTGCCGGAACACATTAGATGTTTGGTGACAGATTTTCTAACTTGAGGGTGGTAGCTGGCCAGGCGGACACTAGATAGTGTCTTACCACCATGCGGGGTTTGTTGGTTTCTTAACGATGTTTTCCTTAACCGGAGGGCCACTGTAAAAAGCGCACATAATTTTTTCGATAGAAAAATCCATTGGTGCACGGCGGTTTGAACCCGGTACCACGGCATCAAAGCCGACCGTTCTCCCGATTACGCCACCAGGCCCTCAAAAGATCCATCCAAATAGAAGGCATTTTTTTTTTTTAACGTTTGAGAGACATTTTCCATGCTGGCTGGCAACGCACATCATGCCGGAACTAGGCGAACCGACTGGCGACATGTTTTTGTGCGTTGGGTGGTTCGAGTTGCAGCCTGAACCTACTACTAGTGGTCAACATTAACATAAAAAATATGCAGTTAGGATCATCGTCAAGTGGTAAGCGATGTTTTGGTCGAAGATTGTGAACACGCTGGGTCTAGAATACTCTGCCTCTCAAGGGCTGTGTGCTGCCGGAACACTGTAAGGTTATGGCGACAGATTATCCTTTTTTTTTAACCTTGATAGTGGTAAGCTACTTTTTGGCAGCAAGTCAGGCGAAACATCGATATTAATACTTATTAAAGTTTGTAACGGCTATTATCACGTAAAAAAAATATTTACCGGAAAATTAGCTGCGACCAGTTTCGAACATTCTTGAAGTTCTTCATCTGGGAGTTAGCAAGCCTACAATTTATTTTACGTGACCCGTAGCCGTTACAAACTTTAATATGTGTAACTTTCACGATAACTATAATAATCGATATTATAATACTTCTATCACCTCCATATAGTATTCCTACGATCAAGTTAATATTGTAATTGACTTGTTTACTTTACACATAACATCAGATGATGAAGCGGTCAAATGCATGTCTGTCAAACATAAAAGAAGTCCTAATGGCGGCTGTACACACTCGTCGAGAGATCTCGTCGAGAGTCTCGGCCGTGATGTTCTCGGCGAGAGCATACGTTTACACACTCGTTTATTCTCCTTTTTCTCCTTTTGACCCTTTGACTCGGGCGCAAAAACCGACCAGTGACCGAGACCGACCGAGGCGAGACACGAGAGAGCGAGACAAGGCGAATGCACCGTCTACATACTCGTTCTCGGCCTGTCTCGGTGTGTCTCGACGAGTGTGTACAGCCGCCATAAAAGCTCCAAAACGTAAAATGTTCTTACATTATAAGTAAACAGATTCCGACGAATTGAGAACCTCCTCATTTTTTGTGAAGTTGGATAAAAAGTAATAGCGTGTCTTGAAATAAAAATCGATAAAAAAAAACCGGAAACTTTTCGTGCCACTCAACCAATTAAAGAATCGTGACAAAGTAATATAAGTTCCATAGATAGAAATCAGCGCTTAATTCTAACTTAACCTTAAGGTTAACTTAGATTAACCATTGGTTATCGTTTAAAGTTAATTATAGGGTTAATAGCGTTTTCTAGGGTGAGATCTGCTCGTAAGATTGTGAAAGAAACCTTAAAACTTTATTTTTTACTCAGACTTAACATACATTTTTACTTAAACTTACCAGTAATGACTTTACTAAATTAACTATTGTTTTTAGGGTTCTGAACCCTAAGTATACCAAAGGAACCCTATTACTGAGACATCACTGTCCGTCCGTCCGTCTGTCTGTCTGTCTGTCTGTCTGTCTGTCCGCACTTTACAAGGGCTGTATCTCACTAACCGTAATAGGTACATACTTGATATTTTCACGAAGTATGTATAACTATATAGAATTCAACTACAAATACTAAAAACAAAATAAAATTAAACATTAAAGGGGGTCCCAATACAAGAAACGTGTTTTTCGGCGTTTTTTGCTTGAACTTATGAACCATAATAGATAGAGACATGAAATCTTCACGAAGTATGTATTACCTGTGGTATTACTATGGCCACTATAACAACAAATACTAAAAATACAATAAACTGGCCAAGTGCAAGTTTGACTCGCACTCGTAGGGTTCCGTACCACACTACTGCATTTTATAAGATCGAGCAAAAAATAGCACTATCATTTTTTGCCAGCAAAAAATAATAATTAATAAACATTTTATTTTTTATAACGCCATCTAACGTCTAACAAAGGTGTTAGGGATCGACATTTCAATATAACGCCATCTATGGGAGGTTTACATAACTAAGCGTTCATAGATGGCGTGAAATGCCGAAATAAACACGTTTCTTGTATGGGACCCTCTATTATTTTTAACTTTATTCTGTTTTTAGTATTTGTTGTTATAGCGGCAATAGACATACATCATCAGTGAAAATTTCAACTGTCTCACTATCACAGTTCATGAGATACAGCCTGGTGACAGACGGACGGACAGACAGACAGACAGACAGACAGACAGACAGCGGAGTCTTAGTAATAGGGTCCCGTTTTACCCTTTGGGTACGGAACCCTAAAAAAGTTAAAAATAAAAGGGGGTCCCCTCCCCATACAAGAAACGTGTTTTTCAGGCGTTTTATGCTCGATCACAGAGTATTACAATAGTTGCTATAACATCAAGTAATAAAAACTTAATTAAAACAAAAATTAAAAGGGTTTCCCATACAAAAAACTTATTTTACCGGCAAATTTTGTTCAATCGTACTGTAACCGTACGTGTGCGAGTCCGAGTCGCACTTGGCCAGATCTTTTTTCCTATATTACTAGCGAAACCCCGTGGCTTTACCCGCGTTTTATCCTTGTTATAAACCTTCCGCTTGAATCAGCTTGCGTAGTAGCTACAACAGACCTTGATTTTTTGTAGAAACAAATTTTGCTCTAGAAGCATTTTCCAGGGAAGAAACGGGGGAATAAATTTGTATGGAAAAGTGCACCCAGCGTTGCCTATTATTTGCGCACACAGCACATGCTGAAATTGATCCTGTTGTAGCAACTCTTGTTTTTAGTCCTTTTTACTCCTATTACTAAGACTCCGCTGTCCGTCTGTCTGTCTGTCTGTCTGTCTGTCCGTCTGTCACCAGGCTGTATCTCATGAACCGTGATAGTTAGACAGTTGAAATTTTCACAGATGATGTATTTCTGTAGCCGCTATAACAACAAATACTAAAAACAGAATAAGTTAATAATAATAGAGGGTCCCCATACAAGCAACGTGTTTTTTTCGACATTTCAATGTTACGCCATCTATGATCGCTTAGTTAGGTAAACGTCGCATAGATGGCGTTATATTGAAATGTCGATCCCTAATACCTTTGTTTGACGTTAGATGGCGTTATAAGAAATAAAATGTTTTATAATAATTTTTTTTGCTGGCGAAACATGATAGTGGTATTTTTTGCTCAATCTTATAAAATACTGTAGTGTGGTACGGAACCCTACGAGTGCGAGTCCGACTTGCACTTGGCCAGTTTATTTAAAGAAATATTTGATTATTTAGCACTAATTATAAACATTCTTAAAAAAAATATAAAACGTTATAAGTCATTGTTATTACATTCTAAGTATTTTGGATATTTTATTACTTCTAAAGCTTTATTACAAAGTACCCTACGAATCAAAAAAATATTAAATAACATTTAATCAGCCATTTTTTCTTATTTTGTTAAAAACCTCCAAAATTGGACATTTTTCCAAAAATTGCTAATTTCCAAATATCTCGTAAACTATTTATTTTCGGCCATAAATTGTTGGGGATAAATATGTCGCATTTTAGCCCCCCATCTGCTCCTGCCGGTAAAACGTCGAATTACCAATAATTCTGTATATGTACCTCCGTTCCTTATTGCTGTACATTATATACATACAAAGAGTATATATTTCTTAATACTTAGTAAAACTAATTCAAAAACAATAATCAAATATCCCGACGATACAATTCACAGGTTAATTAGTTTTCACGTCTATCGGCAGTCCCCAAAGACTGCACCGCATGTTTTTATTAAATTAATTAATTAATAAATATGTGTTAATGTCATATTAGAAGTGACAACAAATTACTTTTATTCTTATTCTTTGTTCTTAAAATCTCAAAATAAATACTGCGAAGAAAACCAAAATATTATCAAATCACACCCTTGATTTTCAAGAAAGCCCTGTCATTCTAAGCAAGCTAAAAGGTACTTCAGTGAACTAATTCACTCGTATAGTACTCTAGTTGACCTTTAAGCCACTTAATTGCCTATATTTTGGGTTTCGCGTGCGTCCTGTACGATCGCCAGCACGGAATTGTATAAACCTAATGGCGGTGCCACACTGTCGGCCAAGCGCCCAGCTACGAACGTTTGGCTGGTGGAACGTTTGGTTTGGTTTATAATGGCTTGATGTTCGGAGCTAGTCTGTTAGTCCGATTGGTTTGGATACCTAATTGCGCTATGTGATAGGTACCTCACAGATTACAGAGCCTGAATTCTAGCCTAATAAAGATGCACACAAAAATACCAACTAAATGATAGCTTTCCTCCTTTTTAGAATTTGGTAAAAATGTCTTCATCATCATAATTAACAGCCAGTCCACTGCTGGACATAGGCCTCTCCTGTGGCACACCACTGAGCTCCATCTTCAGCTCCTTGTTTCTAACCGCTGCCAGCCAGCTTGCGTATATCATCGCTGTACCTAGCTGGAGGGCGTTATACGCTTCGTTTACCGAGCCGTGGTCTCCACTCTAGAACACGTCTACCCCAACGGTTATCGGTTCTGCAACCGAGGTGACTAGCCCACTGCCACTTCAATTTGCTTTTCCTTTGAGCTATGTCGATAACTTTAGTTGTCTGTCGGATGACTGCGTTTTTATCATCGATCATCGATCGAAAGATCGAATTGAAATTGGTTAGTAGGTATATTTATTTGTTTGTTATAAGATAAGTCATTAATAATTACTTATCTTATAACAAACAAATAAATAAATATGGCATAAGCTTGGCCCAGAATTAACGCCTCGATAGTGAATGACTTTCTGTTTATAAGCTCATAGGAGCGTCTACGTAACTCTTAAAAAATGGCCAAGCCGGACATTTTGACTAAGGTGTAGGGTTTGTAAAGAAATTAAGACAAGTTTTCACGCAGAACGCTATACGCTATATGATGAAAGTTAGAGAGTGTTAAGGTACAAACACACCCCGGCGTCCTAAGCGCGCGATCTAGCTGGCGATCCGATAGCGCAGTAATATTTGTACCGACTGGTTCACACCAAACGCGATCAGAAAACAATTCAAAAGTACTGAGATCGCGCCCGCAGAACGTAGGACGCCGCGGTGTGGCCGTACCTTTAGGCTACCGCGTGTAGAGCTAGGAGATTGCTTCTCTATTAGATCTGATAACTATTTACAGTGTAATCATAATGTACTCATATTGTCGTTTCTTTACATAAAAATATAAATAAAAATGTTTTAGGGTATAAGAAATAGGTGGGATTACCTTTAGTCTGAGCTTCGCATTGTCCATTGACAGGTGGCAAGTTGTCACCACACAGGCATCTGGTGATTGCATCGTAATGTGTTCTGACGCAAGATGAACTGGTGATACCTGCGCAGTCCGCCTGGCGGGAGCACGGACGAGCTGAAAGGTTCACATTTTATTTTTTAATTATACAAAAATACAATAAACAAATTGATTTATTTTGTAAATTGGTTTTTGCAACATTATTTTATTGTACCCTGCGTTTTGTTTTAATCTTAAAGACTGTGTTGCAAATAGAGGTAAAACATGTCGAATTTTTGCCACTCGTCATAAATACAATACAATACTAAAACTCTTTATTGTATACCAACATAAAGGAAAAAGAAGAAAAACAATGTAAAGAATTTTCTGTACATTGTTTTTCTTATAGTTAATTACTTAGTAGTACAATGGGCGATCTTATCGGTAACAGCGATCTCTTTCAGACAAACTTTGCATGGACAGAATTGCAGGAAGTAGTAGACGGTGGTGTACAATAAATAAATGTTAATTATAAATAGTAACTGTATAATAATAGATAATATAATACAATATTCACAAAATATAAACATCAACATACTTTTCATACTCATACTTAAACAAATATAAAAATAAATAAATCATATTTTACACGAGTGACAAATAATAACTTTTCAACGAAGTTTTAAAGATAGATGAAGACTTGGCTCGTCTTATATCTAAAAGCAGAACATTCCAGAGTTTTGTTTTTTTACATGGTTGTACTACTGTAGTTGTAGTACTGATTTAGAAGATTTATTTAGACGCTAAATACAAAGAGACTTTTTTCAAGAATGTTTAACATCATGACAAGAGACTCTTGAACAGCTGAAGATCGCGTTCAGTTGTGTGCTATAGAAGATACCTTATTTGTCTAGGTCTAAATGTAAAGGAAAAACAAAATGTATTCTGTAATACACACTGTAGTTCTTTTACATTTTTTTGCTCTAAACCGTGTTTGGTAACAAAGTAAAGAGCTTAAAAAGCCCATTTTGAATAAAATACCCTGATGCTCTGTTTTTTAGGGTTCCGTAGTCCTGACAAGGAACCCTTATAGTTTCGTCATGTCCGTCTGTCTGTCTGTCCGAAGTTTTGCTAAGAGACCGTTAATACTAAAAAGCTGTAATTTTGTGGGGGTATGTAAATAAATGACGCCGACAAAGTGCTGAAATAAAATTGTGAAAAATATTTTTTTTTAGGGTAGCTCCCGTATATGAGAAGTGGGGATGAATTTTTTTTAAATCGTCTACCCCATCGTGTGGGGTATCGTTGAATAGGTCTTTTAAAATGATTTAAGGGTTGCTAATACCATTTTTCGATTGAATGCTCCATTTACGAAATATTAAACTTTAAAGTGCAAATTTTTGTTCCAGTAGGGCGTCCCCCCCCCCCGTCTAAAAGCTAAACTGCTGGCTTGAAAAATCTGGGAAAATTCGCGATAATAGTGCATTTCATGAACTTAAAAGGAAAATTATAGCAGTTAAGATAACTTTAATAGTTTAGCAGTAATAGTCGTTGAACTTGGGTGTTGGATAATTTTGTACCAAATACAAAATCCTAAGAATAAATCCTTAAGTGACAAAGACGGAGTACCTAGTTGCTTGTTTATAACGGGTTTAGACTTGCATTGAATAATAGGCTACCACGGAACCCTACACTGCGCGTGGCTCGACGCACACTTGGCCGGTTATTTTTTTATGAGAACCAAAACCCAGTTAGGTTTTGGTTCTTTTTAACCGACTTAAAAAAAGAGGATGTTTCTCAATTCGACCGTATATTTTTTTATGTGTGTTCGCGGATAACTTCGTCGTTTATGAACAGATTTTAATGAATATTTTTTTGTTGGAAAGGAAACATCTCAAAGGTTGTACCATTGTAATTTCATTGAGGTCTGATAAGTATCTCCAGAGATTTATGTAGATAAACGTCTCGAATTTACTACTGACACTGACTCGCGCGGCATGGAAGTCGGTTGTTTTAGTTTTTAAACTATCTTAACGATCAATAATTTTACTTGTTTTTAACAATTGGCAAACCAAAATAAAAAAAACATACAGACGAATTGAGTACCTCCTCCTTTTTGGAAGTCGATTGAAAATGTAGTAACATGGTAAAATATACATGAGTTTTTACCGACTTCATTAAAAATGAGGAGGTACTCAATTGGTGAATCTTTTTATTTATACCTATATGTTCGAAAAACCGATTTGGATTTTTTTTAAAGGTGACCCAGGTGGTCCCATTTAAATTTAAAGGAAATCGTTCAAGCATTTGTATTACGATGCATTTATATACCTTGAATACATGATACTGGTTACTGGTTACTTTAACTAGCGCCACGTTTAAAGTCGGGTTTCTTTTAGTATTAGCCAAAAAGGCTAGATTGTAGTGACAATAGCGACAACTTGATTGTATTACTTACAAGTAATATGTAATGTCAAAGAGGTAATGTCGCCAGCTTTTTTGGGTACCCTACCAGCGGACAGCGACCTTAATTCAGTTTTTTATTTGTCAATTTTTATAGTCTGTATTATAGTTTTAGGAGTAGTTTATATATATTATACTAATATTATAAAGAGAGAACATTTGTATTTTTGTATGTTTGTAATGATTTGGCTCAAAAACCACTGGACCGATTTAAAAAATTCTTTCACTAATATATAGAATAAACTTTCGAAATGAAAATAGGCATATTATTATCCTGTTTAAATCAAAGGTACATCCGCGGAGACCTAATTTGCAACCTAAGTCGACAAAAAAACGGTCGAAAAAACACGTTTCTTACGAACGCTGCTCAATTGAAAATAGATGGTGGAATATTTTGTATGGAAGAGTTGTACAACTTAATAAGACCTACAAAAAAGTCCGCGTCAGCATATGTCTATCTCTTAAGGTTGACTCACAGTAACCATTTTAATCTTTAATTTTATAATAACTTCCAAGGCTATTTTCAAGTATAAAGTATTAATCCTTATCCAAATAATTACGTTAATTTGCTTGGCTACATATTATAGATTAAAATTGTCCTTTACAGTATATAATTCAAATGAAAACTCTAGAAGATATCACGAATTTCACATACACGCATCGCAAAATTAATAAAATATTTCAGTGAAACCACAGATTAGGTCATAGTTGATACGAAAATATTATTATAAGCTTAGCTATTCTGTAGATCCCTACTGATCACAATCAATTTGTAGTCAATATGGTAAGTATAATAATATGATCTATTGTATAAAATAATATTCATCTATATATATAATAATATAATATTTTTAAACCCCCCCGACTTATATGTATAATATTTTTATTAAAAGCATTCCAATGACTCCAAACACGACATTTGAAATCTGAGCTGTAAGTTGGTGAGTATTTGAGTATTCTGTAGAGTCCAGGAGATGTCCCAGCATCAGATCAATGCTTCCATGTTCTTACAATATCGTTGAAGAAGAAGATTTTCGAATTGATCAGACCCATGAAAGTTGATTTCATAGCGCAATTACCTAGAAAAAACCTCATAGTTTTATAACGAATGAACGAATTTTCATGAATCAAAGCTAAGAACACTCTCGATGAAGACATCTATCTAACAAAAAAAAAACTATCAATAATAAAATCAAAATCGATTTATCCGGTTGGGTGCTATGATGCTACAGACAGACACACAGATACACACGTTAAACGTAAATACCCCTACTTTTTGCGTCGGGGAACGCCGCGGCCTGGCGGCAAATGTTCTCCTTGGTGGTAAGCTACTTTTTAGGGTTCCGTAGCCAAATGGCAAAAAACGGAACCCTTATAGATTCGTCATGTCTGTCCGTCCGTATGTCACAGCCATTTTATTCCGAAACTATAAAGACCACAGAATTGAAACTTGGTAGGTAGATTAAGTTTTAGGGGGGGCATCCCATACATAGAACTGAAACAAAACAAAAAAATCTTCAAACCTATATATGTGGGATGGGGTTGGGTGTCTATGAATAGAGGTCTTTAAAAATGACATTGAGGTTCCTAAAATCTTTTTTTGTCAATCATTTAAAAGATAGGCGCGTCTAAAGTGGTAAAAGTGTGCCCCCCCTCCCCTCTAACTTTTAAAATAATGGAGTGAAAAATCTAGAAAAATATATTCTGTAGATCTCAATAAAAACTTTCAACGAAAATTGGTTTGAACGAGATACAGTCAGCAGTATTTGATATATAGCGACCGCAAAGATAACTTTGAAATTAATTTACTTTACTTTTTAATGTTAATTTTTGGTGGCGAAAAATTAAAGTTATAAAATACTCTACTGTTACGGAATCAGTGAGTGCGAGTCCGACTTGCACTTGGCCAGTTTTGGTAGATTTAATGATCCCACTACCTCTGTGCGAAAACCCATAATTCACGAATGCACATAAAACTTTCATTGGTAGGTATATAGCTAGGATTAGAACCAACAACCGTCGGGTCAGAATCAGGGTATCCTTTACACCAAAGGGCCGTCCAATATCACTACGTTAGTATTATAAAACAAAGTGCGTCACTGCGTCTGTCTGTCTGTTCGCAATAATCTCAATAGGTACTGAACGGATTATCATGCGGTTTTCACCAATAGCCAGAGTGTTTATGAGGAAGGCTTAGGTGCATAATTCGTTAAGGTTTTGTGTAAATTGGTTGAAATATGACGATGATTGTTAAATAATTTAATATTTTATATTCGATGCAACAAACTGATGCACATTTTGTAGACATATATGTTCTACCCGTGCGAAGCCGGGGCGGGCTGCTAGTTGTATATATAGTTATAAATTAATTTTAATACTAGTACTTGTAGACATTTTAATTAATAAATAACTATAATTTTATGATTACTAAATATTCTGTGAAAATTACAAGCGTCTGTTCCAGTAATATGTTCTATAACAAAAAAAAAAAAAAAAACTTAAATTATGAAGTATAAATATGTACGCGTCTAGAAATGAAGTTCACCATTGACCGGTCCCATGTACAAGTACTAGCTACAGCTACCCTCGGCACAGAATAATGAATAGTACAACCTCGGTCGCGTGTTTCCGAATGCAAATAGCCGGGCCGCTACACGATCTGAAAGGTTACGAGTAGGAAATACCAGTGAATAGCCTTCTTTATTTTTATGTAAGTGCGTCATTCCACCAGCCTGCTTCTCGTTAACTTGTGGGTTGCTATTTTTAACCCCCGATGCAAAGAGAAGGGGTTGTCATAAATTTGACGTGTGTATCTGTGTATGTGTGTATGTGTGTGTTCCTGACTGTGGCATGGCATCGTAGCGCCCAAACGGATGAACCGATTTTGATTTAGTTTTATTTGTTTGATAGGTGTCTTCATCGAGAGTGTTCTTAGCTTTGTTTCATGAAAATCCGTTCAGCCGTTTAAATATTATTAGCTCTTTCTTGGTTGGTGAGACTACGATATTAAATTTCGTAGCTTTTAGACCGCAGTCAAAAAATCAAAATGGCGGTTCTGCGCACTACTGACCTGTCACTCTGCTGCCGTCTGTTTAGCGTAGTTTACATTAGTCGAGTAGGCGACCATTATACATATACAATATATACGGTCGAATTGAGAAACCTCCTCCTTTTTTTGAAGTCGGTTAACAAATCACTTGGGGATTGTTTTCAAATTTTAAATAGTGTTATTAAGTAACGACTTCTAAAACGCAGAAGGTTTTCAATACGTCCGATATTTTTGTGTGTACCTATTATATAGGTTTTACATATAGATTCCTCTTTTTCTTCGCTAATAGGGAATATGCATGTGGTATAAAATTACTTGAAATAATTTATTTTCGAATCATTATTGTTCTGGTATTGTATGTTAAACATTCTTTTTTACAAATAAAATACTTTTAAATTTGTTAAAATATGATATGAAAATTGCAAAATAAGCGTGGGCAATTTTAATTTGCAAAACACATCACCACTTGTCAATTAGAAAGTGACGTCACAACACATACTGCTGTCACCACAGACTAAATCTTTGTCATAGGAATAATATGCACTGTTGTAGAATACATACTATTTCTATTACAATGATTTAATCTGTGTGGACAGTGTAGTGAGATGTGACGTCACAGAGGCGCGCGAAAATTTGGCGGCGTTTTAGACACCTCATATTTTCTCAATGCTAAAACTATTTGTGAACCGACTTCAAAAAAAGGAGGAGGTTTCTCAATTCGACCGTATATATATTTTTTTATGTTTGTTCGCGGATAACTTCGTCAATTATGAACCGATTTTGATTGTTCTTTTTTTGATGGAAAGGAGATATCCCAAGTGTGGTATCATGGTAATTTTATTGAGGTCTGATAAATATCTCCAGAGATATGGAGATAAACACCTCAAAATGAGTACTGAAAATTAATAACGCGGCATTGAAGTCGGTTCTTTTTAGTTTCTTAAACGATCTTATTATTGTAGCTTAATTTGAACACTTTGAGTATTATTTAATTTTTTTACTATGTTTTTTTTTATATTTTAAGTAATTTGTGAGATAAAATTTTTTAAATAATCATGCATATTCCTTATACCCATTGTGTATATTATATTTACCTTTTAATATACCTACTGTATTATTATATACCCTAATGAATATTGTGTATATTTACATATTATAATTTTCAATAGACTTCAAAAAATGAGGATACCGTCCCATTTAAATTCTATCTGTCGAAAAACATTTTTTTTAAATTTATTTACTATGTTTTTTTTTATATTTTACGTAATT
The DNA here is from genome assembly GCA_954871355.1 of Cabera pusaria. Taxonomy (NCBI): domain Eukaryota; kingdom Metazoa; phylum Arthropoda; class Insecta; order Lepidoptera; family Geometridae; genus Cabera; species Cabera pusaria. The sequence goes on from OX940912.1 coordinate 16,326,737, forward strand.
TGTGAAATAAAAATATTTAAATAATCATGCATATTCCTTATACCCATTGTGTATATTATATTTACCTTTTAATATACCTACTGTATTATTATATACCCTAATGTATATTGTGTATATTTACATATTATAATTTTCAATAGACTTCAAAAAATGAGGATACCGTCCCATTTAAATTCTATCTGTCGAAAAACATTTTTTTTTAATTTTTTTTTAACATTAGATGTTCTGGCGACAGATTTTCTCTAACTTGATAGTGGTGGCGTAGCTGCCATGGCCAGGCGAACACTAAACAGTGTCCGACCACCATACCCCCGCGACTTCTTTTACCAAGTATTTTTAACCGACTTCAAAATAAGGAGGAGGTTTCTCAATTCGACGGTTTTTTTTCTTGTTTTTCTTTTTATGTTTTTTCGCGGATAACTTTGTCGTTTATGAACCGATTTTGATTATTCTTTTTTTGTTCAAAAGGAGATATCCCAAGTGTAGTACCATGGTAATTTTATCGAGGTATGATAAGTATCTCTAGAGATATTGAGATAAACATCTCAAAATTGGTACTGACAATGAATAGCGCGGCATTGAAGTCGGTTCTTTTTTAGTTTTTAAACGATATATATATATCACTGTATAGTTATTTGTGTGGTCTAAATGATACAAGTTATGTTTGTACTGACAATATAATATGACAGAACAACTTAAAAATAATTACCTAATGACAATATCAAAATTGTATAAAATACAATAATAATATCTATACTATAAATAAAAGACAGAACCTAGGTCGCTACCTGCCGGTTATGTTCCCAAAAAGCTAGCGACGTTACCTCGTTGTATAGCTAGGCTAATACGTTGGCAGAGGTAAGTTTTTGTTTGTACTATTATTTATTCTGTGGTTACGTGTAAAAATAATGATTTTTATTTTCCCAATAATATCGTTTAAAAACTAAAAAAGAACCGACTTCAATGCCGCGCTATTCATTTTCAGTACCAATTTTCGAGATGTTTAATCTCAATATCTCTGGAGATACTTATCAGACCTCGATAAAATTACCATGGTACCACACTTGGGATCTCTCCTTTCAAACAAAAAAATAATAATCAAAATCGGTTCATAAACGACGAAGTTATCCGCGAACAAACATAAAAAATAAAAAAAATATATACGGTCGAATTGAGAAACCTCCTCCTTTTTTTGAAGTCGGTTAAAAAGTAGCCTATGTTCATCCTCATTCTATAAAGTATATCCTTGTTAAATTTCAGTAAGATCTGGCTATGGTACTGGCTCTCGAGGATAGTTGCCGGAACATATTAGATGTTTGGCGACAGATTTTCTAGCTGGAGGGTGGCAGCTGGCCAGGCTGACACTAGAAAGTGTCCTACACTATGCGGAGGTTGTTGTTTTTCTAAAGATGCTATTCCTTCACCGGAGGGCCACTGTGACAAGCGCACATAAGGTTTTCGATAGATAAATACATTGGTTCACGGCCGGGATTGAACCTCTGGCATCAAAGCCGACTATTTTCCCACTTACACCACCGGGCACTCCAGTCTGGATATAACTTATAGGTATTGCATTGTATATTGTAGGCTGCATTTCAAAGTATTACTCGACAGTAAGGTCTTTTATCTGGCATCTAGCCAGCCCTCCATTCTAAGGCCGTTCGGAGGTCAACTAATACTGGTATCTGCCTCTGAATATCTGCCACCAATTTGAATACATTTGCTGCTTAATGAAATGGTAGCGGTCAGAAGCTATGTTTGACCGAGTTTTTAAGCCGATCGTGACTCTAACATTTCTATTTACAATGATTCCTAAATGAATTCGAATTTAAACACTGTCTCTCTTTTAATTCCTTTGCATTTCACAATGCTCTGATCGGTAACTTTTTGTATTTCTATTCGAGAAATGACTCACCTATTAAGTTATTTTTAACCGACTTCACAAAAAAGGAGGAGGTTATCAATTCGTCGGAATCTTTTTTTTTTGTATGTTCACCGATTACTCGAAGATGTGTGAACCAATTCGAAAAATTCTTTTATTATTTTAAAGAGTATCCTTTCCAAGTGGTTTTTAATATATCAACATTTGTATTACGACGCATTTACTTATCTCGACGACTTACTCGTACTACTAACTACTGGCACAGATTATGTAATAGTTACTACGTCTACTGGCTACTTTGACTAGCGCGACGTTTGAAGTCGGTTCTTTTAGTTTTTTAAACGATCTTAAATTATATATTCAAATGTCGAATATATTTATGATACCAACGATGAAATGCATTTTGCAGGATAGTGTTGGTAACTTATTACCAACAATTTATAAATGAACATCATCACAAAATTTTGTTAACATTTCAACCGACTTACAAAAAGAAGGAGGTTCTAAATTCGTCTGTATGCTTTTTTTCGTATTTATGTTACGCTATTACTCCATCAATTGTGAACCAATTCGAATGATTTTTTTAATCGGTAGGGTATGTTTTCGAGGTAGTCCCATTGTAATTTTATCGAGATATGATAATTATCTCCAGAGATATGACGATAAACGTCTCAAACATGCTACTGAAACTGACTTGCGGGGCATGGAAGTCGGTTGTTTTTGTTTTTATACTATCTTAATTAAAGTAACTAATCGATCAATTTTGTGTTTCACAAAATCTTCTACGATTTTGATACAGAACAATGTATTATCAAAGATGAAAACACGTCATTTAATTAAAAATGCAATCTCTCTCTCATTAAATAAAAAGACAACCCTCCTAGAATACTGTCTCAGGTCTAAGTTATAGTTCAATATAGATAATTAATTCGTCCTATCAAACAAAAAAAATCTAAATCGGTTTAGCTGTTTCGGCTCTACGATGCCACAGACAGACACACACAAACACAGATACACGTCAAACTTATAACAACACCCCTCTTTTTTGTATCGGGTGTGAACAATTTCAAATCGTTTATAGCGGGTTCAGATTGGGCGATTCCAGTTGAACAACTCTAGTTTAACTTCTGTTGAAACGATTTTAGTCGCTTCAATTTGTTGAAAGCCTGTTCACACCTTTCAAATCGCTTGTGATTTGCCAGTTGAACGATTAAAATCGCCTGGTGTGAACTCGGTATTAGTGCCATGTTTGTTTCTCTATCACCCAAGACGGCTAAACTAATTTGGATCAAATTTGACACACAGGGAATCGTAGGATACAATTATAAACACTTTTTAACCGACTTCAAAAAAAGGAGGAGGTTTCTCAATTCGACCGTATATATATATATATTTTTTTTTTTAATGTTTGTTCGCGGATAACTTCGTCGTTTATGAACCGATTTCGATTATTCTTTTTTTGTTCGAAAGGAGATATCCCAAGTGTGGTACCATGGTAATTTTATCGAGGTATGATAAGTATCTCTAGAGATATTGAGATAAATATCTCAAAATTGGTACTGAAAATGAATAGCGCGGCATTGAAGTCGGTTGTTTTTTAGTTTTTAAACGATATTATTGACGCAGGCGATGCCGCGAGGCAACAGATATATCTATAATTTATGATCGTTTAAAAATTTAAAAGAACCGACTTCAAACGTCGCGCTAGTCAAAGTAGCCAGTAGATAGTAGCATGTCATTGAAGTATACAAATTCATCGATGACTTTTGTTTATATATTATAAACCACTTGACCGATTTTGTTAAAATTTAAATGGGAACACCAAGGAAGGGTAGGTACCCTTTGAAAAAAAAAAGAATTTTCCAAATCCGTTCAGGCATCTTCGAATAATCGAAGAACATACCTACATAAAAAAATGATTCCAATGAATTGAGAACCTCTTTATTTTTTATTAAATCGGTTTTTATTAACTCCTTTCTTACAATTCCTCATATTGAGAAGTAAATTTCCAAATGAAATTTAAACTATTTAGAGCACATTTGCCGCCGTGTTATAAGCAAGGTGGGAAAACAACATTTTATACGTGTTTTGATTTGAATTTAAATGTTAAAGACTCGGGGCCGAACGAAATAATGTTTATTATTGAGAGTTTTTTAAATACTTTTTTATCAACACCAATCTCACCACCAATATTATAAATGCGAAAGTTAGTTTGTTTATTTGTTTGGGACTTCTTCACGGTCAAACGGCTGGACCGATTTAACTGAAATTTTGTACAGGGAGAGCCAGTATTATGGATTAGGCTATAGAATACTTTTTAACGCGGACGAAGCCGCAGGGCACAGCTAGTATATTATAAATACGAAAATCAGTTTGTATGTTTGTTTGGGACTTCTTCACGGTCAAACGGCTGGACTGATTTAGCTGAAATGTTGTTAGGGATACCAAGTACTATGGAAAAGGCTATAGGATACTCGTGGGCGAAGCCACGGGAGCAGCTGGTATCTCATATAGGGTAGCGTTTGACCAATTTCTCACCTGTTAATCACGATGCGGTCGAGGACGGTAGCACGCTAGGCCTAGAATGGGAACTGGCTCTCAAGGACAGCTGCCGGTTTTTTAAAAGCTTACTTAGCAATGTAAGTTACACGTTACATTACTAGTTAATACTAGTAATAGCTTAATAGCTAATATCTTTATTTTTTCTAATATAATAAAATATAATATATATATATATACATATATATAATATATATAATAATATAAAAAAAATAATATATATTAAATAATAAATCTAATATTTTTATCTTTATAGCTTAATAGCTAAGTATGCTTGTGTCTGACTGAACTGGGCTCACGTCAATACTGCAATAGATGGGGATCGAACTCACGACCTCTGGATCGCCAGGCTTATTTTATTCGTTTATTATGTTTCTTTGAAGTGTTTCACCCTTTATATTTTAGTAAATTGTTAAACACAAAATTTCATCGTACCGACGGGACTTGAACCCGCAACCTCCGGAATAACATGTTCCGGTGCTTTGCCAATTAAGCAACGGTGCGAAGTATCGTTACGACGAAATTAGTGAATTGCAATTGTTAACCCAAATTTGCTTAATTGGCAAAGCACCGGAACATGTTATTCCGGAGGTTGCGGGTTCATTTCCCGTCGGTAGGATGAAATTTTGGATTGTGTTTAACAATTATTTTATTCGTTTTTGAACCCACTAAAGCGTAAGCGTGAACCGTATTATTATGTAGTGCTTGAACTGACAAGGGCACGTTCCGTATTTAAATTACACTGTTTTCTATGTCATGTTGGCAGTACTTTACAATTTAAAGGGTACTTATGTTGGTAATAAAAAACAATTACACTGCAGTATCTTTTAAAAAGAAATTACAGAGGAGTTTCCTTTGTAATTTTATTTGAGTTTCACATGCATGAGTTCATATTTATGTTTGTAGCAAGTTAAATCCAACTTAACATACCTTACTTATGTTCAAAACTTTAATTTTAAGGACAAGATACTTAATGTTTTCGACTGACTTAAAAAAAAGGGGTTTTTAATTAATCTGTAGTTTAAGGCGACTTAAAAAAATTATGTTTCTTAATTCGACCCTATATAAAAAAAAATTATGTGTTTTCGCGGTTAACTTCGTCGTTTATAAACCGATTTTAATGATTATTTTTTTGTTGGAAAGAAGATATCCCAAGGGTGGTACCATTGTAATTTTAACGAGATCTGATTACGACTCCAGAGATATGGATATAAACACCTCAAACTTGGTACTCTAAATTAATAGCACGGCTTTTGAATTCTGTTCTTTTAGTTTTTTAAACGATCTTTTTTTATTAACCGACTTAAAAAATGAAAATTCTTTTTTTGTTACAGTACCTCCTTTGTAACGAAAAAAGGGTTCCACCTGGGAACCCTTTTAAATTTCAACGAAATCGGTCGAGCCGTTTTTAATATATCAACATTTGTATGACGATACATTTACATACCTTACTAACTACTGGCACAGGTTATGTAATAGTTACTACGTCAACTGGCTACTTTGATTAGGGCGACGTTTGAAGTCGGTTCTTTTAGTTTTTTAAACGATCTCAAATTATTTTATCTTTATTACGCGATTACAATTGTAAACTGATCCGAATGATTATTTTTTTTTATTGGTGGGCATCATCTCTATTGTGGTTCCATTGTTATTACATTGAGATCTAATGAGTATCTCCAGAGATATGGATATAAACACCTTGAATTTAGTACTGACAATGACTAGTGCAGCATTTGACAGACAGGTTTTTTTTAACTCCCGACGTAGTATTATATCTTTTCTATGCCCCGACGCAAAAAGAAAGGGGTGATAAGTTTGACGTGCGATCTGTGTACCCAAAGGGTAAAACGGGACCCTATTACTAAGACTCTGCTTTCCGTCTGTCTGTCTGTCTGTCTGTCACCAGACTGTATCTCATGAACCGTGATACTTATAGACAGTTGTTATTTTCACAGATGATGTATTTTTGTTGCCGCTATAACAACAAATACTAAATAACCGGCCAAGTGCGTGTCGGGCCACGCGCAGTGTAGGGTTCCGTAGTATCCCGTTATTTAATGCCAGTCTTTACCCGTTATAAACAAGCAACGATTACAAGAAAGGATTAATTGTAAGGATTTTGTATTTGGTACAAAATTATCCTACACCCAAGTTCAACGACTATTACTGCTAAACTAATAAAGTTATCTTAACCTATAGTTTTCCTTTAAAGTTCATGAAATGCACTATAGTCACATTATCACGAATTTTTCCAGATTATTCAAGCCAGCAGTTTAGCTTTTAGAGGGGGGGGGGGGGGGGGAACGCCCTACTTGAACTAAAATTTGCACTTTAAAGTTTAATATTTCGTAAATGGAGCATTCAATCGAAAAATGATATTAGCAACCCTTAAGTCATTTTTAAAGACCTGTTCAACGATACCCCACACGATGGAGTAGACGATGAAAAAAAAATCATCCCCACTTCTCAAGTAGGGGAGCTACCCTAAAAAAATATATTTCAAAATTTTACTTTAAAAATTAATTTTATTTCAAAATTTTCACCACTTTGTCGGCGTAATTTATATACATATTCCTACAAAATTACAGCTTTCTAGTATTAACGGTCTCTTAGCAAAACCTCGGACAGACAGACAGACAGACAGACGGACATGATGAAACTATAATGGGGGATTCCTTGTCAGGACTACGGAACCCTAAAAACAGAATAAAGGTAAAAATAAAAGGGGGTTTTATGCTTGATCTTACAGACCGTAATAAACGATACTTTTAATTTACTCAGAGTATATTAATAATCACAAATATATAATACATAATATATATATATATACAGATACTCTGTATTGTATATATACACAATATATACAATACAGAGTAAATAAAGTAATGTGTATTATAGTGGTTGCTATTATATCAAATACTAAAAACTAAAACAAATTAAATATAAAGGGGATCCCCAAACAAAAAAACTTATTTTTCCAGAAAATTTTGTTCAATCGGAACCCTACGTGTGCGAGTCCGACTCGCACTTGGCCAGTTTTTTAATTTATACACTACAAATAAACCTACAACAAATATCTTTACAATATTATAATAACTACAGAAATATAGTTTTACATTGTATCTATTGAGGTTGTAATCTGTGATTGGTATCAAGACACACAGTGGTACGAAGGGGTAACACGACCCTGGTTTTGGTTTGCAAAAGTTTATATCTTTAACCTTCGTATTGTTTATGGTCGTATTACTCAAGCTTCAAGGGTATGAAAGCTCTTTTGAAATAAGAATGTTTTATTGATTTATAAGTATTCGAAATTTGCTACTAATACTTTTTTTTTCGGTCACATCTATAATTTATGATCGTATAAAACGAAAGAACCGACTTCACATGCCGCGATAGTCAATATATCCACTAGCCATAATCATGTCATCAAGGTATACAAATTTGTTTATATTGTTTATCTCCATATCTCCGGAGATGATTATCAGATCTCGATAAATTTTGAATGGGACCAAACGGGACGCATAAAGTCTCTCAAACATATAAAATAATTTTCAAATCGGTTAAGATTTGATGGAGATTGAGGTACCTAACAAACATTTAAAAAAACATTAGACTTGAGAAGCTCCTCCTTTTTTGTGAAGTCGGTTAAAAAGGAGGAAGTTCTCAATTCATCGGATCTTTTTGGAAGGTTATTTTTTCCAAGTTAATTTTTTGGTGGCGAAATATTTTAAGTTATAAAATATTTTAGATTTATAGTTATCGTGAGTTTGAATCATGATTATAAAATACTCTATTGTGTTACGGAACCCTACGAGTGCGAGTCCGACTTGCACTTGGCCGGTTATTTAGTATTTGTTGTTATAGCGGCAACAAAAATACATCATCTGTGAAAATAACAACTGTCTATAAGTATCACGGTTCATGAGATACAGTCTGGTGACAGACAGACAGACAGACAGACGGAAAGCAGAGTCTTAGTAATAGGGTCCCATTTTACCCTTTGGGTACACAGATCGCACGTCAAACTTATCACCCCGTTCTTTTTGCGTCGGGCCAGTTGGCCAGTTTATTGTATCATTTAATAGTAGGACTTAAGCTTAAATTTACGATCGAATGTTATTTAAAGGGTAATTTAAATATACCTATGTACGGCAACATTTCGATTTTTAACCCCTAAAAACACGTAGGCTACACCTAACAAATTTGTACCACGAAAATAAAGTCAAGAGGTTATACTCGTAGCTTGTATAGACCAGCAGTTCAATAGACCTTTCCATCAGCTAAAAGTAGACCGTAATTACACCGTGTGTCAGAGAGGCGTTTACCCCAAACCCTTTACATTCAACGTGATTATATATTCATAGAAATAAATGCTTTAAATCGGCGGCATTCTAACGCCGAAACCTTACAAGAACTATAAAAATAATAACAATATATGTAGTACCAGCTGCGCGCCCCGCGGCTTCGCTCGCATTAAACTTCGTGAAAGAGTAACAAACATCCAATCCATCCATCTTACATATGCATACCGGTCAAACCAAAACCCCCTTGTAGTCGGGTAAAAATAGCAATAGCTCTATTTTTCATTTATCAAAAAAGGACATTCACAATTCGACTGTATTTTTTTTTTTTTTTTTTTTTTTTAATGTATGTTACCTCAGAACTCCGTCAAATCTTTACCAATTTGAAAAAATATTTTTTTGTTTGAAAGATTGCCTCCCGTTTGGTCTCATTTAAAGTTTATCGGGATATAATTAACGGAGATATGGAGCTAAACAATATAAGCAAATGTGTATACTTAGATGACATGATTATATATACGATCATAAATTATTATTGGTAGGGTACATAACCATGGTGGTTCCATTGTAATTTCATCTAGATATGTTCAGTACCTCCAGAGATATGACGATAAACATCTCAAACTTGCGACTGAAACTAACTCGTGCGGCATGGAAGTCGGTTGTTTTAGTTTAAACTATATTAACTATTTATATATGTGCACACAACTAAAATGTGACCCGTGGTTTCGCTGTCTTAAACTACAAATAACCACAGATAGACTTAGGATTCACTAACGTAGTAAACCCGAGGTATGTGGTATTCAATTAACTAAATAAAATTGATAGATTGATGTTATAGCAAACTCACACAAATTTCGCATTACATACAGATTATAATAGCACAATTATATTAAACCTATTATATTTTGACATCAATAACTCAATATCGTCAACTATTTCCACCATTTATCATAGCTTTTGACAGCTAAATAACTGACAGGTGATTGATGGTGGCAATTCCCTTTGTAATATTTATTAAAAGCATTTTGAACTAAAAATACTTTAACAGCCAGAAAGGGTCAAGAATTATTTGTTTTCATAACCTAACTAAAAGCCTGACTTTAAATAATTTATGATCGTACAAAACGAAAAACCGACTTCACTTGCCGCGATAGTCAAAGTACTGGCTAGTTATAATCATGGCATCTAAGTATACAAATTTGCTTATATTGTTTATCTCCATATCTCCGGAGATAATGGTTGTCCCTCGATAAAAGTTGAATGGGACCAAACGGGAGGCATAATCTCTCAAACAAAAAGAGATTTTTTGAAATCGGTTAAGATTTGACGGTGTTCTAAGGTAACAAACATAAAAAAATAAAAAATACAGTAGAATTGAGAACCTCCTCCTATTTTGTGAAGTTGGTTTTTATTTATATCTTATAAGCTAGCATTTGATCACTATCTCACCTGTTGGTAAGTGATGATGCGGTCGAGGATGGTAAGCACGCTAGGCTTAGAATGGGAACTGGCTCTTAAGGATAGCTGCCGGAACACATTAGATGTTTGGCGACAGATTTTCTGACTTGAGGGTGGTAGCTGGCCAGGCGGACACTAGATGGTGTCCTACCATCATGCGGGGGGGTTATTGGTTTCTTAACGATGTTTTCCTTCACCGGAGGGCCACTGTGAGAAGCGGCAAATAATTTTTTCGATAGAAAAAATCATTGGTGCACGGCGGTTTGAACTCGGTACCACGGCATCAAAGCCGAACGTTCTCCCGAGTACGCCTCAGCCCTCGCCCAACCGGGCCCTCAAAAACCGGGCTAAACTGCTGTTTAGCCCGGTTTTGGAAGGGTAACTGTCGGAAGACTAGCTAAGTAACATACTCAATTTAACATTGAGATTATAAGCACGAATTATGTTAAATTGTCTGAATTATGTTAAATTGTCTGAATTACTCCGCTCACTTTCGGACATATGTTTTAGGCACCTTAGAAACATTGAAACATCTCTTGTACCAACATTTTGCAGTGAATAAATGATATTGTATTGTATAAATGACATTGTATATTTGAAATTCTGGGAGCCACGCTGAACGCAAGTATCCCGCGTAATGAGAGTGGAAAGGTTAAATACTTCGGGATCGTCCGAAACTCGTCGAAGAAATTTCGGTAATATAACGTGTAATATATTCTTGTAATATATTCGTGTAATTATACTTATATTCTTGTAAATAGTTAAACACAATCCAAAATTTCATCGTACCGACGGGACTCGAACCCGCACCCCTGGATTACACGTCCAGGGGCCTTATTCAGTATGACCATTTTAAAGTCTTACCGTGCCGTGTTACGTTATCTCCGCGTTATGGTATTCTCTATGCCAATTAAAACGCGGTAGAGTAAGGTTATGAGCGCGTTTTGAGCTGTCAAAATATCGTGACATATGAGGACGTGTAACGCGCGCGTTTTGTTTAATTTACCTATCATGTGGCATACAGAATACAATTTTTTAATAACGTAACGTGACGCGTTAAGGAGCGCGTTATCTCATTGGTCATACTGAATAAGGCCCCAGGTGCTCTGCCGAGCCACGGTTCGATCCATCGATACGATGAAATTAGTGGATTGCATTTTTTAACCCAATTATGCATTGGTGACGCCATCTATAACTTCTTACAATTTACAAAAATATTAAGTGTGAAACACTTTCAGAAACATAATATGTATTCTTGTATTCGATTTAAATATGTATAATACAGATTAGATAGTGTTCAAGCGCTGTGCATTGCGCATAGAAATTTAATTGAATGACAGAGTGACATAAAATATCGACATATTTCAAGATGGTATTTATTGAACATTTTGTTTTAGTATCGATAAAATAAATGGCAATAATAGAAAAATAATTGGATGTTTTTATTTGGGTTCTTCTGTCAACCATAAAGTAGTGATTGAAAATAATGTGTAACATTACGTATGTTACACTTTCTTTTTAATATGTAAAGTATACATAATTATGTATGTGCATAAAATATAAATATACGTATAATATACAGTAACGTAAAATAATAATACATTTTCACACACATATTATTAAATTACACTCAAAATTATAAATAACTTCTTACGCAAAGTCAAGTCACCGAAACATTAGGTATTTCTTGAGTCAAAATGATTGTGATGCAAATTACTTACCCTTCTTTGCTGAAATTATCTAAAAAGAAAATATCTTAAAACACGTTAATAAAAAAATAAATTATATATTATACACATTTTGCAGAAGGAAAAGACGGTGCGGGAAGTAGAAAGCATGTGTAGAGACACAAAAGCACAGAGAAGACAAAAGCATTTTTATATTATAAATATGACCAACCCTTTGTTTTTCCTTATATTATGAATATGCATGATTTCTATAATACTATATGTATGGTGGGTAGATAATAATAAATTTTATTTTATTTAAAATTTTTTTTTAGTATATCAACATATTCTATCGTCGCTCACAACTTACCATGGCAACGAGATGATATATTTAGAAGTAAAAATATTACTAAACAATATTTTGTGCTAAACATAAAACGTGAGTTTTTTGTGAGGATACCGAGACTAACCATTTATTTGTTTATAAACTAAAATAAATACCACAGATTAAAAAAAATAAAAATACACAAATAAAATAAGTGGGTATTTACCGATTGGATGACAGCTGAATGGTTCATTTACTTTTGTTTTTTTTTTAATTCAAAGCGTTAAATTCTTCTTTTGATGTGTTAACTTGATATTTTTTTAAATTCAAACCGTTAAATTCTTATTTTGATGTGTTAACTTGATATTTTTTTTAATTAAAAGCGTTAAATTCTGCTTTTGATGTGTTAACTTGATATTTTTTTTAATTCAAAGCGTTAAATTCTGCTTTTGATGTATTAACTTGATATTTTTTTTAATCCCATAATTCACATTCATTTATTTACGGAAAATATACTATTAAATACATTAATATATTTTTAAAACTACCTAACTATAAACAAACAAATAAACCTAATAAAAAACAACGAAAACTAAAATTTAGTCTACCAAACCACTACCAGTAGGTAATTACCTAACTTACTAAACTTTATAAAACTTTCATATTTTACAAGAATCGGCAATAACCCAATGGCTAAGGCGTCAACCTAGCCATCGAGAGGTCGTGAGTTCGATCGCCACGCATTGCAGTATTGACGTGAACCCACTCCAGACACAAGCATATTTAGCTTAGTTGGAGGGTTAACAAGAATACTAGTAATGTGCAATCCACAAAAATATTCTAAAAACACCAACTAACTATTTATTATACAACTAACTATTTAAACCACCAAAGTCATATGTTTTACAATAAACGACATTGGTCAGCGAAACAATCTTGATAATTTTTCCATGGTTTGTGACATAATAGAGTTGGTCAAGTGTAAGCATTACCTGGTGGTGCGGTCGGCGCTGCGTCCTTCGGCGCCTGAGTCTGGCTCTTCCCAAACGTTGTCAGCGCTTCAGTAGACTCAGTGGTAAGCCAACCAGCCAACAGCAGCGGCAAAATGGCCGCCGCCGCCTGTCTCCTGCACCACATCTCAATACTCCAAAACACACGCATGATTGTCTATGCCTTGACTTGTCAAATTACGTACTTTCGGTCTGCTGTCTTATTGGTTAAAACTTAAATGCTGGAACCTGATTGGCTGCTTTAACAGTTGTTTTTTTTGCACGTTCTTTTTTGTGCATGGTGTTTAAAAAAATGCAGCATATTAAAGTGTTTATAAGAGCTAATTTTTGGTGTTTGTTGTACTGCGTGTTATAAAATTGCAGCGATTGTTTGCTTTTAATGCCAATTTTTGTGAATGTAAGTTATTAAATTAATATCGATCTGAGTGTTCAAAATGAATTTAGTGATTGGTTTAAATTATTGTCAGAAATACTACGTTTGTCCAAATTTGAAAACCACGATATGTTACGATTATACTAATTAATTATATTATATTTTTTAAGACCTAATGGTAGGTCTTAAAAAAATATAAAGTTCCGACTTATTATAGTAAGTACTATTTTTGTCAACCGTCTCGACTTAAGTTCCGTGTATATCCGATGATCTCTCAATCGGTCCTGCTACGTAAACTCCCTAGGAAGTGCATCGAACATGCACGAAACCACAGAATAATTAATAGTACTAAATGAAACATAGGTCGAGACCACAGACAAATAGGATTGAGTATAATAGTTGGTATTTTAAAATAATGTTTCAAATATACGAGATCTCTGAATAAAAAAATGATTCAAATGATCAGTAAAAAATGATATAATACTGATTTATATTGACATGTTGTCATTTCATTTGACATTTCGTGTCGTGTTAAATTTAAGTAATGGCGTTTGGTGTTTAATATTTTGAATCAAGATGTGGTGTAGGTAAAATCTGTTAAAATTTTCACGTTCAAGTATTTCTTTTAATACTAACCTGAGATTGTACCTATCTGAAAATGTCTTAAATTAACATCAAAGGCTTGTCACACAAATGCGGCATGCTAGGTCGTTGGTCTGATGCGAACAATTGAAGTAAAGTTACATGTATTGTGATGAATTAAATGTTGAGTGTTTTAGATCCGTAAGCTCATTAAAACTAGTTTTTTTTATTATTATTTTGATGTGTTCCATTTTACAAAATAGCAGCTAAGTCATGCTGCGCATTCCTAAGCGTTTTGTGTATGTCTGTGTGCGTGTATTGGCCATTTTTTTTCTATTTGAGTCCAAATAGAAATTAGTTCGTCTAAAATGTATTCAATTTTGATATTGCTATATATACCTTGCTTGTTTTATTAAATTGTGTCCCAAAATGTATAGAACACATTTTTGTATAATTATTAGACATTGACATGACATTGCATATATTTTTAACTTTACTAAGCTTTTTTATATGCAATGTATAGCAAATGTCAAAATTTTAATTTTGACTAAACAATTTCATAATTGGACTGTAAAGCAGCGGTCTCATTATATAAAAGAGGCTTACCAGGAGATGCAGTAGTTGTCGCCGGCTTTGGGGCGTCGGTGTTCGCTTTGCCAAACGACGAGATTCCAAACCCTTGAGTAGGGCGGGCTTCCCAGGCCACGGTTATCAATAATAGTGCTAACAGGTGACGCATTTTCATGTTCATTATATTTCTTGACGCAATTTTCTATCTCCTGACTTTAAAGTTGTTTTATTGTCTGATAAATGCCGACTTCGTATAGCAAAATTTGACAGTTAGCGAAGATTCGCTAAAAGCAAACTGTGAGTGGAAACTATAATAGTGAATCTAAACAAACCCTTTTTTTTGGCTCTAATCTATATAATACATCAAAAAACTTTTAAACTGATCTATACATTATGTGTGTTGTGAAAGCGGTGTATGAAAATAATAACGTTTTTTTTGTTGACAGCCTCTTCATGGTGTACCTATCTATATCTAATAAATAATAATATGTAAGTATAATATACATGTACTTAAACTGTAAGAAAGCAAGAACTGCCTTAAAATTAGCAGTTTTTTATGCTTCATGGTAAGCGATTACAACTGCTTGTAATTCTGTATATTCAAAATAGTATAGCTGTTGAAAATAACTAAAATATCTTATATCAATTCATTGTTAATGATATTGCATAACTATTTTGGGTAAGTGTCGTTAAATTATATTCAATTCCTTTTTTTTCTTATCGAACCAAAAATATTTAGTTCTGTAACCTTCACTGTAATATAAAATAAATACGTAAAAACAATATTAGTAATTAGCAGAAAACTACGTGTTACGTGAAATGCTCCTGTGAGGTTTCTAAAATATATATATACTTAATAATTTTAATATAAGTGTTGTGTATTGTATAAACTATTTATAATTATATCCAATTAAAATACAAATAAGAATCTGTATTATGATATCTAAATACAACTTCTTTATATAATGAGACAAAGGCTGCGTCAATTGAACATCTTATTGTATCTAAATTAGTTCAAATAATTTAAGAGATAAAAATTTCAATGTAGAAGAAAACAATTTTAATTTTAATTGAAATTTAAAACGCATATGTACAGGCCAATTGTGTATTTACATGTTTTGAAAATTTTGAGTGTTGTCCCATCATATAAAATCTTACCCAATGCAGGGGTCGGAGACGGCAATGTCAGGGGCGATTCCGTTTTAACAACCCCAAAAACTGGACTAAATGCCCCAATACATTGTCCGACAAAACAATACAAATAAATTGTCAGAAAATGTGCCTTTGCCCTCATTTTTCAACACGAGCTGAAACGATTTTAATTTTTTGTAATTTTCCAAGTAAAAACTAATGTAAACATTTTTATACTATTTTCATGTACAAATTATTTACAAGTGTACATAGTGGAAACTTTCTAAAGGTGCAAAGGGTAAAACTTTTATATAATGGGACTCTATGTACAATTTGAAAAAATACACATCGATTAATTTTTGTATGAATTCGTGCATGTGTGTACGACACCCATAGTTGTGTGCAAAAAGGTTATAATTACTGGGTGAATTTGAGTCAAGACTAACTGACAATCTCTACAATAATAAATAAAAATTATATAAAACACACAATGTCGATAATACCTACATTACGGAATATACCAATTATTACGTTTTTTTTATTAAATAATTATATTTAGTACACTAAAACATGTTATTTTGTAAATACTGCTCTTATTTATATTGTTTTATTTGTTTAAATAATGCATTATAATTAAACATACTAATTACTAGTAAATGTGTAAATGCATCAATAACTTGTTATTGAAAGTCACATTTTCTAGGTAAAAAATATTTTAATTTTTAACATATTAGGTATATACTGAAATTTAAGCACGATCATAAATAAACTTGAAGTAATTTTGAATAACTAAAAATATTTACATTACAAAAAAATACCAGTATAACTAAAAACTAAAATTGTAAAAAGTAGTTAATTCAAAATAACAATGAAATTTCTAGAAAATCAGATAGTCAAGACAATTCAAATTCGCTGAGCAGTCACAGACTCAGTTAAAATATAAAACCTTTTTATGTAGTGTAAAGTGCAATGTGTCCCATTATATAAAAATGTTACCGGGCGGCGACGTCGGCTTGGCGGATGGAGGTCGGGTGTTCGACACGCCGAACGTACTGAGAGCTTCTGAAGAACCCCCAAAAAGCCAGCACAGCACCATCGGGATTAGAAAAGCTGCAGCCTGTCCCCGATACATCTCGAAAATTCGAAATAGGAACATCACTTTTTTAACAATTTAAATTAAGAATGATGAACTCATTTTATTTATTTTTTAAATAATTACATATGTAAGACAATGGATTGTAAATTTTGAACTATCGGGATTTGAACATATTATGTTGTAATATGCGACTTATCACGCTGAAAACATTTTTTTTTAACCTCGATGTTTTGATCAAGTTGTAGGTATATCGTGATCAGAACATCGAGATAAATTAAAATAGTTTTTTAAGCGTGATAACTCCCGTATTCAATAACTTTTCTGGATATCGTGTTTGAAGAAAGAATTGCTATTAAATACAATTATTATCAATATTTGTTGAGTTTCAAAATTGTGTTTATTTGCAAGATTTCGTGTTTTGTAAATGCATGAGTTTGTTTCGAGTGGTACCTATTGAATTGATTTAAATCAATATAATTAACAAATCTTGTTGAGTTTGTATAAGTATTGGAATATAGTTAGCTACGTATTATTGTGATAAAACACATTGAATATTTAAACATTGAATAATATCAGAACGTAAACTATTCCATAAAATTAAACATTTATATAACGTAATAATTACCCAAATAAACCATTACATAAGTAAATAAATAGTGATGCCCAGATCTAAAATTTAACAGGAAATTACACAATACACATAAACAAACAAAATGACCTACCTAACTACCTATAGCTTTTTGCATTTACAAATTAACAGTTATTAATCTGTGTTCAGTATATTTTTTACAGTCTATTAAAAAATGTAAACTTAATACAGATAAATTAATTAAACCATTTATAAAAGGACGTTTATTGACTAGACATTTCTAGAGGTGCTGATTTACGTATTGCGTCTACACACAGAAGATTAATGTTTTCGAATTTGGAACAACAAATAGAAATTGGCAGATAAGAAAAAGAAAAACAGTTTTCGAGTGACAGTAATTAAAAAGGAAACAAAGCTTAGATTTTTATAACTTTATTTCAACTGTCTGTTTTTCTTTTTTGCATAAAAAATCTATTTTTTAATGGAGCAAAAACTACATATACTGCTGGAGCTACTACTACCATTTGCTTTTTTTTTGACCAACCAATTGCAAATAGAAATTCGACACTTCAAATTAGATTAGAAGGATTGTATTATTTCTTTTTGCAATTGGTTGGTCAAAAAAAGGCAATTGATAGTATCGTAATCGTAGCTCATAGCTATAGCAGACCTTGATTTTTTTGTAGAGAAAAATTTTGCTCTAGAAACACTTTTCTGGGAGGAAATGGGTGAATACATTTGTATGGAAAAGTGCGGTCCGCGTTCCCTCAGAGATGAAGATGGTCTAAGGGAGAATAGTGTTTGTCTGTATTGACGATAATATCGTTTAAAAACTAAAAAAGAACCGACTTCAATGCCGCGCTATTCATTTTCAGTACCAATTTTGAGATGTTTATCTCAATATCTCTGGAGACACTTAGCAGACCTCGATAAAATTACCATGGTACCACACTTGGGATATCTCTTTTTGAACAAAACAAGAATAATCAAAATCGGTTCATAAACGACGAAGTTATCCGCGAACAAACATTAAAAAAAATATATATATATATACGGTCGAATTGATAAACCTCCTCCTTTTTTTGAAGTCGGTTAATAAATAGAAAGTCAGTTACTAATTGCTATATTTCAAATTAAATTACACAAATATATAATAAAATTACTTTAATACAAATGTTATGTAACACAAAAATCCTTACCAAGTAGGTATTTACCAATCTAGTGATACTAACGACATGCGTATAAATTATATACAAAACCAAATAGTTCTACAATGCTGTAAGCATACACATATGAAATGATTAATAAATCACCTTTGTTTCTTTTTTGTATTTAAAAAAAGAGTGTGTGTACTTATGTACACGCGTTAGAAGTTATACTTCTGTGGCGTATGGAAAAAAAAAACTAAAATGCAGTAGTGATTAACGATAAATATTAAAATTAATCAAAAAGATTTTATTTAAATAAAAAAGGTTTTATTAACGTAAAAATATGACGTTAAATATGACATATACAACTTGAACATAGTCATGCCACCTAGAACTAACTTCACGGTGTAGAACTTCGGTGTACCGACACCGATGCGCGCGCATCGTACCACCTAGAACTAACTTCACGATGTTAAATTTAGGTGTCGGTGTGCGCGCGCATCGTAAAAATTCATTCTCATCATTTTTCTCTATCGCGCCAAAAGAAGTATAACTTCAAAAATAAATAATAATCTGCAATTTGCGTGGTTATTTGAAATCACTCAAAACCAAATTGGGGTTCGAAAAGTTCCTCCTGCATTTGACAATGCGCCGATTGCAAACTTTTTTTTACATTTGAAGCAAGAATTTTTAGGTCAGCAAATTTCAGTACTCTGTTAGTAATTAGCAAAATAAATAACTGTAAAGAAGCATGCTTGATTTTTGCATTTCCAAGTAATCTAAACAAATATTATAAAGAAGAAAGATTTTACTTTTGTTTGTTTGTTACGATTTAACTCAAAAACTACATCACTGATATCACAAACTCTTCCACTAATGATTATGGAAAGCTACATTACCAGCGAATAACATAAGTTATAGTTTATCCCTTTATTCTCACGGGTACGGGAACTACGCGGTGAAACCGCGTGGTGCTGCTAGTACACTGTACGCTGATATTAATTTTACGTATTTTGTAATAGTTGGTAATATTGAAATCAAGTACAATCATCGAGCATTTACCAATGGAGATGTTAACGTTGTAATCCGCAATCATTTTTTTCTGCCGATACTTACGGGGGACGAGGTAAACACGCATTGCACACACACAAATCACTCACTTTAACGATCCCGCACACTAGCTTGAAACACGCACACAGTATCAAAAATACAGCGTAGTTACGCACGCTCATATGGCCAATAATGGCTATATGGCCAGCAGAGGGGTACGCCTTGCGTTGACATCTCCATTGGTAAATGCTCGAAGAGTACAATTGACACCAATATTATAAATGCGAAAGTCAGTTTGTTTATTTCTTTGTTTAGAACTTCTTCGCGGTCAAACGGCTGGACCGATTTAGCTGAAATTTTGTATAGACATAGCCAGTACTATGTATTAGGCTATAGGATACTTCTTAACGCGGGCGAAGCCGCGGGGCACAGCTAGTAACTTAGTATCATTTTGAATTTGCTAATTACTTGAGTTCGAAAATTGTTTCCCTCATTCTAAAATTTCTTGCTTCTTTCAGAAAAGCGACGATAGTGATAGAGTTTCATTTTTCGAAAAAATCCGTGAAAATAATTAAAATTGTTAATAAAAAACGCGGGCGAAGCCGCGGGGCACAGCTAGTAACTTAGTATCATTTTGAATTTGCTAATTACTTGAGTTCGAAAATTGTTTCCCTCATTCTAAAATTTCTTGCTTCTTTCAGAAAAGCGACGATAGTGATAGAGTTTCATTTTTCGAAAAAATCTGTGAAAATAATTAAAATTGTTTCCGCGCCCAATAAATAGCTCACGAATTATTTCAACATTAAACATCACAATGAGACTTACAAACCCGATGCTCGATCGGACCTTAAGGGTCAGCTCAGACGGCGACACGCAGCGAGCACTTATTAAGACAGTAACATAAAGAAGAACTTTATAAGTAAAGTTCTTCTTACTACACAATAATTAAGATAGTTTAAAAACGAACACAACCGAATTCTATGCCCCGCGACTCGCGAGTCAATTTCACTAGCAAGTTTGAGACGTTTATCATCATATCTCTGGAGATACTAATCAGATCTCGATGAAATTATAATGGGACCACTTCGGTAACGTACCCTACCGATTACAAAAAGAAACATTCGAATCGGTTCAGAATTGACGGAGTAATCGCGTAACATACAACCAAAAAAAAGGAAAAAAAAACACACAGACGAATTGAGAACCTCCTTCTTTTTGGAAGTCGGTTGAATTTAAAAGATACAACATTTCATTGAGTTAATTCGGCGGCTTCGGGCTGCGCCGCGCGGCGTCACGCTGCACCGAGCGGCATCTGGCTGCGTCGAATTAACTCAAAGAAATAAATGTACGTATCTTTTTATGTTACTAGTAATAAGTGCGCGCCGCATAACGTCACTTCGCGTCGCGTCGCGGTCTAAACTGACCTTAGCAGATCAAATGCGCTAGGAACGCACACCGAGGTAGCGTACATTATTACAGGATGGATTTTTGGGACCAGTAAGGGACCCTAGGAAAAATAAGTTTTTTTTATCTCTTTTTTTACTCCGCTTTTTACTGTTACTTTATATTTAGAATAAAGGTGTGTATAATTAGTATTTCAGAAGGATGTTTTGCTAATTATATACTAAATAAAATGTACAATGTCTTCAGACTTTTACAGATTGATATTTATGAGATTGATAATTTTAGAGGCAATTTCACGAAATTGTTCTATCGTTGCCGTTAACGTGTTATCAGCTCCGTAACGTTACCGAAAAAACCGTAAAAATATCATCAGCAGTCATCTTCGAGCATTTACCAATGGAGATGTTAACGTTGTAATCCGCAAACATTTTTTTCTGCCGATACTTACGGGGGACGAGGTAAACACGCATTGCACACACACAAATCACTCACTTTAACGATCCCGCACACTAGCTTGAAACACGCACACAGTATTAAAAATACAGCGCAGTTACGCACGCTCATATGGCCAATAATGGCTATATGGCCAGCACAGGGGTACGCCTTGCGTTTACATCTCCTTTGGTAAATGCTCGAAGGCAATTATAAGTCATTAGTCAATTATTAAGTCAATTACAACCGGTATTATATAACATTAACAATAGGTATGTAGTATGATGTATCTTTTAACTCACTTTTTTGGTACTTGGCGGAAGAATTCAGTGCGTCAAATTTCTCCGTTTTCGAGGTCGAATACCTGACACCAAGAATATCTGTCACACGGCGCAAAACTAATGTGTCTTGTTAAAATATCGTTTCCGTAATGTGTGTTAGTGAACATACATTACGAAGACGATCTTATTAGACGATGTTAGATGATATATCAATTGAACAATAAAAGAAGGGGATAGAAAATGTCAATTTTTGTTTGACTTTTTTTAATTTTATTTGTTAATTTTGTCGTCGCACTGCACATGTAGGTACTTATGTAAAAAGCAAAGAATGTCACACATAAAATGGTAGGTAGGTATATGTAAGCTGAGTTTCATGTTTCAAGGGAATTCACGTTAAGATCATTAGGGAATTTCTATCGACATTACATCTTGTAAAATATTAATTGTAACCTACTTGAAATTGGTAGGTTATTTTATTATTTAATGTAGGTAGGTTACGTAGATCCTATAGGTAGGTTCCGAGGTGGTCTCATTGTAATTTCATCGAGATCTGATGAGTATCTCCAGAGATATGACGATAAACGTCTCAAACTTGCAACTGAAACTGACTCGCGTGGCATGGAAGTCAGTTGTTTTAGTTTTAACTATCTTAATTAAACTATCACATAAACTATCTTAATTATAGTATAACTGTAGTAGTTTTATCCTTCCTCGACATTAAACATGAATGTAGCACTTTAAATATACTCATTACATTGTTCTTCCTTAAAGTATTCTGCTACCAATTATAGGCTTCAATAAGTTATCTCACAACATTCAACCCTATAGGAGAGGCCGCGAGTTGACCGAGTTATTCAGACTCTCGCTGTGCGGACTTACGGTGCATTTTACTGTGCGCAACACGCGTTTCATAGTTACTATTAGTTGATACTGTGACGCAAATTCAAGGTCGCACTCGAGGCGTGAAGCGCATTTTGAACGTTACCGGCGTTGTAACTAGGTTTAATCTCGCATTTTTGCTCTCAGGGAGTGCAATTTCTGTACTTGTACTATTCATTATTCTGTGGCCTAACTGTGTGTTTCAGTGCTTCAGACAATTTTTATATATGCATGTATACATTTATGCAAAAACCCCAAATGAGGTGTCGTTGGATGTTAGTCAACACACATTACAAAGACGATCTTTGAATAAGACACATTATATTTGCGACGTGCGACACATATTCTTGATGTCACGTATACGACCTAAGAAGACGAAGACGATAATATCGTTTAAAAACTAAAAAAAAAAAAAATATACGGTCGAATTGAGAAACCTCCTCCTTTTTTGAAGTCGGTTAAAAAGAACCGACTTCAATGTTCATTTTCAGTACTAATTTTGAGATGTTTATCTCAATATCTCTGGAGATACTTATCAGACCTCGATAAAATTACCATGGTACCACACTTGGGATATCTCCTTTCGAACAAAAAGAATAATCAAAATCGGTGCATAAATGACGAAGTTATCCCCGAACAAACATAAAAAAAAAAAAAAAAATACGGTCGAATTGAGAAACCTCCTCCTTTTTTTGAAGTCGGTTAAAAATGGAGATATTTGACGAACATAATTCTTCCGCCAGGTACCAAAAAATTGAGTTAAACTTTACAGTTTTTCTATTGCTAAAGATCCTTATGGTCGTGTATCAAAAGATCATCCTTATAGCGTAAGTTACTTTTGACCAGTTTCAACCAACTTCCTAAAAGGCGGAGGTTCTCAATTCGTCTGTATTTTTTTTGTATGTATGTTACGCGATTACTCCGTCAATTGTGAACTGATTCGAATGATTTTTTTTTAAATCGCTAGGATACAATTCTGTGGTGGTCCCATTGTAATTACATCGAGATCTGATAAGTATCTCTAGAGGTATAACGATAAACGTCTCAAACTTGCTACTGAAACCGACTCGCGGGGCATGGAAGTCGGTTGTTTTAACCGACTTCAAAAAAAGGAGGAGGTTTCTCAATTCGACCGTATATACATATATATATATATATATATATTTTTTTTATGTTTGTTCGCGGATAACTTCGTCGTTTATGCACCGATTTTGATTATTCTTTTTTTGTTCGAAAGGAGATATCCCAAGTGTGGTACCATGGTAATTTTATCGAGGTATGATAAGTATCTCCAGAGATATTGAGATAAACATCTCAAAATTGGTACTGAAAATGAACATTGAAGTCGGTTCTTTTTTAGTTTTTGAACGATATTATAGTTTTTAATCTTAATTACATTGAACTGAGCAAGCTCAGTCGACCAGGTACTTTATAATTATAAGTGTATGCTTTCAGCATGGTCAAACGTAGTATATCTTCGAAGCGAAGGTCGTGACTAGGCGGCCGTGAGCCATGCATATATTATAATAACTTATTGTATAGCTATTTCTCTGTGGTACTTGATATTATAACACTGTATGTACATAAAAGCTTGTATAGACTAAGTAGAACAGATACTGGTGGGAATCGACATTACATACCGTGTGAATGGTCATTTTTAACCGACTTAAAAAAAATCAGGAGGTTTCTCAATTCGACCGTATATATTTTTTTTTATGTGTGTTCGCGGATAACTTTGTCGTTTATGAACCGTACTTGATGATTATTTTTTTGATGGAAAGAAGATATCCCAATGTTAGTACCGTTGTAATTTCACTGAGATCTGATAAGTATCTCCAGAGATATGACGATAAATGTCTCAAACTTGCAACTGAAACTGACTCGCGCGGCATGCAAGTCTTAATTATTAGGTGTTTATCTCCATATCTTTAAAGATTCTCATCACCAATAAGCTTATTAAAAAAAACCACACCTGTCATAAATGAAATAATGGTCAAAATCGGTAAATTTTCAGTACTAAGATTAAAATGAGCTTATTTCCATTTTTTCTGGGGATACTTATTGGTTATCGATAAAATCTATTATAGTAAAAAATCCCTACACTAAAAACAAAAAAATAATCAATAAAATCGCTTCATAATAAGATTCGAAAAATAGCAGACAAATTGAGAAACTTGTCCTTTTTTGGAAATTGATTAAAAGTGTCTTTAGGGACACTTTTAATCGATTTCCAAAAAAGGCTGATTGAGCTATTTTCATTAATGTGACTGAACCAAGACACCACACAAGATTCCGACGAATTTAGAAGATCTTCCTTTTTTGAAGTCGGTTAAAAACGGAGAATGACTCGATCTTGATTATTATGATGTGAAGTGACAGGACAAGCAAGAAGCTCACCTGATGGTAAGCGATGACATCCACCTATAACAGAAACTGTGGCGCGCAGCAATTTGGATTTAGGAAATTTTGCACCACCTTGGGGCAGTAAGATGTTGCGTCTCGCAAGCACTATAATTAACCCCCGACGCAAATAGAAGGGGTGTTTTAAGTTTGAAGTGTGTATGTGTGTGTCTGTCTGTGGCATCGTAGCGCCCAACTGCATGAATCGATTTTGATCAAGTTTTTTTGTTTGATAAAAAGTCAATAATTTGATGATGGTTTTAGACCTCTAAAACAATACATTAAGTACATTCGGACACATTTTTTGAGCGTAGTGGCACACGCCGGTCATCTACTAGTAGCAGGCCTCCCTCACTCGCCCATAGCTACGGCGCTTTATTCTTAAACTTTCGATCAACGCCGGCGTTGGTATCCGCCAGTGGGTTGTCACTGCTCACGCGCGCGTAACGTATATTATTATTCAAATGACGGGATAACTGCGCATTCGTATTCTATATTAGAAACTATTTATGTTTTTCATATTCATTTTGCGGGTTTGACAAAAAACAAGCATAATATTTTTTATTTTTATTATGCTAACGATACTAAAATGACAAGACAGCGTAAAATTCACTTTTCTGACTTAAAATTCGACTCTTAGTTAGGAACGTTGGTGTAATTTTGTGAGGTGAATAAAAATAATTCATAAACTTTTTTTATTTCATTGAGTCAACCCTTTACTGTACCGGGCGCGCGCCTGTACATCGCGCGCTGAACGAAGTAATAACAACGCTAGGTCGAGCGCCTTAGACACATTTTTTGTTGTATTGTCTGAAATAAGCGTTGATATTGTGTTTTTGTAGGGGAGTGAAATATCTGTTACGTAGTAACTATTATATACTAGTAGGTACTATATAGCTAGTAGGTACATCAGAGCCAGTATTCGTCTACTGTTGGACATAGGTACGTAGTACTATTATGTATTCTGTGACATAGGCCTATTGACCTTCTCCCATAGCTATCAGCTAGTACATACTATGAGCAAATTGTTAGTCTCAATCTATTACGATTCACAAGATTTAGCAAAACACGCGTAAAAGAACACGTTTCTTGTATGAGGACCCCTTTAATTTTTAACTTTATAATTTTTTCATCAGACTTCAAAAAAGAAAGAGGTTCTCAATTCGTCTGTGTGTTTTTTTTGTATGTAATGTTACGCGATTACTGCATCAATTGTGAACCGATTCGAGTTTTTTTTTTTTTAATTGGTAGGGTACATTTCCGCGGTGGTCCCAGAGATATGACGATAAACGTCTCAAACTTGCTACTGAAATTGACTCGCTGGGTATGGAAGTCGGTTGTTTTAGTTTTTAAACTATCTTAAATTATTTGTATTTGTTGTTACAGCGGCCATAGTAATACA
The DNA here is from genome assembly GCA_954871355.1 of Cabera pusaria. Taxonomy (NCBI): domain Eukaryota; kingdom Metazoa; phylum Arthropoda; class Insecta; order Lepidoptera; family Geometridae; genus Cabera; species Cabera pusaria. The sequence goes on from OX940912.1 coordinate 16,353,282, forward strand.
TACTTTGTGAAAATTTCAATTGTCTATTACAGTTTAGAAAATGCAACCCTATGACAGACGGACGGACGGACAGCGAAGTCGCAGTAATAGGGTTCTGTTGGTATCCCTTGGGTACGGAACCCTGAAAATCCAAATTAATTGTAGCATTGACTTTAAACTCGGATGCATAACTGGCGCAGTGTTGAAAATTAATATTATTATGCGAATAAATGTTCAATTAAAATTAAGTAGCAATTTCGATAATAAAAACCTTGCATGTTATAAGTAATACGTAATTATTATCACAGGTATTCATGATTATTGGAATGCCGGGTATTATAATTTAAGATCGTTTAAAAAACGTAAAGAACCGACGTCATATGCCGCGCCAGTCGTTAACATTCACAAAAAAGGAGGAGGTTCTCAATTCGCTTGTAAGTTTTTTGTCAGTACCTAAACGGATAAAAAACGGGACCCTATTACTAAGACTCCGCTGTCCGTCCGTCTGTCTGTCCGTCTGTCACCATCTTATCAATCGTGATAGTTAGACAGTTGAAATTTTCACAGATGATGTATTTCTGTTGCCGCTATAACAAAATATACTAAAAGACAGAATAAAATTAATATATACACTATTTTTTATTTTATTAAATAGTCAGCAGTTTTTGCGATATAGCAGCCGCAAATATAACTTTGTTTTTCATACAAACACTATACAAACAAAGTAAATTTTTTAGTTGCGAAAAATTATAGTTATTATAGTTATACTTTACTGTGTTACGGAACCCTGCGAGTGCGAGTCCGACTTGCACTTGGCCGCGATTTCTCCGGCTGATTTGAATTATTATTTTAATAAGTGTATTTTTTTATAATCTTGCTAGTTGATGATGATAGCTGACTTCGTCCACGTGCAGCAAGAATTTTATCACTAAAAAGCTGTGTCAATCAACATTTGTGTGACCTGACTTATTCAAGTTATGTGTATAAGAATAAGAATAATATTTATTGTTCAAAACTGTGTTTACAAAAAGATGTTAAAATCCTAAATCCTGGTTTAAATCCTAGCACGGGTGCTCGTCTCCAGGTGGCAGGAGCATAATTATATTGATGTACCGCCTGACTTGCTACCATAAAGTAGCTTACCACCATCAAGGAGAAAATCTGCGGCCCATAACCTTACGGTGTTCCGGCAGTCAGCACAAGCCCTTGAGAGTCGAAGTATTCTAGGCCTAGCGTGTTCACCATCTTCGACCACATCATCGTTTACCATATAAGCGAGATAGTGTCCATTAGATCAAAAAAGATTATGTAGTATCAACTGTTTGTTTTTTTCGAACATACAATAATTGCGTAGGGTAAATAACTATAAAACTAAATTATACGTAGGTATTAAGTATACAATAATACTTTTTTTTATACCACTATTTTATTCTATTTTTATTAATATTTTACACTATCTATACCATTTAAAAAAAAAATCATGATTTTATTTTCACATAAAGTGAAGAAGCCTTTGTTATTCTCATGCTACAAAGTATCTTCTTATTAAATTTCAGTAAGATCGGATCGTCCGTTTAGGCGTGATTAGGTAACAAACAGACAGAGTGACAGAGTTACAAACGTTTCCATAATATTATTAGTCTAGATATTAGTCTAGTTAGGCTGTTTGACCACTTGTCACCTGGTGGTCAGCGATGATGTGGTCGAAGTTTGTGATCACGCTAGACCTAGAATACTCTGTATATAGTAAAACTCAATCAAAATCGGTTCATCCATTTTGGAGCTACGACGTCACAGACAGATAAACATATATATGTACGACACACTTCTAACTTATAACAACCCTTTTTTGTCGGGTTTTAAAAGTGAATCGTACTTTAGGAGATCCCTTTAAAAGTTTTAAAAGGATAATTATTTTGCATCCTGCCATTCCTTAGTCAACCCATAATAGTTATTATTAGTTAGATTGGTAGGTATTACAAGAATTTGAATATTAAAAATGTCCAGTTATATTATAGGCTGTATAAGACTTAGGGCCAGTTTCACCGGTTCCTGATAATGTGTCAGATAGACAGAGATCTGACAGATAATGCTATAGAAAATCTGTCAAAAATCTGTTAGATTAGTTACTGATAGGGCTATCAGGAACCGGTAAAACTGGCCCTTAACATCATAACGTCATAAAATATCCCATATAATAAGATAACCGGGCCGGGCACATAATTGTGACGCGCAAATTTTTTTCAATCCAAAATTTTGCAGCTCACAATATCAGTTATAGGCAGCTTACCATCAGGTGAGCAGAGCGCTTGCCCTTTTACTTTTATCATAAGTAAATTAACGATTTTGCCATTTCCTCACCTGACGTAACATCGACGAAAAAAATTCTTCAAAATTTTGAAGTCTACCATAAAACACCTACCATAAGGCACAGTTAAATAAGTTTTTAAATTTTACATAATCACTAACACTTTCCCAAATAGATATTTGAACGGTTTTTTTATGAAGGAAACTTAAAATTATATTTAATAAACTCACAAATCGACACGACGCGCGAGTTGTTTTCGGTGGCGAGTTTGAGGTTTTTTTGTAATCATATCTCTGAATAATCGCGTCATAGCTATACAAAATTTGTAAGAACCAGCCTTGAGTTATTACTCTACTCGTGAAAAAATATTTGTCAAAATTGGTTGACAATTGGCGGATAATTCGAGTAACGTTTACCCACAAAGAATCTGACTTCAAAAAAGTTTCTCAATTGATGAATTGAGAACATTTTTTTAAGGTTTAGTAGATTTATTGTAAATATCCCGTTCAAATACCTTATCATGAAAAATTAACCACAGAGAAATAACATGTACAATAAATACAAAAATAATAAAAAAGCTGTAAAAATATACAAAAGAAGCACACAAAAGTGCAAAGCGTGAAATAGCTTTAAAATTCAATTTTATATTCGCTTTAAGATTTTTGAATTTTTCTTTTTAGTTTTTATTTTATTTCACTTTTATCTATAGGGTGTCTGGTAAGGCTTAGTTACAATTGTCGTACTGCTTCGTAGTTCGCGGCACACTGAAAGTTCGTGTTGCTAAAGGTAAGGTGGTCGGGTTATACACAGGGTGATGTGAAGTCGGAGGGTCGATTTGCATGACTTCACGTACTTGAAATAGTAGGGTATGTTTTAACAAATTACATTGAATGATGACTAGATACACAGAGAGATAGAGAGTATAATATAGAGAGTAGTGGTAATTACGTTTTATGATATATCTTTGATTTACAATAATTCATATATGTAAGTTAATTTAATTAGTTTGTTTAATGAGAATGACATGAGAGTATGACTTAGAACATTTTTCAAGCAAAACCGTAGTGTACGGAAATTTTGTAAAATCTTTAGGTTAATTCTTAAACAGTATTTCGACAGAAATTCACGTTTCCAAAACTAGTCATTAGAGTTTTTATATTATCAACGCATTTTTTATAAACCTATTTGGCATGTAATGGAACATATGTTGATATGATATATAATTTAACACTTGACTGCTACTTAATGCTAAATGATGATGCGATCTAATAAGATGAACTAATTTTAATTTGCTAAAAAATTAGTAGGTATGTATTTTCTACTAGTTCAAATCTGCTGAATGAGGTGCTGAATTTAACGGTTTGTGTGTTAGTTATTAAATCACACAAAAATAGTGTTGCAGATTTGGCAAAAAATATAGCGGGGTTAGCATGTCAAGAACTAGTTCTCATTCTAGGCCTAGCATGCTATCATCCTAGTGCGCATTGTCACTTAACATTAGGTGAGATAGTGGTCATTCGCTTGACTATGGTGTATAAAACAAACTAACATAATAAAAACAAAATAACTGGAAACAAGGAGCAAAAGGGCTCAGTGGCGCGTCTTGGGGGAGGCCTATGTCCAGCAGTGGACTGATACCGGCTGAGAAGGATGATAATATTAACAAAGTAATGCAACAACAAATTTAAGACTTTTTTTCATATCTAGGTCAACCGACCTATTTTGACCTCAAATAAAATATCATCCTGTAGCTAACGATTAAATTAGGGGCCTCCCCATCCCCCTTAATATATAATACCATAGCAAGGGGTTATTTTCTTTGTGCTTTTGCTACATTTTATAGGTATTAGAAGAAGGAGGGGTAGAGGAGAGGGGAGGTCCTATTGCGTAGTACCTACCTACATGCGTGTGTATTGAATTACTTTAACTAGATTTTCTATACAGGCTGCGTTTCCCGGTTTTACCCTAAGATTTTATAAATTGATAGGCTTGCGTTTGACCATTATCTCGCCCGTGGTTTATTTAGGGTTTCGTACCCAAAGTGTAAAACGGGACCCTATTACAAAGACTCCGCTGTCCGTCCGGCTGTCTGTCCGTCTGTATCCAGGCTGTATCTCATGAACTGTGATAGACAGTTGAAATTTTCACAGATGATGTATTTCTGTTGCCGCTTGTTTTATTTTAATTAAATGAAAATAATACAATTATTAAAGGGGGGCTCCCATACAAAGACATATTTTTTTTGCCGTTTTTATAGATAATTGTACGGAACCCTTCGTGCGCGAGTCCGACTCGCACTTGGCTGGTTTATTTATATCGTACCAGCTGCGCCCCGCGGCTTTGCCCGCGTAGAGTCCTAGTTATAAGTTATAAACCTTCCTTTTCAATAATTCTATCTATTGATGAAAACCGCATTAAAAGTAGGCCTAGTTTATAAGATCTAAGCGTACAGAGTCTGTACGTAATAATAATTAAATATTTATAATTATTCATAATATTTCTGTGGTACAGACGGAGAGAGCGACTTTGTGTTTACCCAACTTCACAAAAAAGAAGGAGGTTCTCAATTCGACGGTTTTTTGGTGTTTGTCATCTCAGAACGCCGTCAAATCTTGACCGATTTTTTTTTTTTTTTGTTTTAGATTTTATGCCTTCCGTTTGGTCTCATTCAAATTTTATCGACATCTGATAATCATCTCCGGAGATATGGAGATATACAATATAAGCAAATTTGTATACCTCGATGACATGATTATGGCTAGTGGATACTTTCACTATCGCGGCATGTGAAGTCGGTTCTTTCGTTTTGTACGATCATAAATTATATACTACGTAAAGATAGGCTAGCGTTTGACCATTATCTCGCCCGGTGGAAAGTGATGATGTGGTCGAAGGTTAGAAGAACGCTTGATTTAGAATACTCTGACCCTCAAGGGTTGTGTGCTGCTGAAACACCATAAGGTTAAGGCGGTAGATTTACTCCTTGATGTTGGCAAGCTACTTTTTAACCGACTTCACAAAAAAGGAGTGGGTTTTCAATTCGATTGTTTTTTTTTGCTTATTTTTTTTAAATGTTTGTTACCTCAGAACTTCGTCAAGTCATAACCGATTTGGTTGAATTTCACAGATTATTCCTCCCGTTCCCGTTTTAGAGATCTGAGAATAATCTCTGGAGATATGGAGATAAACAATATAAACCAATTTGATAGCTCGATGACATGATTATGGCTAGTGGATATTTAAACTATCGCGGCATGTGAAGTCGGTTTTTAACCGACTTCAAAAAAAGGAGGAGGTTTCTCAATTCGACCGTATACATGTTTATTTTTTTTTAATATCCCAAGTCCCAAGTCCTGATATATCCCAGGTGTACGAGCGATACCATGGTAATTTTATCGAGGTCTGATGAGTATCCAGAGATATGGAGATAAACACCTCAAAATTGGTACCATGGTAATTTTATCGAGGTCTGATAAGTATCTCCAGAGATATTGAGATAAACATCTCAAAATTGGTACTGAAAATGAATAGTGCGGCATTGAAGTCGGTTCTTTTTTAGTTTTTAAACGATATTATATTATTCGTTTTGTACGTATAATGTTATGGACGAGCTCCATGATCCATACACATAGAAAAATTCACGGCACGGCTAAGATTTGCACCGATCACCTTCGTGTTAGATTTCAAGGTCGTCTATCCTTTAAGCTGCTTTACGTCAACAGGCCGTCCAAAAACCTTAAAGCTCCAAATCATTTTTAAACCGACTTCAAAAAAGAAGCAGGCTTTCAATTCGTCAGATTTTTTTAATGTATGTTTCCCGATTACTCAAAGACGCTTGGACCGATTTGCCTTGTGCCAAAATTTTATTCAAATCAGTTTAACCGTGTTTGCGGTAATTGTGGAACAAACGAACTTTTCACATTTTTGCTAAGATAGTTCTACGGAAATATGAATAATGTAGGTATTCATTTTTAACCGACTTTAAAAAAAGAAGGAGATTTCTCAATTCGACCGTATTTTTTTTTTTATGTTTGTTCGCGGATAACTTCGTCGTTTATGAACCGATTTCAATTATTTTTTTTTGCTCAAAAGGAGATATACCAAATGTAATACCCATGGTAATTTTATCGAGGTGTGATAAGTATCTTCAGAGATATTGAGATAAACATCTCAAAATTGGTACTGATAATGAATAGCGCGGCATTGAAGTCGGTTCTTTTTTAGTTTTTAAACGATATTATCTGTGGCTAGTTCCTATGAAACTCAGAACTAAAAACATATTTTTTTTCCGAATTCAAAAAGGAGGATGTTCTAAATTCGTTGTATTTTTTAACTGACTTAAAAAAAGGAGGAGGTTTCTCAATTCGACCGTATATTTTTATTTTATTTTTATTTAATGTTTATTCGCGGATAACTTCTTCATTTATGAACCGATTTCGATTATTCTTTTTTTGTTCGAGAGGAGATATCCCAAGTGTAGTACCATGGTAATTTTATCGAGGTATGATAAGTATCTCCAGAGATATTGAGATAAACATCTCAAAATTGGTACTGATAATGAATAGCGCGGCATTGAAGTCGGTTCTTTTTTAGTTTTTAAACGATATTATCTGTGGCTAGTTCCTATGAAACTCAGAACTAAAAACATATTTTTTTTCCGAATTCAAAAAGGAGGATGTTCTAAATTCGTTGTATTTTTTAACTGACTTAAAAAAAGGAGGAGGTTTCTCAATTCGACCGTATATTTTTATTTTATTTTTATTTAATGTTTATTCGCGGATAACTTCTTCATTTATGAACCGATTTCGATTATTCTTTTTTTGTTCGAGAGGAGATATCCCAAGTGTAGTACCATGGTAATTTTATCGAGGTATGATAAGTATCTCCAGAGATATTGAGATAAACATCTCATAATTAGTACTGAAAATGAATAGCGCGGCATTGAAGTCGGTTCTTTTTTAGTTTTTAAACGATATTATCTGTGGCTAGTTCCTATGAAACTCAGAACTAAAAACATATTTTTTTTCCGAATTCAAAAAGGAGGATGTTCTAAATTCGTTGTATTTTTTGTTTATGTTTGTTGCCTCAGAATCCCGTCATTAATTTACCGATCAGAAAAATATGGGTTCAATCCCCGCCGTGCACCACTAGATTATTAACCGAAATTACAAAAAGAGGAGGTCCTCAATTCATTTGTATTTTTAAGGCTTCGTAGCTAAAAAGGAAAAAAACGAACCCTTATAGGATCACTTTGTTGTCTGTCTGTCTGGCGTCTGTCAAGACCCCTTTTTCTCAGGAACGTGTGAAGATATCAAATTGTAATTTATATCAAATACTCAGACCTCGGTCTCTTTGGGCTGTGAAAAAATCAAACTTGTAAGTCAACGCGATCAAAAGATACGACCGTTTATGTCACATACTTTGCGATTTCACAAGGAAATAGAGACCTATAGGGTACTTCCCGTTGACCAATCATGAAATTTGGCAAGAAGCTAGGTCTTGAACCACTTATATAGGAACAAATCTGAAAACCGTAAATATGTAAGAAGTTGTATATGTAAGTTGATAATAATAACATAGTTAAAAAATAAAACAACCGACTACCACGCCACGCGAGTCAGTTTCAATTGCAAGTTTGAGAGGGTTATCGACATATCTCTGGAGAATACATTTTCTATGGATCGGACTACAAAGTTAAGTTTGTCCTTGTTTGTACACTACACTACTACTACAGTTGTTTGTACACTACACTACTACTACAGTTGTTTGTACACTACACTACTACTACAGTTGTTTGTACACTACACTACTAATACAGTTGTTTGTACACTACACTACTACTACAGTTGTTTGTACACTACACTACTACTACAGTTGTTTGTACACTACACTACTACTACAGTTGTTTGTATACTACACTACTACTACAGTTGTTTGTACACTACACTACTACTACAGTTGTTTGTACACTACACTACTACTACAGTTGTTTGTACACTACACTACTAATACAGTTGTTTGTACACTACACAACTACTACAGTTGTTTGTACACTACACTACTACTACAGTTGTTTGTACACTACACTACTACTACAGTTGTTTGTACACTACACTACTACTACAGTTGTTTGTACACTACACTACTACAGTTGTTTGTACACTACACTACTACTACAGTTGTTTGTACACTACACTACTACTACAGTTGTTTGTACACTACACTACTACTACAGTTGTTTGTACACTACACTACTACAGTTGTTTGTACACTACACTACTACTACAGTTGTTTGTACACTACACTACTAATACAGTTGTTTGTACACTACACTACTACTACAGTTGTTTGTACACTACACTACTACTACAGTTGTTTGTACACTACACTACTACTACAGTTGTTTGTACACTACACTACTACTACAGTTGTTTGTACACTACACTACTACTACAGTTGTTTGTACACTACACTACTACAGTTGTTTGTACACTACACTACTACTACAGTTGTTTGTACACTACACTACTACTACAGTTGTTTGTACACTACACTACTACTACAGTTGTTTGTACACTACACTACTAATACAGTTGTTTGTACACTACACTACTAATACAGTTGTTTGTACACTACACTACTAATACAGTTGTTTGTACACTACACTACTACTACAGTTGTTTGTACACTACACTACTACTACAGTAGTTTGTACACTACACTACTACTACAGTTGTTTGTACACTACACTACTACTACAGTTGTTTGTACACTACACTACTAATACAGTTGTTTCTACACTACACTACTACTACAGTTGTTTGTACACTACACTACTACTACAGTTGTTTGTACACTACACTACTACTACAGTTGTTTGTACACTACACTACTACTACAGTTGTTTGTACACTACACTACTACAGTTGTTTGTACACTACACTACTACTACAGTTGTTTGTACACTACACTACTAATACAGTTGTTTGTACACTACACTACTACTACAGTTGTTTGTACACTACACTACTACTACAGTTGTTTGTACACAACACTACTACTACAGTTGTTTGTACACTACACTACTACAGTTGTTTGTACACTACACTACTACTACAGTTGTTTGTACACTACACTACTAATACAGTTGTTTGTACACTACACTACTACTACAGTTGTTTGTACACTACACTACTACTACAGTTATTTGTACACTACACTACTACTACAGTTGTTTGTACACTACACTACTACTACAGTTGTTTGTACACTACACTACTACTACAGTTGTTTGTACACTACACTACTACAGTTGTTTGTACACTACACTACTACTACAGTTGTTTGTACACTACACTACTAATACAGTTGTTTGTACACTACACTACTACTACAGTTGTTTGTACACTACACTACTAATACAGTTGTTTGTACACTACACTACTAATACAGTTGTTTGTACACTACACTACTAATACAGTTGTTTGTACACTACACTACTACTACAGTTGTTTGTACACTACACTACTACTACAGTTGTTTCTACACTACACTACTACTACAGTTGTTTGTACACTACACTACTAATACAGTTGTTTGTACACTACACTACTACTACAGTTGTTTGTACACTACACTACTACTACAGTTGTTTGTACACTACACTACTACTACAGTTGTTTGTACACTACACTACTACTACAGTTGTTTGTACACTACACTACTACTACAGTTGTTTGTACACTACACTACTACAGTTGTTTGTACACTACACTACTACTACAGTTGTTTGTACACTACACTACTAATACAGTTGTTTGTACACTACACTACTACTACAGTTGTTTGTACACTACACTACTACTACAGTTGTTTGTACACTACACTACTACTACAGTTGTTTGTACACTACACTACTACAGTTGTTTGTACACTACACTACTACTACAGTTGTTTGTACACTACACTACTACTACAGTTGTTTGTACACTACACTACTACTACAGTTGTTTGTACACTACACTACTAATACAGTTGTTTGTACACTACACTACTAATACAGTTGTTTGTACACTACACTACTAATACAGTTGTTTGTACACTACACTACTACTACAGTTGTTTGTACACTACACTACTACTACAGTTGTTTGTACACTACACTACTACTACAGTTGTTTGTACACTACACTACTACTACAGTTGTTTGTACACTACACTACTAATACAGTTGTTTCTACACTACACTACTACTACAGTTGTTTGTACACTACACTACTACTACAATTGTTTGTACACTACACTACTACTACAGTTGTTTGTACACTACACTACTACTACAGTTGTTTGTACACTACACTACTACAGTTGTTTGTACACTACACTACTACTACAGTTGTTTGTACACTACACTACTAATACAGTTGTTTGTATACTACACTACTACTACAGTTGTTTGTACACTACACTACTACTACAGTTGTTTGTACACTACACTACTACTACAGTTGTTTGTACACTACACTACTACAGTTGTTTGTACACTACACTACTACTACAGTTGTTTGTACACTACACTACTAATACAGTTGTTTGTACACTACACTACTACTACAGTTGTTTGTACACTACACTACTACTACAGTTGTTTGTACACTACACTACTACTACAGTTGTTTGTACACTGCACTACTACGACAGTTGTTTGTACACTACACTACTACTACAGTTGTTTGTACACTACACTACTACAGTTGTTTGTACACTACACTACTACTACAGTTGTTTGTACACTACACTACTAATACAGTTGTTTGTACACTACACTACTACTACAGTTGTTTGTACACTACACTACTAATACAGTTGTTTGTACACTACACTACTAATACAGTTGTTTGTACACTACACTACTAATACAGTTGTTTGTACACTACACTACTACTACAGTTGTTTGTACACTACACTACTACAGTTGTTTGTACACTACACTACTACTACAGTTGTTTGTACACTACACTACTAATACAGTTGTTTGTACACTACCACTACTACTACAGTTGTTTGTACACTACACTACTAATACAGTTGTTTGTACACTACACTACTAATACAGTTGTTTGTACACTACACTACTAATACAGTTGTTTGTACACTACACTACTACTACAGTTGTTTGTACACTACACTACTACTACAGTTGTTTGTACACTACACTACTACAGTTGTTTGTACACTACACTACTACTACAGTTGTTTGTACACTACACTACTAATACAGTTGTTTGTACACTACACTACTACTACAGTTGTTTGTACACTACACTACTAATACAGTTGTTTGTACACTACACTACTACTACAGTTGTTTGTACACTACACTACTACTACAGTTGTTTGTACACTACACTACTACTACAGTTGTTTGTACACTGCACTACTACTACAGTTGTTTGTACACTACACTACTACTACAGTTGTTTGTACACTACACTACTACAGTTGTTTGTACACTACACTACTACTACAGTTGTTTGTACACTACACTACTAATACAGTTGTTTGTACACTACACTACTACTACAGTTGTTTGTACACTACACTACTAATACAGTTGTTTGTACACTACACTACTAATACAGTTGTTTGTACACTACACTACTAATACAGTTGTTTGTACACTACACTACTACTACAGTTGTTTGTACACTACACTACTACAGTTGTTTGTACACTACACTACTACTACAGTTGTTTGTACACTACACTACTAATACAGTTGTTTGTACACTACACTACTACTACAGTTGTTTGTACACTACACTACTAATACAGTTGTTTGTACACTACACTACTAATACAGTTGTTTGTACACTACACTACTAATACAGTTGTTTGTACACTACACTACTACTACAGTTGTTTGTACACTACACTACTACTACAGTTGTTTGTACACTACACTACTACAGTTGTTTGTACACTACACTACTACTACAGTTGTTTGTACACTACACTACTAATACAGTTGTTTGTACACTACACTACTACTACAGTTGTTTGTACACTACACTACTAATACAGTTGTTTGTACACTACACTACTACTACAGTTGTTTGTACACTACACTACTACTACAGTTGTTTGTACACTACACTACTACTACAGTTGTTTGTACACTACACTACTACAGTTGTTTGTACACTACACTACTACTACAGTTGTTTGTACACTACACTACTAATACAGTTGTTTGTACACTACACTACTACTACAGTTGTTTGTACACTACACTACTACTACAGTTGTTTGTACACTACACTACTAATACAGTTGTTTGTACACTACACTACTACTACAGTTGTTTGTACACTACACTACTACTACAGTTGTTTGTACACTACACTACTACTACAGTTGTTTGTACACTACACTACTACTACAGTTGTTTGTACACTACACTACTACAGTTGTTTGTACACTACACTATTACTACAGTTGTTTGTACACTACACTACTAATACAGTTGTTTGTACACTACACTACTACTACAGTTGTTTGTACACTACACTACTACTACAGTTGTTTGTACACTACACTACTACTACAGTTGTTTGTACACTACACTACTAATACAGTTGTTTGTACACTACACTACTAATACAGTTGTTTGTACACTACACTACTACTACAGTTGTTTGTACACTACACTACTAATACAGTTGTTTCTACACTACACTACTACTACAGTTGTTTGTACACTACACTACTAATACAGTTGTTTGTACACTACACTACTACTACAGTTGTTTGTACACTACACTACTACTACAGTTGTTTGTACACTACACTACTACTACAGTTGTTTGTACACTACACTACTACTACAGTTGTTTGTACACTACACTACTACTACAGTTGTTTGTACACTACACTACTACTACAGTTGTTTGTACACTACACTACTACAGTTGTTTGTACACTACACTACTACTACAGTTGTTTGTACACTACACTACTAATACAGTTGTTTGTACACTACACTACTACTACAGTTGTTTGTACACTACACTACTAATACAGTTGTTTGTACACTACACTACTAATACAGTTGTTTGTACACTACACTACTAATACAGTTGTTTGTACACTACACTACTACTACAGTTGTTTGTACACTACACTACTACTACAGTTGTTTGTACACTACACTACTACTACAGTTGTTTGTACACTACACTACTAATACAGTTGTTTGTACACTACACTACTACTACAGTTGTTTGTACACTACACTACTACTACAGTTGTTTGTACACTACACTACTACTACAGTTGTTTGTACACTACACTACTACTACAGTTGTTTGTACACTACACTACTACTACAGTTGTTTGTACACTACACTACTACTACAGTTGTTTGTACACTACACTACTACTACAGTTGTTTGTACACTACACTACTACTACAGTTGTTTGTACACTACACTACTAATACAGTTGTTTGTACACTACACTACTAATACAGTTGTTTGTACACTACACTACTACTACAGTTGTTTGTACACTACACTACTACTACAGTTGTTTGTACACTACACTACTACTACAGTTGTTTGTATACTACACTACTACTACAGTTGTTTGTACACTACACTACTAATACAGTTGTTTCTACACTACACTACTACTACAGTTGTTTGTACACTACACTACTACTACAGTTGTTTGTACACTACACTACTACTACAGTTGTTTGTACACTACACTACTACTACAGTTGTTTGTACACTACACTACTAATACAGTTGTTTGTACACTACACTACTAATACAGTTGTTTGTACACTACACTACTACTACAGTTGTTTGTACACTACACTACTAATACAGTTGTTTCTACACTACACTACTACTACAGTTGTTTGTACACTACACTACTAATACAGTTATTTGTACACTACACTACTACTACAGTTGTTTGTACACTACACTACTACTACAGTTGTTTGTACACTACACTACTACTACAGTTGTTTGTACACTACACTACTAATACAGTTGTTTCTACACTACACTACTACTACAGTTGTTTGTACACTACACTACTACTACAGTTGTTTGTACACTACACTACTACTACAGTTGTTTGTACACTACACTACTACTACAGTTGTTTGTACACTACACTACTACTACAGTTGTTTGTACACTACACTACTACTACAGTTGTTTGTACACTACACTACTACTACAGTTGTTTGTACACTACACTACTACTACAGTTGTTTGTACACTACACTACTAATACAGTTGTTTGTACACTACACTACTACTACAGTTGTTTGTACACTACACTACTAATACAGTTGTTTGTACACTACACTACTACTACAGTTGTTTGTACACTACACTACTACTACAGTTGTTTGTACACTACACTACTACTACAGTTGTTTGTACACTACACTACTACTACAGTTGTTTGTACACTACACTACTAATACAGTTGTTTGTACACTACACTACTACTACAGTTGTTTGTACACTACACTACTACTACAGTTGTTTGTACACTATGTTGGGCTCATTGCCCACTATGCGGTTACCTCCACTAAGTATCTGCTGATGAGATAACTTACTGGAGACAACTACTATATATGGTATATATATAGATTGACGGAAGGTCCTTCCTATATTCTACTAATGCGTGTACTGCTTAATGTACTAAGGATGGGGTCCTGACTGCACTGTGAGTTACTGGCACTGGCGTTCTATCAAATGAAACAAGTATTCCCAATAAAACTGTATTGTCATAAGATCAATTTGATTAACTAAAAACCCCAAGCTAAAACAACTACACTCCTTGACCAGTGCGCAGTAACTGGCCGAGGTTCGATCGTCCATCTCTTTCATACACAATATCGCTGACATGCATCATTCACACTTACATGGTCCCTACAACTACACTACTACTACAGTTGTTTGTACATTACACTACTACTACAGTTGTTTGTACATTACACTACTACTACAGTTGTTTATGTGCTAACCGAACGGACTAGCGCAGCATTTGAAGTCGGTTTTTTCGTTTCATGAACAATCTCAATTAAACTCTCGAAAATTGTATGTGCAATTTTACTGTGGACCTCCGGTGAATGAAAACATCGTTAAAAAACCCACGGCATGGTGGTAGAAGTTTCCGCCTGGCCAGCTAACCCCTTCCAGTTGGAAAATCTGTCGCCAAACACCTAATGTGTTCCGGCAGCTATCCTTGAGAGCCAACTCCTGTTCTATGCCTAGCGTGCTACCATTACCTTATCTTTAGTCATGTGCTACTATCCTCAACCACAACATTACTTATTATCAAGTGAGTGGTCAAACGCTAGCCTATACGATATATAAAAATCTCCTATTTTAAAGTCGGTTAAACGTGGTACCAGCTTATATGGACTAGCAGAAGTCCTACCACTAGAATAGAGGGACAAAATTAAGTCTTACCTTAGCCTAAAGTAGCGATAACAATCGGGGATCAAGATATTCTGGTCGACTATAAATAACTCTCAAACGGTGTTATTTTACTGAACTACGTAATAGAAGGGTTTGGACATAGATATAGCGGGTAAGAGAACTTACAGATGTTTATCGGTAAGCTTAAGCTGAGTCATTTGAACCACCCACCAAACAAATACTTGTCGTCAATCGACGAATTTTCATGTGGTTTTCATTTATCGACATTGTGATTCAGAGCCAGAGTGGATTGCTAGTCTACGAAATAATTAATCGTGGGTTCAAATAAATTAATTTTACTTCAATGATAAGAATTATTGTACATTTTTTTTACATCTGATAAGCTACCGTTTGACCTATCTCGCCTGGTGGTACGCGATGATAGTCGAGTTCGAGTCGAACAGTGACCACGCTAGGCCTAGAATGGTCAAACTGTCAAGGGCTGTGTACCGCCGGAACACCGTAAGGTTATGGCGGCAGATTTTCTCCTTGATGGTGGTAAGGTATTGGTTTGGTTATCCAGACCAATATTATAAAAATATGTGCAGGTATCAGGTAGTACGTAAAAGTAATCAATTTATTAACTGACTTCAAAAAAAGGAGGAGGTTTCTCAATTCGACCGTATATATGTTTTTTTTTATGTTTGTTCGCGGATAACTTCGTCGTTTCAGAACCGATTTTGATTATTCTTTTTTTGTTAGAAAGGAGATATCTCAAGTGTGGTACCATGGTAATTTTATCGAGGTCTGATTAGTATCTCCAGAGATATGGAGATAAACACCTCAAAGTTGGTACTGAAAATTAATAGCGCGGCATCGAAGTCGGTTGTCTTAAGTTTTTTAAACGATCTTATTGAACTTATTTTAGTAAAAACCGCTGTAAGTATGCCCCAACCTAGCAAGGGTCTAACTAAGTTATTATCTGCATGCAATACTGTCCAACACTGCTGCCGGGACTTCTTACAGCACCAAATGTCATGACCTATTTAGAAAATGTGTCGTAACTAGCAGTAGCCCGTGGCTTTACCTGGCATTTTAGATAATAAACTTAAACTTTTTCAGAGGTGGTAGGAGTATTTTATCGAAATGCCACGTGATTTGCTACCAAAAAGTAGTTACCACCTTTAAGGAGAAAATCTATCGCTATAACCTTACGAATTTTCAGCAGCACACAGCCCTTGAGATTCAGGGTATTCTAGGCCTAGCGTGTACACCATCTTTAATATGCAACAGAATAAAATACGACGTTGCAGATATGACATCTCTTAAGGTACGGACACACCACAGCGTCCTGCGTACGCGATCTAGGCGGCGATCAGATAGCGCAGTAGTATTTGTACCGACTGGTCCACACCAAACGCGATTAGAAAATAATTGAAAAGTACTGAGATCGCACCCGCAGATTGCAGGACGCCGCAGCGTGGCCGTACTTTTAGCCCTAATTAAATTGTGGGGCATTTATGCACAGGTATACAAACTGCAAAAATGGAAAGTAGAACAATGGAGTGTAGCGACATTTTAACAGTTTTGCAGGCAACGCGAACGAAGTCCCAGAAGATCGTTAAAAATCTAAAACAACCGACATCAAATGCTGCACTATTGATTTTCAGTACCACCTTTGAGTTGTTTATCTCTATATCTCTGGAGATACTTATCAGATTTCGATGAAATTACTATGGTATCACCCGTCGGATATCACCTTTCCAAAAAGAATAATCAACTCGGTTTATAAATGACGAAGTTATCCGCGAACACAAACAAAAAAAAATATGTATATTTACGGTAGAATTGAGAAACCTCCTTTTTCGTCGGTTAAGTCGGATAAAAATTAAGAAAAAACATACTTTTATCACACTACAGTCATGAGAACTACTACAAAATATTGTTTTACATTGCAAGCCTTAATAAAATCTAATTTCAAATTAAACAAAATCACGAGCACGCACCTCACGAAAAGTCTAAAAATTAAACATATGATATAACAATAAGTATCTTACTGCTTTGAATATAAAGTTGAAATTGAAAAAACCTAATTGGTTTAGATTCTTGTAAATATTGTAAAGTGTTGTATGTATGTTTGTATGAGTTAAATCTGTGAAGCTAAGTTAGAACCACTTCCCGACGTTCTATTGGACTCAAATTTGATATACTTGAGTATCTTCTGTGACAATGTAATAATATGGTACCATCAAGTTGACCTGATGATGGAGCCAGCCTGTAGGGTCTTGAACTCTGTAGTGGCAAATGGTAGAACAGTAGAATTTGGGCTAGTATGTACCTATTGTTATCATTCAAATTTGAAAAAATACTTTAAATAATTGAAATTATAGCTAATGACTCACTGTTCTTACACATACGTCTTTACAAAAGGCTTGTGTTATAAAAAGCTTTTAACTTTCAATTTATGAATACGGTTGTCAGCTTAAACAAAGTATATTAAAATAGACTTAAAATAATAATAATATGATAAGGATAAAGCTATACAATCACTAGTATGAGAGAGCGAGATGAACAACAATTTTTTATCCTTCTCTACGCTGCGACTTTACAAACTAGCTTCAGCACTGGCACCAAGTTCTAGTGCACCCATTGGCTTTCACCCGCTGTCATGTATGACCCGACCAAATTACGTTGTTAATTTTATCTTATAGCTGGCATATGTATCACGTGTTCATCATTTTAGTTGGGTTATATATCTATAGCTATTTCATTTGCATACGCTAATGTTCTCTCTATATATATTATTTCTCTATGGGTGTCAGTGTTGTTTCACAGTGCAAGTCGCGGGTAAAGTGTAGTGTTATAAACCCCAAGTTACGTGCACGAGTAAAGGTCGCATTGTTGGCCATATTATGCCCTTATATTATAAATAACTTGTATACGATATGAGGTGTTTGGAACACGCTACAATCCTTAGAGATCCCCAAGTTTTCAGCATTTTTGTAGTGAAAACTTCTTTAGCGGCGTTGTGAACTTTTTGGCATGGGTAAAAAATGTTACACTCGGACAGGACACGTGGCCCGAAAATTCGCAAGACGGAGGGAGAGTAGAAACTTTTTTTGGGATGGCTAAAAAATGTTAAATTCGCGTCAGGACATTAACCTTCGAAAATTTGTAAGACGGAGGGAGAGTAGACCAAATGCACAACGTTAATGTTCAAGTTTTCACTTCTGCCGGCACTTCCGGAGTTCAACCCGTTGTTTTTTTTTAGTTTCATTATGGCTCCACATTGCACTTAGTGTATTTAGCCAGTGTCAAGTATTAAAATTAGTAGTATTAAATTCTTCAAGTTGTTGTGAATTCAAGTCATAAAGATGGGTCAAAGTCACATTTCAGGTCAAGTTGAAGTCATAGTCTAATTCAAGTCATACTCTCGGTAAAGATTTGGACTTTACTGAAGATTTCAAATAGCATGTGCCGGCAGAACTGAAAACTTGAACATTAACGTTGTGCATTTGGTCTACTCTCCCTCTGTCTTACGAATTTTTGATCAGGTCACGTGTCTTGAGGTGAGTTTAACATTTTTACCCATCCCAAAAAGTTCACAACGCCGCTAAAAAAGCTTTAACTTCAAAAAAACTCTATCACAGAAAAACCTTTTTCTGTGACTCTGCTTACGTAACGGTCGTACGTATTCATGAAGATTTTGAGTAACACAGCGGTGTGAATTAGATTAAGCGTTCGAGATAACTGTGAGACTTCATAGTGTTGTTTGTGAATACGGGGAGAAGTGTATTGTTTGATGACTAAAATAATTCTATACGGAACAATGCTTAAACATAAGCAACCACTTGCCCATTTCTTTTTAATTTTATAAGAATTTGATGTATGAGGTTACTACAACACGCCTTTTAATATTTTGGAATTTGAACATTTTGTTTGTTTTAAACAATTCAAAATATGATGCACTGTTCCGAGACATGGTATGTTCATTTTATTGCAGATGTTTTTGGGGTCATCGTCTTTTTAACCGACTTCAAAAAAAGCAGGAGGTATCTCAGTTCGACCGCATTTTTTTAATGTGTATTCGCAGATAACTTTGTCGTTTATGAACCAATATTGATGATTATTTTTTTGCTGGAATTTTTGTCATTTTATCGAGATCTGATAAGTATATGCCAGAGATGTGTCGATAAACGTCTCAAACTTGCTACTGAAACTGACTCGCATGGCATGGAAGTCGGTTGTTTTAGTTTTTTAACTAACTTAATTATTATAAGTATATATCGTAATAGGCTAGCGTTTGATCACTATCTCATCTGTTGGTGATTGATGATGCGGTCGTTGATGCACTTTACACCTTTTATGGGAACTTTTT
This sequence comes from Cabera pusaria, assembly GCA_954871355.1. Lineage (NCBI taxonomy): Eukaryota > Metazoa > Arthropoda > Insecta > Lepidoptera > Geometridae > Cabera > Cabera pusaria. The sequence continues at coordinate 16,373,398 of OX940912.1, forward strand.
TGGAAGTCGGTTGTAAAAAGACGGTTAAAACATACCTAGCATTCACTACGTTATAGTGAGTCTAAGCTCTGTGGTTAAAACATACCTAGCATTCACTACGTTATAGTGAGTCTAAGCTCTGTGGTTAAAACATACCTAGCATTCACTACGTTATAGTGAGTCTAAGCTCTGTGGTTAAAACATACCTAGCATTCACTACGTTATAGTGAGTCTAAGCTCTGTGGTTAAAACATACCTAGCATTCACTACGTGATAGTGAGTCTAAGCTCTGTGGTTAAAACATACCTAGCATTCACTACGTTATAGTGAGTCTAAGCTCTGTGGTTAAAACATACCTAGCATTCACTACGTTATAGTGAGTCTAAGCTCTGTGGTTAAAACATACCTAGCATTCACTACGTTATAGTGAGTCTAAGCTCTGTGGTTAAAACATACCTAGCATTCACTACGTTATAGTGAGTCTAAGCTCTGTGGTTAAAACATACCTAGCATTCACTACGTTATAGTGAGTCTAAGCTCTGTGGTTAAAACGTACCTAGCATTCACTACGTTATAGTTAGTCTAAGCTCTGTGGTTAAAACATACCTAGCATTCACTACGTTATAGTGAGTCTAAGCTCTGTGGTTAAAACATACCTAGCATTCACTACGTTATAGTGAGTCTAAGCTCTGTGGTGAAAACATATCTAGCATTCACTACGTGATAGTAAGTCTAAGCTCTCTAGTTAAAACATACCTAACATTCACTACGTTATAGTGAGTCTAAGCTCTGTGGTTAAAACATACCTAGCATTCACTACGTTATAGTGAGTCTAAGCTCTGTGGTTAAAACATATCTAGCATTCACTACGTGATAGTAAGTCTAAGCTCTCTAGTTAAAACATACCTAACATTCACTGCGTTATAGTGAGTCTAAGCTCTGTGGTGAAAACATACCTAGCATTCACTACGTTATAGTGAGTCTAAGCTCTGTGGTTAAAACATACCTAGCATTCACTACGTTATAGTGAGTCTAAGCTCTGTGGTTAAAACATACCTAGCATTCACTACGTTATAGTGAGTCTAAGCTCTGTGGTTAAAACATACCTAGCATTCACTACGTTATAGTGAGTCTAAGCTCTGTGGTTAAAACATACCTAGCATTCACTACGTTATAGTGAGTCTAAGCTCTGTGGTTAAAACATACCTAGCATTCACTACGTGATAGTGAGTCTTAGCTCTGTGGTTAAAACATACCTAGCATTCACTACGTTATAGTGAGTCTAAGCTCTGTGGTTAAAACATACCTAGCATTCACTACGTTATAGTGAGTCTAAGCTCTGTGGTTAAAACATACCTAGCATTCACTACGTTATAGTGAGTCTAAGCTCTGTGGTTAAAACATACCTAGCATTCACTACGTTATAGTGAGTCTAAGCTCTGTGGTGAAAACATATCTAGCATTCACTACGTGATAGTAAGTCTAAGCTCTCTAGTTAAAACATACCTAACATTCACTACGTTATAGTGAGTCTAAGCTCTGTGGTGAAAACATACCTAGCATTCACTACGTTATAGTGAGTCTAAGCTCTGTGGTTAAAACATACCTAGCATTCACTACGTTATAGTGATTCTAAGCTCTGTGGTTAAAACATACCTTGTATTCACTACGTTATAGTGAGTCTAAGCTCTGTGGTTAAAACATACCTAGCATTCACTACGTGATAGTGAGTCTAAGCTCTGTGGTTAAAACATACCTAGCATTCACTACATTATAGTGAGTCTAAGCTCTGTGGTTAAAACATACCTAGCATTCACTACGTTATAGTGAGTCTAAGCTCTGTGGATCTGGTGGGACTTAGATTAAGTAGAGGGGTAATCCGAGGTAAAAATGGCCCTACTCTACCCTATGACCCGACCTAATTAAACATGTGTTTTAAGTGTGACGTTCGACGTCTAGATGAAAGCTGAAGTTGTTTTTTTTTTTGTAAATTCAAAGCAATAAGTTATGTTTCTGTTATATCTAATAATAATTATTAAATATGATCTATTTAATGTTATTTGACGTGTGTAAGTCCAAATTTTTAATTTGCCCATATACTGAATAAATGTTTTGACTTTGACTTTTGACCTACCCCGGATGAAAATGACCCCATGTCGGTTTGTCACACTATTTGTGTGTGTGTGCGTGTGGTGACGTCATCATAATCAATCATCATTTCCATTCTCATAGGACAATTTTATTCATTCTATTATTCATTCTATTCTATTATTCCATTTGACATAAATAATAATTATAATTTAACACTGTAATAAGGAATACTATGTAAGAATGTATACTAATTTGTAATATTTGTTTGCCTGATGGCTCAGAATATGATGGCTCAGAATATGTATAGCTGATGGCTCAGAATATGTATAAAGATAAAGATAAATTTATTTGCAATAAACATGTGGACATTGCAAGCATGCTTGCAGAGATCTTATTGTATGGTTAGCGTTATACATGTTTTACCTTTTAAAGGCGTACAAATAAAGAGATGGCCGTCAACAATCATTATTCATTATACAAATATTCAATTAGTTACATAAAAGATTTTAAAAAAGAAAAAGTATAATTGTCATACATTAATTTTGTTAGTACCTTTAAAGCGTCAGTTAGTAGGTACATTGCATTATTTATTTATTTTAATCTGTATTACATAGTCACATTTGGATTATAAAATTGTTTGTCATTAAAGAAGTCATTTATTGTATAATAGCATTTGTCCATTAATATTTTTTTAAGTATATTTTTAAATGCGTGTGCTTGCTTTTCTCTTAGAGCTTTGGGGATTTTATTGTATATTACTGGACCCATGCATACTATGCTCTTACTCATAATTGTCTTTTTTGCAGATTGCAGCTGCAGTCTACCTTTGTCGCGTCTATTTCTCTGTACCGTCTCTGACAGACGTGGAAATAATTGAGGATTTGATTTTACAAATAGAGCCATAGTATAGAAACTTTATCTGCAATAACAGCTGTGTGCAATTTTTGTATCAATTGTATTCTGACAAATAAACTAATTCTATTCTATTCTATAAGCCGGTGTCAGTCCACTGCTGGACGAAGGCCTCTCCCAAGATGTGCCACTGAGCCCGATCTTCGGCTCTTCTTTTCCAGTCACTGCCTTGGGGCCTTGGCTTTGTGTATGGTGTGTTCTTTGAACATTTAACCGTACTTGAAGACTCTATTACAATAAATAAATGATACTTTCCTAATAAAAAGGGCTAATTTTTCCTTCCAGAAAGGTCAAGGAGATTACAAAAGGTCATCAAACTAATTCCTCAAACGTTGCGTGTTGGATAACATCGTGAAAGGAAATAGTTAAACGAATTTCAAAGGTCAGTCTTGGACTAGCACCGGCCTTTTTAACCTCCAACGCAAAAAGAAACGCACGAAGATAAGAGCATTCTAAATCGATGTACCGCCCGACTTGCTACCAAAACTAAGTTTCGAGGAAGGAATTCCATTTCTTGGCTGTACGTATGATGAATGATGAAAAAAAACCTTTCGTGCGGGTTATAGATGGAACGTCCACCATGAAGCGATGGTGCATTGGTACGTCTGGTTGTTTGATAGAAGAAAGATGATGTAGGTACTAATTCGTGCATGGTACACTCTGCGAAATGTATGCGATAGAAAACCGATAAAGTTGCGACTTTGCAGCAATGCTCTAGATTAGGTTCTCGATCTAAGATCTAGGTTTTGAAACCTACAAGTTTGTTGATTGACACGATGCTCGACAGCGAGGTCATGGACTGCCGTGCTTGTGCTCGCAGCCTCCTTCTGCGAGGATATTATCTCGTAGAAGAAGGCTGCGGAGATGGAACATGAGATCGCATCAAACCTCCTAATCCGTACCCAGTGAGCGGGACATCGAAAAAGGACTCATGACACCCTTCTTCACCCCCCATACCAAGTCAAGGTAGCAGTTACGGGGGTGGCCGTCACCCAGACAGACAGAAGCACTGAGCCTTTTTTCACTTAAAAGTCAGGTTGAAGAGCTGGCTTATCGACCAGGCTTTGTATTCGTATGATGAATTTATAAATTCTAATAAGAATTAAATTATTATTATTGTTGTATTTTTTTTGAATTTTTATTCAATTTTATTTTAATTTTGGGTTTTTATTTCGGTTATTTTGTTATTGATTTGTATTTTGTTATTTGAATAAATGATTATGATTGTCATGATTATGATTATTATGCATCGAGTATGAAGATAGGGTATCTCCAGCTTCATCCGACTTGAGGCTGGGATCCCTAGAGCGGCCGCGGGCGAGTGCGCAAGCGTTACCGTAGCTCCGGCATCAGGGTGCTGCTAGAAACACCATGGGGTTTTAGACAGTTGGAGTCCGACATAACCTAATAATACAACATAATTTTAAAGTTATAGATTTCAAATCAGAAATTTAACGTGACTTACGCGATGTCGTTATAGCGATCGATATATGTTTTGGCCTCATCCAGAGGCCTTCTTCAGGATCTCAGTGCGAGGCTGAACGCGTCGGCGAGCGCCCCGCTCTCGAGATCCTGAAGAAGTCACGTTTGAAATGAACGTGAGTTTTTATAATAATATAATTTTAATTTAATACTTTACTATTTTTTTATAGCTGTATTGTAGAAATAAATTATTTGTAATTTATTTTTTTAACCACGAATTGCCCTTAACGATGAAGTTGTGTACCTATCAGCTAGGCTATTCTGTTAGCTATCTCGACAGCGAAATCCGCGGTGAGATTCGAATTTCGTACTACGAAATTCAATCGTATCACGTTCGTAATACGGTTGAATTTCGTAATACGAAATTCAAATCTCACCGCGGATTCCACTGTCGAGATAGCTTACAGAATAGCCTAGCAGTACGGGTTTCCCCGTGTAAAAATAACTCACTGCCACCTTCGGCACCAAACTTTCTAGGCCTAGAATAGGAACTCGCTCACATAATCTATTACAATTATTCATAAGAGATAACATAGAATTTCGCAATAAACGTTCCACGTCGATAATGACTAATCGCGCACAGCTGTGGATATATCTATCTATAACTGATAAGATAAGTATATCTATTAAAATTCTACACCTGCATGTTGATTTGGATGCTTTCTTTGTCTGGACAGTAAAAACCCGAACTTACAAAAAGGAGGTTTACTATGCCTGTAAATGTTTGTCTTATTACATTTAAGTTTTTAACCCTCGACGCAAAAAAATCTGACCATTTGTATATGTGTGTTCGTATGTATGTCTTAAACGGGTGAACCGAATTGGATGCTGTTTTTCTGTCTGTTCTGAATTCAAGTATTATCATCATGCCTTTTCCACGATGTTGAGACAAACACACATCAATACTTTCAAATGTATCATATTACTAGATGTACTACATAGCTTTGCCTATTAAAATGCTATCTGTATGCCCAATTTCATACAAATCCATTCAGCCATATTGTGTGAAGAGTAACCATCATCGTGGATAATCCATCTATTCATCTATGACCCATCCATCCTCACAAAATGTTGAACATATTGTTAGGTGCGATTTGATGGTAGCCATTTTTATAGTTAAATTCATCATTTAGGTAGATATCATTCTGCCTTTCCATTACTGTTAGTATTTAATCGAGCATCTTAGATTGTCAACTAGAATAGATAATATATAATATTAAATCGGATTATAACGTCAAGCTTGATATGGCAAGCTTGACGTCAACCTTATTGTCTATGACCATAGATAAATATCTATGGTTCTAGTCAATACCGATCCTCACCAACTTCATGGTGCTTTGTCATTGAGTTGTCAGTGACAATGTCAGTGGAAACGCAGTTAACTTCATTAGAGAAAAAAACATGGTAGCGGTGGGTCGGTACGCCATTTTGCAATACCGATAACCATTGTAGGTATTCACACCAATACCGGTTTCCGAAACATGGTATTCTCAATAACTGGTTATTGCGGCATTGTGTTCGGTATTTGAAATTTGATAAAATCTGTTATGGGAAAACCGTAAGGTTATGGCGGCAGATTTTTTTCCGTGATTGTAGTAAGATAGTCTTTGGTAGCAAGTCAGGCAGAGCATTGATATAATATGCGGAAATGTGTCGATGGCTATAACTAAACATGTATCTAATTTTTTTATATGATTTAAAAAAAATACAAATTTTCACATATATAATATTGATATCATCTAAATAAAGTAGAAGAATTTTGTGATTCGACATAAATTGGTTATTATATAGTTTTGATTGAATGGGGCGCCACTAATAACAATAACTTCATTGGTTTCGATCGTCACTCGCAACGCCTAGCACCTGTATAGGTTAGGTATTGCAAATAAATAGTTACTACGATATCCAATCGGTTCTTGCATCGGCTGCAACGCTTGTAGTTTGCGAAAACTGGTTTCGCCCGATAAACAGTTATTATGACATCCAATACCATGTTTTCGGTATTGTACGTACACCTAGTTATTGAAACTATTTACGGTTTGCAACGACCTTCTCTAAAACATGGCACATTTATAATTAAGCGGAGGCACTTTTTCTCGAGGTCTGGAATAGGATGGTCGAAGAGCTAAAACCTTAAGCCGAACACACTGGACAATAGAAGAAGCTGGTTTCATTTACCTTCGATGACGTAGGCGTCTTACAATATAATATTAGGCGGCAGAGAACATACCGTAGCAAAGTTCGTAAATTGTAATTCCACGCACATTTAGTAGATGTAGCCGCGTAGCGTCGTAGCAGTCTGCGTAGCTCTACGCAGAGGTCTGCGTCCATACAAACAGAACAAAAAATATTTCAAATTTGAACATATTATTTTGCAACTTGGACTGAGATTTGTAGTGTGAGATGTATTATTGTAATGAATTAAAGAAAATTCACGGTAGACGAAAATAATCACGAGCTTTGCCTTCTCTCTCTACGCAGCTGCATTGGACGATTTTTTGCTGCAAATATATATTTTTATACTACCCTGTATTGATTTTAAAAATAATTAAACATTGTACGGTAAATGTATGGCCATCAACAATGTATACTGAGAATATATTTTTTTCATTTAAGTATATACATTTTAGTTTTTCTCTTAAAACTTACTAGTAATATGGGTTTCACATTACTGTAACTTGTAACCCCTCTAACTAAGCTAAATATAGTTGTATCTGGAGTGGGTTCACGTCAATGGGTGGGGATTGAACTCACGACCTCTCGATTACCAGGCCGACGCCTTAGACATTGGGCCGGTTATTGGATTTAGTAACGGCCAATGCATGGTGTTAGGATACTGTCGAGTTTCCGCCTGGCCAGCTACCACTCTCGAGTTAGAAAATCTGTCGCAAAACATCTAATGTGTTCTGGCAGCTGCCCGTTGAACCAGTTCCCATTCTAGAAATAGCGTGCTACTATTATCGAATACATTATCGCTTACCATCAGGCGAGATAATGGTCAAACGCTAACCAATAATAAATAAAACTGAGAACAGTATTTTTATGGTACAAGGTAACAGGACAAGCGCGACGCTCGCCTGATGGTAAGCGATGATGTATAAATTTTACATGCAATAGCATATGCAATGCATACAGCGGCATGCATCCAGCGGCATGCAAAACTCTATGTCTATAGCCAAAATGTTGCATGCCACTGCACTGCGCCTGTTACCTCGAGACATAAACATGTTAAGTCTCACATGCCCTGTAATATCACTGGACACATTGCATTCAAACAGAAAAACATTCCTATTTTACGGCTGAATTTGTTGTTAAAGTGGTAATACCGCCTCAGGTGGACTAGTAGAAGTACCACTACGAGTAGTTACTAAGATGTAGAAAATTATGTCAAGTAAGTTCCTTAAATCAACTATGAATTCAAAGTACTTGATTAAGGGCCAGTTTCACCGGTTCTTGATAGCCCTATCAGAAACTTATCTGACAGATTTTTGACAGCTTTTATATTTATTTATTCAGTATTCTGTATTGTTTATTGCAACACAGTGTACAATAGTTGTATCTTAGACTAAAACTAATCTACTTATTATGTTAAATTTATTTCACAATCACTTTCTTATCAATAGGTACATTTCATATATGCCAATAAGCCATTGGCTTGTGCTGGCACTCACACTCACAATCGCACTACAGGATAGAATTTGTTAGGTAGTTAGTGTATCACAGATATATATATATATATATATATTTCTTAACCTGTAATGTCCCACTGCTAGGCAAAGGTCTCCCCCATAGCTTTCCACGAATCTCTCTCCAGTGCAATGTCTCTCCAGCCAGGCTGGTGGGCCACTATATCGTCGCTAAGATATTTATTGTATATATATATATATATATATATCTGTGTAGTGTATAGTAAGTATATTAAATCTATAGGCAGGAGGTAATAAAGAACAAATGTTATATATATTCGTTACATATCAAGGCGTTGATTTAGACTTGTACATATGTCATATATATTTATATCATTATGTTATTAATATATATTTTTTGAATTTTCAAATTTTTATTTTATATTTTTAATACTATGGCATCATATGTCAGATAACTATCTAAAGCTTTATCAGGCACCAGTGAAACTGGCCCTAACACTCGCTAATGTTGGTTTTGTTATCAACAGATAGATTAGCAATATAACGATAATTTTTATCATTTGTACAGATAAAATTAAACACCAGTCTCAGGTCTCATTTTGGCAGTGGTGGTGGAAGGAACATGCGGGGATTGATTGATCATATATATTTTATTTATTTCTTATTAAAAAACAATGTTTAATTTGAAGTTGTTATTTGTTTTGGGTAAGTAAATAACAAATAGTACTTTAAAGTAATTCTATTGTGTTTTAGTGTATTTCAACCTGGGGTCGTAATCAAACTGCATGGTTGTAGAACACTATCTAGTGTCAGCCTGGCCAGCTACCACACTCAAGTTAGAAAATCTGTCGGTAAACATCTAATGTGTTCCGGCAGCTATCCTTGCGAGCCAGTTCACATTCTAGGCCTAGCGTGATACCATCCTCGACCGCATCATCACTTACACGTGAGATAGTGGTCAAACGCTAGCCTATATGATATAAAAAAAAACTATTTACAGTCTAAGGGGTGAAAGCATGGGTAAAAGTGTCTTGTGAGTGTGTGAGTGTTTTAAGTGAAGATGCTGTCAAGATGAAGTTATCTTAACAGCATCTTCACTCAACACCAGATGAGATTGCAGTCAAGTGCCTGACAGTTCACCATTTTAGATCTAGCGTGTTCACCATCCTCGATGACATCATCCGTTACCAACAGGTGAGATAGTGGTCAAAGGCTGCTCTGCATTGTAATCTCAATCGGATAAATTTGAATTTTGAAGCGTTACAAGCTTTTATTCAACTTACCATGTTAGTAAGTAAATAACTTTTGTGGGTCCTTTTTTTAATTTCTTATATATCTTACTTTGGATGGGCATAAAGGTACGGACACACCGCAGCGTCATGCGTGCGCGATCTAGGCGGCGATCAGATAGCGCAGTAGTATTTGTACCGACTGGTTCACACCAAACGCGATCAGAAAACAATTGAAAAGTACTGAGATCGCGCCCGCAGATCGCAGGACGCCGCTGCGTGGCCGCACCTGAACCATCGCCCAATTCACCCATCCAAGTCCTTAAAATCTATTATTATATTAAAACAATAATTAAAACGTAATTATAAAACAATAAGAAAATAATACATACAGGACAAAATAATTAAAATAAAATTTATATGATTAAATTGTATTAAATTGTATGTAAGCCACAAATATGTAAGATTCCACAAACAAAAAATATCTTATAGGCTAGAGTTTGACCACTATCTCACCTGTTGGTAAGTGATGATGCGTTTGAGGATGGTAGCACGCTAGGCTTAGAATAAGAATTGGCTCTCAAGGATAGCTGCCGGAACAAATTAGATGTTTGGCGACAGATTGAACAATTTCCAAATGAGATCCACTTCGAACGCGTACACGTTCGATTGGACTCAAATTTTGTATACTTTGGTATGTATCGGTGACAATGCAATATTATGGTAACGTTGAGCTGACCTGATGATGTAGCCAGGCTGTAGGGACTGAAACTACGTCATAATTGCACGTGACACATTTGAATGATGACTAGTATGTACAACAATACCAATCAATCAATCAATCAAGTAATTTATTTGCAAGAATACAGTTTACAAATAGTGTGGTGTTAAAGTAATGTGTAAGTGTTCGTATTTAGCCTGCATGCAGACGCGCAAATTAAAAAAAAATATACAAACAATAATCAATAATACAATAAGAATTAAATGTTGGTTTTGTTGCAGTACATTATAAACTCTTTAACACTATAAAAACAATTATGTCATAATAATAAATAATAAATAAATAAATAAAAAAAATAAATAAAAAAAAATAATATAAAAAAAATAATAATAATAATATATATACCGCGGACCCCTATCCCGTGAGGGCTAAATGAGACCCTCTGACCCCCGGCTTGCCTTGACCGGCCGGCCGGTGGTGGGAATCGCAAGAGCTAAGACCAAAGCTCCAGGGTGGAAGTGTTAAAGGCATAAAGCCGCTAGTAGCGTTTAGTGAAAGTGCAGCACACCTCTCAACACCCTTAGCTATCCACGCCAATGTTGCCCCTCGGCGCCGACATAACGGTCCGCCTTTATGGGGGGTCCATTCAGTGTATAGCTAGTCACCACTCGCCTTAATATTTTGAAATGAGGCATAATTGGCGGGTGCCGTACCTCATCCCATAGACCAGAAAACAGTCATCAAGCAGCACACATTCATAGCCATAATAAATTATAGTACCATCTTTTTATAGTTTTTCATGTCTCCATCCACAAATCATATTTTTATTTAATTTAATATTGTAAAGGGCCTCTTGACGTTGGCTTCGGCTCCGTCAATGCCTTCCAAAGGACCGGGCGATTTGCAGCCCGTGATGTGAATTGAATAAAGAGTATAATAATATAAAAAAAAATAATAATAAAAAATATAATAAAATAATAATAAATAATAATAAAAAAAATAAATAAATAAATAAATAAAAGTCATAATAAGCCAGTCATTTAAGGTCCGTTTAAAATTATTTCCTTCTAATAGTTTCATGTCATTAGGGATTGTGTTATAAACATATACGAGTATACACATATTGTAAACATTTTTGTTATATATATATTTACTACTGCGAGGTTGATATAATAAGTTGGTAAATTTCGTCCGTTTTTGTCTTGTAAAAACATCACTTCGCTTAACAAAGTATTCCGGGTGGGACTTCACAAAACAATACAATTACTCTTTATAGATTACCATGAATATACAACACTTTTACTTAATATAGAAACGTTTAGGTATTACAATCTGTGGTCTTATCGCTTAAAGCGATCTCTACCAGACAACCTTAGGATGGACAGGATGAATTGTTATTATTAGTACTTTTAATTACATATGACAACTTTTTTAAATGTGAAAATGGGTATCGCTTGACCACTATCTCACCTGATGTAAAGTGACGATGCGGTCGATGATGTAGCACGCTTACCCAAAAGATTCACTCGCGACTTGGAGACCCCTAAGTTGTATCTAATCGGAAACACAGACTCACACAGACTCACGAACTCACGAACACGAACGTCACAAAAAGTTTACGTTTACAAAAATTAATAATTTTGTAACTTGTCGATTTTAATTTTAAATATTGGTTAATCTCGTATGTTAATCCAGATCATAAACTATCTGTATGACAAATTTCGTTCAAATTCTGCAAGGCATTTTTGTGTGAAAGAGTAACAAACACACATCTATATTTACAAACTTTTGCATTTTGAATATTAGTCTCATTACTTCACTAAGTACATATTATAAAACTAAGTCCTCTGCCGTGTCTGTCTGTCTGTTGACGATAAACTCATAATCTACTGAACGGATTTTCTTACGCTTTTCACTTATAGACACAGTGATTCTTGAGGAAGGTTTACATACATACATACAATCACGCCTTTTTCACGTATAGGCACGGGTAGATTTCACGGGTAGGCAGAGACTACTTCTTTCCACATGCTACGATTCTGACATACCTCTTTCGCTTCTTCCACTTTCATGAGCGCCTTCATACATGCTCGCCGGTTATAGGTACTTTTGACTTGGCCTTTCTTTAAAACGTCTCCGATCTGGTCGTGATACGTTCGTCTAGGTCGAGGAATGTTTATGTGATAATATACATATATGATAGATAGTAAGTTTTTGTGTAAATTAGTTGAAATATGACGATGATTGTTAAAGATGTTAATGCGTACTTGACGCAACAAGCTGATGCAAAATATTTATGCATACATGCTATACCTGTGCGATACCGGAGCGGGTCGCTAGTACATCTATGAAAGAGGAAAGAGAGAAAGAGATCTATATCCCACCATGCATTGTTTCGTTATATCTCGAAAGGATGAGGCAGCGTTATGATGAAAGCTCGCAGGTGCCTTGACTTGTTCCGACACTTCCAACAATTATCATCATATTGAAACCAATTTGCACAAAACCTTGACAAATTATATACCTACTTCAACCTTTCTCATTAATCACTCTATCTATTGATGAAAACCACACTAAAATCTGTTCATTCGTTTTTGAGTTTATCGCGAACAGACAGACAGACGCGGCGGGGAACTTTGTTTTATAATATATATAATTTATGATTAAAAGCAATGTGTGTCTCATCGTTGCACAAAGGCCTTCATAATGTTTGTTATATGAATGTCATGAGTACAACAAAAATATAAAAAGTTGTTATTACATCACAAGACATGACCATATGAGTAACTCATGTGACATGACTGATAATAAATAAAGAAAAGAAAAGAAAGGAAAAAAAACAAGAACAAACATAAAAAAAGATACTGCAAAAAAAACCTATGTATAAAGCAAAATAGAAAAGAAAATGTACTATTAAGTTAAGAATGTAAGTACTATTGTTTACAAGGATCAGGGTCATCGATGCATAACTAGTAACGGGTGTCTCAGTAAGAGTGCACTTTTTTAAATTGGAATATTTTTTTTTCATGCAAGTGGCAACTCTGAAATTTGACAGCTGTCACCTCTGTTTATTCCGATTATTATTATTAAAAAACCGGCCAAGTGCCTGTCGGGCTACGCTCAATGTAGGGTTCCGTAGTAGCCTGTTATTCAATGCAAATCTTTACCCGTTATAAACAAGCAACTAGGTACTCCGTCTTTGTCACTTTAAAGGATTTATTCTAAGGATTTTGTATTTGGTACAAAATTATCCAACACCCAAGTTCAACGACTATTACTGCTAAACTAATAAAGTTATCTTAACCGCTATAATTTTTCTTTAAGTTCATGGAATGCACTATTATCACGAATTTTTCCAGATTTTTCAAGCCAGCAGTTTAGTTTTTAGAGGGGTTTTAGAGGGGAGCTTTTTCCCCGCTTTTTCCAGTAGGGCGTCCCCCGCCCTACTGGAACAGAAAGCAGTTTAGCTTTTAGGGGGGGGAGGGGGGCTACTGGAACAAAAATTTGCACTTTAAAGTTTAATATCTCGTAAATGGAGCATTCAATCGAAAAATAGCATTAGCAACCCTTAAGTCATTCTAATAGACCTATTCAACAATACCCCACACGATGGGGTAGACGATAAAAAAAATCATCCCCACTTCTCATATATGGGAGCTACCCTAAACAGCATTACAGCTTTCTAGTATTAACGGTCTCTTAGCAAAACCTCGGACAGACAGACAGACGGACATGAAGAAACTATAAGGGTTCCTTGTCAGGACTACGGAACCCTAAAAATGGAGCGCTTTTCGAAAGAACAACGCGTTATAATTGTGAAAACTCATTACAAAAATGGGGAAAGTTAGGCTGAAACCGCTCGAAACATATTATCTCACGAAGTTCTGATGGCAACCGTCCACCAAGATCGTGCGATTTAACGCCGTGCGATTTCTTTCTGTGGGGTTTTGTGAAATCTCGGGTTTATGTGAATAAACCCGAAACAATTTCTGAGCTCAAATCGGAAATCCAACGCGTCATCGGTGAGATAAAGCCACATCTCTGTGCAAATTTCATGAAAAGAGTAATAATTGCCTGTCATCGGAGCCGTGGGGGTCATTTGCCGGATATTTAATTCCATACTTAATCGGAACATGTCTTCTTTACAATACAATAAAAATATCACAACTCTGTCATAAAATACTTGTTTTTATTTTAAAATGAAAAAGTGCACTCCTACTGAGACACCCTTTATGCATTTTTTTTTTCTTTATTGAATGAGCTTTATCAACATTTGATTAAGTCGCTCAGTACAAAATCAACTCTTATATTATACTCTTACCAAAAACATACCAAAAACAATCACCTAGATCTATTCTGCATGCATATATTATATAATTTGTACACTAATTTTGCTCGTTCTGAGAGAGTGTTTGCCAAAATATAATTAAATTCACCTACCATAATTCGGTGTAAACAAATATTACGCCGAAAGACCTCGTTCCGGACGCATTCCACTAGGATGTGATATAGATCTTCTGGCACTCCACAGTCGATACAGTTTGGAGAGGACACTTTACGCATCAGATATGCAAATTTGTTAGATGGAATGTGTCCAGAACGAAGCCTAAAAGCTGTAACCATATCTGTACGGCTTAATGTTATATTATCTATCCAAGGCGCTCGCGGAATATGGTTGGATCGTTTTGTACCAGATACCCTTCTCCCTGGAACGTTGGTCGAAATACTCATTCCATAGATCATAACTATTGTTTTTTAAAACACTAATACAGTCTGTATAAAATGGCAGAACATCGTATGGTATACCCTCATTACAGGCTTCTCTCGCATATTTATCAACTTTATCATTTTCACCAACGTTGCAGTGAGAAGGGATCCATTGTAACATCACACACTTAGAGTTCGATTTTAGTTCAACTAGACGTTCAAGGATACAGTAGGCAATCAGAGTGCCTCGGATAGCCGAGGTATACCGAGCTAAGTGTTGAAGCGAGCTTCGGGAGTCTGTGAAGATTACAAATTTGTCATGGGCTATAGATTTTATGTACGACAGTGCTTCACATATAGCAATTAATTCACAGTTCATTATGCATATTTTTTGTTCATTTATTTGAAATGTCATTCACAGTTCATTATGCATATTTTTTGTTCATTTATTTGAAATGTCATTGCTACATCTAATTCCGCATCTAAAAATGCAGCCCCTGTAGAAACTCCGTCCTTAGATCCGTCTGTATATAACTTATAAAATCGATTATAATTTTCACGAATAAAATCTTCACACATAGATTTTATTTTAGGAATAGTATACTTTCTTTTTGCTTGCGTAAGTCTATCAATGTTTGTTTTAATAATTCCAGTTAAATCTAAATTTCCCATCCATGTTTTCAAAGAAAACATTTCTAATACCTTGCTGGATTGGATGCGGATGTCCTTAAGTGAATCGTGTGAAGTTAGTAGCAATGGTTTTTTCTTATTTTTAAAATATGCACTGTCTTTCAATTTAATTAGATCTTCTAGAATATTAATTGTTAGATTACTTTCAAAAGATTTACATTTTAACCAATATTTGCTGCCTAAATATTTTCTCCGTATGTGTAATGGTGGTATATAAATTTCATTTTCCATCACATGTATTGGAGTCGTTTGAATAAACCCTCCAACAACTCTTAATCCCTGATTTTGAATTTTGCCTATTTTGTATAAGTGATTTTTGCAACTACTATCATAAAGAAAACTTCCATAATCAATTCTACTTCTAATAATGGCGATATAAAGCCGTCTTAAATGTTTTGGGTGAACTCCATATCCAGATCCAGCCAAGGCTTTAAAAACGTTGAGATATTTTGTTGTTTTTACAATAGTTTCATTGATGTGCTTACTCCATCTAAGAGAACGATCCAACCACATACCTAGATATTTTACAGAGTCTACCAATCCAAGTGAGTTATTATTAATTGTAAGATTAATGGGTTTTCTATTAACCCCTTTTTTAAATAGACACACTTTACTTTTAGTCGGTGATATTTCTAAATTTAAATCTGATAATAACTGTGTAAACTGACTTAACGCCAACTGCATTATATTTGAACCTTCTGGAATACTTTTACATGCTACATACAACACGAAATCGTCTGCATACTGCGAAATGTGTACATCCTTTATACTTCTACATATATCAATAGTTGCTACATTAAATAAAAGGGGGGATAATGGATCCCCCTGAGCTATTCCCTTCCCTGTGCTTCTACTTAACAATGTATTGCCTATTTGTATGTTTAAATACCTTTCTTTCAAAAATGACCAAAGGTACAGACAGATTCTTGATCCAATGCCCAATTTATCTAAAATACGAAGCACAGCATTAATGTCAACATTGTTATATGCATTATCTACATCTATAAAACAACCCACTGTCATCTGGTCTTTAGCAAATCCTAGTTGAATCCTTGACACAATGTTACTCAAGTTGTCAAACGTGGATTTTGTCTTTCTAAAACCGGTAGTCTCAGCATGAAACGAATTATATTTTTCTAAATACCATTCTAGCCTTTTATTAATGATGGAATGAAAAATTTTTCACAAGCATGATATTAAAGAAATTGGACGAAGAGAAGCCACAGATGTTGTGTCACGACCCGGTTTCCACTATACGTATATGACGCCACTGCAAGGGAATATAACCAAAAAGCAAAATCATATTATAAATTTTAAGAAGAATTTCTTTAGCGTTGTCTGGCAAATGTTTAATCATTGAGTATGAGATATTATCGCATCCGGGCGCAGTATCCTTTGATTTTATACATAAGTCCAATTCAAATCTTCTAATAGGACATTCAAGACGTTCATTATAAGACGCAAAAGTCGGTAATTTTGATTCCACATAGTGCGGGCCAAATTACGCAAAAGTTTGTTAGCCATCGTTTCGTCTACACGAGTATAAATATTTGTTTTATATCCTTTCATCCACTTCATCTTCCGCCACATGTCACTAACCGTCGATGACTCATCTATGGATGAACACATATCAAACCACCCCTGACTCTTATCTCGTCTTATTAATCTCTGACTGTCACTTACCTTATCTTGAAGTATCGTAAGGTTCGAAGGGGTGGGATTCTTTCTAAACTCTTCAAGTGCCAATCGGCGTTCCGCTACCGCCCTAGATAATTCATCTGACCAATACGGCTTAGGAGTAAAATGTAGTGCAGGATCCTGGCTCATTTTAATAAAAGGTATATGCTCGTCAGCTGCATCATTAATAATGTTTAAAAAATTATCATATCTGGTTTGTAAATCATTTGATGGAATAAAATCTGACAATCTATTTTCAATATATTGTGTGTACAGCAGCCACTTAGCCTTTTTAAAATTTCTCTTTTTAATAAACTGCGGCGAATTGTTTTGGTAAGACATTCGAATTTGTATGACAAGGTGATCGCTACCCAAACTTTCATTCATCACTACCCAGTCGAAATGTAATGCAACATCTGATGTCACTGCTGAAATATCTGGAGAACTTTCCTGTAACATTCCGTTTGCTAACCTCATACGAGTGGTACTTCCATCATTTAATATAACGTAATTGTTTTCCATTATCGAATCAAAAATCTGCGTTCCCTTTTGGTCAATTTTGCACGACCAACTAGAGTGATGGCCATTCACATCGCCAAGAATGAGTGTTTTTGTGGAAAACATAGAAAATAATTCATCCCAGTCTCCTAGAGTTGTTCGTATTGAGGGTGGGCAGTATATAGAAATTATATTATGGATATATTTACAGTTAAAATTTTTAATGTGAAGTAGTTCTATACCAGGGTTATTATTATTTATTGGATATGACCGAGCCTTAATAGATTTGTGCGTTATAATAGCCACCCCACCATACGCATCGGCCCTATCTTGTCTAAAAACATTATAATCTTTAATCTTTAAATCACTCGCAGGAGGTCCCGGGTCTAACCAAGTCTCGCTTAGTATTGCTATATGTACTTAGTATTGCTATATGTACTTTTTCTCGTGATAATAACTGTTCAAATGCTGCAAGTTTAGGCTTAATACTATGTGAGTTCCATTGTAAAATAGTTAATTTGTTGTCCAAACCCATACTTACCTATAATTAAATTTAAAAGGCAAGTCCCATAGATACTCCACTAAGCTAGTAGTCACCCATTCCATGATTATAGACATTGCATGTTACCCTTTATGCATGCATTGTACATCTTTAAGAGCAATGTCGTTTAAATTCTGAGGAAGATGTACAACAATAAATAATAATAAATAAACGTTTATTATCGACCAACGTGGATCATATTCAACACAGTACAGTAGTAAAAGAAGCAATACATTTTAAAAATACATATAAACAGACAATGTCAAGTTTGAACGGTCTCCGATCTTTATTGGAGAATACAAGCAGGACATACAAAAAAAAACAAAAACATTTAAAAATACATGCATATTTTCGTATTCTAATTTCAAAAACAGCTTCGGGGCGGGCGGGGGCCCCAAATGTCTAGGGGCCCTAGGTCTCTAAATCCAGCCTTGCATACGAGTACGCGCTTCCAAATAGCCAGATAATAGCTAAAATAGGGATAGCACGCTACAGTATATAAAACTAGCTGTGCCCCGCGGCTTCACCCGCGTTAAGAAGTATCCTATAACCTAATCCATAGAACTGGCTATCCCTATACAACATTTCAGCTAAATCAGTCCAGTAAAATAAAGCAGTCTATTGGACTCTGGCACCAACCACTGGATTGAGTAACACAACACTCAGGCAACAGCCCAATGGAAGGCGGCAATAGCCCAATGGATAGGGTGTCGGACTGGCGATCGAGAGGTCGTGAGTTCGATCCCCACACCACCCATTGCACTATTGACGTGAACCCACTCCAGACACAAGCATATTTAGCTTAGTTACAGGGGTTAACAAGAATACTAGTAATGTGCAACCCACATTGCGAGTAATCTTTAAAAAAAAAATATTACAAATATTTAGATACTTTCGACGGAACGCCACTACATACCAAGATTGGTTAGAAAAGTGATTGAAATAACTAAATTCAAACATTTCAATCGTGAGGATGGGTTCCAACTGTCGAATATCTGGCGTCCAGTGGTAGGTCTGTGTCAGCCTCACACAAAATATGTAGTCCACAACAAGAAGCGTGGAGATACTGTGAGTTTTGTGTGTCATGAACGAGTTTCATCGATAACAAATGGTAGGGGCACCGAACGACCGGAACGAGTAAAAAAGCGGGTAGATCGCTACGTTGCTCGTGATACCCTCTTCAGCCGCAATCCTCAGTTCGTCCGTGAACATGGCGCTTGTAACAGCACCGAAATATCGGAAACTCAAATCAAAACAAAAACATGGTAACCCGAAAACAATATTAATAATAGTGTCAGTGACCATGAAAACTTAAAAAAATATATAAATCAGTCCAGTCGTTTGACCGTGAAGAAATCCCAAACAAATAAACAAACCGACTCTTACATTTATATATAATGTTGGTGTTGATTATTGTGTTTCAGGTTGTGTCCACGCAGTGGTCGGTCAATGGGACTGTACAGTGGACAGTGAGTGTAGTGATGTAACTGGAGCTGTGTGTAACAATGGTGTCTGTGGCTGCCCCACTGGGAAACAAATCGCTTTGTCGGGCACCGCCTGTGTTGATTGTAAGTTTCCTTTCACAAAATTCAATTCAATCAATTCATGATTCGGCTGAAATTTAGAATCGTTTGGCTCGAAAAAGGGGGGGGGGTGGGGCGGTGGAGGGGGTAGGTGAGGGTCCCCATTTCACTACCCCAGCACTCTCATTACAAGGTAATGCATAGTTTTTGAGTTATGATTTTTTTTTGCAAAATCATAACCTCACTAGGTAAAAATTTTGAATCGTTTGGCACGAAAAAGGGAGGGTGAGGAGGTGAGGGGGTAAGGGAGGGTCCCCCTTTCCTTTTCCCACCATTTTCATTACAAGGTAATACATAGTTTTATAGTTATGCCTATTTTTGTAAAATCATAACCTCACTTTTTTGTACCACTTCGCTCGCTGATCAATATCACTGTTTTCTTGGATGATTAACAGACTTTTTAGCGCTTCGCCGGCCGCTACCACGGCACGCTCGCTTCGCTCGCTCGGCTCGCGCGTTGTGTTGTCGCAGTTTCAACCTAACCTAACCTCGTTTTTTTTCTGGTGGGGAGTTCGTATTAATTTAGTAGTGGTAAATCATATTACTAAAATTTTCGAACAGTTATCTAGCCCTTTAGCCCTTGTAACTATTATTTGCGCTATGTTTTTATGGTTTAGTATATTTTTAGGTTAGATTTTGTTTATATCGTTTTCTTGAAAAATATGCATTACCTTGTTATAAGAATGGTATTGTTACAATCAGGGACCTAGCCTCTACCCATCCCCATAACCTTTTATATCAAAATCATGCCAAACGATTCTAAATACAACCAAAAATCCAAAATCAAACCCAACAAAAATAGGCATTACTAAAAACTATGCATTACCTTGTAATGGGAGTGGTAGGGTAGTGAAAAGGGGACCCTCCCCTTCCACTTCCACCCCTCTATCCCCCCATTTTCGTGCCAAACTATTCTAAATCCAACCCCATAATTCAATTCAACAATATGTTCACCGATTACTCTAAGATGTCTAAACCGATTTGAAATAATATTTATTTGTTTCAAAGGGTAGCCTACCCTTTACAGGTGGTCCCATTTAAATTTTAAGGAAATCGGTCGACCCGATTTTAATATATCAACATTTGTATTACGATGCATTTATATATTTCGACGACATGCTACTAACACAGATTATATATATGTTACTAAGTCTACAGGCTACTTTAACTAGCGCGACGTTTGAATTCGGTTCTTTTAGTTTTTTAAACGATTTTAAATTATATCGGACACATTTCGGAGTGTGCTTTCCAACTCCACGAATTAATTCCACCATCCCCCTTTTACCATCGTACTTCTAGGCCAAAATGTTATATTTTGATTGTATTATAATACTTAATGTACTGTGATTGAGCTTTACTTATGGTATGTTTCCAGTGGCTCCATATCACACCTCTCCATGTGTGGAGGACCATCAATGTTCTCGACTGTTCGCCATGTTTGAATGCAGGCTCGGAGCTAATCAGACTCAAGGTAATATTATTTAATAAAAATCATCATCATCATGATAATCAGCCTGTATCAGTCCACTGCTAGACGTCAGCCTCTCCCAAGATACGCCACTGAGCCCGATCTTCGGCTCATTGGGAGGGATATGCCCTAATCGCCACGCTGGGCAGGCGTTTTGGCGATCGCAGGACGTAGCTCCTCGCACCGGTGACGCCGGTGCCCGTCACCGGCCTGTAGTATTTAGCTACGCCATAATTTTTAAATGGTTCTACCGCCAATTGTCGGTTGCCAGAGCCTCGTTTGTTGGTCAGCAGGATGCACGACGGGCAGGTTAGGTTGGCTGGGAGCACTGAGGTGATATTTCTGCTCCCGTACATCCCATCCCAATTTAATAATAATGAGAAATAATTAGGTGGGTTCTGTATCATAAATCAGTATTCAAAGAAAAAAATAAAATGATAATACGCCAAAATAAAGCACACACGATAGAAACATCCATTATTACACTCCAAACTAAAATGTTGTACTATTTTTTACCTGATTCTTCGGCTTTGCTAAATAGTATCCTACGACCTATTCAGCCTTATGAACTATCTCTGAGCAAAATTTCGGCTAAATCGGTCGAGTCGCTTGACCATGAAGAGGTAACAAACAAACACAAATACAACTGACATTCACATTTATTATATTGGTGTTGATTAGTATTGATCTGACAACCAGCCCCCTTAACACGAAATTTGACAGATAGATAAACACTTTATTACACCATACAAATTAAAAGTAAAAAAAAAAAGTAAATAAAACAATGTGGCAACAGGCGGTCTTATCGCTTAAAGCGATCTCTTCCAGACAACCTTAAGGTGGAAAGGAATAGATTAGAATACATGGCGGTATAGGTGTAGAAAAAAAAATAATAAAAAATAAATAAATAACAATAAAATAAAATAATAGGTATGTACATAATTAAAAAGGTACATATAATTTATGTAATTTAATACATACATAGCAATATATACATATAACACATACATAGCAATATAATACATGTATAATGTCATACAATACATATTATATATATTCATATATACATATAATACAATATACACATATTTCATAAAAGAGAATTGTGATCAAAAGCAATAACAGTTCGGGAGAGATAGTGGGCCTTGACGCGATCTTTAAACGTAGTAAGAGTCTGTGAGCGTTTAATTTCCAATGGAAGCGCATTCCAAAGCCTGACAGCTTGCACTGCAAATGAGTTGTCATAGAAAGAGCTATGGTGGCTAGGCATGGACAGTGTATGATTCTCTGATGACCGTAAAGATAAGGCATTTATGTAATAATGACAGTTGATTATTAAATGAACTAAATGACGGGGACACATCTATGCAGCCTGTATATCCCCATCTCTGTCATTTCCCACATTTCAATTTCTATCAAATGTTGTGATAAGCCCGCAGCCCGCTTAGCATACATAGCATAAAAATTCTGTTTACCACATAAGTGACAAAATGTTCTAAGCTATGAATAAAAGTAAAGTAAAGTAAAAGGCTAAATTAAAATTGTATGCACCTGCTATGCTTGGATCCTCATCAGAAACTTGGATACTTCAGATCTCGATGAGTTGTATAATCGGACTCATGAAAAATATATATGCGCGCCCTACACACGAAAAACCAATCAGATTGGTTATAAATTGGCAGACAAATCGTTTAACATACACACTAAAAAACATGTACATGAATTGATAACCTCCTACTTTTTGGAAATTGGTTAAAAATTACTTGTGACAACCAACTTGGCCAATTCTTGTTCCAGGAGAATGTGGCTGTCAGACTGGTCACCACTACTTCCACGGTCGGTGCTGGCCTTCAGCCGACTTCGGCGAGCCGTGCAGTCGGGACGAGCAGTGTATCACCACCCCCAGAGATCCCTACAGCTTACAGTGCAACACCACCTGTGTCTGTGCTGAGGGATACTATGAGAGGCAACGCAGAGAGTGTAGAAGAATTGCCCATGGTATGTACATATCCAATTTTTCTGTACACTGCCGAAATTCTAAGGAGCGACGCAGAAGTGTGTGAAAAATCTACCATAGTTTTATGTCGTATAGGCTAGCGTTTGACCACTATCTCACCTGTACCCCTAGTATGAGTTTTTATCGTAAACGCTTTTGACAGATCTCACATAGTTTTCGACTTCGGCTTCCTGATTGGTCTAAATTTAGTTAAGTGTAGTAACCGCTAGAGGCGCTGTACTGTTTTTCATACAAAATTTGCTCGATATACGATATCGAGATTGGTGTGGAAACTCGTACTAAGGGTACTGTTGGTAAGTGATGATGCGGTCGAAGATGGTAGCACGCTAGGCCTAGAATGGGAACTGGCTCTCAAGGATAGCTGCCGGAACACATTAGATGTTTGGCGACAGATTTGAACTTGAGGGTGGTAGCTGGCCAGGCGGACACTAGTGTCCTACCACCATGCGAAATTATATATACTGAATTTATTTGTTTTTTTAAGTTTGACTTATTTATATATATTATTTATATTTATTATTTACTTATATAATATTATGATTGTTTATTTTGTGAGGCAATCATTTTTTTTTATGTAATTTTGTTATATTGTATTATGTATTATTCTATTTATGTTTACACCTTAGGACTATTCTTTTTTTTTGCAAGATCGATTTGGCTACTGTAAGACGCCTACTTCATCGAGGGTAAATGAAACCAGTTTCTTCTATTGTCCAGTGTGTTCGGCTTATGGTTTTAGCTCTTCGACCATCCTATTCCAGACCTCGAGAAAAAGTGCCTCCGCTTAATTATAAATGTGCCATGTTTTCTCTGTAATGAAGTTAACTGCGTTTCCACTGACATTATCACTGACAACTCAATGACAAAGCACCATGAAGTTGGTGAGGATCGGTATTGACGATAACCATCGATATTTATCTATGGTCATAGACAATAAGGTTGACGTCAAGCTTGCCATATCAAGCTTGACGTTATAATCCGATTTAATATTATATATTATCCATTCTAGTTGACAATCTAAGATGCTCGATCTTTTGTTAAAGAAATTGCTCAGAAGAGGTAATAGAAAGGTAATATTATGCGGTGACTGGAATATTGATATGCTGACTAATAATAAAAACTGCAAAGAATTAACATCAATATTATCTAACCATAACGTAACCAACCACATAGTAAAACCAACTCGGCAAAGTTCTTGTATTGACCTGATAGTAAGCAACTTAACCAATGTTAAACCAATCATTCACAATTTAGCTTTATCTGACCATGACACAGCACAATCTCTTTCCTTCGAAATAGAAACGGATAAATCTTTAAAGTTTAAAAGACAGCGTTCTTATTGGTTTGAAGAAAAAAGAGATTACAGTCCAGACAATATAAGGAAATTCGTAATAAGTTTATCAAGCCTCTCTTTTACTGAAATATATGAATGTGAAGATTTAAATACAGCTTTTGATACATTCCACGACACGCTTACCCTCTTTTACAATCTTTGCTTTCCTATAATACGAGTGAAAACCATTAACAAACCAGTTAAAAATAAATGGCTTACGAAAGGTCTGAAATGGTCTTCAATAAATAAACGCCGTCTCTATTTAACTTATCAACTTTCCAAATCAAATAAACATCACAACAAAAAGATGTATCATCGATACAACAAGATCTTTAAGCGCTGTATTACGAAAGCCCAACTCATTAACAGCACTAAATTCATAGTTAATTCCAAAAACCGCTGTAAAGCGGCCTGTAAACTTATTAATAATGCGATAGGTAAGACTGACGAACCCACAAATATTGACACAGTTAAAGTGAATGATATAACAGTCTGTGAACCCAACCGTATTTTTAATTTTTTCAATGACTTTTTTATAAATTTAACCAACAAAAATGACAACACAGAAACTCATCTTGACAAATACTATCCTTATCCAATTCCAAATAATACAAATTCTATTTTTTTGACTGCCGTAGACGACGATGACGTATATAAAATTATCAATTCCTTAAAAAACACTAATGCCACTGGTTACGATGACATAAACACAAAAATGCTAAAATGTTGCTCCAATATCTTAGCGAGCCCTTTGAGTCACATTTTAAATTTGTCAATTAATGAGGGTTTATTCCCTTCACGTCTTAAACAGTCCATTGTCAAACCCCTTTATAAAAAAGACGCTAAGGACAATATGAGTAACTATCGTCCCATCACTCTCATCCCCATCATATCCAAAATATTCGAAAAGGTTATGTACATCAAAATATATAATTTCCTTACCAAAAACAACATACTGCAAAAGGAACAATTTGGATTCCGAAAAAACATGTCTACTTCTTTGGCATGTTTTTCACTCATAAAACACATCACTAATGCTCTGAATAGGAAAAAACGCATCGTTTCAATATTCTTGGATATGTCTAAAGCATTTGATTTTGTTAATCACACACTTCTACTCTCTAAAATAGAAAAATATGGCATAAGAGGAAAGGCTCTAGAATGGCTTGATAGTTACCTGACAGGCCGAAAACAGTGTGTAGAAATACCAACTTTTCAAGGTAATAATAAAATAGCATGTAGATCATCATATAAGAAAAATACACGCGGCGTCCCACAGGGCAGCATATTAGGCCCATTACTGTTCCTTCTCTATATTAATGATCTGCCCAATATCATGACTAACCATAAATGTGTATTGTACGCTGACGACACAACTCTTCTTATAGAAGGAGATATAAATGACATTAATAAATTTGAATATGACATAAATGACGCGTTAAATTCGGTAATGACGTGGCTAAAATGTAATGACTTACATGCAAATATTAGCAAGACCAAAATAATACAATTTCAAACGTATAACAGTCGCCCGGATCGTCTCCTCATAACTCACAATGACAATGCTCTAGAATTTGTAGATTCCACAACATTCCTTGGTATTATCATTGACAAACACTGTAACTGGAAACAGCATATAGGAACACTTTGCGCTAAACTTGACCGATTTGTCTATGTTTTGTACCGTATTCGTAATATCGCAACAATGCAAGCTGCACTTAGCGCATATCACGGCTATGTGTCATCTCTGCTGCGTTATGGCCTTATCATATGGGGTAACTCTGTAGACTCCATAGCAGCATTTAGAGCCCAAAAAAAATGTATTCGTTCTTTATGTGCAGTTGATTATTTATATAGCTGTAAACCTCTTTTCAAGAAACTAAACATATTGCCTTTGCCTTGCCTCTACATATTTGAGATATGTCAATTTGTTCATAGAAATCGCTCCTTATTTGAACTTCACAATGACGTGCTATCAGAAAAAACAATCGTAAGAAATTTAAACTAAATGTACCTCACCAAAGAATTAAATTGTATAGCAATAATGTTTATTGTATGGCAATACAAATTTATAATAAGTTGCCTGATCTATTTAAGGAATTAACTGATAGCAGATTCAAAACTAAGTTATTTAAATTTCTTATTGACAAATGTTTTTATTCTATAAATGAATTTATGGATGAGAATATAAATAATTATTTTTCTAATTAATCTACCTAACTTGACATCTCTATTTATTTAATATAATTTGACCTATATTTTCTTTTCTTTGAAATGTTATCCCTAATTTTAACATCCAAATTTCATTAATCAGAATTCTGACATATATTCTATCCTTTTGACCACGCTTTTTGACAAACAACAATCAATTGACATTTGACAGTCGTTAGTTATAAATAATAATAATAATGTTCATAATAATATAAATGTATCAGTATACTATCTCTCATACACAGCATGAGTGTAAGAGTAATGTAATATAATCTTGTTCTGGAATTGTTTAATTAATTTAAATTATAATGATTTTGCTTGCAAAGTATTTGTACACCGGCAACGGTAGAATATGTTGGCTAAAAGAATATTAAGACCTATTTGTACCATATTCTGGCAAATAAATAATTTTGATTTTGATTTTGATTTTGATTAAATACTAACAGTAATGGAAAGGCAGAATGATATCTACCTAAATGATGAATTTAACTATAAAAATGGCTACCATCAAATCGCACCTAACACTCGTCCGTCCTGACCCTGTGCCTGTCCTCAGGCACGCTAATATGAACTACTTACTACCCACCTAACACTACGTGCTGTAATGGTGTTGTATTTGATGTGTGTATGAAAAAAAAATTAAATCGGTTCGCGAATGGCACAGTAAAGGTACGACCAAACCGCGACGTCCGCGTCCGTTTCCGCGTGCGCGTTCGCGATCTGATTTTCAATTGTTTTCTGATCGCCGTAGATCTCGTTTGGTGTGAACCAGTCAGGGGGCCTAGATAACTGGTCATCGTTTGGTGTGAACCAGTCAGGGGGCCTAGATAACTGGTCATCATTTGGTGTGAACCAGTCAGGGGGCCTAGATAACTGGTCATCGTTTGGTGTGAACCAGTCAGGGGGCCTAGATAACTGGTCATCGTTTGGTGTGAACCAGTCAGGGGGCCTAGATAACTGGTCATCGCTTCGTGTCGAATCGAATTTCGAAAATCGATACTACTGCGCTATCTGATCGCCGCCTAGATCGCGTACGCAGGACGGCGCGGTGTGGTCGTACCTTAATTGCCTAACATACACACAAATAATTAATATAGTTTTAAAACTAAAACAACGAATTTCCATGCCCCGCGAGTCAGTTTCAGAAGCAGACGTTTATCGTCATATATCTGGAAATACTTATCATACCATGATGAAATTACATTGGGACCACTTTGGAAAAGTACCCTTCCAATTAAAAAAGTAATAGCGTAACATACACACAAAAAATAAACATACAGACGAATTGAGAACATCCTCTTGTTTGGAAGTCGGTTGAAAAAAGCCATACAAACACATTGATAGCGTACTTCTTTTTGGAATAAAACGTAATTATTTTGTATTTTCAGGTGTCGGAGACGCTTGTGTGGTGAATGAAGATTGTCAGTTCCCAAACGGAGTGTGCGAGATCAGTTCTCTAACATGTACCGATGGAATTGGTAATATTTTTTTATTATTCCTACATTTCATGTTAGTATGTATGTATGTATGTATGTATGTGTGGGTCAAATCTTGAAAGCTAAAGGTACGGCCACACCGCTGCGGATTCGGCGAAGGCGCGATCTATTTTTCAATCGCTGTCTGATCGCCGTAGACCTCGTTTGGTTTGAACTAGGCAGTACAAATACTACTGCACTATCTGATCGCGCCCGCACTCGCGCCCGCAGATCACAGCAGTGTGGCCGTACCTTAAATTAGAAAGAAAAAAAATATTTAAATTAGAACCACTTACTGACGTTCTATTGTACTCAAATTTGATATACTTGTGTATCTTCGGTGACAATACAATAATATGGTACCATCCATCTGATCTGATGATGGAGCCGGGCTGTAGACACTGGAACTACGTAATGGAAAGTGGTAGGATAGTCAAATTTGGGCAAGTATGTATTGTTATAATTAATAATATCCATTACACACGATAACGTCCAAACTAAATACTTGTGTATTTTATATTTATTTTATTTTCTTACTATATTTTAAAGACTTCTCAGAAGAGTTTTTATAATAATATCCGACAGGCTAGCTTTTGACCACTATCTCGCTTAGTGGTAAGCGATGATGCGGTCGAAGAGATCGGTTGATGTATGTGTATTATTATTGTTATTATTTTTTTATATTTTATAGGCTAGCGTTTGACCACTATCTCACCTGTTGGTAAGTGATGATGCGGTCGAAGTTGGTAAGCACGCTAGGCCTAGAATGGGAACTAGCTCTCAAGGATAGCTGCCGGAACACATTAGATGTTTGGCGACAGATTTTCTAACTTGAGAGTGGTAGCTGGCCGGGCGGACACCAGATAGTGTCTACCACCATGCGGCGGTTGTTGGGTTCTTAACGATGTTTTTCCTACAACGGAGGGCCACTGTAAAAAGCGCACTTACATTTTTCAATAGAAAAATCCATAGGTGCACGGCGGTTTGAACTCGGTACCTCTGGCATCAAAGCCAACCGTTCTCCCGATTACGACACCGGGCTCTCAAAATATGTAATTATGATTGATTTTGGCTCATTTTTCACCTCCAGGCACAAGTTCAGTGTCCAAGGCAGCGGCGTCAAACGTCAACGTGACATTGACAGCTGTCAACGCGAGGATGACAGCTGACACCGCGAGATCTCACGGCGTGGCTTGCAACGTTAACACACCGTGTCCGGAACCTTTGGAATGCTCTTTCGGGGCGTGCATTTGTCCTGTAGGGTACTTCTTGAGCAATGATGGAAACTTATGCAATGCAGGTATGTAATAAATAAGTATTATTTAGATTTATTCATAGACATAATATAAAAATAAATAAAATAAATAAATCTTTATTTCAGGTAACTTATGTAAACATGAAAATGCTATACAAGACCCATATCTATACCAATATTATAAAGAGAGAACATTTGTATTTTTGTATATTTGTAATGAGTAAGCTCAAAAACTACTGAACCGATTTAAAAAATTCTTTCACTAATACATAGAATGGACTTTCGGAATGAAAATAGGTTATATATTATCCCGTTTAAATCAAAGATAAATTCGTGGAGACCTTATTTGCAACCTAAGTCGGTAAATAAACGGTCGAAAAAACACGTTTCTGACGAACGCTGCTTAATTGAAAATAGATAGAAGAATATTTTCTATGCAAGAGTTGTACAACTTAATAAGACCTACAAAAAAGTCCGCCACAGCATATGTCTATCTCTTAAGGTTGACTCACAGTAACCATTTTAATCTTAAAATTTTTGTTAAAAAATATTACATAACTTCCAAGGCTATTTTCAAGTATATAGTATTAATCCTTATCCAAATAATTACGTTAATTAGCTTGGCCACATATTATAGATTAAAATTGTCCATATATAGATATAGATATATATATAGATATATAGATATAGATATAGATATAGATATATAGATTAATGTTGTCGTCTCATAGTTTTATAACGATTGAACGAATTTTCATGAATCAAAGCTAAGAAAACTCTCGATGAAGACATCTATCAAACAAAAAAAAACTGTCAATAATAAAAACAAAATCGGTTCATCCGGTTAGGTGCTAAGATGCTACAGACAGACACACAGATACACACGTTAAACGTATATTAACCCCTACATTTTGCGTCGGGGAACGCCGTAAGGTTACGGCGGCAGATGTACTCCTTGGTGGTAAGCTACTTTTTGGTAGATTTAATGATTCCACTACCACTGTACGAAAACTCATGATTCATGAATGCACATAAAACTTTCATTGGTAGGTATATAGCTAGGATTAGAAACAACGACTGTCGGGTCAGAATCAGGGTAACTATCCTTTGCGCCAAAGGGCCGTCCAATATTAATACGTAAGTATTATAAAACAAAGTTCATCACTGCGTCTGTCTGTCTGTTCGCAATAATCTCAATAGCTACTGAACGGATTATCATGCGGTTTTCACCAATAGCCAGAGTGTTTATGAGGAAGGTTTAGGTGCATAATTCGTTAAGGTTTTGTATAAATTTGATGAAATATGACGATGGTTGTTAAATATGTTCATATTTTATATTCGATGCAACAAACTGATGCAAATTTTGTAGGCATATATGTAAGCCGGGGCGGGCTGCTAGTTATTCATAAATACCTTACAGACTAGCATACATATAATATACCTATTTACTAATGATAGAAACTTAAGACACGTTAATTTTACGACGACGTGTGACGTTTATTCATGGTGTCCGGTATCCGACCTCGAAAGCGTCGAAACTTGACACCCCTCGGCCAGAATTCCTCCTCCATATATGTTCCAAGGGACTTAGACGGAACCCGCACCACAAATGAATTGAAGTTGACATTGTTATGCGACTCCAACTTCACCACCCTCAGGGACATATTCGTCTTCAGCTTGATATATTCCGCCACGTCCTCCGCCGTGATGGTGTAATGTACGCGGGATATGTACACAGCTGCGTCGTGGGTATATCCGGTCGCAGTAAATGGGACGGACCTGTCGGTGCGGTACCGCACTTGTTTCGGTTAGACGGCTTCTTTTTCTTTTTCTCCACCTTTTTGAAGCCGCCATCATCTTGATCTGCCTCCTTCCTTGCGGAAGGAATATAAAAGGATGGTGCACTGCAGATGTTTTGACAAATTCAATTTAATCCGTATTCTGTAACAATAAGGTTGTAATTGCTTTGTGGGTGGGAGTGTGTCCTTGTCTAACAACGTGCTAGTCCTATATATGTTCTATATTATATGTATGGTATATATATATATATATAAGTTTTCCATACAAAAGAAAGGGACAAACTCCGTTCAAGGTCGGTCTCTTGGGGGCCGGTGTACGCGATCCAGTTTAATATGTAGCAGGTCTGTGGATTTATTAAAGTGAAACTTCTTTTGGCGCTCTCGGGTAAAATTTAACGGAAGTAACGTAGCGTCACGCTCCGAATCAACGGACGTGACGTAAGCGTTAGGTTATATTTTATATTTATAAACGCCCTCTATTGTAGAACGACGTAACTACTTTTTTTTGTTGTAGATAAGTAAGCGTTTACGAAGACGCATTCGCTATCATTCGGGCATTCGTCCCGCTAAGTTCAACAGATGGAGTTGTACCAAAATATCGAATACTATTTAAAAAGTTTCACTTCTAACACGTAACTTTTATTATTCATTATCTTATATTATGTTTTTGTGAATAGTTAGATACCATAGAGAAAGTATATATATTTAGATAGAACATTAGCGTATGCGAATGTAATATCTATAGAGATATAATCCTCCATACATTGCTGGAGCCAGTTTAATCGCATACGCAGGTAAAGGATAAAAAATTGTTGTTCATCTCGCTCTCTCATACCAGTGATTGTATAGTTTTATCCTTCTCATATTATTATTGTTATTTAAATGCCACATCCGCTTAATATTCCATCCACGGTAGATACATTCCAAAATGTCACCGTACCGACGAGACTCGAATTACATTTTAACCAACTATGTATTGGTGGCGCCATCTGTAATTACTGTTTAGAAGTAAATTACTCGGATGAAATCTGCGGAGCACAGCAAGTTATTGCTACTTCTGTGTATCAACACCAACCAATTTTTATTTATTATAGTCAAGCGTTTGACCACCTGATGGTAGGTAACGATGCGGTCGACGATGTAGCACGCTTGGCTAGTAATTCACTCGCACTTGAAAACCCCTAGATGGTACCTTACCGGAAAGGCAGGGAGGCACTCATACAAGGAGTTTCACTCTTTAGCAGTACGTATGATGAACGTGGAAACAAATCGCTTCAAGCAGATTGATGGAATATCCACCATGTAGCGGTGGCGCGTATCAGTTCGTCTGGTTGTCCGATAGAAATAAGGTGATAGGGGAAAAAGTTCGTGCAGCTGGGTGGCACGCTCACCGAAAAGTATCCGATAATAAACCAATAAATAATAAAATATAATATCGTTTAAAAACTAAAAAAGAACCGACTTCAATGTTCATTTTCAGTACCAATTTTGAGATGTTTATCTCAATATCTCTGGAGATACTTATCAAACCTCGATAAAATTACCATGGTACCACACTTGGGACATCTCCTTTCGAACAAAAAAAGAATAATCAAAATCGGTGCATAAATGACGAAGTTATCCCCGAACAAACATAAATATATATATAAATACGGTCGAATTGAGAAACCTGCTCCTTTTTTTGAAGTCGGTTAATAAGCAACTCTGCGGCGATGCTCTAGGCTTTGGAGTCTTCTGCTAATGAGTCGTAATTGTTGATTTGCTTCTTAGTTCTTCGCTCAATTACCTCCAATGCCTCTAGTCAGTATTTAGCCGACGGTCCCAGAGGTGAGTGTAGCACTCTATACATCGTGGGAATATAAAGAACCTCACCTCAGGAATCACGTGTAGGGTAGGTTGGAGTCTAAGCATACAGACGCAAGAAAGCAAAAATGTCCTTCCCCAAGGGTGACAATGTAATTATCTTTATGTTGACTTTTGTTTACCCTAGTTTATAGTACGGAACCCTCGGTGCGCGAGACTAACTCTTAAATTTTGACCAATCCTGAAAGTACCGGGACTTAATAGACCCGACATTTTCAGGATTCTAATACGACCGGGATTCCTGGATTGAATCCTTTAGTCTGGAGGCTAGAGTTTAAAGCGAGCTCACCTCGAATTTTTTTTTTCCATTTTTAGTACAATAACACTGTGTTACGTCCCTATAGCCTCCAAACTAAGTGTTCTAAGCCTGTGTTTTGGTTGTTAGTTCCTTTCGTTCAATATATTTATGTACATTGAAAAATTTGAATGAGAGTAATGTACCGTACTAATTGTCTCTTGTGTTTGTTGCGAATGTTACATTACAAACAAACGTTGCAAGTCTTTCTCCGCCTTTAGGAAAATCGCACTCATAGAAATCTATTCACAATCATTCGAAAACAAATTCGAATTCGGAAACTGCCTCTCCTTCGACTCAAATAATCTCCCAATCCATAACTTTGATATTTCAACTCGACAAAAAGCAAATTTGTGATTCTAATGGGAAACTTTTCCACGACTATATAGCTCACAGAATTATAAATATTCGACATTCAAAATAATTTAAGATCGTTTAAAAAACTAAAAAAGCCGACTTCAAACGTCGCGCTAGTCAAAGTAGCCAGTAGACGCAGTAACTATTACATAATCTGTGCCAGTAGTAAGTAGTAAGTCGTCGAGATAAGTAAATGCGTCGTAATACAATTGTTGATATATTAAAAACAGCTAGGCCGATTTCGTTAAAATTTTAATGGGACCACCTGTGAAGGGTATACTTTAAAACAATAAAAGAATTTGATGAGCTTTGCCCGGTAGAACATTCCTGTGAAGACAAATTAATTCTCCCCACCTTTGTTTCTATCTCGCTTGCTAAAATCAACGAGAAGAAAGATGTAAAAACATTATTCAAGGTCATATTTTTTAGTCTTCAAAAGTATATGCAATAGCAACCTCCATTGTGTATAATCTTTTTGGGACTCTTCTTCTAAAACCATTACATTCTCCAATGTTTGAGGTATTTATCTCCATATCTCTGGAGATACTAATCAGATCTCGATGAAATTACAATGGGACCACCTCGAAAACGTACCCTACCTATTATAAGATCGTTTAAAAAACTAAAAAGAACCGACTTCAATGCCGCGCTATTAATTTTCAGTACCAATTTTGAGGTGTTTATCTCCATATCTCTGGAGATACTTATCATATCTCGATAAAATTACTATGTTACCACACTGGGGATATCTTCTTTCCAACAAAAAAATAATAATCAAAATCGGTTCATAATCGACGATGTTATCCGCGAACAAACATAAAAAAAAAAGAAAAAAAAAACATATGTACGGTCGAATTGAGAAACCTCCTCCTTTTTTTGAAGTCGGTTAAAAAAAAGAATCATTTGAATCCGTTTACAATTGACGGAGTAATCGCGTAACATGCACAAAAAATAAAACTGGCCAAGTGCGAGTCAGCATCGCGTCTCTTACCTCACATTTAGGGAGGGTTCCGTAAAATACGAAACATAACAGAGTTTCAACCTCATATATTTGATTAATTGATATTTCCAAAAATATTTGGTTTGGTCGCGATCTAGAAAGACGGGGCTCGTTTACTAGCGCCATCTATGTCATTTTGCCGAAACTAATTAGATAGATTGCCTTTAAAAACACGTTTTTTGTATGGGGACCCCCTTTAATTTTTAACTTTATTTTGTTTTTAGTATTTGTTGTTCTAGCGGCAACAGAAATACACCAGCTGTGAATATGTCAACTGTCTAACTATCACGGTTGATGAGCTATAGCCTGGTGACAGACGGACAGACAGACAGACAGACAGACAGACAGATAGACATACAGACAGACAGACGGACAGCGGAGTCTTAGTAATAGGGTCCCGTTTTACCCTTTGGGTACGGAACCTTAAAAACATACAGACGAATTGAGAACCTCATTTGATTTTGGATGTCGTTTGAAAATAAAAATAATTGTTATTATGTGTCCTTATTTTAATCAAAAATGACAGGAAGAACCTTAATACACGAGTACATGGTTTAAAATGGTTGGTAATCGTAGGTTATAGTATATTTATATATATATATATATGTAGTCTGTGTATATTACCTCTGTAATAACGTCATTATCGTAATAATATGATTAATTTGACGATTTAAATAATTCATTTAATTTAATTTTAACTAGCTGGCCCGGCGAACTTCGTACCATCTAACAGACAATGAATGTCGTGTTACCTTTTAGATGAACTTAATTTAGGCGTTTATGAACGTAATACAATGGATATTTATTTATTTATTTATTTATTTGGCCAACCAATAATAGTTACATTCTTACATTCTTATAAAACTAGCGTAGGTAACACAATATTTAAAAGAATACAAAAGAGATATTAAGTTTATTAATATACTAGCTGTACCCGCGACTTCGTTCGCGATTCCTACAAAATCTTAACAAAACCTTAACGTGAGTGTGGCTACACTTAATTTTTTATTGGTTTCATTAAAACTATTGATGGCAGAATCGAAAAACTCATCAACGACGACTCCAATAAATTCGACAACGGGGAATAGGCTTATTAAAAACGTTCATAAATAACCTTTAATAGAAGGCACCTTTCAATTTCAGCCGGGCTATTCACAATCATTCGAAAAAAAAACGGATTCAGAAACTACCTCCCCTTCGATTTAGATCTTTGCAATTCACAATTATCGGAACGGAGATACTTGCATTTCAATTCGTTAAAATTCTTTTTTGATTTTTTTGTTATTTTTAAGCCTAAAAAGAAGAATTAAATCAGGGATTCTCAATGGTAATATAATTACGTTTATAATTTTAAATGACACTTTCAATTAATTTGAATGTATCCGATTTAAATTAGAGTACGGAGAGTACTCATAGATACATTTTTGACCATCTTCATAATAAAAGTTAACACATTATTTTTTTGTAAATTATTATTACGATGATTTTTTAGCACGAAATAGTAAGTTACTTTCTTGTTTGTCTGTCGGTCATTCCAGGTGTAATCTGAAGACTTAAATTTCAAAAACTTTCCAATTAGTTATCCAGCTGAAAGTTTCAGGGAAACTAAAATATCGATGAAAATGCATGTGGTTTTTAGATCAATTTTAACCGACATTTATTGCTTTGTCTAAAGCATGTTTTTCCGGTATTTATCTTAAGAGAGTTAACTTAAACAATAGAAAGTCTTAACTGGCTAAGTGCAAGTCGGACTCGCACTCGTAGGGTTCCGTAACATAAGCGTTTTTATGAAAAACAAATTTATATTTGCGGTTCGGAAAATGTGCTATATCTCAAAAACTACTAACTTGAAACCAATTTTCGATTAAAGTTTTATTGAGATCTACAGGATATATTTATTTTTAGATTTTTCACTTTGTACACACACATTTTACCACTTTAGAAGTGTAAAACTTTCTAAAACGAATGACTTTGAAAAAAAATTGTTTTAATAACCTCAATGTCATTTTCAACTCTTTCAACCTATCCAAAAACATACCGCACGTAAAGGTTTGATTAATTTTTTATTTTTATTTTTGTATAAAACTCGTAAAGCTGTTCACAGAATACATCTACCTACCAAGTTTTAACTGTGTAGTCTTAAACGTTTCGGAATAAAATGGCTGTGACATACAAACGGACAGACGGACGGACAGACAGACGGACAGACATGACGAATCTAAAATGGTAGCAAACTGCACAACATTTCTACCGAATAGAACTACGCCAGCGATACGAATTCAGAAGCTGGGAAACCCGACGATCCTATTTGTGCAGTTATTATGTGTAATGTAAAGTAAAATGGAACGTTTCAAATTGAAACCTACTTCGGTTAACTTACTTAGCTTCGCTTAGCGCTCATGCATAGTTTTATAGGCTTTGAGTAACTCAGAGATAGTTGGGCGCTAGTTTCGTTTTGCTTATATTCCAATATGAGGCCTGTGTTTAATCCATCATCGGCAGAAGAACGATCGAGTGTCGTTTGCCGAACTCAGCTGATCTCCTTAAACTTAAGATAACAAAAGAGAGTGCGTATGCCACCATCATCCGAATATCTTTCTCAAAGATTTATTACTTTACTAGCAGCCCGCCCCGGCTTCGCACGGGTAGAACATATATGCCTACAAAATTTGCATCAGTTGCATCGAATATAAAATTTTAACATATTTAACAATCATCGTCATATTTTTAACCAATTTACACAAAACCTTAACGAATTATGCACTTAAACCTTCCTCATAAACACTCTGGCTATTGGTAAAAACCGCATGATAATCCGTTTAGTAGCTATTGAGATTATTGCGAACAGACAGACAGACGCAGTGATGGACTTTGTTTTATAATACTTACGTAGTGAGTATTGGACGGCCCTTTGGCGTAAAGGATAGTTACCTTACTGATTCTGACCCGACGGTCGTTGGTTCTAATCCTAGCTATACCAATGAAAGTTTATGTGCATTCATGAATCATGGGTTTTCGTACAGTGAGATCATTAAATCTACCAATAATTAAGATAGTTTAACTAAAACAACCGACATCAATGAAGACCGAACCGACTTCAACGAAGTTGACTCGCGGGGCAAGTCAACTTCAGTAGCAAGTTTGAGACGTTTATCGTCATATCTCTGAAGATACTTATCACATCTCGATGAAATTACAATGGGTCCACCTCGAAAATGTACCCTACATATTACAAAAAGAATCATTCGAATCGGTACACAATTGACGGAGTAATCACGTAACATACACACACAAAAAAAAACATACAGACGAATTGAGAACCTCCTTATTTTTGGAAGTCGGTTGAAAAATAGCTTACCACCAAAGAGAACATCTGCCGCCGTAACCTTAACGTAACGAAAAAAGTAGGGGTTTATACGTTTAACGTGTGTATCTGTGTGTCTGTCTGTAGCATCTTAGCACCCAACCGGATGAACCGATTTTGATTTTATTATTGGTA
Source organism: Cabera pusaria (assembly GCA_954871355.1). Classification (NCBI taxonomy): domain Eukaryota; kingdom Metazoa; phylum Arthropoda; class Insecta; order Lepidoptera; family Geometridae; genus Cabera; species Cabera pusaria. Next base: position 16,411,727 of record OX940912.1, read on the forward strand.
GTTGTTTTTTTGTTTGATAGATATCTTCATCGAGAGTGTTCTTAGCTTTGATTTATGAAAATTCGTTCAATCGTTATAACACTTTGAGCTTTTTTCTAGTTGATTGCGCTATGAAATCAACTTTCATAGGTCTGATCAATTCGAAAATCTTCTTCTTCAATGATATTGTAAGAACATGGAAGCATTGACCTGATGCTGGGACATCTCCTGGACTCTACAGAATACTCAAATCCTAACCAACTTACAGCTCAGATTCTAAATGACGTGTTTAGAGTCATTGGAACGCTTTTAATGAAAAGATTATTTATAGATCAGTCGGGGTGGTTTAAAATATTATATTATATTATTATATATATAGATGAATATTATTTTATACAATAGATACATATTAATATACTATATTGACTTCAAATTGATTGTGATCGGTGATCTACAGAATAGCTAAGCTTTCATTAATATTTTCGTAGTAACTCTGAACTAATCTGTGGTTACACTGCAAAGATTTTATTAATTTTGCGACGCGTGTATGTGAAATTCGTGATATCTTCTAGAGTCTTCATTTTAATTATATACTGTAAAGGACAATTTTAATCTATAATATGAGGCCAAGCTAATTAACGTAATTATTTGGATAAGGATTAATACTATATACTTGAAAATAGCCTTGGAAGTTATGTAATATTTTTTAACAAAAAATTAAAGATTAAAATGGTTACTGTGAGTTAACCTTGAGAGATAGACATACGCTGTCGCAAATTTTTTTGTAGGTCTTATTAAGTTGTACAACTCTCCCATAGAAAGTATTCTTCCATCTATTTTCAATTGAGCAGCGTTCGTAAGAAACGTGTTTTTTCGGCCGTTTTTTTGTCGACTTAGGTTGCAAATTAGGTCTCCACGAATGTACCTTTGATTTAAACGGGATAATATATAGCCTATTTTCATTTCGAAAGTCTATTCTATATATAAGTGAAAGAATTTTTTAAATCGGTCCAGTAGTTTTTGAGCCAAATCATTACAAACATACAAAAATACAAAAATACAAATGTTCTCTCTTTATAATATTAGTATAGATTAATGTTATTTCTTGAGAGCGAATCGATTAGCGACATGCTTTTATTCGATTGATGGCTGGTTCGTGCGAGTCACAACTCAAACCACCTTTTCCCACACGTAGTAGGAGCATTATATCGATGTTCCGCCTTACTTGTTGACATAAAATAGCTTTGTACCATCAAGGAGAACATCTGCCGGCGTATCCTTACGGTGTCCAGCAACAAAAAGCCATTGGTATTCAGGATCATTTTAGACCTAGCGGATTCACTATCTTCGATGACATCATCGCTTAGCACCAGGCGAGATAGTAGTCAAACGCTAGGCCTATCAGCAGGGTTATTCTCAATCATTCGAAAGCAAATTCGAATTCGGAAACTGCCTTTACTTCGACTTGGATCTTTGCAATTCACAATGTTCCGATCGGTTAATTTTGATATATCAATTAGAAAAAATCTGTAATTTATTGCAAAGGTTTCCGCGCAAAACAGCTCAGGGATCAAAAAAAGAATAAAATTAAAAATGAAGCTTCCGAATCCGAATATGTTATTGAAAGATTGAGAATAAGCGCAAAATAACTAACAAATAACTACAAAAAATTACATTTTCGACCAAATTTCTAACGTGATGAGATTCGTACCTACAGCCTTTGCTTCTTAAATCAAGCTCTGTTCCACCTGATCCAATCATGTACATATGCAGTGTGGCGAATTTAAGTATAACAGTGTAAATCTGCACGTATAATCACGGAACCAGGAACGATTCCCGTATCCTGTTTTTTTTTTTTTTGGTGAAAACTTTTTTATACATATACATTTGATCAAATTATCATTTGAGGAGTGTTTACCTAAAAGATTGCATAACATTTACGTATAAAATATCCTGTTTTTCCCGTGTCCTACCAAAACCTTTATGTTTTTCAGGATAAACAATATTCTAAAAGTTGTTCCATAGTATAAGCTATGCTCACTTTAAGTTTCATTAAAATCCGTCCAGTAGTTTCGGATGATTTTTCAAACGGACATACATACAGACAAAAATTTTAAAAATTATATTTTTGCCATAGCTATATAGCTATATAGCCGCTATAGCTTTCATAATGCTTCACCTAATTTAAATTTCAAAAAAATATTCAATGTACAGTTTTCGCTTAGTTACTGTTTTATTATAGTAAAAAATAGATAGATAGATAGATTCAATCAATCAATCAATTATTTATTTGCTATAAATAAGGTCACAAAGGTAAAATACATTATAACAATAGGTCCTCTTATTTATACCCTTTCGGGCGTGCAAATGTTATTTACCATTCGTTACAATACTATTGATAATTATAATATGTTCTCACCGTCTAATCAACCATTCCATGTTTATGTTTTGTTCATAATTCTATTATTATTATTTATCAATTACAATTTTACAAGTATTATTATTATTATTTTCTTTGTTTTTGGCTTTTGCGATAATACCACCACAATTTCGCCAATGTCAAGTTTAGTTTGGTTTAGTCGAGTGGAAACTGGAAAGACCTTAGGACGCTTTTTATAAACACAGATAACAAATAAAAATTTAAACTTACTTTCTGCGGAATCAATTCTACAAAACTAGTTACAGTATGTACAATTTACTATTACAATTTTACAAGTAAAAACTACACAAAAAAAATTGGAATGTCAAAATATTAAATGTCAATGCCATGCAACTACAAATGACAATGTCAATTAATGGTTAATGTCAATAGTACATTACGTGCCAAGGGAGGAAAGTAGGACATTTCAACCCGCGCGATATTGTCACCCGAGCCGAAGGCGAGGGTGACAAAAGCGCCCCCAGACGAAAAAAAAAAAATTAATAGTTTTAATTATCTTAAACTTAATAGATATTATTAATAATATTCGACATAATTAAATATTCAATTTTTTTAGTGAGAAAAATAGTATTTATTATCGAACGCAAACAAAAAATATTGAATATTGAATAGGAAATAACAATATGTACATAAAATAAGTAATTAAAACAGTAAATAATACTGTATTATAAATGTGTCATTTAATAATTATATTTCAATGTTCATTATCATAATACATAATACGATGCAATTTCTTCCAAGCAATAAATTGATTGTAACAATTTTTATATCGCTGTACCGATTTGGAGGGTGCTAAATTTTGAGTTATTTCCGCAGCTTCCGCAGCAATGTTTCGTCGCACTTCTTCATCTTCAGAGTCGTCACTTGAATAATCCGATGAATTCATTGTCGGGTTTTTTTTTACAAAGCTGTATTCACTTATTTTTTATACACAAGTTTTTTTCTATGTATATTTTTGATGTAATTTTTATCAGAATCAGAAAATTTGACTCTTATTGAAATAACAACTGCACGGTTACCATGGTAATAAGTTATTTCAAATAGATAACGGGAAGAAAATTAAAACAAAAATAGACTAAATTTTAAACTGTCACTAATTGTGAGCAGTCTGAAATATGCATCTTTCTTCCCACAAACAAAAGAAGAAATTCAAACTTTCGGCCTCGGAATGATGAAAAATATTTTGTATGTCATATAATCTTCTACACTGTAAAAGTTGCGTTCATGCAGCCATTCATGTAACTTTATTTTAAATTGAGTCAATTGTAATTTTTTTAATGTCGATGGAAGTTTATTATATATTATTATTGCCATACAGTAAACGTTCTTAGAATATATGTTAAGTCTACATTTTGGAAAATCAAGCCTGTTCTGATGTCGTGTATGTCGCTCAAACACATCTGCATGTTTAGGAAAATACATTTGATTCTCTCTAACAAAAATACATATCTGCTTAATGTACATACACGGCAAAGGCAACACGTTTAATTCTTTGAATAAAGGCTTACAGCTATCAGTTTGCCAAGCGTTACATATCGCGCGTATAAATTTTTTTTGCGCTACAAAAGCCTTAAGAATGTCAACAGAATTTCCCCACAATATGAGCCCGTAATTTAAAACTGATGCAACATACCCATGGTATGCGGCTATTGCTGCATCACGGGATATCGTTTGTCTTACTCTGCGGATGGCATATACAAATCTGTCTATTTTGCAGCATACTTTTCCTATGTGATCTTTCCAATTTAAGTGTTGGTCTACAGTTAATCCTAAAAACATCGCATTATTTACTTGTTCTAAGTTTTCTTTATTATACTGAACATTTAATTTAATCGGCTTGGCTTGATAGGTGGTATATTGTATAAATTTGGTGTTGTTTGTGTTTATCCTAAGGTTGTTTTTATCCAACCATTTTGTTAAATCATTTAATGACTCATTTATTTGAATTTCAAATTTTGATTTGTTCTCTGCTTTTACAATCAATGTGGTATCGTCCGCGAATAACACACATTTTTCTTTGGTTGATTTTGTTATGTCATTAATATATATCAGAAATAGGAGTGGTCCCAAAATACTCCCTTGTGGGACGCCACACTTATTTATTCTATATGTCGATTTATATGTACACTTGGTGGCACAATTTGTATTACATTTAAAATTTTCAATTTCTGTACATTGTTTTCTATCATATAAATAACTACTAAGCCAGTTATATGGTTTTCCCCTTATTCCATATAATTCTGTTTTCGTTAATAATTTTTTAAGGTCCACAAAATCAAATCCTCTGCTCATATCCAGAAATACTGAGACTACAGGCGTCCTATTTGAAAGGCTCTCTGATACTTCTTTCACTAGATTAAAGCAGGCAAGAGATGTAGAACTTGAGTACTAGAGATTGCTCTTTGTTGTACACTATCTTCAATGAAATAAATTATTTGTTTGTTTGTTTGTTTGTAATGAAATTTAATTATTACATAAAAAATACTTATGTTAAATTTTATTATTTTATATATTCCTTTATATCATGACGTTCGAGTATCATAGTGTTGTCTATTTAGTTTCGATAAATATATAGATTTTCGTTCATGGAACAAAAACTACGTGCGTACCGTTTCTAGTCGATCGATGAACTGCTAGGCTATTCTGTAAGCTATCTCGACAGCGGAATCCGCGGTGAGATTCAAATTACGTATTACGAAATTCAACCGTATACCAACGTAATACGATTGAATTTCGTAGTACGAAATTTGAATCTCACCGCGGATTCCGCTATCGAGATAGCTTACAGAATAGCCTAGCTGATGCGTTTTTTAGGGTTCCGTACCTCAAAAGGTAAGAAAGGAACCCTTATAATATCACTTTCTTGTCCTTCTGTCCGTCTGTCTATCTTTCTGTCCGTCTGTCTGTCTTTCTGTCTGTCTGTCTGTCTATCTGTCTGTCTGTATGTCTGTCCGTGTGTCACCACCGATTTTCTCAGGAACGGGTGGACCTACTACATTGAAATGTATACCAGATACTGAAATTTATAGTCCCTATAAGTAGTATAAAAATCAAGATCTTGGGTCAACACGTTAAAAAGATATGGGGATATTTTGATTTTCGCGAAAACTTGTAAGTACCAAAATGTACCTTAGTTTTTTATTTTTTTATTTTTCTGAATTTTCCCTTTACTTGTGCTGAAAGGCCTTGCATTTGACCACAATTGACATTATTGACAATACTAAGACAACCGGAAGTACCCTATAGGTTTTGGGTCGAATACCTATAGGGTACTACCCGTTGACCTACAATTATGAAATTTGGCAAATAAACCAAAAATAAAGGAAAAAATGCAAAAATAAAAATAAAAGTTGAAAATGAAAGGGTGGAACAAACATACATACATATATTACGTTTCTTTGAAGTGTCACACACTTTATATTTTTGTAAATTGTTAAACACAATCCAAAATTTCATCGTACCGACGGGACTCGAACCCGCACTCCCCGGATTACACGTCCAGGTGCAATTTTCGATTGTGTTTAACAATTTACATACATACATAGTTTACGCCAATTATTATAGACCTCTGAGATATCGCACTACCCATGGAAAAATGGCGTAAGATGAAAACATCAACATTTCAGGAGCATAAAAAAACTGATTTGTGAAAAAATGAGAAGTCCTAGAAAGTTAGTATCTTCAGCAACATGGAAGCAAACATTTTCATACAAATACCTATATACTTCATTTTTTTAAATAAACTCTGGATTTTGCAAAAATCTAAAATGAGGTGGTTACTCCATTAATATATGGAATAATAATATGAAATTCAGAAACATCTTAAGTTACCGCTTTGTTGCTATGGAAATTAGGCGAACTTCGTAGTTTTATTTCGAGTTACGCCTTTATTCCAGCCCGCTTTTACAGAAAATTTTTACGTAAACAATAATGTGGTTTTCTTCAATGAGAAAATATTAAGAAAAATTGTAGTAACTTGCGAAGTGCTGTTATTAAGTGGGGTAAAAATAACAAAAAAAGTTGTATCACTTATTACTTTCTTGTTCTGTGGCTAAAACTTTACTTTGAAAGACGTATGTGGTATATACGTAAAAAAAACCTGCGTATATTTAATAACATAACTGAAGATACGCCATATGCTTCTACTTGTGTGGATATATAAAAAAGTCTGTGTGCAGTTTGTGTTAATTAAATAGTTAGTCAGGGTGGCTATTTCTATTCCAATTTCATTCAAATTCGTTATTTCTTATGCATAATATGTTAATGACAAACACACCAAACAGTTTGCAAATTAACGTTTGCGTGTACGGGACGACATCTGCTGTCAACGTTTCTAAAACCTTAAAGACGCTCGCATTCTATGCTTCAGATACTGATAGACACAGGCTTAGAAAAACTTCTCTACCTTTTGGCCGCACAATGGGGATCAGGAGACGGCCATACAGCCAATTGCTTGGACCTTCTGCTGGCAACTGATCCTGACCGCTACTCAGTGTCAGTATCATCACCGCTAGGTTGTTGCAACCATTATCGGATGAAGTCTACTCTCCGCCCAACCTTAGCTTAAGAGGTACTCTACATGAGGCGATAACAGGCAACAAATTGGGATGAGAAGCGGTCGTTTCTTGCATTTAACCTTAAGCGGCTCTTATGCTTTTCTTCCAATGACCTTATGGTTTGGGTGGACGCTGTGACAAATTTGCTGCTTCATGGAATGGAAAACTATATTTCATTTTCCGAAGTTGTGATATAAAGTAAAACTTAGGCTTGGTTCGGGGTTAAGTGTAGCCGTACTGCAGCGCCGAAGCATGCAATTAACTTGGACTGGATTGACGCTCGAAACCGCAAAGCCAAAAATTTGTCCGCAAAGAAAGCCTTTAACAACGCTGCCTACCTAATTCTGCAAGAATGCTTTACGGATGGCTCGATTTGACCACATAGCTTTGATTTATAAGTTGACTCATCTTTTGTCGGCCCTCACTTCTTCCACTGCTGAAACTCGATTGGACACTGGCTCATACCACCAAAGACAAAAGCGAATTTGATTGCTTTTCTGTTCACGGAGTCTTTATTTTTTGGCACTGCTCGTGAGACACTTCCTCGTCTCCTTGGATGCGTGAAACAAATGTCAGAAATACCTAATCATCAGGCTAATTTTGAAAAAACACTGCAAAATTTAGACGTGAACAAAGCCAGTAGCCCGGATGGTATTTCATCCATAATCCTGAGGACCTGTGTGCCTAATCTCGCGATTGTATTAATATGTTTCTTTCGCCTTTCTATGACATGTGGTCTAGTGTCAAAAACTTGGAAGCTTGCCAACGTACAACCTGTGCCCAAAAAGGCAGTCTTGCTGACCCTGCCAACTTTTAAACACGTTAATACTCTGCAAGGCTATGAAACCTTTACTGAACAACTGGCTCCTTGCATACATAGAACTTTGTCAGTGACCGAAAATATGGGTTTAAACGAAAGTGGGGGGATCTTATAAGCAAGTCCAGTTGTATTTTCTTCTGAGTGACCTGTCCTTCAGAGTAATCATTGATGGCTGCTCTTCTAACCAATTAGGGTCTTTCAGGGATCATTGCTTTCTACCACTCTTATCCTGCTGCATATTAAAGACTTGCTAATGCTCGGTATCACTGGGAATGCAGACGACAGCATCGTTGTAGAAAGCTATACGTCCAGTGTACAGTCTAGTGTGGCACAAATTCAATTTCATATAGTCAAGCGCATAAACTTGTCCTTACAGGCTGTCTTCGATTGGAGCGATGCCAATCAGTAGGGCTATTATGTAAGCTATCTCGAAAGCGGAATCCGCGGTGAGATTCGAATTTCGTACTACGAAATTCAATCGTAACACGATCGTAATACGGTTGAATTTCGTAATACGAAATTCAAATCTCACCACGGATTCCGCTTCCGAGATAGCTTACAGAATAGCCCTACTGGTCAAGTTCAATGCAGCTAAATTCTAGGTTCTAGTTCAATTTTCTGCCAAGCTAAAAAAAACTATTCGAAGTGTTTCCGTACAGCTAGGCTATTCTGTAAGCTATCTCGACAGCGGAATCCGCGGTGAGATTCGAATTTCGTACTACGAAATTCAATCGTATCACGTTCGTAATACGAAATTCAAATCTCACCGCGGATTCCGCTGTCGAGATAGCTTACAGGATAGCCCAGCAGATGGCAGACCACCTGAGCTTCTTGGAATTTTACTGACGCCATCTCTCAATTTTAGCTCTAGCACGAGGTGGTATACGGAGGTGGTAGGAGCATATTATATCGTTGTTCCGATTGACTTGCTATCAAAAAGTAGCTTACCACCATCAAAAAGAAAATTCGCCACCATAACTTTACAGTGTTCCGACAACACGCAGCCCTTTAGAGTCTTCTAGGCGTAGTGTGTACACCATCTTTTCTTCAGTGATCAAACGCTAGCCTATATGATGAAAAAAACGAGTCCACACAGTACAATTAGCGTCGAAAAAGCTTAGTTTTATGGCCAAGCTGAGGCAGTGGTTTTAAGGGCCTGGTGGCGTTATCGGGAGAACAGTTGGCTTTGATGCTAGAGCTACCAAGTTCGATCCGTGCGGTGCACCAGCGGTTTTTCAATGAAAAAATTTAAGTGCACTTTTCACAGTTGCCCTCTGGTGAAGGAAAAACATCATTTACAAACCAACAACCCCCCATGGTAGGAGTCTATCTAGTGTCCACCTGGCCAGCTACCACCCTCAAGTTAGAAAATCTGTCGCCAAATATCTAATGTGTTCCGCCAGCTATCCTTAAGAGCCAGTTCCCTTTCTAGGCCTAGTGTGCTTACCATGTTCAACCGCATCATCACTTACCAACAGGTGAGATAGAGGTCAAAGGCTAGCCTATAAGATATAAAAAAGTACTTCACTCCGAGACAGTTGCTTAATTTATCTCAAACACAAGTCCGATCACGTATTGTTCGCACCTTATAGATGGTTCTACCAATTACAGACAACATTTATTTGGAGAAGAACGAAATTATAGCATACAGCATGGTGCGCCTGATCTAAATTAAAACAAAAGTAAAACAATAAAAAGTTCCATGTTTCCTATCGGGTGCATTTCGGAGAGTATCTATGCCATCCGATTGCGCAAAGTAATACCACCCTGCCTCTTTTTCGACCAGACCGGACTAGATCTGCGCTACCGCTATGTGGTCCATCTCCTCTCGCACCAAGCGTTATGCTTCATCTTTTAACATAGGTTCTGGCAATAAATGGAATTATTTTCCAGTGTCTGTGTTTCCTGATAAGTATAATCCAGGGGTCTTCAAATCGTGAATGGTACGTGGCGCAAAGCCAATGCGTTGCGTAGTCGCGTGTACGAGTATGTCCCGCTCTCGTGTGTGGAAGAGTGTGCTGGAGTAGCCCACGCTGTTCTATCCTCCGAACACTTACTATGCTATGGATCTTCGTTATATATAAATGACTTATATTGACAGAGTTATCGGAATGGAAACGAAATATTTTGCATCACATATATTATATACTGCTAACCAAGCATAGAAAAAGTAAATATATTATGTTATTTGCAAAAAAGTTATATTATTTATAAATAAAATATCTAACTGAAATATTTAACTGTAATATTTAACCGAAACATTCAACTGAAATATTCAACTAAAACATTCAACATAAATATCTAACTGAAATATTAAAGTGAAACGAGTTGGGAGCGACGGAGTCGGCAGTCGCAGCGTCGTCGAGTGAAGGCAGCGACGCAGCAAGTCGGCGCCTGCACCAGGGACAACGACCCGCGATGCTCTGCCACCCACTGCACCCGTACACACCACGAGCTCCACTCCCAGCCACTGAAATATTTAACAGAAATATTTAACCGAAATATTTAACCGAAATATTTAACTGAAACATTTAACTAAAATACTTTAACCGAATATTTAACTGAAATGTTTAACCGAAATGTTTAACTGAAATGTTTTAACTGAAATATCCAACCGAATATTTAACCGAAATATTAAACCGAAATATCCAGTTATAAATATTTAAATACGGGACTTATCGCGCCTAAAACATAAATCTTATCTACTCGACGTTTCGACCAAGTTGCATTGATCGTGGTCACGAGACGACTGAATGTTGTGAGTGTCCGCACCGCTATTTATAGGAGAGATCGTTGGAAACTACCCTCAATTAATTTAATTTTTAATTTTTATCAGAGTTGCCATTGCGACACACAATAATCTGCCGATATTGTCAGTATTGTGTGTCGCAATGGCAACTCTGATAAAAATTAAAAATTAAATTAATTGAGGGTAGTTTCCAACGATCTCTCCTATAAATAGCGGTGCGGACACTCACAACATTCAGTTGTCTCGTGACCACGATCAATGCAACTTGGTCGAAACGTCGAGTAGATAAGATTTATGTTTTAGGCGCGATAAGTCCCGTATTTAAATATTTATAACTGGATATTTCGGTTTAATATTTCGGTTAAATATTCGGTTGGATATTTCAGTTAAAACATTTCAGTTAAACATTTCGGTTAAACATTTCAGTTAAAGTATTTTAGTTAAATGTTTCAGTTAAATATTTCGGTTAAATATTTCGGTTAAATATTTCTGTTAAATATTTCAGTGGCTGGGAGTGGAGCTCGTGGTGTGTACGGGTGCAGTGGGTGGCAGAGCATCGCGGGTCGTTGTCCCTGGTGCAGGCGCCGACTTGCTGCGTCGCTGCCTTCACTCGACGACGCTGCGACTGCCGACTCCGTCGCTCCCAACTCGTTTCACTTTAATATTTCAGTTAGATATTTATGTTGAATGTTTTAGTTGAATATTTCAGTTGAATGTTTCGGTTAAATATTACAGTTAAATATTTCAGTTAGATATTTTATTTATAACTATGTGTTCAAATCGCGAAAGTTTAAAGTTTACAAAAGTTATATTATTGTCACACTTAATCATAGTTATGCTAAAAAATATTCCTATGCTTACCTGAAAGAAATAAATTACTTCATTTACGAATAAAAGACAAGAAAATACTGCATAAAATAACTGCTTAATCATGCTTACTAATATTTTTCTTCTAAAAGTACCGTGAAAAAAAGGCGTAACTGTATATACGCACATATAGATGTAACATATGACGTGGAAAAAGTATGTAAGATCATTTATGCAACAAAAGTTTTTTGGGAAGACGTATAATAATTACGTAAGATTAATTAAGCTAATACTACAGGGAAACTCTGCAAATGTGATAAGAGTAACAAATCTTACATCATTTTACTAGGAAATTTATAAAAAAAATATTTTCGTATTAATTTCTTAAATTTAAATTACTCCGTAATTTACTGGAATATAATTTTGAAAAAAATTGAGTATATGTGTTAGCCTTTACTCTATCCAATGGTGAAATAAAAAAAAATTGACGCAAGTGTGTTTGCGCCATTCTTCTATGGGTAGTGCGATATATGAGCGCTCATACAATTTAGAGGTCTAGCTTAATTGGTACCTACCAACATTGGTACGGAAGCCTCGGTGGGCGAGTCCAACTTGGCCGGTTTTATTATTTATTTGGATTTAGAAAACAGCGCGGCCGCATCGTTGCAGCCGCGCAGCCGCGGCGCAACAATTTGCGACTGATTTGAAGGCCCCTTAATGCCGGTCCGACTATGTGTGTAGCACGCCTTATTGCATACTTAGAGAGTGCTAGAGCTATATTGTATCAAACTACCAGTCCGACGATATCGTGCAGTTATCGTATAGTTACAGTTATCGTCCCGTCCAATGTGAAAACACCCTATGGGTGCAGAAAAATGTACTTGGTCATAACTTTTTATTTGGCAATAAAAAGAAATGAAATAAGACCTAGGTAAGAATTGTAACTTATCACTTTCTTATATAGATAGATCTAGTTAAGAAAGTGATAAGTATTTTTATTTTGAAAAAGACTTCTTTTACCTTATTTTGTTACAAACAATAGGTTTTTTTATTTATATTTATTTTGCCTACATTAAATCAATAAAATGGATTGGATTCTATTAGGATACACTGGTTGTTGACTTTTTCGTAGCCTTTGGGACATTCTCTATTAGAATTATAAACAAATTTACTTGAAACATTCGTAATATTTATCAGATCAAGTAAAATTAAGATCAAAAATAGCACAGCCACCTGAAATAAAACAAACAATAGTGAATATTTATTGTAATTAAATTAGATACATGGAATCTTTATTTATAGCGTATAGGCTAGCGTTTGACCACTATCTCACCTGTTGATAATTGTCGATCTGTGGTCGAGGATGGTAGCAAGCTAGGCCTAGAATTGGAACTGGCTCTTAAGGACAGCTGCCGGAACACATTAAATGTTTGGTGACAGATTTTGTTATTAGGATTTCTTAATGATAGATAGATAGATAGATAAACACTTTATTTGCACACCAATAATTACAGAAAAATACTACACGAAAATACTTATACTACGTAATGCAAAGGGCGGTCTTATCGCTTTAAGCGATTTTTTCCAGACAACCAAGCTGAGAGTAATATTGCGAGACTGTGACGGACGGTGGTGTATCTATTTTAATCGTTAGTTATTTATATAGTTATACATATACATAAAATGTATGTGTATTTAATACATCTACACAAATACATACCTATATCCATATTACATATTACTTACACTTACATAATTTCATACATTATAACAATAAAGAAAATAATGATACAGATAGTAAATTCCACATTAGAAAAAAAAAAGAAAAAAAAAACATCAGGATCAGCAGTTATCATTGGACAAATAGAATTTCCTTAATCTTTCTTTGAATGTATGGGACGATGGGGATTTTCTTATTTCGACTGAGATACCGTTCCACAGGCGTGATGATGTATTTCATTTACCGGAACACAATGAAATCGCACATAAATTGTTCGATATAAAAACATAATATATAAGGTTGAAGCATATTATGACTAGCTAAAAAAGCCGCTTACGGTTGAAGGAGAAAATCTGCCAAAATAACCTTACGGTGTTTCAGCAGCTCTAAAAATCTCAATTTAAAAACGGCAGAACGAATTTTCATGAATCAAAACTAAGAACACTCTCATTAAGATACCTATCAAAAACAACTAAATCACAATTGGTTCATCCGTATGGCCGCTGCGATACCACAGACACACAAGCACACACACATACACACGTCAAACTTATATCACCCCCTTTTTTGCGTGGGGGGGGGGGGGGTTAAAAACCGGTTGACGCCAGTTACTCATAATTATAACTGCGTTGGTAAAGCATGTAATACGTAATGGGGCTGAGTACTTTCCGTGGTAGTTTCGACTTTGATGATACTGTTTTAGTAAATAAAACTGGCCAAGTGCGAGTCAGCATCGCGTCTCTTATCGTTCACTTAGGGAGGGTTCCGTACAATACGAAACATAACAGAGATTCCACCTCATATATTTGATTAATTGATATTACCAAGAATATTTGGTTTGGTCGCGATCTAGAAATACGGGGCTCGTTTACTAGCACCATCTATGTCATTTTGCCGAAACTAATTAGATAGTTGGCGTTTAAAAACACGTTTTTTGTATGAGGACCCCCTTTAATTTTTAACTTTATTTTGTTTTTAGTTTTTGTTGTTCTAGCGGCAACAGAAATACACCATCTGTGAAAATTTCAACTGTCTAACTATCACGGTTAATGAACTATAGCCTGGTGACAGACGGACAGACAGACAGACAGACAGACAGACAGACGGACAGCGGAGTCTTTTATAGGGTCCCGTTTTACCCTTTGGGTACGGAACCCTTAAAATACCAACTATTATACCATTTTCGAAAGCTTAATAAACTAGGAAGTTTTATTAGTAATATTTTCGGCGTTCGGAACTCTCCGTGTGCGGGACAAAGTCTGACTCGCACTTGGCCAGTTTTATTGTTAAATTCTAAGTATTTTTAGATATTTTGTTGCTTCTTGAGCTTTATCACAACGTTCCCTACGAATAAAAAAATATTGAATAACTTTTAATCAGCCATTTTTTTATTTTGTTAAAAAGCTCCATTATTGGGTATATTTCCAAAAATTGCTAATTACCAAATATATCGTAAACTATTAATTACGGCCATACAGTGTGGGGGCTAAATATGTCGCATTTTAGCCCCACTATCTGCTCCTGCCGGTAATACGTTGAATTACCAATAACTCTGTATGAATTGTAAAGGTAGGTACATATAGAGTTGTAATAAGTGTAAATTTTAAAGGTAGGTACATATAGAGTTGTAATAATTGTAATTTTTAAAGGTAGGTACATATAGAGTTGTAATAAGTGTAAATTGATGAATAAATTATTATGAAAAATAGTAAAAAAAAATGCCAAATGCCGCGCTAGTCATTTTCAGTACCAAGTTTGAAATGTGTATCTCCATATCTCTGGAGATAATCTAAAATTACAATGGGACCAAAAAAAAGATACCGTCTCAAACAAAAAAAAATATCAGTTAACAAATGACGGAGTTCTGAGGCAACAAACATAAAGAAAAAAACAAAAATAATACAGGTGGATTGAGGAGTAATACATACAGGCAATTTCACTGACATGACGAATCTATAAGGGTTCCGTTTTTTGCCATTCGGCTACGGAACCCTAAAAACCGTGGGCTCAAGTAAATATTTGATATAAGTTTCACTTTGATATTTCTACGCGTTCCACAACAAAGTGATCCTATAAGGGTTCCTATTTTTAACAGACTTCACAAAAAAGGAGGAGGCTATCAATTCGACTAACATTTTTTTTTTATATTTGTTACCTCAGAACTCCGTCAAATCTTGACCGATTAGAAAATTTCTTATTTTTGTTTGAGAGATTATGCCACCCTATTGGTCAAATTTCATCGAGGTATGACAATTATCTCCAGAGATATAGAGATAAACATCTCAAACACATTGCATACCTTGATAACATATGCGTTTGTATACCTTGACGACATGACATTAGATACTACTGGCTTTTTAATCGACTTCAAAAAAAGGAGGAGGTTACTCAATTCGACCGTATATACTTTTTTTTTTTTTTTTATGTTTGTTCGGGGATAGCTTCGTCATTTATGCACCGATTTTGATTATTCTTTTTTTGTTCGAAAGGAGATATCTCAAGTGTGGTACCATGGTAATTTTATCGAGGTCTGATAAGTATCTCCAGAGATATTGAGATAAACATCTCAAAATTGGTACTGAAAATGAACATTGAAGTCGGTTCTTTTTTAGTTTTTAAACGATATTATTTGACTATCGCGACATGTGAATTAGTTTTGTAAGCGATCTTAAATTATTCTTTTGAGATACCTACGGGACCCTAAAAGTATACCTATATATTTTTAAATAACACCTTTTCAGTGTTTAGTCAGTTTGTTACTCTTTTATAATAATGATAGGTACATTTATCAAATTATATTTGACGTTATTCGATTCTACGTCATGGCCACGGTACTCTGAGATGTAACCAATATTTGATCAGGTGATGTGGTTAGGCTCATATTATAACAAGCAAGACATTCATATATAAAAAATAACTGTTATATAAAAAAATAACATTTAGAACCATTACAATTATTTTACATTAAAAAGTTTGTTGAAATGACACCTCGCGCAAGCGCCCTGCGCTCCGTCTTACGAATTTTCGTCTTACGATCGGGACACGTGACCCTGACGCGAGTTTAAATTTTTTTACGCATCCCAAGAAAAGTGCACAACGCCGCTAAAGAAGTTTTCACTTCATAAACTAAAAAATAGAAAACCAAACTAAAAAGTAGGAAATAATTTGCAATAAATCTAAAATACTAATATTATGAAGATGAAAGATTTGATATTTTTGTTTGCTTGTTTGTTACGATTTAACTCAAATACTACTGGACCGATTTAAAAAATTCTTCCACTAATGGAAAGTTAAATTATCAGGGAGTTACATGGGCTATATTTTATTCCCGTTTTCTCACGAGTACGGGAACTACGCCGGTGAAACCGCGAGTCACTGCTAGTTTAAATAAGAATAGTGTGATTAACAACAAAAAATATGTTATTGTAAGAAACTTGGGATTAAAAGCAATACTTTGACTTATTTAATGGTGGACCACGATCTCACCTGATGTTAAGTGACGATGAGATTGACGATGTAGCACGCTTACCTAGAAGATACGTTTGTATCTATACCATTTTTTTTCAAAGTCAATCATTTGACACATCTAAAGTGGTAAAATGTGTGTCTTGCACTTGGCCAGTTTATTTTAAGTACAATATAGTTATTCTATGCTGAGTTTGTCACTTCTATCTATTATTGACTTTTTTGTACTTATATTTAAATATTTATTATTTTTGTTTTTTTTTGGTGCCTTTTCTAATTTGTACTTACTTTGTTATGCACACGCACAGTATGAACCAATCAACTTTTTTTCCGTAGTCCTGACAAGGAACCCTTAGGGTCCCCGCACACGGGCCACGGGCCACAACCACAAAACGCCGCCACCGGCATATTTCCTATAGTTTTCAGACATTTTAACATGTAGCGTGTGGCGGCCACCGGCGTCACCGTGTGCGGCGAGTCCATATAAAATGTATGAAAACTATAGGAAATATGCCGGTGGCGGCTTGTGGCCGGTGGCCCGTGTGCGCCGAGGGTTATAGTTTCGTCATGTCCGTCTGTCTGTCCGTGGTTTTGCTAAGAGACCGTTGATACTAGAAAGCTGTAATTTTGTGGGGGTATGTATATAAATTACGCCGACAAAGTGCTGAAATAAAATTTTCAAAAATATTTTTTTTTAGGGTAGCTATAGTATATAAGAAGTGGGGATGTTTTTTTTTTCATCGTCTACCCCATCATGTGGGGTATCGTTGAATAGGTATTTTAAAATGACTTAAGGGTTGCTAATACTATTTTTCGATTGAATGCTTCATTTACGAAATATTAAACTTTAAAGTGAAAATTTTTGTTCCAGTAGGGCGTCCCCCTCCCCTCTTAAAGCTAAACTGCTGGCAATTATAAAAATCTGGAAAAATTCGTGAAAATAGCGCATTTCATGAACTTTAAAGGAAAATTATAGCGGTTCAGATAACTTTATTAGTTCAACAGTAATAGTCGTTGATTTTGGGTGTTGGATAATTTTGTACCAAATACAAAATCCTTAGAATAAATCATTTAAAGTGACAAAGACGGAGTACCTAGTTGCTGGTTTATAACGGGTAAAGACTTGCATTGAATTACAGGCTACTACGGAACTCTACACTGCGTGTGGCCCGACACGCACTTGGCCGGTTATTTCACTTTCACTTTGTCTACAGAATTAGGGTCGCCGTCCACCAGTGAGCAATGTACCGGTTTACTGGCCGAGGTCATAGACGGAGTGTGTCGCTGCCCTAACAACTTCTTTTATGAAGAAAATATGAGAGACTGTATCAGAGGTAAGTTAAAATTAAAAATATTACAAGCTTTTTTTTTTAAATGACTTCCAAAAATATTTTAGATTTATAGTTATCGTGACTTTGAATCGTGATTATAAAGTACTGACTACTATACTCACTACTTTGAGGTCCTAGTGGTGTGTAGGAGAATGTTCGGCTATGATGCCAGAGGTACCGAGTTCTATCCCCGCCGTGCACCAATGGATTGTTCTATCGATAAATTTATGTGCGCTTTTCACAGTGGCTCTCCGGTGAAGGAAAAACATGGTTAAGAAACCAACAACCCCCGCATGGTGGTAGGACACTATCTGGTGTCCGCCTGGCCAGCTATCACCCTCGAGTTAGAATATGTGTGACCAAAACTTACTAATGTGTTCCGGCAGCTATCCTTGAGAGCCAGTTCCCAATCTAGGCCTAGCGTACTACCATCCTCGACCGCATCATCACTTACCAACAGGTGAGATAGTGGTCAAACGCTAGCCTTTATGATATAATTTATGATCGCACAAAACGAAAAAACCGACTTCACATGCCGCGATAGTGAAAATATCCACTAGCCATAATCATGTCATCGAGGTATCAAATTTTTTTATATTGTTTATCTCCATATCTCCGGAGATGATTATCAGATCTCGATAAAATTTGAATGGTACCGAACGGGGGAAAGATTTTCTAATCGGCGGAGTTCTGAGGTAAATAAAAACAGTCGAATTGAGAACCTCCTCATTTTGCGTGAAGTCGGTTATTAAAAATAAAACTACTATTTGTTGAAGACTGTTTCGTGCATGTCCGATGCACGTCCTCGGGAGTTTACGCAGCAAGGTCTTGCTGCTTCTAATCTTTGAATAGTAGTGACTATAATAGACAGTACTTTTTATAATCATGACTTCAAAAACGAGGTTTTAATTCATATGTTTATATTTTTATACATGATAATACACTTCGCCATACATTTTGGATATATTTTACATTTTGGATTTGCCAAATGCTTTTTTTTTTGTTTTTCAAGATGTTTACTCCGTAATGATCCCATTGTCCCAAATTTATCGAGATATTTAGTATCTCCAGAGTTATGGAGATTCTAACTTTAAACTTGTTACTGAAAGTGACTAGCGCGGTATGCAGATCTGGTATAAGTAAACGTACGGCCACACCGCGGCGTCCTGCAATTTGTGGGCGCGATCTCAGTACTTTTCAATTGTTTTCTGATCGCGTTTGGTGTGAACCAGTCAGTACAAATACTACTGCGCTATCTGATCGCCACCTAGATCGCGCACGCAGGACGCTGCGGTGTGTCCGTACCTTAAAGGTGTAGCCACACTCACTATTTATACAGGATTAGCATAGTAGCATTTGACGGAGGAATACAAAACAAGCACAAAAACATACCGAAGAATTTACAACCTCCACCTTTCTGGGAATCAGTTAAATAATAATATTTATTTAATTTAATTTCAGTAACTCGTCGCATAGAGGAATCGTGTGTGGTCGATGAGAACTGCCATACGTTCGGAGTGGCCAGTATATGCGGGGAGGGGGTCGCAGAGAACTTCTACCTTCGGTCGTGCGAGTGTGACAGAGAGCGGTCGTTGTGGGACCAGGACAGAAACATGTGCAGGCTGTTCGCTGGTAAGATAGTTAAAAAGTTAGAAAATCTGTCGCCAAACATCTAATGTGTTCCGGCAGTCATCCTTGAGAGCCAGTTCCCATTCTAGGCCTAGCGTGCTTACTATCTTGGACCGCATTATCACTTACCAACAGGTGAGATAGTGGTCAAACGCTAGCCTATAAGATATATAAAAAAAACGAGAACTGTAGACCTCGCGTGCCGTTATAAACATTGAAATCCGTCCATATTTAACGTCAACAAACCTCACCCCCTTTCTCCCCTCCATTCCCTCTTCTTGGAAATGTTTTCACCACATCTTATGTAGAAGGAAGTCCTCAGTGTGCCTTTCAAATTTGATTGAAATCCGTTCCTAAATAACGCTACAGCGAACTTCTCTCCTTTACCCCTATTTCCCCCCAATCAAAAAAACGCGATCGACAAAAATTCAAGCAACTCGTGTGCCATTTTTCGTCAAAATCGGTTGAAAAATGCGACTTGCAGCCGAGAACAGACAGACAGACAAACATCCGGCATTTTTGTACCCGCGACTTCGTTCACGTACACCAAGAATTTAGTATCCTATGTTCATCCAAATGATATAAAGTATCTCCTTGTTAAATTAATAGGAACAAACAGACAGAGTGACACAGTTACAAACGTTTTTATAATCTTAAGCCGGCTTTTTACTATGGGATATAATGTAAAGTAGTATGTATAAAAAACATCTTGAGCTACGAGTATATATTTCACCCCGCGATTGTTGTTCACACTGTAAGATATATAGTTCAGCTTTGATTGTCTATGGTTTCATTCAAACACTGGCTATATACACTAATTGTGTGGAGCCATAATAAAAATAAAAAAACAACAAAAAAAACTGTGGGGGAGCCGCGGTGTCCGGAGACGTGAGGTAAAATATACACCTTCAAAAATCGCTCAGTCGGTCGAAAACATATTTATAGCTTGGGATGTAATATATATTTTCCATTATTTTCCATTTAATAAGGTACGGATTGTCTGAAGTACTGAAACACACAGTTACATGTATGGTTGGTTTTAACCTACTTTAATTTTTTTTAAATATTCTGACGTAAACGATTGGATGACAGCTGAATGGTTCATTACTTTTTTTTTCTAATTCAAAGCGTTAAATTCTGCTTTTGCTATGTTTACTTGATAATTGGTTATGATTTATTTTATGATTTATGATTTTGACGTGTATATGTGCGTATATTTATACTGCCTACATACTGAATAAATGCTTTGATTCTTTGATATTATAGCATAGTGTAAACGGTCTCGTACAAATGTATGACGAGCGATAAAATGTTATATCTCAAGATACATTATATTATGTCCCATACTGAAAAGCCGGCTTTTGGATGACAACTACAAAAAAAGTGATGTTTCAGGCATTGGGGAACAATGTGAGATAGACAGTGACTGTCTAGCTGGAGAACTGGAGATCCAGTGCGTGAACAGTCAGTGCGCCTGTCCACCCGGACTGACTGCTGTCGACGGACTGTGCCTCACTACTGGACTTGGTGAGTGCGATGACGCGACTAAATTAAAAAAAAACCGGCCAAGTGCGAAATACAGTTTAGTCATAAAGTGCTAAACTAGAACTATTAGAGGCAATAATAAAAGTGTCTTAAGGTGCCGCCACACCGTGGCGTCCTGCGATTTGCGGGCGCGATCTCAGTACTTTTCAATTGTTTTCTGATCGCGTTTGGTGTGAACCAGTCGGTACAAATACTACTGCGCTATCTGATCGCCGCCTAGATCGCGCACGCAAGACGCTGCGGTGTGTCCGTACCTTTAGTATAATTTGCGTATAAGGTTTAGGCTAAAGTAAAACTGCTTATTAGCCGAAGAAGCTAGATTGTAGTGACAATAGGGACGTATTTAGTAATATGCTCTATAATCATAAAAAAGACTTCCGTACAAACTTGTCAAACTAGGTTAAAGTACAAACTTAACTTTGCAGTTCGATCCATAGACCGATGCCTAGACATTCTTATAGCACCAACCGGAAATAATAAGTTTGTAATAGTAAATTCGCTTTTTTAGGGTTCCGTACCCAAAGGGTAAAACGGGACCCTATTACTAAGACTCCGCTGTCCGTCTGTCTGTCTGTCTGTCTGTCTGTCTGTCTGTCTGTCTGTCTGTCTGTCTGTCTGTCCATCTGTCACCAGGCTGTATCTCATGAACCGTGATAGTTAGAAAGTTGAAATTTTTACAGATGATGTATTTCTGTTGCCGCTATAACAACAAATACTAAAAACAAAATGAAGTTAAAAATAATAGAGGGTCCCCATACAAGAAACGTAATTTTTTTCGGCATTTAACGCCATCTATGAACGCTTAGTTAGGTAAACGTCCCATAGATGGCGTTATATTGAAATGTCGATCCCTAACACCTTTTTTATACGTTAGATGGCGTTATAAGAAATAAAATGTTTATTAATTATTATTTTTTGCTGGCGAAAAATGATAGTGGTATTTTTTGCTCGATCTTATAAAATACTGTAGTGTGTTACGGAACCCTACCCCCTAGTGCGAGTCCGACTTGCACTTGGCCAGTTTATTTCACGTTTTATGTGTAGCGTGTTACCATCCTAGACCGCATCCTAACTTACGAACAGGTTAGATGATGGTCAAACGCTAGCCTGTATATAAAAGAACCTGCTATGTGCAATTTGGACTCGCACACGAAAGTTTGTGTTGTATGGGGATCGCCTTTGATTTTCAACTATATTTTATTTTATTTTATTAACACATGTATTATTGCAGCAATTTTCAAATCAATACTTCAACATCTCTATCATAATAATAAGCCACTGTCAGTCCACTGCTGGACGTAGGCCTCTCCCAAGATACACCACTGAGAGCCCGATCTTCGACTCATTGGGAGGGATATGCCCTAATCACCACGCTGGGCCCGCGGGTTGGCGATCGCAGGACGTAGCTCCTCGCACCGGTGACGCTGCTGCCCGTCACCGGCCTGCAGTATTTAGCTATTCCGTAGTGTATCTATACTACGGTGATAATACGGTTCAGAAAAGGCCAGTGACAGACCGATTGCTGGACAGAGGAAAGCCTCAGTTAGTAGACTCCCGTTGGTGCGCCAACGGGAGTCTACTAACAAAACCTTAAAAATACAAAAATCTTTTGTTTCAAGGTCTGGGCGAGGCTTGCCAAGCAACTTCGGAATGTACGGGCACGTTGAACACCGCTTGCATCGCTGGACAGTGCTCGTGTGACATCGGATACCAGGAGCTGGCGGGAACGTGCGCACCCAGTTAGTATTTCAATGTATTATACATTTATACTTATGTCGGATCGACTATAATATTGATACCATCGTCAGACATCATAGGGGCGTGATCGAGCAAAGAGAAAAGGCGAGTACACAAAACACGTTTATTGTATTTTTTCACAGTAAACTTATTATGACACTTAGGGCCAGTTTCACCAGTTCCAGATAGCCCGATTAGAAACTTATCTGACAGACTTTTGACAGTTTTTATATGGCGTCACCTGTCAAATAGCTATCTGAAACTATATCAGGAACCGGTGAAACTGGCACTTACCAAACGAAACATATTACAGTTCCTAAGATGGAGGCCCTGGTTCTATAAGAAGGCAGATTGGTAAGTGAGTGCCGTCTCCGCGCGCCTCCATCAATTCAATTCAATTCAATTCATTTATTCCTGAACAATAACAAATTGTATGGGAAATTAACTACATACATATTTAAATGACACAAACACATCAACATCAATAATTACATAATATCATAAATACAACACAAACATTTAAACCTATATTACCAAAATGTCAAATTGTACAAAATCTATTGAATAAAAAAAACATACAGACGAATTGAGAACCTCCTCCTTTTTTGTGAAGTCGGTTAAAAATATAGTATGTCATTTACATATCGTTATGTTTCATAAATACGTCCAAGATAGGTTACAAGAATAATATCAATTTCATGATTATACATTTGTTATGTTCCATTACGGTCATACAAGTACTCGGATATTGAGTAGTAACATTTTTCCAAAAAAAAAGTTTTCAGTTTATTTTGAATACATATGTACTATTTATTGCTTTCAAATCAGTTGGCAATTTATTATACAATCTAATAGCCTGGGCTCTTGCACAATGACTTACAACTGTAATCGTAGGTAGAAAATTATTCCGTAGATCTTTTCTCCTAGTTTGTTGTCTTATGGTGCCCTGTACTTTACTTTCAATTAGGTGTAATTTTTTTACCAAATCAGTAAGTATAATTAAGATGTACAGACATGGCACAGTCAGAATGTTTAATATTTTAAAATAGGGCTTGCAAGAGTCAGTTTGTGAAATACGTACCATGGTCCTTACAGCTCTCTTTTGCATTATAAACGCAGCGTCAGTGCTATATTTATAACTATGTCCCCAAAACATTACACTATACCTAATTTTGGATCAGCTAGGCTCTGTCGTAGCACGAAGTTAGCCGAGTTCTGACGTCATCACGACGGTGCTGCTACCTCTAGGGAATCGTGCCACGCTGCGTTTTGCTCCCCACCTAACCGACCGTCTCCAAAATATATATCATATCTGTATATTTAATATTTTTTTAAAGCTCACTAGCAATGTGGGTCAGACATTACTAGTATTCTTGTTAACCCCTCCAACTAAGTTAAATATGCTTGTGTCTGGAGTGGGTTAACGTCAATAGTGCAATGGGTGGGGATCGAACTCACGACCTCTCGATCGCCAGTCCGACACCTTATCCATTGGGCTATTGCCGCTTTTTTAAGATATTGAAATTGTGTTTCATAGTTACTATACTTATTTGAGAAACAACCGTCTTCCATAATGTGTAATCCATTCCGTGCATGGTTGTCTGGAAGAGATCGCTATTAATGATAAGACCGCCCATTGTCACTGCCATTTATAATAATAATTCTAGTTCCAAATATGTTTCTTTTTGTAACTGGACGAACACGAACTTAAATTATAAAGTGTTATGTTTTCTTTTTTCAGTAATTGGAGGTACCTGCGATTTGGACTTTGACTGTCTGATAGAGAACACAATATGTGTGAACGAGACGAACACATGTCAGTGCAGGAGCGGCTTTGTTCCCGACTACGACTATTGCTGGCCGGGTAAGTTTGATATAGGTAGACACGTGATCACTGGGTGGTGCTAAATGGTAACCACTTGTTGTAGGCTTCGGCTGCGGCTCGAAATACTTGCTGAACAAAAACAGTTGCTAATAGGTACGCAAGGTTTATGGGGCCCATTGTTGCGTTGGGGAATGGTCGGCTTTGACGCAAGAAGTAGCGGGTTCAAATCCCAATGCGCCTATGCCATTCATAGTGGCCTGCCGGAAAAAATCGCTCAGAAACCCCCGGCGTAGTAAGGTCACAGAATAATGAATACTTAGAACAAGTATAGAAGATGCACTCTCTGATAGCAAAAATGCGAGATTAGACCTAGTTACAACGGCGGTAACGTTCAAAATACGCTACATGCATCGGATGCGATCTTGAATTTGCGTCACAGAATAAACTAATAGTAACTAGGAACCACGTGTTGCGTACCGTAAAATGCACCGTAAGTTCGCGCAGCGAGAGTCTGTATCACTCGGTCAGCTCGCGGGCCGTCAGCTGTCTCTTACAGTAAGGTTCAGTGTTGTGAGAAAACAGATTGAATAGTAAAGTAAAGGCGCGCGTCCGGTCGTGAGCGCGCGTCACACTACTGACTGAACATGTAGCCGGCCGGCTGCCACGTATGTACTAATATTGTCATAGCTACAGTCCGGAGTGCGACAGGGCTGTTAAGGTGGTAGAATACAGGTATCGAGCAAGCCTGTATTCATCTAGTAACGACCTGCATAGTGGTAGGACTCGGAACCTCGTTAGTGAAAAATATAGATATAGGCTCGACTTCTAAGCTAGAGGTTGCCGGCTCAAATCATTGCACGGGTATTCTTTCACAGGTGGTAAAAGCATATTTTATCAAGTTTTATCTGACTTGCTACCAAAATAGTGGTTTACCACCAGGTTGGCGAAAATCTACCGCCATAACTTTACTGTGTTCCGGCAGCACACAGCCCTTGAGAGTTGGACCATTCTAGGCCTAGCGTGGTCACTATCTTCTACCACATCAACGCTCACCACCAGGCTAGAAAGTGGTCAAATGCTAGCCTAGATTTTGGGAGCTTAACCTACTGGTGGTAAACTATAGTGTAATATATAAATCGCTAAGAAGTGGCAATAGCTAATGGCTAAGGCATCGCCCTGGCGATCAAGAGGTCGTGAGTTCGTTCCCGCCCATTGCACTATTGACGTGAACCCACTCCAGACACAAGCATATTTAGCTTAGTTGGAGGGGTTAACAAGACTACTAGTAATGTGAAATAAAAAATATATAAACCTTTTAATATAAGTTTTAATATTAACAATTAGATTTTTTTTTAACATAATTTTCAACGCGTGTACATCCATTGATTTATACGGCAAAACACCTGAACTGATTTCGATGACGCTAAAGAAATTATACAAAGTAAATTTGTACATACAAAAAATAAGATTTAAATATAAATTTAATAACATTTTTGGCAAGCATAAACGTTTTGGCACATAATGTTATAATAATATTGTTTTATTATGTGTTCACAAGTGTTTTTGTTTCTACCGGCCATTCTTACTTGATAAATGTCATTGTTCAATAATTTGCATGAATACGCAAACAGTTAAGAATAAATGGGAAACATGTGCCATCGAATTTTTATTTGTTTTACCGACATTCAACGAAAGTGTAAAATTGTAACGATGTTATATTGTACTTATTGTCGTGCTTAAATAAGACGCAACATCTACCTTTCATGCCGGCAGTTACAGTTAGTTTTATGCGAGTTCAAAAAAGGTTTTCAATGTCTGTTTTTTTTGGAGTTTTTCCTTAAGAATCGATTTTCATTCACATATGCATTATTTCTGTTAAGATATTATATTATTTTTACGCTCCGCCTTGCGTCTAAATGGCAATTTACCACCATAGAGATAATTATCAAACGCTAGCCTATGTAAACATTATAATCTACTAGCTGTGCCCCGCGGTTTTACTCACTATAATATAAGGATAAAAAGTACCCTATAGCTATATGTTATTCCAGACTCCAGGGTCTAGGCTATCTTAATACCAAATTCAGCTCAGTCGGTGCAGTAGTTTTAGCGTGTAAGAGTAACAAGCATCCATACATCCATACATCCATACATCCATACATCCATACATCCATACATCCATACATCCATACATCCATACATCCATACATCCATACATCCATACATCCATACATCCATACATCCATACACACTGTCGCGTTTATAATATTATAGGATTATAGAAAGGATTCTTTAAGATTTTTTCATGCCACCTCCATTGAGTAATACCTAATCTTCTTGTTCCAACCTAAAAGCACGGTAATTTTAATTATAACAGTAATGTAGTAAGAAGGCGGCAATAGCCCAATGGATAAGGTGTCGGATTTGCGATCGAGAGGTCGTGAGTTCGATCCCCAACCCACCCCTTGTCCTTGAAATCAATACAAGCGTTCCGCGCGGCACCGCTCGGTATGTAAACACGCGATAGGGACGCCCGAATATATATATATGTGAATATATATTCTATGAAATATCTACAATTAGCACTCTTTTTACACGACCGTACCATCACACGGTTCGTTTGTCACTGCGGCGCATTCACAGATGACATTTTATCGTGAGCTGTGTACCAAGTGTGTACCGAACTCTAGGCGCGTAGACATGACTCGCGTTCCGACCGTGTGTATGGAGTCATATTATTGATATATTATATTACCTACTGTGCTAAAACTTATAATTATTGTATGACAGTGTCAGCTGGTTATGAATCCGGCTGCAACCTCACCGCTCAATGTACCGGAACTCTCGGACCAAACAGCTTGTGCGTCGACGGACAGTGTCTGTGCAACGACACTTACCATCACAGGGACGGCGGCTGCTGGCAGATGACAGGTGACATTACCATTCAATACCAACATTCTTTGTTTACACTCACATCGTAAAGTTCTGAAATGTCAGCCCCCTGATTTTCAATCATTCGAAAACATCGAGGTACATGTAAACCAGAGGCGCCCATCATTATTCTGACTTACGCGCCGAGCGGCGCGCTATCGGCCGTGAGGAGTACGCTAAGTAACTAAGCGAGATGTAGATTCAGCACTGCTTTTTATTTGAACGTAGAGCTAGTGCGCGACGCCACATCTGGTACGTAGTACATATGTACATCGATGTTCGAAAACTATTCGTATTCATAAGCATCATTTTTAATTTGGAATATTGATTATTCCGTGAACTATTTAGTCGCAATTTACGATGCAGATCACAGAATTTTTCGAATTATAGTGCCCCGGAGGCGGCCCTCCGCAATTGTCAATATCAAGTCATTGATAGACCAAATGATCGTCTACAGAGGCAATTGAAGTCATTGTCATTCGCAACTACGTGTATAAAGGCAAATGATGGAAATATTGATTGAAGCCCATTGACAATTTCGAATGACCGTCTCTGGGGCACTTAAAATATAAAAAAATATGGATTACAGTATTGTGAATTGGAAAGATCTGAGTCAAATATTATGTTTCTTTGAAGTGTCACACACTTTATATTTTTGTAAATTGTTAAACACAATCCAAAATTTCATCGTACCGACGGGAATCGAACCCGCACCCCCCGGATTACACGTCCAGGTGCTCTGCCAATTAAGCCACGGTTCGATCCATCGATACGACGAAATTAGTGTATTGCATTTGTTAACCCAATTATGCATTTGTGGCGCCATCTATGACTACTTATTACGTAAGTTAATCATTCGGAAGAAATCATTACAGTTTTCAAATCCGGAGAGAGATTTTGCACTGCGTAAATCAAATATTATGTTTCTTTGAAGTGTCACACACTTTTTTTTTTTGTAAATTGTTAAACACAATCCAAAATTTCATCGTACCGACGGGACTCGAACCCGCAACCCCCGGATTACGCGTCCAGGTTGTAACAGAACGGATTTCGAGCTCTACGATTTATTGAGATTGGTTCAGGTTTATGCGGTGATATTTCGAATTTATATTGATTTTAATGATGTACTATGTTTATATTCAAAATAATTCATAAATAAGATTGTTCTCATTTAGTATTTAATTAAATATTTGGATCAAACAAAACAACGCTTGGCACTATATAGGTAAGGTGCGAAGCCACTGTGCAGAGTTAAAAAAAAAAGCTAGATTACATAAACTGCCAGTGTCAGGAGGAGCTGTCACTGGTCAGAATGACAGGGATTATTGTTTTGTTTTGGGAAGAGCGCGGGATTTTCTTGGATTTTTATTTAGTATTTTTCTTAGTTTATGGCTGCTTTTGAAAAACGAACGAAATTTGCCGCGTAAAAAGGGTATTTTGCCGCTAAAATGCAGGGAACTGGACTTTTTGGCGGCGAAGCTTGGGGTCACTTTTTGGACGGGAGGAAAAAGAGCAAGATGTTACTGGACGTGTAGTGTTATTTTGAAGTTTTTATGTGCTAAAAGGTGTTAAAATTGTGAAAAAGCGGTGCAGTAAGAAGCCCGGGAATCAGAGAGTATCCTTTTATCTATTAATAAGAAGGCTACATTGAGGGCTTTTCCAATAACATGAGAAGATAATTATTATTCTCACTGTGACGCGTTTAGATTGCAAATAAATGCATATTGTAATGGGATAGTGCCCGATTGCGGGCGGTACTACGGTTCAATATAATATTAGGCGTGAAGCTCAGCTACAAAACAAGAAGCTGGCTTGCCAGTTACTTGCTGATGGTAAACAGAAGTGTCTTTGTAATGCTTTCAATCTCCAATAATTGGTTGGACAGAGCACTGATGGTTCATGATGCCTTTTCAACCGACTTCCAAAAGGAAGGAGGTTCTCAGTTTGTCTGTGTGTTTTTTGTGTGTATGTTGTGCGATTGCTTCGTCGGTTGTGAACATCCAAAACTTGCTGCTGGGCTGACTCGCGGGGCGTGGAGGTCGGCTGTCTTGGTTTTTGAACTATCCTAATTATTATGCACATATTCAATTTCTTATCTTAATTCTAGGTTTTTTTACTATTATTATAAGATCTAAATTTAAAAATAGAAAGTCATAATTGACTGACTTTTTATTGGTTGGTATTAACTAATAAATTTAAGAAGATACAATTACAAAGTAAAAATAATACATTTTATCTCCTTGTAGATAGTTTTCTCACTAAATATTACACTTTGAAATTATGGTCAAGTGCATGTGGCTGCTGACTGATTTTGACAACTTTTATATCAAGAGAAATGGTTAAAAGATAGATTTCTAAATATGTATAAGGAGAATTATAGGAAATATAAATTCTATAGATCTCTTATTACCATCAGGTCTAAATTTAACAATATTAATCATATAATCAGTTAATTGCATGTAAAATAAATAAGTATATTATGGTAGCCATTACTAATTATTAGATATTCTGAAATGGTGGTTTAGTGCAAGACGGACATCCAGGAACTTAAAATTGTAGGATTTTGTATTAGGTTTATCGTTCCATTTTGATATTAGTTATTCTAATATGTCTGTCGGGTGGATGTCTGACAGAAAGGAACTGGAATTTAGCATTGTATAATTAATTTTAATATGATTAAGAAAGCTAGCTGCGTCCCGTGACTTTGCTCATGTTGAAACAACTAAGTAGCATTTTATCCGAATTGGTCCAGACAACATCTGATGAAATCAGATCGTACCTAAACCTGTGGCAAATTTATCTGATGGATTTGTGACAACTTTTATACTAAGAGAAATGGTTAAAAGATACATTTCTAAATATTTATATATTTATTTGTAGGATTTTGTATTTGGTTTATTATTCCATTTTAATATTACTTATTCAATGTGTTATTGTTATTGTTATATAACTTTTCATCCAAATCGGGGTATTTCGTACTTGAAATAGATTTATGAAATCATTTACTTGTAACTATATAATAATTATGTTTATTTTAATATGGCTAAGGAAGCTAGCTACGTCCCGTGACTTTGCTCACGTTGGGACAATTATATAACATTTTATCCGAATCGGTCCGAAGGTGGTTGTGGGAGTTGCAGTGTTGTGCTAAGTGTTCTATAGACCTTAAACCTGTTGGAGAGAGTGTTCATTGGGTCTGTGTTCAGCTGTGGACAGAAATTAGTTAATGTTAGTGATGAAGTTAATAACGGAGTATTATTATAATAATTCATTTATTTCAGGATATTATTGATTTATGTGTACGTGAATGATAGTAATTTTCTTTACCAACTGTGTAATCTGATGGTTGATGTTGATGGTTTTGATGATGAATTTGAAGCAGAATATTGTAATAATAATAAATTTATTTCAGGACATTAATTGTTTATGTGTACGTGAACGATGATAATAATTTTCTTATACCAACCGTGAAATAATTTAATATAATTTTATGTACCTACATCGCTGAAGTAATTTGGTGGAAAAGTTTAATAATTAATATGTTCGAGATTTTCTTTCCTACGGGATATACAAAACATGCGGATATAATGTCATGTTGACTTACCCAATATCATCGACATAAATTACTATGCATCAGCATATTTAAAAACAACGTACCCGACTCATTGGAATGACTTAGTGAGAAGGATTTATTTACTAATTATGTTCGAGATTTCGTTTCCTACGGGACACATATGTTTTATTGAAGCTGCTCATTTGGCGTGGATTCGCCTGTTACCTGTTCGAGATTTATTTTCCCTGCGGGGATCGTGGAAGTTTATGTCACACTACGGGTGGCCCAACCCTGGGGAGACTTGTAAGCTGAAAGAATAGCCAGAGTCTTCTCTAGTTCGTGACATAGACAACCACGCAACGTGTCTTCAAATTTACATATTCTGCGGAATAATTCAGTGAGAAAAGAATCACTTTTACTACATGTTCGAGAATTACCTTCCCTGAGGGGACCGTGAGATTCTGTGTTATGCTACGGGTGGCCCAACCCTGGGGAGACTTGTAAGCTGAATGAATAGCCAGAGTCTTCTCTAGCATTTAACATAGATGATCACGCAACGACATCATCACCAACTACGTCAATAAAGTGATCTTGGACCGCTGGGTCTTTCCGGAGTGGAGAAATAATTTAACTAAAATGCTGGCGAACCTAGCCTACTGGGTTGCTTCAGTAATTATCTTCATTAACCACAATATTAACTACAATTAACCTGGCTCATTGAGTCATTCCTTTGTTGGAAATATACTTTGCGGATCAGGATAGGATTTAGTATAGGTAGAGTTGGATAGACCCAGTATGGGTTAGTAGGAATGATAGGATAGGTTGATAGGAGATAGATAGGAAATTCTATAGTAGGTAGTGTAGGCAGGGTAGCTAAGATACTACTCACTCTTAAGTAGCTAGAGAGAGTAATATCTAAATGAAACAGGTGGTGATGGATGTTGTGTTCGATTAATAGACAGAGACCTTCTAACCATCCAAGGCAACTCTGTTGTTCGAGCAAGCGAATGTTTCCAAGCTAAATTAAGCTGGAGTGGATGAGTATGTAGGCTGACTAACAGACATACATATACTATTCTCTTTGATAAAAGATTATGTCCTCTCACTTTAGTTGTGACTCAGTACTGACATACAATTTAAGACGTTAAATTTAATTAAATGTATTACTTTTGTACTACTGACTTTTGACTTACTGTAGACATCACCATGGGACTTAATCTCGTTTCTAGTTGATGTTTCGATAATGAAATGCAGGTAATTTTGCTAAGCTACTAAACCTCATTTCTCGTCGATACTTCGATTATGAAACATAGGTCATGTCATCTCATGCGCAGTGGTGGTCCCCCATGGATGGTTGCTTGATACTAGATCAAGTAGGGGCTACCCAAGTAATTCAGGATGAATGCCATAGCTCGGTAGCGAATGGTGGCGCGCCGATCCAACCATCCATGGTAAGTACATGCTGTGTAAAAAACACCCCAAAAACTATCCTCCCTTTAAAAGTACTAAATCAGACATATTTTCATATATACATGTATTTATTTATCACCCTTTTGTCCTCCTGTCTTTTGTTATTGTACATACTAAAATGTTTATACTAAATCTATTGACATGATCAATAACTTTGTCTATAAAAATAACAAAGAAATTGACAAAGAAAGATCATCAAATTAAAATCTATCGAAGTCCCAAAGAAAGTCTAGAGATAAATATAATTAAGAATGCAAGACGTGAATGCAAGAGATTATCCAGAGAAAATACTAATTTCATATTTTTATGTATGTTTCTAAAATGTAATATTATTAGGATCAATAGGTATAATGTTGACACAGGTTGTAAAATATTACTCAGTGTTCAGTTGTATTTTATAATGTGATGTTATAATACTAATAATAATACAACACAAATTAGTACTCATAATAGTGTATTTGTACAAATTAGTATTAGATAAATAAATGGTACTCAGAAATTCACTAGGTAACAGTTGTACCAAAAAGTACCAACAGTAATATTTAGGGTTGCAAGTACTAATAATAATAGAATAACACAAATTAGTACTAATAATAGCATATTTGCACTGAATAGTTTTAGTTAGAGAAAATGGTGCAAACACTTTCACTAGGTAACAATTGCACCATAGGGTATAAAAAGCAACAGTATAGCACAAATAGTATTGTAGCAGTGGTTAGGATTACTTGCAACAATAGAAGCTTTATTTCCTATATTATTTAGTCTTTAGTTATTATATTAAGTTTGTCTTGAGATTCCCTGAAAAGAATTTAGGTTACATCAACGGTTCACAATGGGTCCTACCACTAACTAGACGATTACAAATGGCCAATATTTTATTCCAGTCCGATTAATATTTCAATATTAAATATTCTAATTTTCCAGTATTTCAGTATCATAATAAAGTAATCAAGTATAGTCACGTTCAAAAGAAAAATATTTAAAAACCAAAAAGCGTTTAAGGGGGGGTTGTTACAAGGTGCTCTGCCAATTAAGCCATGGTTCGATCCATCGATACGACGAAATTCGAGTTTGAGTCCCGTCGGTATGATGAAATTTTGGATTGTGTTTAACAATTTACAAGATCTGAGTCGCGTTCGATTCAGAACTTTACAATTGCAAGCTCATGTGCATTTGGAAACAGCCTCTCCTTAGAGTAAGTTTCCGAATCCAAATTTGCTTTCGAATGATTGAGAATCTTGGGGCTGATCCCTTTAATCCCAGTTATAAACCTGATGACATCCGCAATAATATCCGTTGCGTTGTTTAAAAGATATTAATTAAGTTAAGAAACCAACAACCGTGGTAGGACACTATCTAGTGTCAACCTGGCCAGCTACCACCCTCAAGTTAGAAAATCTGTCACCAATCATCTAATGTGTTTCGGCAACTATCCTTGAGAGCCAGTTCCCATTCTAGGCCTAGCGTGCTTACCATCTTCGACCGCATCATCACTTACCAACAGGTGAGATAGTGGACAAACGCTAGCCTTAGAGATAAAAAAAAACTAAGCACACTGACAGCGGGAACGACTTTTATTTATTGATTAATATGTAATTATAAATATTTCAGGTCTTTTCAATGCATGCAGTCGAACAAGCCAATGTTATTTGGGGTCCATTTCTGAAAGAGTCGTCTGCAGAAACAGCTTATGTCAATGTGACTTCACCTACCCATACAGTGAGGAGTTGAATACCTGTCGTAAGTGTTAATCCCATTGATTACGAAACATTTTGGGAAACAAAAGTGGCAATAGCCCAAAGGCTTGGCGATCAAAAGGTCGTAAGTTCAATCCCCACCCATTGCACTTGACGTGAACCCACTGACTGACTTGACTGAACAACCCCAGCATTTTATTGGAGGGGTCACCATGACTACCAGTATGTGCAACCCACATTACTAGTAAGCTTATAAAAAAACATAATGAATAAGATCGTTTAAAAAAAACTAAAAACAACCGACTTCAATGCCGCGCTATTAATTTTCAGTACCAATTTTGAGGTGTTTATCTCCATATCTCTGGAGATCTCAGAGACTCATCAGACCTCGATAAAATTACCATGGTACCACACTTGGGATATC
The DNA here is from genome assembly GCA_954871355.1 of Cabera pusaria. Taxonomy (NCBI): domain Eukaryota; kingdom Metazoa; phylum Arthropoda; class Insecta; order Lepidoptera; family Geometridae; genus Cabera; species Cabera pusaria. Next base: position 16,446,405 of record OX940912.1, read on the forward strand.
TCCTTTCCAACAATAAAATAATAATCAAAATCGGTTCGTAAACGACAAAGTTATCCGCGGTCAAACATAAAAAAAAAATATATACAGTCGAATTGAGAAACCTCCTCCTTTTTTTGAAGTCGTTTAAAAATAATTAACACATAATAAAATATTTGCCTTGTAAATACAAAAGTTCCACCGAAGCATTATTCAATATTCCGCCTGACTTGTTACCAAAATAAAAGTAGCATATACTCATCTAGGAGAAAATCTGCCGCAACATTACTACGTTCCGGCATCACACGGCCCTTGACAGTCAGACCATTCTTAAGGTACAGACACACCGCAGCGTCCTGCGTGCGCGATAGGCGGCGCAATGGTATTTGTTGCGACTGGTTCACACCAAACGCGATCAGAAAACAATTGAAAAGTACTGAGATCGCGCATGCAGATCGCAAGCCGCCGTGGTGTGGCCGTACCATTAGCCTAAGGCCTGGTGGTAAGCAATGATGTGTCCGAACATGCTATACATACACTCTAGGCCTAAAATATGCTGACTCGCTGCCGGAACACTTGGTAGTAAGTCAGGTGGACCATCGATATAATGTGCTCCAAACACCTGTGAGAGAACACCCGAGTATGTTATAAAATAATAAAAAATATATTATTTATTTTTATTTTCTTTGTTTACAGTTCACTCATCGTCGACAAGAAGTCTATCGAGTGCAACAATTGTAGCAGCTTTAATCTACGTAGTTTTTAGTTACAATTATTAAATATATTATATAAAGTATATACCTTATTAATTATATAATTGAGGTTTTGATTTTATTCGGCCCTAAAAGAACCGACTTCAAATGCCGCGCTATGAATTTTCAGTCCCAGGTCTGAGGTGTTTATCTCCATATCTCTGAAGATACTGAACGTATCTCGATGAAATTTAAATGGGACCGACTGTGAAGTATAAACAAAAAAAATCTTGAAATCGGTTCACGCGTTTTCGAGTAATCGGTGAACATACATAAAATAAATTAAAAGTAAAAAATATTTTTAAAAACAAGCTTTTATCTGGGACAATGCACTTAAATGTTAAAAATAAATTCTAGTAAGTATTTAGCGTGTAGGTATTTACCTATATTCTTAAAAGCTTAAAGCACTACCCGTTTTTCAGGCTAGGTAATTACTATACTTCAGTGCCTCAAGCTTTTAAAAATATTGGTAAGTACCTAAACGCCAAATAATTACTAGAATTTATTTTTAACATTTTAGTTCATTGTCCCAGATAAAAGCTTGTTTTTAAAAATATTTTTACTTATAATTTATTTTTAACTTTTTAGTAGGTAGGTATAGATACCGACTACCTACCTACTACCTAAGTATTTAAGAGAAGGCATGATGTTTTAAAATATTCCACGGATATTTGATGTGATTATGGGTAAAGTGCTCTTCAAGGAAAATCAATCGACTCGGTGGGGCTATGTTGCTTGATAACTCTTCAAGACCAATCAATGGAGCCCAAACTCGGTAGAGTTCGTTGATTTATCACAGAGATGCCGTGGTCACCTTCTAGCTTTATCATCAGACCCTGGATATCATCTAGGTGAAAAGTTATCTTCAAGACTAACCAATCGAGCCCAAACTCGGTAGAGTTACGTTGATTTATCACAGAGATGCCGTGGCCACCTTCCAGCTTCATCATCAGACCCTGGATATCATCTAGGCGTAAAGTTATTTTTAAGACAAATCAATCGAGCCCAAACTCGGTGGGGTTACGTTGTTTTATCACAGAGACGCCGTGGCCACCTTCCGTCCCATCATCAGACCAGCTCCATGGTAACATATCATTGTATTTTCACCGAAGATACATACGTACACCAAATTTGAGTCCAATCGGACATCGGGAAGCGGGTCTAATTTAGCTTCCAAGATTCTACCCGAACATTCATAGTGACATACATACATACATACGTACATTGCAAGTTAAATAAAAGCTTGTTAAAAGCTTATAGTCTTCAAACGGCTGAACGGATTTTCATCAATTTAAGCTAAGAACACTCAATGAAGTCACCTATCAAACAAAATCTTAATCAGTACATCCGTTTTAGAATACATATAGAGACTTCCAACCCAGATCGGAGACTTTTTAAGAAAGGCCAAGTCAAAAGTACCTATAACCGGCGAGCATGTTTGAAGACGCTCATGAAAGTGGAATAAGCGAAAGAGGTATGTCAGGATCGTAGCATGTGGAAAGAAGTAGACTCTGCTTACCCCAAAGGAAGTAAACTGGCCAAGTGCAAGTCGGACTCGCACTCGTAGGGTTCCGTAACACAGTAAAGTATTCTATACTATGATTTTTCGCAATTAAAAAATTAACTTTGTTTTTCATGGTGTTTGTATGAAAAACAAACTCATCTTTGCGGTCGCCATATCTCAAAAACTGCTGACTTTATCTTGTTCAAACCAATTTTCGTTGTTAGTTTTTATTGAGATCTACAGCATAATTATTTTTTTGATTTTTCAGAACTTTAGAAGTTAGTGGGGGTACACATTTTACCACTTTAGACGCGCCTATCTTTCAAATAACTGACTTTGAGAAAAAATGATTTTAGAAACCTCAATGTCATTTTTAAAGACCTATTCATAGATACCCTACACGTAAAGGTTTGAAGAAATTTTTTTTTTTTGTTTCATTTACATATATGGGATTAAACCCCCCCTTAAACTTTTACATTTTTTATTTTTGTATAAAAATCGGAAAGCGGTTCACAGAATACATCTATCTACCAGGTTTCAATTCTTTAGTCCTAACAGTTTCGGAATAAAATGGCTGTGACATACGGACGGACAGACAGACAGACATGAAGAATCTATAAGGGTTCCGTTTTTTGTCATTCGGCTACGGAACCCAAAAAGGCATGATTTTATGTATGTGTTTTTCATAATTATTAATTTCATCATCAATTACCAACAGGTTAGATAATGGTCAAACGCTAAACGAAATAAAAAAAATAAAAAAATCTTAAATAACTTGTTTGAATTCAGTTGAAAATGAAATTGACTCTGCTATACATATATATAGATACATAGATTATGGATATTATAGATACATATATTATACAAAAATACTGTGCCAATTTGAACTGAATATTAAAACATCTATATCGTTGTCTACATACATAAAATCACTGTCCTGGGTCAAGGAACACGCTATTCTGCCTAATGATATTTTAATAACTTTTTAACGACATTTATACTGTAATTAAATCCGTGTTTGCAGTGTTTTTATTTATTAATTACCTATGATATATTTATCTGAGTTAATTACCATGTTAGAAATGGTGGTAATTTGTAGAGCATCAATACAGTATTTTGCAGAAATTATCAACGTAATGCACCAATTAAATAAATAATTAAAATTGTTTCAAAACTAAAACAACCGACTTCCATGCCGCGCGATTTCAGTAGCAAGTTTGTGACGTTTATCGTTATATCTCTGGAGATACTTATCAGATCTCGATGAAATATACAATGTGACCACTTCAGGATACCCTTTCAAGTATTAGCTTTATTAAGAATTTATTAAATCAGTTAAATTTGCGAAAATGTCGATGAACAATATACCTCCATGGATGAACATACACAAAAAAAACATACAGACGAACATAGAACCTCTTTCTTTTCGGAAGTCGGTTAAATACAACGGTCTTGGTTGCCTACGTCATAGCTACGTCCAATTTAATGTTGAACTACTATTTAGTGTCCGCCTGGCCAGCTACCCTTTTTAGGATCACCGATCCTTGTCAGGACTACGGAACCCTTATAGTTTCGTTACGTCTGTCTGTCTGTCTGTCCGAGGTTTTAATACTATAAAGCTGTAACTTTGTTGGAGTATGTATATAATGACGCCAACAAAGTGATAAAATATTTTTTTTTTTAAATATCTTTTTTTAGGGTACATGAGAAGTGGGGAAGAATTTTTTTTTCGTCGTCTACCCCATTGTGTCGGGTATCGTTGAATAGGTCTTTTAAAATGACTTAAGGGTTGCTAATACCATTTTTAGATTGAATACGTCATTTACGAAGTATTAAAATTTAAAGTGCAAATTTTTGTTCCAGTAGGGCGTCCCCCCCCCCCCCTCTAAAAGCTAAACTGCTGGCCTAAAAAATCTGGAAAAAATTGTGATAATAGAGTGCATTTCATGAACTTTAAAGGAAAACTATAGTGATAATTAGTTTAGCAGTAATAGTCGTTGAACTTGGGGGTTGGATAATTTTGTACCAAATACAAAATCCTTAGAATAAATGTTTAAAGTGACAAAGCCTTTAAAGTGACAAAGACAAAGTACCTAGTTGCTTGTTTATAACGGGTAAAGACTTGCATTGAATAACGTGTACAAGGGCGTGTCGTGTAGGGATACTACGGAACCCTAAATTGCGCGTGGCCCGACACGCACTTGGCCGGTTATTTACAAGCTTTATCTCTACTTCACGGCGAATTTGTCCGTCACAAATCTTGCGATTGATTTTAGAGCGACTTCCAGTTGAGCTGAAATTTTGCATACATGTGTAAATCGTGTGACAATGCAATATTATGATGACATGGTGCTGATCTGATGATGGAGCTGGAAGGTGGCCAAAGGAACCTGTCGTTTTTGGGCTCGTTGGATTTATCTTGACTTACTCTATCCTAAGTTATGTTAAAGCATGTGTTTAAAAATGTTTTTGAAAATATTAATTGTTTCACCATCATTATAGGCCTAGCGTGCTACCATCCTAGATCGCATCATGACTTACCAACACGTGAGATAGTGGTCAAATGCTAGCCTATGAGTTGAGTTTAACGTTTGTATCTCTGTATCTGTTTATCTGTGTGTCTGTATGTTTGTCTGTCTGTGTGTCTGTCTGTGTATCTGTGTGTCTATCTGTGTGTCTATCTGTGTGCCTGTCTGTGTGTCTGTCTGTGTGTCTGTGGCATCGTAGCGTCTAAACGGATCAACCGATTTTATTTCGTTTTATTTTCTTTGATTGGTGTTTTAATCGAGAGTGCTCTTAGCTTTAATTCATAAAAATACGTTCGGCCGTCGCTTAAGGTCAGATCAATTCGAAATTCGGTATTTTCTTACTTCAACGATATTGTAATAACATGGTAGCATTAACTTGATCCTCGGAAATCTCCTGGAATCTGCGGAATGATCTCTTCAATGCTCGTAGCGTAGGACGCCCTGTGACCAGGTGGAGCGACGACATACGCAAAGCGGTGGGCAGTGACTGGAAAAGAAGAGCCGAAGATCGGGCTCAGTGGCGCATCTTGGGAGAGGCCTACGTCCAGCTGTGGACTGACATAGGCTGATGATGATGAGGCTCTCTTCAAAATAACTTCATTAATATCGCTATTAAAAATAACGAAGAAAATAATAATAAAGAAGAAAATTTCATATGCGGCGCTAGTCAATTTCAGTACATCTCTGCGGGATCGAATCCGGAACGAAGTAATTCGCCAGAGAACTAAAGTGATCGGCATAGCTCAACGGATTAGCAAACTGAAGTGGCAGTGGGCTGGTCATATCTGCCGTAGAAATGATAACCGTTGGGGTGCGGGTCGGAACACCTCCTCGTGGTGTACCCTGGGTATCGGCCGACAACTTTTCCCAGTCAACTGGATTAAGTTGTCGACCGATAGCGAAGTTCCGATGTGAGGGGCTCCTCCGCGTGTCCCTCTGATATTTAGCAGAGGGCACAGTGTGACGGGGCAGGGCGGGCTCGGTGGTGGGAGCCGCCCGGTGGTGGGTCTGAGCATAATGCTCGGACTTAGTGGCGGGGCCGGTAACGGCTGCAAGAGGGCTGCTCGCATGCTTTCGTCATGCGAGCTGGTGGACGAGCCGACGAGTGGACGGCCGAGGACGGTGGACGGTGTGCGAGTAGGGGTATCTGCCCTTCGCACACCTGTCATTAGAGGGACGGAGGATGTGGGGCGTTGCTGAAGAGAGCGCGTGCCGCATTCCTTTGTTATTGAGGGGTGCACATTGTGTACCTGGGTCGTGGGCCCATTGGGCCAAGTGGTGGGGCCGGTGACGGTCGTAGAGTGGAGTCTCGCATGCCACTGGCAATGGCATGCGATTCGAACAGCGGATGGTGTGCGAGTAGGGGTATTTGCTCTTCGCACACCAGTCACCAGAGGGACAGAGGGTGTGGTAAGTTTGACGAGAAGACGAGCCACACTCCTCTGTCATTGTGGGGTAACTGTTGGAGAGTCGGGGGACTCTTCAACGGCTTGCACTACCCCACATGACGGTTGAGGGGTGACCTTGGTGAGCAAGGTTATCCCTCCACAGCGGCAGAGGCCCATTTGGGTCTGCCACCGGGGCAAGTTGGTGAATGCCAGCGCGATCCCATCTTGCCCCATTACGGTGGATACGGCTCACCCCAGGTTTTTAGTGCAGTATCCTGCCTTTTAGGCAGCGATTCCCACATAATCATCTCGCTCCCCCGGGCGAGTTGGTATCCATAAAGGTTTTCGTGGGTCAAAAAAAAAAAAAAAAAAGGAATGATAACCGTTGGGCTAGACTGGTTCTAGAGTGGCGTCCCCGAATCGGTAAACGTAGCGTAGGACGCCCTGTGACCAGGTGGAGCGACGACATACGCAAAGCGGTGTGAGTGACTGGAAACAAAGAGCCGAAGATCGGGCTCAGTGGCGTGACTTGGGAGAGGCCTATTTCCAGCCGTGCCTATGACCGGCTGATAATGATGATGATCTCCATATCTCTGGAAATATTAAAATTTTAATGAAATTACAATGGATTCAAACGGAAAATATACTCTCTCAAACAAAAAATACATAACCGGTAAATAGATGACGGAGTTTTGAGGTGACGAACATAAAAAAATCACTCAAATTAAGAACTGCACGGCAGCATTTCGTGGCAGTTTTAGTTTTTGTGCCACGAAGTGCTGGAACTCGCTTCCTCCACCACTACGTCTAATAGCCACAAAATTCACTTTTCAATAAAAATTTAAACGGCTCCTGTTAGATGTACAAAAATCGACGAAGTAATAGTAACCTAGCTTTTTAATTTCGATCATTTATATACATCGAATATTATAACAATAAAGATTTAATTATACTAAGATAAATATAGTAAATTAATATATAAAATAACAATATATATATCAAAATTAAACGAGTTAGAGTGCTTGTTATGTCAGTACTCTGCACTTACTATTGTCTCATCCCCCACTATCTTACAATATTTTTACTTATTTAATTTCTATGTCGCGGTGTTGGCATTGTATCTATATATATATATGTATTTAATATATATATAATTATATATATATATTTATTTTTTAAATGTTATTGTTGCTACTTTAGTATATTAATGTCTGTCTACTCAAAGCACTATTTATTTATTTTCTTTTTTATTGCGTTTTTTTATATTAAGATTAAAATATGTTAAATTTGTTTAATGTGAAAATTAAATGTTTAAATTATTATATATACAATACATTAACTACTAGATAGAAATCCGTATGTCTCCTTAGGGCTGGGCTGAAAATCAGTGCTGCGGTTCTTCAGAGTCACAGCAATATGCTGAGCCCAACCCTTTTCCAACGTCTATGTTCACGTCAGCGATTCTCAACATCAAGTCTAAATTAAAAAAAAAAAGTGTTTTATTTTTCATTCGCTAGTTTTAGCAAAATTGTTAATTTTAATTGTAAATTTGGTCGTCGGAATAAACTATAAATCAATCAAATCAATCAATCAAACTTTCCTCCCTGTTTGAAGTCGGTTGAAAGCGAATTAAGAGTTTTCTTCTTTTTGAATGATAGTCAAACATGTTCAAAAAGTATAATAATTATTTGACAATTCTATTTAAATCAATTTCTATAGAATTGTAATTAAGTGACAACGAGATGTGTTTTTACTATAGATAAACTGAAAACAATAGCTTTTTAAACACCCAGATTTTAAAAAGAACAATGTATATATAATTACAAACTATTGTATCCAAAATATTTTACATTTTACTCTTGGAGGTCGTTCACTTCTTTTTACCAGTTTGTCCAAAAGGAGGGTAATGTTTTGAATGCATATATATGTTTTACACTATAGTACTTAATATTACTTAGAGATTAACCAGAAAAACTTAAAACTTGCTTTAAGAACGCTCATCTATATAATTGAAATATTTGTTCGCGGAAACCTTTCCGATTAGAATCACTGATTTTTATCGAATTGAAATCTGGCCCTCCGGTGAAGGAACGATGTTTTCATCGTTAAGAAACCAACAACCTCCGCATGGTGGTAGGACACTATCTGGTGTCCGCCTGGCCAGCTACCACCCACAAGTTAGAAAATCTGTCGCCAAACATCTAATGTGTTCCGGCAACTATCCTTGGGAGCCAGTTCCCATTCTAGGCCTAGCGTGCTTACCATCTTCGACCGCATCATCACTTACCAACAGGTGAGATAGTGGTCAAACGCTAGACTATAACGTCTTAAAAAAAAAAATCAAGAATCTCCGATCGAAAGGTTGTGAATCGCATAGATCAGAGTCGAAGGAGACACAGTTTCCGAATTCGAATTAGTTTTCGAATTATTATGAATAGCCTTGCTGAAGTCGGAAAGTGCCTTTTAAAGGTTTTTTTTTTAAACTATGTTATGACTTTCCATTTCGACCAGTTCGGCGAGGCTCAAAAATCAGACAACGTTTCTTGGTGTGAAGCATTGATGCAGTAGATGATGTAGCGCGCTTTGCCAGAAAATATATTTTTTATGGTATACACTATACAATAACAGGACAAGCACGACGCTCGTCTGATGGAAAGCGATGAAGTCTACCTATTACAGATTTTTTTAATGCTCAATAGGCAAGTGATCACAGAACAAAATGTGTTCTGTGCAAGCGACTAAATTGACTACTATCTCACTTGATGTTAAGTGACGATGTGGTCAAGATGTAGAACGCTTGCCTAGAAGATACCTATTCACCCGAGACTTGAAGATCTCAGATAGTTGTTATTGGGAAATACAGAATCGGGCAGGGAATTCCATTCCTTGGCTCTACTTATGATGAATGCAGAAGCAAATCGCTTCGTGCGTATTGGTAAAAAATCCACCATGTGGCGGAGTTTTATATCAGAACGTTTGGCGTCTGCCCCCGAAACCGAAACGTGGGGGTGGATAGGCATAGGTATATCCGTCTGCCCCCACGTGGGGGCAGTCTTCAGGTGCGGCCACACAGCGGCGTCCTGCGATCTGTGGGCGCGATCTCAGTACTTTTCAATTGATTTCTGATCGCGTTTGGTGTGAACCAGTTTTTACAAATACTACTGCGCTATCTGATAGCCGCCTAGATCGCGCACTCAGGACGCTGCGGTGTGTAGTACCTGTACCTTTCGGGGGTGTACGGGAATAAACCGGTTGTCCGATAGAAACATTTTTCATGTCACTGCACTGCGCCTGTCATCTCGAAACATAAAGATGTTAAGTTTCACATGCCGTGTAATTTCACTGGACACCTTGTCATTTAAACCAGAAAATACATCTGCATACTAAAATACAATGTGTACTAGATTTTCGCAAGTAGGTAGAAAACATGACATCTCTTGGCTCTAATCAAATTATTTATATCATTACTAGCTGTGCCCCATGGCTTCGCCCACGTTATAAAGTATCCTATAGCCTAATCAATAATACTGGCTATCCTTGTGCAAAATTTCAGCTAAATTGGTCTAGCCGTTTGACCGTGAAGAAGTCCAAAACAAACAAACAAACAAACAAACTAACTTTCGCATTTATAATATTGGTGTTGATGAGGCATTCACTTCGAGCATTTACCAATGGAGATGTTAACGCAAGGCGTACCCCTCTGCTGGCCATATAACCATTTTTGTATTTTTAACCGACTTCAAAAAAAAGAGGAGGTTTTTCAATTCGACCGTATATATATATATTTTTTTAAATGTTTGTTCGCGGATAACTTCGTCGTTTATGAACCGATTTTGATTATTATTTTTTGTTCAAAAGGAGATATCCCAAGTGTGGTACCATGGTAATTTTATCGAGGTCTGATAAGTATCACGCCACAACTATTTATAACACAAAAAAAATGTATACGTATACTCGTCAATATTAAAGAAACTGATAGCTGTAGAGAACACTTTAAAAAACTAAACATACTAACTCTCGTGTCAATGTATATATTAGAACTTTGCAAGCATGTACGAAAATACCCCCAATTCTTTAAAAAGAAGATAGACGGTCCTAGAGGACACTCAACACGATACAAACATAATTTAGTTCTGCCAAGTTCTAAGCTTAAAATTCATAGCACCGGTCCCAATAATATGGCTGTAAATATCTATAACAAACTCCCCGACGACATTAAAAGTGAACAAAAAGAACAAACATTTATAAAAAAACTAAAATCTTTTCTGCTAAACAAAGCATTTGATACGATAAACGAATATTTTGATAAAAAAGCTAATAATGAATAGATCGGTCCGCTTGCTCCCAGCACTTGCTTATACCCTATCAGGGCCATAATGTTGACTTTAAATTCAATTTTATTGTACACCTTACTATTTTATATTATGATTGCAAATAAATTATTGAGTATTGAGTATCTCCAGAGATATTGAGATAAACATCTCAAAATTGGTACTGAAAATGAATAGCGCGGCATTGAAGTCGGTTCTTTTTTTAGTTTTTAAACGATATTATTAATACTGTGTGCGTGTTTCAAGCTAGTGTGCGGGATCGTTAAAGTGAGTGATTTGTATGTGTGCATTGCGTGTTTACCTCGTCCCCCGTAAACATCGGCTGAAAAAAATGTTTGCGGATTAGAACGTTAACATCTCCATTGGTAAATGCTCGAAGGTAATTAATGCACAGGTTTAAACCTGAACAGATGAAAAAAAAATATACGGTCGAATTGAGAAACCTCCTCCTTTTTTTGAAGTCGGTTAAAAAGAATAAAAAATTAAGTGAAGTAATGACATTAACAGTTTTGCAGGCATTTTAGGCATCGCGAACGAAGTCGCAGGTATACAGCTAGTACTAACTAGTACTTGAAGTTGGTTACTGCCAACCTGAAGTTGGTTATTTGAGGTTAGCACTACTGTACTACTAGTCAGGCGGACGCTAGAGTGTCCTACCACCATGCCCAACACCTGTGTCCTGCTGGCTTACTAAGTGTCCTACCACCATGCCCAAAATCTGTGTCCTGCTGGCTTACTAAGTGTCCTACCACCATGCCCAACATCTGTGTCCTGCTGGCTTACTAAGTGTCCTACCACCATGCCCAACACCTGTGTCCTGCTGGCTTACTAAGTGTCCTACCACCATGCCCAACACCTGTGTCCTGCTGGCTTACTAAGTGTCCTACCACCATGCCCAACACCTGTGTCCTGCTGGCTTACTAAGTGTCCTACCACCATGCCCAACACCTGTGTCCTGCTGGCTTACTAAGTGTCCTACCACCATGCCCAAAACCTGTGTCCTGCTGGCTTACTATGTGTCCTACCACCATGCCCAACACCTGTGTCCTGCTGGCTTACTAAGTGTCCTACCACCATGCCCAACACCTGTGTCCTGCTGGCTTACTAAGTGTCCTACCACCATGCCCAACACCTGTGTCCTGCTGGCTTACTAAGTGTCCTACCACCATGCCCAAAATCTGTGTCCTGCTGGCTTACTAAGTGTCCTACCACCATGCCCAACATCTGTGTCCTGCTGGCTTACTAAGTGTCCTACCACCATGCCCAAAACCTGTGTCCTGCTGGCTTACTAAGTGTCCTACCACCATGCCCAACACCTGTGTCCTGCTGGCTTACTAAGTGTCCTACCACCATGCCCAACACCTGTGTCCTGCTGGCTTACTAAGTGTCCTACCACCATGCCCAAAACCTGTGTCCTGCTGGCTTACTATGTATCCTACCACCATGCCCAACACCTGTGTCCTGCTGGCTTACTAAGTGTCCTACCACCATGCCCAACATCTGTGTCCTGCTGGCTTACTAAGTGTCCTACCACCATGCCCAACACCTGTGTCCTGCTGGCTTACTAAGTGTCCTACCACCATGCCCAACACCTGTGTCCTGCTGGCTTACTAAGTGTCCTACCACCATGCCCAAAACCTGTGTCCTGCTGGCTTACTAAGTGTCCTACCACCATGCCCAACACCTGTGTCCTGCTGGCTTACTAAGTGTCCTACCACCATGCCCAAAACCTGTGTCCTGCTGGCTTACTATGTGTCCTACCACCATGCCCAACACCTGTGTCCTGCTGGCTTACTAAGTGTCCTACCACCATGCCCAACATCTGTGTCCTGCTGGCTTACTAAGTGTCCTACCACCATGCCCAAAACCTGTGTCCTGCTGGCTTACTAAGTGTCCTACCACCATGCCCAACACCTGTGTCCTGCTGGCTTACTAAGTGTCCTACACCATGCCCAACACCTGTGTCCTGCTGGCTTACTAAGTGTCCTACCACCATGCCCAACACCTGTGTCCTGCTGGCTTACTAAGTGTCCTACCACCATGCCCAAAACCTGTATCCTGCTGGCTTACTAAGTGTCCTACCACCATGCCCAAAACCTGTGTCCTGCTGGCTTACTAAGTGTCCTACCACCATGCCCAACACCTGTGTCCTGCTGGCTTACTAAGTGTCCTACCACCATGCCCAAAACCTGTGTCCTGCTGGCTTACTAAGTGTCCTACCACCATGCCCAACACCTGTGTCCTGCTGGGTTACTAAGTGTCCTACCACCATGCCCAACATCTGTGTCCTGCTGGCTTACTAAGTGTCCTACCACCATGCCCAACACCTGTGTCCTGCTGGCTTACTAAGTGTCCTACCACCATGCCCAACACCTGTGTCCTGCTGGCTTACTAAGTGTCCTACCACCATGCCCAAAACCTGTGTCCTGCTGGCTTACTAAGTGTCCTACCACCATGCCCAACACCTGTGTCCTGCTGGCTTACTAAGTGTCCTACCACCATGCCCAAAACCTGTGTCCTGCTGGCTTACTAAGTGTCCTACCACCATGCCCAACACCTGTGTCCTGCTGGCTTACTAAGTGTCCTACCACCATGCCCAAAACCTGTGTCCTGCTGGCTTACTAAGTGTCCTACCACCATGCCCAACACCTGTGTCCTGCTGGCTTACTAAGTGTCCTACCACCATGCCCAACACCTGTGTCCTGCTGGCTTACTAAGTGTCCTACCACCATGCCCAACACCTGTGTCCTGCTGGCTTACTAAGCCTGGATGTCAAAATGCCTGGAAGAGATTGCTTTATGCGATAAGATCGCCGATAGTAAAACTTAATTACGTTTTTTGTTGACAATAAAGTAAGTTCTTTTAGTTTACAATAAAGTTATTCTATTCTACTTTAAGCCGCGGTTTTATTAACTATGTTTTTTTCCTTTACCGGAGGGCCACTATGAGATGCCGTTTCATGTAATGATCGGTCGATAACATCTGGCCACATCACATACATCAGTGTCTTTATGTAAGACTTGGTAAACAAGCGGACGGCGACCGGCTCTCAAGGATACCTGCCTGAACACATTAGATGTTTGACGACAGATTTTCCAACTTGAGGGTGGTAGCTGGCCAGGCGGACACAGATAGTGTCCTACTACCATGCGGGGTTGGTTTCTTAACGATGGTTGTCCTTCACCAGAGGACCACTGTGAAAAGCGCACATACATTTTTCTATAGAAAAATCCATTGGTGCACACGCGGGGTTTGAACTCGGTACCTCTGGCATCAAAGCCGACCGTTCTACCACTTACACCAGCGGGCCCTTAATTAAAAAAAGAAAAAACAATCAGAGCATTCTCTATTATAACGACGGTAGAAGATGTGCAGCTTGATCAAAGTGCAGAGCTCTCTAATGTCTCTTCGAAGACTGAGCGGCTCCAACCAATCAAAGTGCAGAGATCGAAGTGCAGAGCTCTCTAATGTCTCTTCGAAGACTGAGCGGCTCCAACCAATCAAAGTGCAGAGATCGAAGTGCAGAGCTCTCTAATGTCTCTTCGAAGACTGAGCGGCTCCAACCAATCAAAGTGCAGAGATCGAAGTGCAGAGCTCTCTAATGTCTCTTCGAAGACTGAGCGGCTCCAACCAATCAAAGTGCAGAGATCGAAGTGCAGAGCTCTCTAATGTCTCTTCGAAGACTGAGCGGCTCCAACCAATCAAAGTGCAGAGATCGAAGTGCAGAGCTCTCTAATGTCTCTTCGAAGACTGAGCGGCTCCAACCAATCAAAGTGCAGAGATCGAAGTGCAGAGCTCTCTAATGTCTCTTCGAAGACTGAGCAGCTCCAACCAATCAAAGTGCAGAGATCGAAGTGCAGAGCTCTCTAATGTCTCTTCGAAGACTGAGCGGCTCCAACCAATCAAAGTGCAGAGATCGAAGTGCAGAGCTCTCTAATGTCTCTTCGAAGACTGAGCGGCTCCAACCAATCAAAGTGCAGAGATCGAAGTGCAGAGCTCTCTAATGTCTCTTCGAAGACTGAGCGGCTGCAACCAATCAAAGTGCAGAGATCGAAGTGCAGAGCTCTCTAATGTCTCTTCGAAGACTGAGCGGCTCCAACCAATCAAAGTGCAGATATCGAAGTGCAGAGCTCTCTAATGTCTCTTCGAAGACTGAGCGGCTCCAACCAATCAAAGTGCAGAGATCGAAGTGCAGAGCTCTCTAATGTCTCTTCGAAGACTGAGCGGCTCCAACCAATCAAAGTGCAGAGATCGAAGTGCAGAGCTCTCTAATGTCTCTTCGAAGACTGAGCGGCTCCAACCAATCAAAGTGCAGATATCGAAGTGCAGAGCTCTCTAATGTCTCTTCGAAGACTGAGCGGCTCCAACCAATCAAAGAGTTCGGGATCATCGACAATTGTACAAAGTACATACTAGACAATAACGAATAGCTGAAGCTATTCGTTATTGTCTAGTATGTACTGAAGATACTACTATGTAGATGTACTAGTATGTATCTGAAGATAAAAAAGCACCTTAAAACTTTGTAAAATAAAGATTTTGTTTGCATACAAACGAAAAACATCACCACATTCAGCACCCTTTTAGACATTTGGCCAAAAAAACATGTTCTGAACAAACAAAATTCACCATCAAATATAAGTTTCAACAGGTGAACTAAGAACAAAAGACCTCGTTCAAACAATGTGTGAATTACGATGTATTTAACTTACGCATGACTTTGTGCAAATAATATTAATTACTATATTGTGTCAAGGGTATATAAAGGCGTTATTTTTGGGGTATCGGCACACAGTCTTCGGCGGTGGCACAAATCTTCTTTACAGGGTAAAGAAAAGTCAAAATGAAGAGCATTATCTGTGCTTTAGGTGAGTCCTTTTTACAAGCATTTATTTCACATGCAATGCTTACAACCTTGTGTTCCGGCACTAGAGCATTTGAGACTCAAACCATTCTAGGCTTAGTGTGTTCACCAACCTCGACCACATTATCTCTTACCACCAGGCGAGATAGTGGTTAAACGCTAGCCTATCTACCTTTATATCATCATCATCAGCCTATCTCTGTCTACTGCTGGACATAGGCCTCTCCTATATATATATATATACATATATATATTTAACTAACCTATTTGATCCCGCTGTTGGGCAAAGGTCTCCCCCATTTTCTTCTACCTATCCCTATCTAAAGCCATTTGTCGTTGTGAAAACAAAGTATATAAACTAATTAAAAGCTTGTAATTTAAAATTTTCATTTTCAAATCAAATACGAGTGAAAGAGACGTAAAAAGTTAATTAATAGTAGCACTATTCAGTCTCATTTTATATCAAATAATTTTTTTTCCTGCTGCATACAGCGATGCAACTTATACCTACTTATTGAATCTAAACATCTATGAAAGAATGGGCAAATTTGAAAAAATAATGTGAACTAATTTTTACTTCATCGCACCTCTTTAATATGAACCGTATTACTTAGGTAAATAAAATTTGCGAAGGTGGTAGCTAGATAAATATTGAAGTTTTTGAAATAGCTATGAAAAAAAAATGTGATTTTTTTTTTGTATTGGCCTCGCAAACTTTATGTTGCTATATGCATTGATCAATTAGATTTTTGTAAGTTATTTTATCCTAACGATAGTATTTACTTTTTGAGTAAAATAATAATAAATAAAAGATTTCATTAAAATGTTTGGTTAGTAACTGGGTATTTCGCTTTCACGCATAAGCCTCAAACTGCAGTGAACAGCGAACGCTTCCGAAACCTTAAGGTTTAGAAATAAACCTAGGATTCCTTAGAATCGAGTGGACAAATTGTTGATCATATTGTAGTCATTACCTCGTTACAAGAAAGGCTCTAATCTTTACATACGAGTAGTATATACACAAAGTTGCTCCCGCTGTCTGTACGGTTAGATCTTGTATACTACTTGATGAACAGATTTTAATGCAGTTTTCATCAATAGATAGAGTGATTCAAGAGAAAGGTTTATAATACGTTTCAGAGTACCACTACCGGCCAGGGATAGTGTTTTCAACCAACTTCCAAAAAGAAGGAGGTTCTCAATTCGTCTGTATGTTTTTTTTTTGTGTGTATGTTACGCGATTACTCCGCCAATTGTGAACCGATTAAAATGATTCTTTTTGTAATCGGTAGGATACGTTTCCGAGGTGGTTCCAATGTAATTTCATCGAGATCTAATAAGTATCTCCAGAGATATGACGATAAACGTCTCAAACTTGCTACTGAAATTGACTCGCGGGGCATTGAAGTCGGTTGTTTAAGTTTTTAAACTATCCTAATTATTATTTTTAAGTTTGTCATTTATGAAATATCCAAGAACAAAAATAAAACTAGATAGGTTTGACAATAGGCGGTCTTATCGCTTAAAATGATCTTTATCAAACATCCGTTGAATGGACAGGAAATGCGGTGGTTGGTATAAAATAATTGGAAGAATATAATTATACTTATTAAAATTATATATATTTTTTATCATAAATCAACATCCAAATACTACAGTAATATTTAATAATATTCCTATATTAACATAGAAATAATATAAATATAAAATAAATATCCTACTTGCTACTAATGTTATAAAGGAGAAAGTTTGTTTATATGTGTGTTACCTCTTGAAAGTTTGTTTATATGTGTGTTACCTCTTGAAAGTTTGTTTATATGTGTGTTACCTCTTGAAAGTTTGTTTATATGTGTGTTACCTCTTGAAAGTTTGTTTATATGTGTGTTACCTCTTGAAAGTTTGTTTATATGTGTGTTACCTCTTGAAAGTTTGTTTATATGTGTGTTACCTCTTGAAAGTTTGTTTATATGTGTGTTACCTCTTGAAAGTTTGTTTATATGTGTGTTACCTCTTCCCGCTAGAACTACTCAATCGATTGAGCTGAAATAGTATGTAGGTAGTGAGTCTAGACCCCGTGTACTTTTTACCCTGATATTCACACGGGAACGATGTCTACGTGGATAAAACCGCGGGCCACAGCTAGTAATACACTATATAAGATCGTTTAAAAAACTAAATAGAACCGACTTCAATGCCGCGCTATTAATTTTCAGTACCAATTTTGAAGTGTTTATCTCCATATCTCTGGAGATACTTGTCAACCCTCGATAAAATTACCATGGTACCACACTTCGAATATCTCCTTTCCAACAAAAAAAGAATAATCAAAATCGGTTTATAAACGACGAAGTTATCCGTGAACAAACATAAAAAAATAAAAACTTGTAAAAATTTGTTTTTATTTTTTTAGGAGGTTTCTCATTTCGACCGTATTTACGTCATATACGGTCGAATTGAGATACCTCCTCCTTTATTTTAAAGTCGGTGAAAACAAAAGTGACTGCAAACTCAAATGAAAGACTAATGAATGATCGTATCCGTTACAGTGTTGGCGCTGGTGTCAGTGCCCAGCCAAGCTGGACCCCTGAGCTTCTTCGAGTTCGGTAACGGCGGAGGTAACCAAATCGGTGGCGGTGGAGGAGTCGTCTTCTCCAAGTACGGCTCCGGTGGAGGCTTCAATGGAGGCTCAAGTGGAATCGAAATCGATGTAGGCAGCGGTGTCTCCAACATCCAGGTGATCAAAGGCTCGTTAGGTGGCTTCGGAGGAACTAGTGGAGGCTCGATAGGCAGCTTCGGAGGAACTAGCGGAGGCTCGTCGAGCTCCTCGTCAAGCTCCTCATCGAGCTCTTCCAGCAGCAACTCCGCTGGATCCTCGCCCGCCATCACCCAGTTCTCCAGCTTCGGCGCACCTTCCTACGGAGGTTCTTCGTTCATCTCCTCTTCGATCCAGAGCTCTCAGCCCGCCAGACCCATCGTCTCCACCTACCCAGTTGGTGGTAGCTCGTTTGGTTCAAGCGCATCCCAGAGCTCAGCCTCGTCCTTCAACCAGGTCGCCCCAGCTGCACCCCGCGTCCTCCAATTTGGAGGCGTTGGAGGAGGATCCAGCTCCACAACCTCGACCAACACCGTTACCAAGAACACCAGTGCTGCCCCAGTCGCGCCCCTCATCAGATCCTATGGTTTCGGAGGACAGTCCGGCTCCTCAAGCTCCAGCTCAAGCAGCTCTAGCAGCTCCAGCGCTGCGCAGTCAGCCGCCGCTCTCCAGTACTCCGCTCAGGCTTCCCAGGCCTCACAGAGAGCACAGAGCGAAGCAGCTCAAAGCCAGGCATTCAACCAGCAAGCTCAACAGCTCAGTTCTCGCGCTCAAGCCGCTTCCGCCCAAACCGCTCAATTCACCAGTCAAGCTCAACAAGCTGCCGCCAGAGCGCAAGCTGAAGCGGCTCAGAGCCAACAACTCAAACAACAAGCGTCTCAAGCCTCGGCCAGAGCTCAAGCTTCGTCCGCTCAGACACAACAACTGTCCCAACAGGCTGCCCAGATCTCGGCTAAGGCTCAACAGGAACAGGCTCAAGCCGCTCAATTGAAACAGCAAGCCGCCAGCGCTCTTGCCAGAGCACAGGCCGACCAAGCTCAGACCAACCAATTCCAGCAACAAGCTCAGCAAGCCGCTAGCCGCGCTCAAGCCGAGCAGTCTCAGAGCCAACAGTTCCTGCAGCAGGCTAGCCAGGCCGCGGCTGCCGCTCAGTCCGGACAGGCCCAGAGCCAACAACTGACCCAACAAGCGCAACAGGCCGCTTCCCGCGCCCAGGCCGATCAAGCCGAGGCCAACCAGCTCTCCGCACAGGCTCAACAGGCCGCAGCCCGCGTCGCTGCCGCACAAGCCACCGCACAGCAGGCCTCTCAACAGGCCGCCCAGGCTGCCAGCAGCGCCCAAGCCGCCGAGGCTCAAGCGCAACAACTCTCCCAACAACTCCAACAGACCCAAGCTAAGCTCCAACAGGACGAGACTTCTTACACCCAATTCACTCAACAATCCTCGTCTGCCGAGTCCAGTGCTCAATCGAGCTCCGGGTCGAGCGCACAGTTCACCCAACAAATTCAACAGCTCCAAGCTCAACTACAAGCCGACCAGGCTGAGCTCGCCCAGCTCCAGAGCAGAGTGCAACAGGTGCAAGCTAAGGTCGCACAGGAGCAGTCTACCCTCCAGCAACTGCAACAGCAACTGAGCCAGTCACAGTCCGCAGCATCGTCTGCCTCCAGCCAGGCTCAGACTTTCTCCCAGAACGCGTCGCAGGCCAAGGCCGCCGCCGAGGCCGACAGAGCACAGATCGCTCAGCTCCAACAGAGCCTCCAACAAGCTCAAGCCCAGGCTCAGGCCCAGTCCTCCGCCAGCGCCCAGTTCCAACAGAAGTCTCAACAAGCCCAGGCCGAACTCCAGGCTGCTCAGGCTCAACAGGCTCAGTTCGAGCAGAAAGCCCAGCAAGCCAAGGCCCAACAGCAACGCGACCAGGCAACCAGCACCCAGCTGCAACAGCAGGCTCAACAGGCCCAGGCTTCGTCCCAGGCCGCTCAGGCTCAACAGGCTCAGTTCCAGCAGAAGGCTCAACAAGCCAAGGCCCAACAGCAACGCGAACTGACCAACCAGGCGCAATTCCAGCAACAGGCCAACAAGGCCACCGCTGACCTTCAAGCCGCTCAGGCCCAGGGCCAGCAGCTCCAACAGAGAGCGCAACAGACCCAGGCGCAGCTCCAGAGAGACCTGGCCACCAGCTCCCAGCTGAAGCAGCAGGCGTCCGCGGCGCAGGCTTCCGCACAGTCCGCGTCGTCGGCGGCGGCGCAGCTGCAGCAGAGAGCGCAGCAGACACAGCAGCAGCTGCAGCGCGACCAGGCGGCCAGCAGCTCGTTCCAGCAGCAGGCGCAGCAGGCGCAGGCACAGTCCGCCTCGGCGGCCGCTCAGAGCGCCTCCCTCCGTCAGAACGCCCAGCGCAAGCAGGCCAGCTACCTGGCCGACCAGAGTGCCAGCAGGAACTACTCGCAGCGCGCGCAGGCGGCCCGCCAGGCTAGCGCCTCCTCCTCCGCCTCCTCCTCCTCGTCCAGCTCCTCCTCCAGCCAGGGGGGACAGTACGGAGCTCCAGGATTCTCCTACATCCAGTCCTACTAAGTCAGTCGTAACGCGACGGTCACCTAGGTAGCCGTCGGACCCTACTTCAAGATATATTGTAAACGATCGACACATCATTGTCTCATATAATTATAATATGTTACATTACGTTAATAAACAAAGTACAAAAATAAATACATATTTGTAATAGGCATGCGTTATTGTGACAATATATTTCTTATGTTGATATACGTACAATTTTTATTTTTTATTTTTCCTATATACATGAAACGTTATTTATTTATTTATTTAGTTATCTATATCTGATGGTTTAGTTAGTAGTAGTAGTTAAGTACAAATATGTTATTATATTATCTATACCATCTATACTAATATTATAAAGAGAGAACATTTGTATTTTTGTATTTTTGTATGTTTGTAATGATTTGGTTCAAAAACTACTGGACCGATTTAAAAAATTATTTCACTAATATATAGAATGGACTTTCGAAATGAAAATAGGCTATATATTATCCCGTTTAAATCAAAGGTACATTCGTGGAGACCTAATTTGCAGCCTAAGTCGACAAAAAAACGGTCGAAAAAACACGTTTCTTACGAACGCTGCTCAATTGAAAACTGATGGAAGAATATTTTCTATGGAAGAGTTATACAACTTAATAAGACCTACAAAAAAGTCCGCGACAGCATATGTCTATCTCTGAAGGTTGACTCACAGTAACCATTTTAATCTTTAATTTTTTGTTAAAAAATATTACATAACTTCCAGGGCTGTTTTCAAGTATATAGTATTAATCTTATCCAAATAATTACGTTAATTAGCTTGGCTACATATTATAGATTAAATTTGTCCTTTACAGTATATAGTTCTAATGAAAACTCTAGAAGATATCACGGATTTCACATACACGCATCGCAAAATTAATAAAATATTTGCAGTCAAACCACAGAATAGGTCATAGTTGCTGCGAAAATATTATAAGCTTAGCTTTTCTGTAGATCCCCACCGATCACAATCAATTTGAAGTCAATATAGAATAATAATATGATCTATTGTATTAAATAATAATGATCTACATATATATATAATATAATATTTTAAACCACCCCGACTGATCTATGTACAATATTTTCTTTAAAAGCATTCCAATGACTCTAAACACGACATTTAAAATCTGAGCTGTAAGTTGGTGAGGATTTGAGTATTCTGTAGAGTCCAGGAGATGTCCCAGCATCAGGTCAATGCTTCCATGTTCTTACAATATCGTTGAAGAAGAAGATTTTCGAATTGATCAGACCTATGAAAGTTGATTAAAGCTCATAGTTTTATAACGATTGAACGAATTTTCATGAATCAAAGCTAAGAACACTCTCGATGAAGACATCTATAAAAAAAACTATCAATAATAAAATCAAAATCGGTTCATCCGGTTGGGTGCTAAGATGCTACAGACAGACACACAGATACACACGTTAATCGTATAATACCCCTACTTTTTGCGTCGGGGAACGCCGTAAGGTTACGGCGGCAGATGTTCTCCTTGGTGATAAGCTACTTTTCAACCGACTTCCAAAAAGAAGGAAATTCTCAATTCGTCTGTGTTTCTTTTTTCTTTCTTTTTTTGTGTGTGTATGTTACGCGATTACTCCGTCAATTGTGAACCGATTCGAATTATTATTTTTGTAATCGGTAGGATACGTTTTCGAGGTGGTCCCATTGTAATTTCATTGAGATGTGATAAGTATCTTCAGAGATATGACGATAAACGTCTCAAACTTGCTACTGAAATTGACTCGCGGGGCATTGAAGTCAGTTGTTTTAGTTTTTAAAAAATCATAATTATTGGTAGATTTAATGATCCCACGAAAACCCATGATTCATGAATGCACATAAAACTTTTATTGGTAGGTATATAGCTAGGATTAGAACCAACGACCCTCGGGTCAGAATCAGGGTAACTATCCTTTATGCCAAAGGGCCGTCCAATATCAATACGTAAGTATTATAAAACAATGTCCATCACTGCGTCTGTCTGTCTGTTCGCAATAATCTCAATAGCTTCTGAACGGATTATTATCATGCGGTTTTCACCAATAGCCAGTGTTTATGAGGAAGGTTTAGGTGCATAATTCGTTAAGGTTTTGTGTAAATTGGTTGACATATGACGATGATTGTTAAATATGTTAATATTTTATATTCGATGCAACAAACTGATGCAAATTTTGTAGGCATATATGTATTCTACCCGTGCGAAGCCGGGGCGGGCTGCTAGTATATTATAAGCTAGTTTGTCACAAGCTATGCTACAAATGCTACTTATGAAAACCGTATGGCATTTTTTCAAAGAAAAATGCTAATGAATAATTTAAAATCGTTCAAAAAACTACAAGAATCAACTTCAAATGCCGCGCTACTCATTTTCAGTATCAAGTTTGAGGTGTTTACATCCATATCTCTAGAGATACACATCAGATCTTGATGAAACTTCAATAGGTGGTCATATTTAAATGGGAATTTATTATATAAACATTAAAACCGGCCAAGTACCAACTTCTCAAACTAGGTTAAAGGACAAACTTAACTTTGCAGTTCAAGCTCTAGGCCAATACCTATTCTAGAAGCTCTCATGCAACAACCGCAATTAATAAGTTTATAATCGTAAATTCATTCTTTTTTAGGGTTCCGAACCCAAAGGGTACCAACGGAACCCTATTACTGAGACTCCGCTGTCCGTCTGTCTGTCTGTCTGTCCGTCTACCACAAGGCTGTATCTCATGAACCGTGATAGTTATACGGTTGACATTTTCACAGATGATGTATTTCTGTTGCCGCTACAACAACAATTACTAAGAACAGAACAAAGTTAAAAATTCAAGGGTTTAAAACAAAAAACGTGTTTTTTACGATACGATACGATACGAAATTAATTCACCTCGACGCAGCTAGATGGCAGCACAGGAAAAATTAGCACGCGCAAGCGTTTCATTTGTTAAATTTGTGGGCCTCGGTCGAATTGTTTACATAGTTAAGGTTTGTTTGCAGAACTGAAGTGTACAGTATTGAATATATATATCTTCAATTTTAACCGAATTTTAAAAAGGAGGAGGTTGCTCAATTGGACCGTATATATATTATTTTTAATTTATGTTTGTTCGCCGATAACTTCGTCGTTTATGAACCGATTTTGATTATTCTTTTTTGTTCGAAAGGAGATATCCCAAGTGTGGTACCATGGTAATTTTATCGAGGTATGAAAAGTATCTCCAGAGATATTGAGATAAACATCTCAAAATTGGTACTGAAAATGAATAGCGCGGCATTGAAGTCGGTTCTTTTTTAGTTTTTAAACGATATTATAGTACTTAAAGAGCTTCAATTAGCTAGAATTAGTAGAAAGTTAGTTGTACGAACACTCGGTCTTCCAGTATTAATTAAATTAATTACCTTTGTGTTAATATTCACTTAGTTGGTTTTAGAAGTTCGTGGCTTTCGGACTTCGTAAATTCGGAACCCTCCGTGTGCGGGACAAAAGTCTGACTCGCACTTGGTCAGTTTATTTATTGTATTAACACTCAATATTTAATTTACGGTTTTCAGATATAAGTGATTCAATACTTATCAAATTTCCTTATTCTGGGTCAATGGGAGGGATTGTACCGTATACTATTACTCCGTACCGTATTGTAGGTTTTAACTTCCTTGAGAAATTGCAAAATATGCGACGTAAACGGTTAAATATATCGTTTTTTATTGTGTGAGTTTTTATTTTTACAAGTGAATAAAAAGGCAATTTAATTCGAGGGACTAAGTTGGATCCAGAGATCAGCAAAGGATTCTAGATTAGAATCCTGAGCGGAGCGAGGGATACAAGGACCGAGATTAAATTTTTTATTCACGAGTCGTGTAATCTTCTTTTTACCATTGACTGCGAGAAAATAAGTAGTAGTATAGTATTTATATTTATCATATTTCATTATTATTGTATAAACGTGGATAACTAATCATTTAGTGCCGGTGAATGCGTGCGAGTGTAGGGAAACAGCACAATGTTGAAAAACATGCAATTTATGTTCTTCAATTTATCTTCTTCACCAAAATTCCACTGAAAAACTTAAGTAAAGTTCACATCTTTACTAAGGGTATGATTTGAACTATACTGTGACTTCAACTTGATCAGAAATGTGACTTTGACTCAAAATTATGACTTGAATTTACAAAAACATGATCAATTATAATTCTTGAATCTGGCTGAATACACTAATTGTGTGGAGCCGTAATAAAAACAAAAAAGAATTTAACCAAAATTGGCGGGATTTTTATTTGTATTTAATTATATAGCTTCTATGGTATACCTCCATTTAGCCAGCCAGTAGGAACTTTCAGCAAGATTTATTTATTTTTTGACCATTATTCGTATTTAGTGCTTGTTCCAAATTAAAAATGTTTTTATTCACCGAGTGAGTTAAAGAGCGTTTTATTCACTGCTATGTATGCTCTTTTTCGAGTGGCAGTGGTAAAATAGTAGATTATACAACAAGTTAATAAAAAGGCAATTTAATTCGAGGGACTAAGTTGGATCCCGAGAGCAGCGAAGGATTCTAGATTAGAATCCTGAGCGGAGCGAGGGATACAAGGACCGAGATTAAATTTTTGAAGTTATACTTCTTTTGGCGCGATAGAGAAAAATGATGAGAGTGAATTTTTACGATGCGCGCGCACACACCTAAATTTAACATCGTGAAGTTAGTTCTAGGTGGTACGATGCGCGCGCACACCGACACCTAAATTCTACACCGTGAAGTTAGTTCTAGGTGGCATGACTATGTTCAAGTTATATATGTCATATTTAACGTTATATTTTTACGTTAATAAAACCTTTTTTATTTAAATTAAATCTTTTTGATTAATTTTAATATTTATCGTTAATCACTACTGCATTTTAGTTATTTTTTTCCATACGCCACAGAAGTATAACTTCTAACGCGTGTACATAAGTACACCCTTTTTTATTCTTCTTTTTACCATTGACTGCGAGAAAATAAATAGTAGAACCTACTTATAGTATTTATGTTTATCATATTTTATTAGTAATGTGTAATAAATGTGGACTATTAACCATTAAGTGCGAGGGATACAGGGACCGAGATAAATTTTTTTATTCACTAGTCGTGTAATCTTCTTTTTACCATTGACTGCGAGAAAATAAGTAGTAGTATAGTATTTATATTTATCATATTTCATTATTATTGTATAAACGTGGATTACTAATCATTTAGTGCCGGTGAATGCGTGCGAGTGTAGGGAAACAGCACAATGTTGAAAAACATGCAATTTATGTTCTTCAATCAAAGAAGAATCAAAGAATCAAAGCATTTATTCAGTATGTAGGCAGTATAAATATACGCACATATGCACGTCAAAATCATAAATCATAAAATAAATCATAACCAATTATCAAGTAAACATAGCAAAAGCAGAATTTAACGCTTTGAATTAGAAAAAAAAAGTAATGAACCATTCAGCTGTCATCCAATCGTTTACGTCAGAATATTTAAAAAAAATTAAAGTAGGTTAAAACCAACCATACATGTAAGTGTGTGTTTCAGTACTTCAGACAATTTTTATATAAAAAAAATAAAAAAGTGAAATAGTGAAACACAACATAGAGAAACGCATACCGATCACAGTACATATCATGATCCAAATGGAACTGATAGTCCGTCTGTCAGCTGCATAATATTGTTTAAATAAAAATAAAAATGGCAAGCCTAGAAAGAAAATCTGCGGACAAAAGGGGAAAACTGAATGGCTGTTGAATCTACCGGTGTTTCGGAAATACTCCCATCAGAGAAGAAACACCAAGAAACTCTATGGGGCTTGTCTTGTCATTTTATCTTTTTTTTTTTTAATTAATTTTACATGTCAGCTTTAAAATTTTAACAATATATTATTAATTATAATACAATTTATATTTGTTCTTGGAACTTGGGGCATTCAGGCCATGCATTTTTGTCATCCATATAGTCACCTATTGTATAGTATGAGTTTTTCATCAAATTGGATTTTACATAGATTTTAAATTTGCTCATAGGCAATTGATCAATATCTTTAGGTAGCTTATTGTAAAAGCGTACACAGTTCCCCATGAATGAACCACTAACTTTCTGCAGTCTGAAATTAGGTATAATTAATCTATTTTTATGTCTTGTATTAAAATTATGTACATCATACCTTTTCTTATAATCATTTATATTCTTGCGTATGAACAAAATATTTTCATAAATGTATTGACATGCCACTGTTAGAATTTTAATTTCCTTAAATTTTTCACGAAGTGAATCTCGCGACCTCATACTATATATAGAGCGAATAGCTCGTTTCTGCAAAACAAATATTGATTGGATTTCAGCGGCTTTCCCCCATAATAAAATGCCATAAGACATTATACTGTGGAAGTAGCTGAAATAGACCAATCTTGCAGTGGCTTCGTCCGTTAAAAATCTAATTTTACGTACTGCGTATGCAGCGGAGCTTAACCTACCTGCTAGAACCGATATTTGAGAACCCCATTGAAGCTTTGAATCCAGGGTGATACCCAAGAATGTTGTGGATTCAACAAGTTCTAATGGTTCATCATTTATTAATATACTTCTATTTAGGATACCCTTTTTTACATTTGGTAGAGAGAAATTAATACATTTAGTTTTTTTTGCGTTTAACAATAAGTTATTGGTTGTAAACCAATTCAGAACCTGTGTTATTGATTTGTTTACATCGTCAAAGTTAGGTGTAGTCCTAGCTATTTTGAATATCAAGGAAGTATCATCTGCGAACAAAACAATATCACATAGGTTCTGTACGAATGACGGTAAATCATTGATATAAACTAGAAATAAAAAAGGTCCTAGGATCGATCCCTGCGGGACTCCCATTTTTATGAGGGATCCAGATGACCTGACGCCATTGACTTCAACCATCTGTGTTCTGTTACAGAGGTATGATGATACCAGATCAAGTGCCTTACCTTCAACACCGTAGTATTTTAATTTGTAAATTAGTGTTTCATGACAGACACAATCAAATGCTTTTGATAGGTCACAGAACACGCCAATAGCATCTTGTGCTTTCTCCCATGCATCAAATATATGTTTAAGAAGACCTATTCCTGCATCAGTAGTAGAACGCCCTTTAGTAAATCCAAATTGTTTGCTATTTAAAAGATCATTCATGTTAAAATGTGTTAAAAGCTGGTCTAATATTACTTTTTCAAAAATTTTACTCAATGCCGGTAGTATAAAGATTGGTCTATAGTTAGATGGATCATTTTTGTTTACTGATTTGAATAAAGGAATCAATTTACTTTTTTTCATCAAATCCGGGAAGACACCTTGATCAACGCATCTGTTAAAAATAAAAGCTAAGTATGGGCTAATAACAGTAATAATGTAACTGAGAACTGTGGTTGACATTCCCCACAGGTCCTCGGTTTTCTTTTGTTTGAGCATTTTAAATGTTTTCACAATTGAGTCTGCAGTTACGTGTTTGAACTGGAACAAGGTATCACATTTATTTACACACTTTGATAATATAGAATAAGCATCAGCGGGACTAGAATTTATGGACTGAGTGGTAGTAATGGGTACTTGAGAGAAGAACTCATCAAATGTATTGGCAACCTCATTACTATCCATGATTAATTTATTGTTAATTTTTAAGATGATCTTACTGTCTCTTTGTTTTATTTTTCCAGTTTCAGTATTGATGATTTTCCATGTTGTTTTTATTTTATCATCAGCATGCTTAATTTTTCTACTAAAATGCAAAGATTTTGCTGTCTGACAAACCACTTTAAAAGTTTTGGAATATAGTTTTAAGTGATTTATGAATTAAGCATTGTGTAAATTAATTTGTTTTTGTGAGTATAAGTTGTACAAATTATTTCTACTTTTGTAAATACCAGGAGTAGCCCAGTCATCGAACCGAATTTTCCCAGCTCTTGTAATAGTTTTAAATTTAAAAATATTATTGAACTCAATATTTGAGATAAAGTGCTGCATAGGTCATCGGGATCCTCAGAAAATATTAGGTTCATTAGTTGCTTGTCAATGATATCCACAAACTGTTCAACCCGATTGGTTGTAATGGGCCTGTATGTGTATTCTTGACCTTTGGTGGATGTTTTACATGAAAATGTGGCACTCTGTCCCAGATGGTCGGAGCCAAGTTTATCAAAGATTGCAATTTTCTCAGGTTCACAGTTGCAAAACACATTGTCCAAGCAGGTTGCTGATGAGCTAGTGATTCTAGTCGGCTGGTTAAAAAGATGCTTTAAATTGAAGCTAAGAAATAAATTTTTTAACTTATCACTGAGCGGTGACTGCTCAATTAAATTAACATTAAAGTCACCGCAAACTATCAAAGATTTTGGGGTGTTGAAGACTTTCATCATGACTTCTTCCATAATTGTCTCAAACATTTTATAATCAGCCGATGGAGGTCTGTATACACAGATGACTATATGTTGCCCCAGCTCTATACAAGATAATTCAATACATCGTTCAACAGACAAAGCTACAATGTCTTTACGCTCCTTAAAATGACAATTTTCAGATACATATATAAGTGAGCCACCGCGAATTGCCTTCTGTCTAATAAATGTGCTTGCAATTGTATAATTTCTGATTATTGGTAACAAAGTACCTTTCACAAACCAGTGTTCAGTAATACACATTATATCAACTTTATAAAAGTCGAGAAATAATTCTAATTCTAAGGCTTTGCTGGAGAGGCCTTGTGTATTTTGATGGAAAATGTTGATTAAGTCTGGCCTCCCTATTGTCCTAAGCGTTAGTTTAAACTAACTTTGTCAACTACACTACAATTACCCCGCATAGTAACACCACTACATTGGAGCTCGTCTGTGTGATCCGCTACAACATGTAAAACTGGATCATATATATTGAATGCTAATAACTTAGCAATGGTCGAGATGTCAGTCTTTTTGAGATACAAAGTATCCTTTGTCAATAAAAGCTTACTCATAAATGTATTACATTCGAAATACAAAAAGTCGCTCAGGCGACATGTCTGATTATATTTTTCACCAAATTCGAATTCAAATTCAAAAAATTCAATTTATCTTCTTCACCAAAATTCCACTGAAAAACTTAAGTAAAGTTCACATCTTACTAAGGGTATGATTTGAACTATACTGTGACTTCAACTTGATCAGAAATGTGACTTTGACTCAAAATTATGACTTGAATTTACAAAAACATGATCAATTATAATTCTTGAATCTGGCTGAATACACTAATTGTGTGGAGCCGTAATAAAAACAAAAAAGAATTTAACCAAAATTGGCGGGATTTTTATTTGTATTTAATTATATAGCTTCTATGGTATACCTCCATTTAGCCAGCCAGTAGGAACTTTCAGCAAGATTTATTTATTTTTTGACCATTATTCGTATTTAGTGCTTGTTCCAAATTAAAAATGTTTTTATTCACCGAGTGAGTTAAAGAGCGTTTTATTCACTGCTATCTATGCTCTTTTTCGAGTGGCAGTGGTAAAATAGTAGATTATACAACAAGTTAATAAAAAGGCAATTTAATTCGAGGGACTAAGTTGGATCCCGAGAGCAGCGAAGGATTCTAGATTAGAATCCTGAGCGGAGCGAGGGATACAAGGACCGAGATTAAATTTTTGAAGTTATACTTCTTTTGGCGCGATAGAGAAAAATGATGAGAGTGAATTTTTACGATGCGCGCGCACACACCTAAATTTAACATCGTGAAGTTAGTTCTAGGTGGTACGATGCGCGCGCACACCGACACCTAAATTCTACACCGTGAAGTTAGTTCTAGGTGGCATGACTATGTTCAAGTTGTATATGTCATATTTAACGTTATATTTTTACGTTAATAAAACCTTTTTTATTTAAATAAAATCTTTTTGATTAATTTTAATATTTATCGTTAATCACTACTGCACTTTAGTTATTTTTTTCCATACGCCACAGAAGTATAACTTCTAACGCGTGTACATAAGTACACCCTTTTTTATTCTTCTTTTTACCATTGACTGCGAGAAAATAAATAGTAGAACCTACTTATAGTATTTATGTTTATCATATTTTATTAGTAATGTGTAATGAATGTGGACTATTAACCATTAAGTGCCGGTGAATGTGTGTGAGTGAAGGGAAACAGCACAATGTTGAAAAATATGCTATTTGTGTTCTCACCATAATCCCACTGAAAATCTTCAGTAAAGTTAACATCTTTAGTAAGGCTTGGACTAGACTGTGACTTTACAAAAACTTGAACAATTTTAATACTTGAATCTGGCTGAATATACTAATCGTATGGAGCCATAATGAAAACAAAAAAGAATTAACCATAATTGGCAGGATATCTATTTTTATTTAATTATATAGCTTCTATAGTTTACCTTCTATAGTTTAGCCAGCCAGTAGGCACTTTCAGCAAGATTTATTTATTTTTTGACTATAATTAGTATTTCGTGCTTGTTCCAAATTCAAAATGTTTTTATTCACCGAGTGAGTAAAAGAGCGTTTTATTCACTGCTGTCGATGAATAAAGTACTCTTTTTCGAGTGGCAATGGTAAAAAATATCATATCATATCTCTTGATCGCGTTGACTTACAAGTTTTATTTTTTTACTGCTGAAAGATACCGTAGACCGTTACATACATACATTTACCCGATAATTGAGAATTATCTCTAAGAACATGAGTTTTCGATTGGGTTTTCATGACATGATACTTGATGACACAAAAAAATGTAAGTACAGCAAGAGATGTTAGTGGTGATGCAATAAAACAAATATTTAAAAATAAAAATACTTTATTAATATGTAAAAATATCGATTTTGTGCGATTAATGACATAACATTATTAAAAACAATTAAAAACCTACGACCTCATTGCTTAGCTAACTATTATAATATACAATACAATACAATACAAAACTCTTTATTGATTACCAAAACACAAAATACAAAATGTACAATAGCTTCATTAAAAAAAAAAAAAAACAATAACATAATGGTAAAGCAATATACCATGGATTTACAATATAAGCGTCGTGCACCGCAGATGAACAAATTTAATTTAATCCGTATGCTCTGAACATAAGATTGTAATTGCTATGTACATCAAAACAGCCCCAACGAAAGGAACCTACATGGGAGTTTGTCCTTATCTAACAGCCTGCCAGTGCTATATATTATGTACTAATACTATGTGTATTATATGGATCACATATATATACATATATGTATGTGAACCATACAATAGAAAGGGACAAACTCCATTCAAGGTCGTTCTCTTTCGGGCCGATAGCGCACCGTTTCCAGCAATGCTGTCGCAGACATAGATGAATATTATCAGTCAGTATAAATGCCTAAAGAAAACTTTGTGCAAGTAGGTATTAAAAACAGCTTATTATTAGTGTTTATTTTTCAACCAAACTAACTGAAACACATATTTTACACGGTCTTTGAGTTTTTGTTGCTATACTTACATACGGGCGCAATAGGAAAATGAGAGTGCATTCGTACGATTCGCGCACAGGGCTGCGTTCACGTCCTCCGGAGAAGGTTTTTTGGTTGTTTTGCAACTCGCTCGAAGGTCCGGAACGACCACGCATGTTTTTCACTCAAATTGTGACTTTGACATTTTACGCAGACTCGAATTTCGATGGTATGTTCATTTATTTTGCTTTTTCTGAATATTTTCCGTTTGTTTTTTACGATTAATATCTTTCTTACTTTCTGTAACCAAATTAGAGCATTTCCCGCCAAATGTACTGTCACAAACGTCTGAGCGTTTTTTAACCATCGAATTTGATGGTTAAAAAGTTGCAACTGGAGTGAAACAACCGAGGTCGTGAACGACACAGTTGCTACAACCGAGTGCGACGCTCTGAGGTCATGGTCGGGGTTAGAGCGTTTGGTTGTATTCCGAGCGTAGGTCGTGAACGCAGCCCAGGGACAGAATATTTGTACACTACACCATGAAGTTAGCTGCTATAGCTAAAGCCCGATTTTACCATCGCACTTCGATACTTGGACTTCCAATCCATCTCCTCGAGCTGAAGATCGAGCTCAGTGGCGTGCCATGGGAGAGGCCTATGTCCAGCACCGTACCGTCCACACGGTAATTGGCTGATGATGATGATGATTTCAGTTTATTTAATTGTAGATAGGCTATATATAACTATAACTCATAATGATACTTATAATCGTAGGCGCAGCCACGGAACGCACCTAGTATGTAAAAAATAACATTAAAACAATACAATGTAAATGCAATAATTAAAAAACTAAAAGAATAGACTTTAAATGCCGCGCTAGTCATTTACAGTACAGTACCAAGTTCAAGATATGTATCTCCATATCTCTGGAGATACTCATCACTTTGCAAACAAAAGAAGAATTATCCAAATCGGTCCAGGCGTCTGAGTAATTTGTGAAAATATATTAAAATATTATATCTACACTAATATTATAAGGAGGAAAGATTTGATTTTTTGTTTGTTTGTTTGTTTGTTGCGATTTAACTCAAAAACTACTGGACCGATTTCAAAAATTCTTTCACTAATGGAAAGCTACATTAACAGCGAGTAACATAGGCTATATTTTATCCCCGTATTCTCACGGGAACGGGAACTACACTGGTGAAACCGCGAGGCGCTGCTATATTCAGAGAACATAGAACCTCCTCCTTTTTTGATGTTGGTTTAAAAGGATTAAAATAGACTCTACGTCAATTATCAAGATTCCATCATAATTCCAGGTAAGGTTTTAATTTTACACAAGTTATACACAATCCAAAATGTTATCGTACCGACGGGATTGGAACCCACGTCTCCTGGGACACATGTCCAGGCGCTCTAACCAATTAAGCCTCAATACGACCTTATTAATACGACGAAACGAATGGATTGCATTTTAACCAATTATGCGTTGGTGGCGCCATCTGTGACAACTATTCAGAAGTAAATTATTCGGATTAAATCATTTCAGATCTGACGAGAGATGTCGCTCTGCATAAGTTAACACCTTGACTGCGGCACTTTTTCGCATATTTTTTCATTTTTTAAATTATTTTTTTATAATTTTTTTTCATAGGTGTGGCATCAAATAAAAACTGAAATCCAACAGCAGAAGGTCACACGCACCCCTTGTGAAAAAAATAATTTAAAATAAACATGTTTTTTTTATTTTTTTTATTTTACTTCCGATACCAAAAATCGAAAAAACACACGGTGTGTGTTTTCAGCAGCGAAATATTATGTTTCTGTAAGTGTTATATACACAAGGTTTTATATTGTGTGAGTACATACATATTCTAGTTTAAAGTTACTGAGAAGTTACTGAGAGATGAGACAGTATTTATAATCTAATTCCAGTCTTCAAAGTATTGTTTGAAAGCTGTGGGCTCTACTCCTTCCGGTATTTTTGAAACGTGTACCTGCAACAAAAATATGATAGCGTATTATAGAAACTTTATTATAAAAATATATATAAATAATGCTAAATTCAAACTTTGTAGTCGTAATAGTTTCGGAATAAAGTGGTTGTGTTGTGACATACGGACGGGCAGACAGACAGACAGACATGACGAATCTATAAGGGTTCCATAAGGGTTCCGTTTATTCCATTTGGTTAAGGAAACCTAAACATATTAAAAAAAGTTTGTTATAAAAACTTTATTAAATCCATAAAACATCGTTAACAAACCCCAAACCCCCGCACGGTGGTAGGACACTATCTAGTGTCCGCCTGGCCAGCTACCACCCTCAAGTTAGAACATCTAATTATTATTTTATTTATTTATTTTATTTATTTACTATACTTTAAATATAACATAACAGATACTTAAACCTAAAGCGTTATATCTAATACTTACAATAAAAAAACAATTATACTTATATCTATTTACATAAATAATATCTACGAAAAAAAAAATATAAATCAAAACAAATTAACGAAAAATAAAATTATCACACATTTAAAACAATAAGAGAATAATATATATAATTACAGAGTAACACTTTCGCTGTATTGACGACAAAGTCTTTGCACCGCTATCCATCTGTCCGTCATGACGTCAGTCTGAGGAAATACGGTGACAAGCTCATTTAGATGCCTCTGTGTTCTTACTATGGGGGAGTTCTGTCGAGCTGCGGTGCGCGCGGGCTCGGGCGCGAACAGTGGCACGCGGCCGGCGCGGAATCGTGCACGCTGCTCTGTACGCTGTACGCTGTACGCTGGTACATATAGTCGACTCGCTTCGCTCAGTAGCTCAGCGCTTTGTAAGCACCCATGCAATATACGTAGCACCGTCAGAATTTAATCTACCAATCTGCGACTTTCTAAAGTGGTAAATCCAAACGTCCCAATAATAAATTTAGTTGGATACATAAAAGGATAATATCCGATTTTTTTCTGATACAGAAACCTTAAGAAGCGTTTTTGCACTTATTCTATCATTAGGGAATAGCTCGCTTCGTGAGGGTTCCAAACGCAGGCACTTGTCTCGATTTTAGTTCGAACAAGCGTAGTATAAAGCAATACGATAGCCTTCATATTAGTAAATTATCTGCAGTTACGTGTAACAAATCCAAGTCTTGCTGTCCAAGTCGTCTGCTTTAAAAAGCAATCAGCCGCTAGAGTTCGCATGTGGATGTGGAATGTAAGTTTGGTGTCGAATATGATGCCTAAGTCTTTAACTATTTCATTTCTGGTAATTGAGTTGCCGTTCAGATCGTATGGAGATGCTTACATCTCCATACGATCTGAACGGCAACTCAAAAAAAGGCTATGACCTTTACAAAATCATCGCAGTACTAAGGTACTGCGATGATTTTGTAAAGGTCATAACTGAGCATTTGGCTATGTTAAGAAAAAGTTTATTCCTCTCGCTCCATAAAAGTATTGCATCCAAGTCTTGTTATAGAGCATCAGCATCGTATTAGGACTTAACCGCCTTATAAATCTTTAGGTCATCTCCGTAAAATAGACATTTTGTATGAGCCACATATTCTTGTAAATCGTTAACCATAATCGAGAACAGCAATGGTCCTAAAGACGAGCCTTGGCTCACTCCTGATCTAGTGTGATATGGTAATGAATTATAGCACCCAGCCTAGACAGACGGTTGGCGGTCACGCAAATAGCTTGAAAAAAGCACAAGAAGTTGGGGAGCAAAACCAACTTTGCTGAGTTTATCTAGAAGCACATCATTGTCCACCTGGTCAAAGGCTTTCCTAATTAATTAGTATTTAATATTTATAAGGTTACTACATTGT
Organism: Cabera pusaria; assembly: GCA_954871355.1. Lineage (NCBI taxonomy): Eukaryota > Metazoa > Arthropoda > Insecta > Lepidoptera > Geometridae > Cabera > Cabera pusaria. The sequence goes on from OX940912.1 coordinate 16,482,209, forward strand.
GCGGACTCTACTGTTTTAGCATCTAAATTTGGTACATTTGGGAGAAACACGCTACTAAAGTAATCGGCAAAGGCAGTGGCCGCAGCTTGGTTGTCATATTTAATGCCCTTATATGTTATGCTGGGGTCAAAGCCACCCTTGGTTTTTATGTTTCTTATGTGTTTCCAGAATGCAGTAGGATTTAAAGTTAGTTATTTCTGTATTTGCTCCGTATAATCGTTGTATGCTATTGAAACCCTGTGTTTTACATATAGATCATTACTTCTTTTCCAAATCTTATGAAGACTATGTTTTAGTCGTAAGTCACAAATGATTTCAGGTGAGTACCATGTAGGATATCTGTGTGTAGGTTTCACGTAGCGAACTTTTTTTGATATACATTCATTGAAACATTTATATATTAGGGTATATAGACTATCAACCGCACTATTTACATCAGTTTTATCTAAGACTTTACTCCAATCTACATTGATCATAAGCTCATAGAGATAATTAAAATCTGCCTTACCAAAGTTCCAGTCTGTTGCCTTGTTTATATTGCTCGCTTCTAGTCTGATGTCCTTCGGTGGTTGTTCAACTGTTATATCTATATCCAGAGGAGGGTGATACCTGTCAGCGTATTTAACCAGACTTTCGTCAGCGATACATACATTTACATATTTTACACTTTGACTTACGAGAACTACATCTAACTTATCACCAAAATCATTTACAATCATATTTCGTTCAGACAGATCACAGTAGCTTAAAAATTATCCTAAATAATTATTTATATTTATACTTGCACTATTTAAATTTAAATCGCCTAATATAATTATTGTCTCGTTTTGAAGAACTGTAGACGCACATTCCTCTACTCTAGAAAACCAAGTCATATAATCATTGTCTTTTGCGCTTAGTTTAAGGTAGATGACACATATATAGAACTTTTGTCCTGCCAGTGTGATAGATGCCCAGAGGTCTTCGCCATTGTCAGTTTCAAGGTCATGCAGCCAGCAGTACTCCTCCACCTCTGGATCCTCTGTCTCGTCGGACTAGGCTCCATCCGTATGGAGAAACTTCCACATCCGTTACACTCGCATCAAGAAAGGTCTCCGTGGCGGCAATGACGTCTGTCTGCAGTAAAATGCTGTTTTTTGTTTCCAGTATAGTAGTTTTGTTTTCAGCCCTCTTACATTTTGGTATATTGCGTTTAGATAAGGTTTGTTATTGATTGGAGCCGTAATTGCTCCGCCTATATGTGGCATCGCCCCTATTCCCTGAAAATCGGCCGTGAGTGTAGGGTCGATAGTGTTGTGTATCACTCCCGGCTCTTTTTGGAAACCATTCCCTGATTTCGGTTCCGGCTGGCCAGTACTCAGGTGTCATGCAGCGGTAGAAGATGGCCTCAGGTACTGTTATAATAAATGAAGCGTAATATTCATGCTTTAATTTCAGTTTTTGTACGCCTAATGTGTTACAGTTTAATAGTTTCTGTAAATGGATTTTTCTAGTTCTTTCAATTGTTCGGATTTCCTGCTGATGACCATTCCCTATGATAACACGGTGCTGATAGTTATTGAATTTGCGTCTTTGTACTATTTGCCATGGCCCATGATTACTATTACTCTCTTCATGATCTAGATCCATGTTTACATTTGTATTTGCATTGATTTCCTGTAATACAGGTGTTTCGGAAGGTGTTGATTTTGTAATTGTGTTAGTGTTTGTTTGGGCGGTATGCTTAATCTTGTTACGTTCCGGGCTTTTCTCTTTATCTTTCGTTGGTTGATTTCCATGAATTTCTGTGCTATTTGATTGTTTGGACTTCTCGGTATTTTCGGTTGCAGAATCCAGATGCCACCGTCGCTGACGTAGAGAGACATTCCGATAGTGTGCAGCTTACTTCTTGATTGGTCTGGATAAGGATGTTGTTAATTTCTTGATTTGCCGGCTCATTTACCCGAATTTGCTGTTCTATTGACGCTAGTATCTGATTTGTATCTATAAGTTCTTGTCCGATTCTTGTCCATGTGTTCCGGCAGTTGATCCTTGAGAGCCAGTTCCCATTCTGGGCCTAGCGTGCTTACCATCCTCGACCGCATCATCACTTACCAACAGGTGAGATAGTGATCAAACGCTAGCCTAAGTATATGATATAAAAAAAGACACTCCCAATTTGTTAAAACTTACCCAATCTGGATAGTTATGAGTCTTCAAGTATTGTTGGGCTTTCTTCATCGCTTCTGTCTTTTCCTGTAATTTAAAACAGTTTTATTCGAATTTCCCGTTCTTTATTAATTGCAATTTAAGGTCAATTGTAATTCGCCTGACTTGCTACCAGAAAAGTAGCTTACCAATATCAAGGAGAAAATGCTGCCATAACCTTACAGTGTTCTAGCAGCACACAGCCTAGCGTGTTTACCATCTTCGACCACATCAATGCTTACCATCAGGCGAGATAGTGGTCAAACACTAGCCTATTTTTTTCTACACATTTTTTTTATATCTAAAAAATTGTGTGCTTCGTAGAAGAGAAGAAGGAATTCCAAAAAAGATGAATGAATGAATATGAAGAACACATTAAAAAAAGGAAATCGTTTGATGTGTAACACATTTTGTCCTTATCATTTATGCGGCTTAGAGGTGGCCCCAGGACTATTACCGCGGCATATTGACTTTCTGTGAGTAGTTTTTATATCAGAATCAGAATCATTTATTGAAAACTAATAAGGTTGAATATGCTAGATCTTATTGCACAGTAAAAAAAATATAGTAAAGGTACGGCCACACCGCAGCGTCCTGCGTGCGTGATCTAGGCGGCGATCAGATAGCGCAGTAGTATTTGTACCGACTAGTTCACACCAACGCGATCAGAAACCAATTGAAAGTACTGAGATCACGCCCGCAGATCGAAGGACGCCGCGGTGTGGCCGCACCTCAACTTTAGTAACTTCGACCCAATCTCACCCAATTGTTAGTGATGCAAATCAGAGTCGCACTTAGCCAGAATGTTGCATTGATCAAAAATAATGTACTATTAATGTAATATTAATGAAATAATGTATTATTAATGAAATAATGTACCATTAATGTACTATTAATGAAATAATGTACTATTAATGTAATATTAATGAAATAATGTATTATTAATGAAAAATGTACCATTAATGTACTATTAATGAAATAATGTACTATTAATGTAATATTAATGAAATAATGTATTATTAATGAAAAATGTACCATTAATGTACTATTAATGAAATAATGTACTATTAATGTACTATTATATAAATATTTAAACAATACAACAATATTATAATTCATTTCAATTTTATATCCTGCTGCTTTTTATTCAGCCTCTCTCAATTAGTCTTATGATTTTGCATGTGCCCAACAGGGTCCATAATGATCTCATGTACCTAGATAATATCTAGATATAAGAACTTTATGTACAACAACTATGGAAGCAATAAAGTATTGAGTATTAATGAAATAATGTTACATTAATGAAATAATATATATTAATAAATTACCGAATCGTTAGACTGTCTGCCGACCCACACATAAATGCCACTGCAGCTTCCAGTGTCCAAGATGTAGCACTCCTGTAAATTATATCGGTTTAAAATATTTAATAATGTGTTTTATGTGTTACTAGCTACGCCCTGCGGCTTCTCCCGCATCAATTAGTATATCCTATATATATAAGGGACCATGCATAAAGTATGTCACACGTTAAGGGGAAGGGAGGGGGTCGACGAAGTGAACATCATGTGACATATTATTATGAAGTATGACATTATGTGACATAAATTATTATCGACCAAGTGTGACATTATATGACATAAATTATTATCGACCAAGTGTGACATTATGTGACATAAATTATTATCGAACAAGTGTGACATTATGTGACATAAATTATTATCGACCAAGTGTGACATTATGTGACATAAATTATTATCGACCAAGTGTGACATTATGTGACATATTATTATCATCATAAATATGATCATCATAAAAAAATATTGTTAACATGATAAAATACGGGAATTATCACGCCGAAAATGATGAATTAAATTATGTAATTATGATTATTATCTACCAGGTGTGATATTATGTGACATATTATTACGAAGTGTGACATTATGTGACATATTAGTATCCTATGTATGTTAGGTACTATCCATGAAGTAGGTTACACGTTAAGGGGGAGGGAGGGGTTCGACGAAGTGTGACATTATGTGACAAGGGGTGGGAGGAGGTTCTAAGTTTCGTGAAGTCACATTTCAATATCTAATACATCTAAAGCTAGCCACATACATTCGGAGTTCTGCTTCGAAGACAAAACTTTAAAAACATTTTCAACTCTATCTGTATGTGCATGAAATTTAAATTGTTTTGTTGGCGAGTTCATACTAACTCTACTAGTGTCAAAATATGTGACGTCACACTAGAGAGTAGAGAGTATTTGATATAAGTTTATCATGTATCTCTACGCGATCCTGAGATAAATGGGTCTTGACAGACGGACAGACAGACAGACAAACAGACAACAAAGTGATCCTATAAAGGTACATTTTTTGCTTTTGAGGTACGGAACCTTAAAAATAATTGAGACACCTACCTTAGTATGCAGCAGTTCTGATGAGAATGGTTTAGGCAGTTTCTTGATCTGCAGGCTTCCTGACGCATCAGATATCTCGGCCAACACCACTTCTTGAGAGGCTCCTCGCTCAAACTCCTGCTACGACAAATACCATACAATAGGCATGACGACAGTATCAAAAAATCGATGATTTGATGGTTTTAGGGAGAAATATACATTAAAACAATTTAAAGCACTAGTTTAGTTTTATATAAAAAATTGAGATTATTAAGATTTTCAATAAAATAAAACATTAAAATACTGCAATCGGCTATTTTGATTAAAACACCAATCACAGCGCATGACGTCACGCCTATGAGGTTTTCTTGAAAATGTTTTTTTTTTTAGTTTTATTATGGCTCCACACGATTAGTGTATTTAGCCAGTGTCAAGTATTGAAATTCTTGAAGTTTATATTAATTTTAGTCATAGAGATGGGTCAAAGTCACATTTCAGGTCAGTTTTCAAGTAAAAGTCTAGTCTAAGCCAAACCTTCAGTAAAGATGTGGTGTTTACTGAAAATTTTCAGTGGAATTTTGGTGAGAACGCAAATAGCATGTTTTACAACATTGTGCAGTTTCCCTACACACGCACACATTCACCGGCACTTAATGATTAATAATCCACATTTATTACACACTAGCAACCCGCCCCGGCTTCGCATAGGTAGAACAAATATGCCTATAAAATTTGCATCAGTTTTTTGCATCGAATATAAAATATGAACATATTTAACAATCATCGTCATATTTCAACCAATTTACACAAAACCTTAACGAATTATGCACCTTAACCTTCCTCATAAACACTCTGGCTATTGGTGAAAACCGCAGGATAATCCGTTCAGTAGCTATTGAGATTATTGCGAACAGACAGACAGACGCAGTGATGGACTTTGTTTTATAATACTTACGTAGTGATATTGGACGGCCCTTTGGCGTAAAGGATAGTTACCCTGATTCTGACCCGACGGTCGTTGGTTACTCCTAGCTATATACCTACCAATGAAAGTTTTATGTGCATTCATGAATCATGTGTTTTCGTACAGTTTTGTTAAGATTAAAATGGTTACTGTGAGTCAACCTTAAGAGATAGACATATGCTGTCGCGGACTTTTTTGTAGGTCTTATTAAGTTGTATAACTCTTCCATAGAAAATATTCTTCTATCTATTTTCAATTGAGCAGTGTTCGTAAGAAACGTGTTTTTTCGACCGTTTTTTTGCCGACTTAGGTTGCAAATTAGGTCTCCACGAATGTACCTTTGATTTAATCGGGATAATATATAGCCTATTTTCATTCCGAAAGTCCATTTTATGTATTAGTGAAAGAAATTTTTAAATCGGTTCAGTAGTTTTTGAGCCAAATCATTACAAACATACAAAAATACTAAAATACAAATATTCTCTCTTTATAATATTAGTATAGATATAGATTAACACGCGGAAGAACACAAGTTTTAGGAAAAAATACAATGAGATCACACACACTTTTCCACGTTCCCGCCAAAACCCTTGAAAATGTTATTACATTTTGGAAACCCATGTGTATAGATTGTAACAGATTATATAATAGTTACTACGTTAAGTATGTCATTAACATAAGCGTGACGTCACAGCCGACGCCATGACAAATGTGAGCTGTTTTTGCGCACTATTGAAAAAATATTAGAAAAATTGCTTTGAACTTCGTTAAACTTAAGTTAATTACCGAAATATAGGTTTTTTCGTGAATAGTTAATGTGTTCCCACATTACAGAAGGGGATTTCGAAATCTTTTGTCACGCCTATTCTTTAGCATAATCCTTACTAATATTATAAACGCGAATGTTTGTGTGTATGTATGTATGTTTGTATGTATGGATATTAGTTACTCCTTCACGCAAAAACTACTAAACCGATTGAGCTGAAACTTGGTATGTAGATAGCCTAGACCCTGGAATGACACATAGGTACTTTTGATCCCGATATTCTCACGGGAACGATGTCTACGGGGGGGGGGGGGGGGGGTAAAACGTGAGATAGCGGTCAAATGTTTGTCCATCGCAAATTTTAAATAAACTGGACAAGTGCAAGTCCGACTCGCACTCGTGGGGTTCCGTAACACAGTTAAGCTTAACTATGATTTTTCGCAACTACAAAATTAACTTTGAAAGCGGTTCACAGAATACATCTACCTACCAAGTTTCAATTCTGTAGTCTTAACAGTTTCGGAATAAAATGGCTGTGACATACGGACGGCAGACAGACATGACGAATCTATAAGCTAAATCTAATGGCAAAAACGGAACCCCGTTTTCGCCATTTGGCTACGGAACCCTAAAAAGTGTGGTGTGGTTTTAAGAAACCACGATGCAAGTGAAAATTTTTGTTTATGTGTAGCTATAATTGCTAGCTACTATAACAGCAGGACATTAGCATGTACCTATACAAATATGGCTGCGGAAACGTCCGCCAATCATAGCTAAACTTAAATGTGAAACAACATATCCACCAATCAAGCTAAAGCACCGGCGACATGCGATAGATGGACGAAAGAATTTGAAGAGAGGCGATGTAATAAAAGTTTCACTTTATGAGTTTTGCCGGGAACGTGGAAAAGTGTGTCTGCTCTCATGAGCAGACACACTTTTCCACGTTCCCGGCAAAAAATAAATACAATGATGTATTTATTCCTTAAACTTGTGTTCTTCTGTGAGTTAATGTGGATTATTCGCATGGTGGTAGGACACTATCTAGTGTCCGCCTGGCCTGCTACCACCCTCAAGTTAGAAAATCTGTCGCCAAACATCTAATGTGTTCCGGTAGCTATCCTTGAGAGCCAGTTCCCATTCTAGGCCTAGCGTGCTTAACATCTTCGACCGCATCATCACTTATTAACAGGTGAAATAGTGGTCAAACGCTAGCCTATAAGATATAAAAAAAAATAAAAAAATATTAATTGCCATTAAGTGCCGGTGAATGTGTGCGACATGCTATTTGCGTTCTGACCAAAAATTTTCTGAAAATCTTCAGTAAAGTCCACATTTTTACTGAGGGTATGGCTTGTACTAAACTTTGACTTCAACTTGACTTGAAATGTGACTGACCCATCTTTATGACTTGAATTCTCAAAAACTTAAAGAATTTTAATACTTGACACTGGCTAAATACACTAATCGTGTGGTGCATAATATGTATAAAGTCCCCGTCACGAGAAGCTATAAATTATGTAAACAAGTGTTCAGGAGTTCACAACATTTGAACCAACAAAAAAAATGAATTTCGTACTCGTACGCATTCGAAACTCGAATGACACGTTTATTTCAAAATGGCGTCCCGATAGTTTACAATCCCTGCGTCCGGTACCAAGAAACACAAACGATAGCGCTTTGCGTCGTTAAAATATGATCCGACTAAATTAAATAGGTTGTTACTTTCATATAACCCGTCTATATTTCATGTCGATTGAATATGGTCAATTTATTATTATCTCGCAGTATAAAATGTTTACTTAGTAAAAGATGTTTGTTTACATAATTTATAGCTTCTCGTGACGGGGACTTTACATAATGTAACTGAAAAAAAAGAAGCTTCATTCGTGGACGGAGTATATTAAATGGACCTGGACTTAGCATTAAAATAAAAATAGTATGAGAAGGATAACACTATACAATCAGTAATAAGAGAAAGCGAGGCGGACAACAATTTTTTATCCTTCTCTGCATATGCGATTTTATTATTCGGCCCCAGCTCTATTGGCCCCAACAAACGGCTTTCACCCGCTGTCAGGTATGACCCGGCCAAATTACATTGTACATTTATCTTATAGCTGGCATAATCTATTATCTTTTCTGTGGCATAATGTATCACGTGTTCATCATTTTAGTCGGGTTAGACCTATCTCTACAGCTATTTCATTCGCATACGCTAATGTATTGTCGTTTTGAAATTCAGTCTACGGTTTCATTTAAAAAAGTGAAGTAAAAGAGTGTCACCTCATCGTCTCCACCGTCTTCTGCATCAGCGACGGAGGCCTGGTCTCCGGAGCCGAGCGCTGAGAAGAACTTGTTGTTGTCATCCTCGTGAGAGTCAGCGTCTGCAATTTTAAAGCGGCATATTTTAAAGTGAAAACTTCGTTAGCAGCGTTGTGAACTTCTTAAAAAAATATTAAACTCGCGTCAGGACACGAGACCTGATCGAAAATTCGTAAGACGTAGAATTGGTGTTGTGGACTGTATCTACATTGATGTCAGTTGATGGAGCTTAGATGGTATTTGAAAGGATCATGTAATTACAGGAACTTTTATGATGGTATTTGATGATGAATATTTAACAAAATGTTCATGATGGTATTTGATGGTTGTTTGAATAATCAGATTAAAAATGATATTTCATAATTATATTAAACAGGATTTCCTTGGTGGTATTTACATACAGATAGATGGTATTTGACAAAAGTTAGAAGATATGGTGGAAATTGACAAACGATGAATGTTAGGAAATTATTTAACTGCAAATTAAAAGATATGATGGTAATTGATGTAAATATGAGACTCTCGACCGGTTTCATTATTAATGAAGGAGTATGTTAAATAATTGGTTTTGCCTTTTACACTGAAGCCTTCGATTGGTTTCAAATAAATCTGAGGATTACCGCAAATATAGATTAGTTAGTAATATTTCTTACAGAATATATAGTGTGACGATCAAAGGAACAAAGAAGACGACGGAGGTTTGTGGCATGCTTTTATTTTCCTGTTGCTGTATTGGGTTGATTATTTGGGTTGGGTAGTTGGGTGATTATTTGTACATTTTAAATAGTAATTTTATAAAATCGTCCATTGTACAGCAGCAGATTCATTAAGGTGGTTGCTCGTCGTGAGCTAACTACAACTGTGCCAATAGATGGCGCTGATACATTAATTTGACGTATTTTTTTTTTTTTTTGTGACTGAAATAGTGTATGTTAAATAAAAACCAATGATTTTCCACGTAAAGCGTATCATTTTTAATTTATCCAGCTATATTTTAAGTATATATACACTCTTTAAATACTTGTATTTGTCCAAAAGCGTAGCGTCAAGACTAATTACGCACACTCGCGAAAGTATTTTTGTATCACAGATTATTTAATAGTGTTTTTGACGTTTACGAAAGCATTTGCTAATTTTGTCACTTTGTAAGTGAGTAATTGAGCCGATTGGTGAGTACTATTGAATTAAGTGCAAAAGGGACCGGGTACGAACCCTTCCATAGTTTCAAAATTTTTTCGTTTTCCATTCTGAACATTACCTTTTTATTTATTTTTATATAATTTATTGTCTACATTACTCTTGCTAATAACAAAATACCAAATATCATATAGATTTGTACCACTTTTTGATGTGAACTGAAGTACTCTTACTAACGCTAAGTATTGGGTGATTTTGAGTCCTCGAGGTTCGACGGGTATTTCGTTGCTGGAGTCCCAAAGATGAGGAAGGAGTGGATCCCAAAGCACATAACATAATAGTACTAAGTACCCAAAGTGAAGCCACCGGCGTACTAGTTGTGCTTAGCGGCTTTACCACATATTATTCCTATTTCTGTGGGCTTTATCTACAATCTAACAGATACTGCTATTTGTGATAAAATGTAGCCTATGTGAGTCGGATAATAAATCAGGCTACTCTTGTCATGCGACTACGACAGCGAGTAGAAGGCATTAGCTAATTATAAATTACAAACAAAATAATACAGTAGGTCATATATAAAGTAAATTAATTTACTTACATAGGTATACTTTCCTTTTATTCGTGTACAATATTTTATTTTCATTTACAATATATTTATATAAAAATAATAAATAGATATTATTAAAAACCTAAACAGGGGCGCAGGGCACAAGTTACCGGTAGTTAAAGCTGCAGAGTGAGGAGTTCTGCCTGACAATATGTGCCGTGTCCAGGATGACTGCCTGCTGTGTCTATACCTTGACCAAACGTCTAGCGAGAACCTCTAGAGATGTTGATCGAGGCTATTCGCTAAATAATCCTGTCGATCCTGTCCATTTTCGAGAACTGGCGCTGGTATCATCATCATCATCACAATCAGCCGGTACCAGTCCACTGGTGAAGATAGACCTCTCCCAAGTAATTTCCCACCGGTTTGCGAATATCGTCGCTCCACCTAGTCACAGGACGTCCTACGCTACGTTTGCCGATTCGCGGTCTCCACAGTAGAACCTGTCTACCCCAACGGTTATCGGTCCTACGGCAGATATGACCAGCCTACTGCCACTGTTTGCTAATCCGGACATCAGGAAACTATATACCTGATACTACTTCTTTGGTCCTACCAAAAAAAAATCAAAACAATTTTAGATTATGTCGTAGGTACTCTTCTCAGTACAATCTCAGGTAAAACACAATTTTTATAAAACGTTACCAATTTTGGTAACATGTTTGTTATAAAACGTCACGTAAAATTTTGAGAATGGTGATGTCATGTGTTTTAGAAATAGCCAACATAATTTATGATCGTACAAAACGTTTTTCAAATCGGTTAAGATTTGACGGAGTTCTGAGGTAACAATGATGAAAAAAAAAATTGTCACTTTGAGATCCTTCTCCGTTTTTGTGAAGCCGGTTAAAAATAGCAATACTTCAATTTTTATATCTCCGGGCTACCGTAGGCTGCTATCACCACTGATTGACTCTGGCTAGGTATAACGAACGCACATTACGGCTCGACGAACATCTGGGGCCTTATTCAGTATGACCATTTTAAAGTCTTACCGTGCCGTGTTACGTTATCTCCGCGTTATGGTATTCTCTATGCCAATTAAAACGCGGTAGGGTAAGGTTATGAGCGCGTTTTGAGCTGTCAAAATATCGTGACATATGAGGACGTGTAACGCGCGCGTTTTGTATAATTTACCTATCGTGTGGCATACAGAATACAATTTTTCAATAATGTAACGTGGCGCGTTAAGGAACGCGTTATCTCATTGGTCATACTGAATAAGGCCCCTGGCGTTACTCGCATGCGGAACATAAGATAGCACATTCTGAGATTCTAGGATTATCCGAAGAGGAGGATACCGTAACCCTAGATTCTGGCTATCTTTTGTACTTCACAGACCAACCATCCCAAGGTGGCGTCGTGTTTTTAGTACACAAGGTCCTCTCTGACAATGTCTTAGAAATCTCCAGTGTGTCGACAAGGGTAGCGTATCTTGTGATCAAATTCACCGAGAGGTATAACTCCAAGGTTATCTAAATATACGCACGGCCTCCGGCACTCTCGGATGATAAAGTGGAGGAAATGTACGAGGACATTTCTAAGGCCTTGTACACTACCTAAAAGGCCCACCTCAACGTTGTCATGGGGAATCTAAACGCTAAAGTGGGAGTACAAACAAGCGGCGAATCGGTAGTAAGACCACACGGATTTGGAAGCAAATTTAGAGGGCTCGTCAACTTCCCCTGGAATGAGGGGCTTTTTCTTACAGAAAGAACCTTTGGCCTAAGTGGACGTGGCAAAAGCCCAATTATATGACCAAAAACTGACCAAGTGCAAGTAGAACTCGTACTCGTAGGGTATTTTATAACTATGATTTTTCGTCACCAAAATATTTACTTTGTTTTTCATAGTGTTTGTATGAAAACAAAGTTATATTTGCGGTTGCTATATCTCAAACACTGCTGACTGTATCTAGTTCAAATCAATTTTCGTTGAAAGTGTTTATTGAGATCTACAGCATATATTTTTTTTTAGATTTAACACTCCCTTATTTTAAAAGTTAGAGGGGGAGGGGGGTCACATATTTACCACTTTAGAAGTGTCTATCTTTCAAACCCGTGTTACAAACAAACAAACAAACAAAACAATGGTGCTAGAAACCTCAATGTCATTTTTCAAAGACCTATCAATGTATCAATATAGGTATACGTATACCCCGCACGTAGGTATGGGTTTGATGAAAACATTTTTTTTCAACGTGATAAAAAGATATGGACAAATTTAGATTTTCGAAAACTTGTAAGTACCCATAATGAACCTTAATTTTCAACTTTTTTTAAGTTTCGGAATTTTTCCTTTACTTGTGCTGTAAGACCTTGTTTGTAACTAAAATTGACAATTCTAGGTCTACCGGAAATAACCTATATAAGTTTTGGGTCGAAAACCTATAGGGTACTTCCCGTTGACCTAGAATCATAAAATTTGGCAAGAAGCAAGGTCTTACAGCACAAATAAAGGAAAAATTCCAAAAAATTAAAAAGTTAAAAATTAAAGGGTGTCCCCATACATACATAGTCTACGCCAATTAAGATAGACCTCTGAGTTATATAAGCGCTCATACAATTTAAAGGTCTAACTTAATTGGTATTAATCAACGTTGGTACGGAAGCCTCGGTGGGCGAGTCCAACTCGACATGGCCGGTTTTATTTTTATTTAAAACCAACATCAGCCTTTCATTCATAGATAATCAGATCCGATCCTGTGTGCAAACATAATATGTTTGTAGATGTTCTGACAGGATCGCTCACCATAAAACATCGACTCGTTGGCTACAGAACAGACTCGTCATTCTCAAATACGTATTTGTATACCAATAAACGAACTATAATAACTCTTTAACCGTCTTCACAAAAATGAGGAGGATCTCAATTCGTCGGAATCTTTTTTTTTAATGTATGTTCACCTTTGAGTATTCAACCAGAAAACTCAAAGATGTTCACCGATTACTCGAAGATGCCTAAATCGATTTGGAAAATTCTTTTTTGTTTCAAAGGCCCTTCCCAGGAGGTCCCACCTAAAAGAACCAACAAATGCCGCGCTATTAATTTTCAATACCAAGTTTGAAGTGCTTAAATCTATATCTCTGGAAATACTTATCATACATCATGTCTCCTTTCCAACAGAAAAAGAATCATCAAAATCGGTTCATAAACGACGAAGTAATTCGCGAACAAATATTTAAAAAAAATTATACGGTCGAATTGAGAAACATCCTTTTTTGAAAATTGTTAAACACAATCCAAAATTTCATCGTAACGACGGGACTCGAACCCGCACCCCCCGGATTACACGTCCAGGTGCTCTGCCAATTAAGCCACGGTTCGATCCATCGATACGACGAAATTAGTTGATTGCATTCTGTTAACCCAATTATGCATTGGTGGCGCCATCTATGACTACTTATTACGTAAGTTAATCATTCGGAAGAAATCATTACAGTTTTCAAATCCGACGAGAGATGTTGCACTGCGTAAATCAAATATTATATTTCTTTGAAGTTTTCGTATCGATGGATCGAACCGTGGCTTAATTGGCAGAGCACCTGGACGTGTAATCCGGGGGGTGCGGGTTCGAGTCCCGTCGGTACGATGAAATTTTGGATTGTGTTTAACAACAAAAATATAAAGTGTGTGACACTTCAAAAAAACATACTATCCTTTTTTTAAGTCGGTTAAAAACAATAAAGGAATCGAAACTAAAGACAATGTGCACACGACATAAAAATAAATTTGAGTTTGTTAGAGCCTAACCTAACCGATAAACCGCCGAAATATTTGAAGGCCACAAACTACAATAATAAAGGTCAAAAGGTACCGTAATGCTAACGAAAACTTGAAAGTCTTGAAAATGCGGCGACTTGCATGTCAGTGGTCTGGCAACGTCGCCTTTTCAGCGAGCGCACGATTTGGCAACGTCTCACAATCGAGACAATGCACTCTAACGAGTTTAGCGTATGACACTGTAAAAACTGCACTCACGTATTGACAAAAATGAATTAAAATCTCGATCCTAGTTTTCATATTATTTTATCAAATTATGTACTAATATATGATTTCCCGTATGTAAAGACCAATAGATGTGATTTCATTGCAAGTTTTTGATCCATTTACTCGTATTTGTGCATATACTTTTGTATGGAAATCGAACCACCTTAACATATTTTGTTTACTTATTTAGGTATTTTAGCAGCTGAATATATTATGTGTTTTGTGATGTTTTATATTTTGATGTTTACTCAACGTGAGTTTGAAACTTCAAGGAGATATATCAATTTGTACGGCAACAATCGTTACCTGAACATAAATACGTAAATATAGATTTAAAGATTGACATTTATTCTGTGTAACTTTTCTTTCCTAAAATTCTAGGTACATTAACTAAGACACGATAGTGTTTTACCTATTTTTATTTTTTATGAACGAGAAGCGGAGATGATAATATGTTGCTGTTTTGGTTGTAATTGCATATTTTGTTGTGTGATACAACAGTAAAGATAGGTTTATAATATATAATATAATAATAATAGCCTTTATTCAGACATACAATATGGATTACAATTTCATTCATTAATTTTTTTTTTTTTTTTTTAAATAAAGATTACTGGCAATGTGGGTCGCACATTACTAGTAGTCTTGTTAACCCCTCCAACTAAGCTAAATATGCTTGTGTCTGGAGTGGGTTCACGTCAATAGTGCAATGGGTGGGGTGGGGACCGAACTCGCGACCTCTCGATCGCCAGTCCGACACCCATACATTTTCTTTACCTCTGATGGTATGTCCTGTCCATTTCCATTTGAGTTTTCTGATAGTTACTGTGACATCTTTTGTTCTAGTAAATTTCTTTATATTGATGGTTCTTAATCTATCAGAAAGTTTCTTTCCCATCATGCTCCTTTCCATAGCGTTTTGACAAGTTTCAAGTTTCTTAACATGAGTTTTATTGAGTGCCCAGGTTTGACAGCCATATGTGAGGACGGGCAATATACAAGTGTTGAAAAGTTTACGTTTAATAGCCATGCTCATTTCTTTGTTTTTCATTACCTCTTTTAAATTCCAGTACTGCTTCCATGCATTTCCTATGCGTCTATTAATTTCCTTGGATGTAAGGTCTATGGGCGAGATTGTTTGTCCCAGGTAGATATATTCGTCTACATAATCAATTGTGTTATTGTTCACACTGATTGATTTTTGGTGCCCGTTCGTCATGGCCTTAGTTTTTTCTGCATTTATGATTAATCCTACCATACGACTTTCTCTATCCAGATCATTTAACATGGTTTGCAGATCTTCTCCTGACTGTGCAATGATAATCAAGTCGTCTGCAAATCTTAAATGCGACAGGTTTTCGCCATTAATTTGCAGCCCACATTTCTCCCAATCTAATTGCCTGAATACTTCTTAGATATCTTATATAGAGATCTAAGATAGGTTTGGTTGACTATAACTATTTAATTCTGGCATGATTGCTATTAATTTCAATAATGAAGAGGATCTTAAAGTAATTCATTATAAAATAATAAGAAACTGTTTGATAATACATTGGAGTAAAGTATAAATATATAAATAAAAAAATAAGTTACACATTTGGTTTCCATTGTGAAATTTAGGGATGAGCCTCAGTCACTCGTGTAGGTTATAAAACCAGCGTGATCTTGTATATCCGATTTTAATTTTAATCGTGAGCCCGTAAGAGTTGCCTAGATAATAAAATCGTGAGACCCGAGATTACGTTTAGAGCTAAAATCTATGGTTCTACATGACGATGAAGTTAAGTTATTGTGCACTGATCTTTGAATCTTACTTTGAACCCAAATTATAAATGAATATATTAAAATAGGAATTGATACATTAAGTTTATTAAGAGAAATACTTTACTCTAATAATGATAATAATACATTGAGAGTTTGGTTTTTACGGGGAAGCTTGTGGATTAGTCTCAGTCCCTTTTGTAAGTCATAAAACCTGCGAAATCTTGTATATCAGATTTTAATCTTAAGCCCGTAAGAGTTGCCTAGATAATAAAATCTTGGGACCCGAGATTGCGTTTAAAGCTAAAATCTATGGTTCTACATGACGATGGAGATATTGTGCACTGATCTTTGAGCTATCCATTGAACCCAAATTATACAAAATTATGAATTATATTTAAAGGAAAATTATTGGTAATATCTAGTTTAATTAAAGAAATATTTTACACAAATATTATTACCTCTGCAAATATGCAGGCAATATTATTGTTTTATAAAGAATGCTAAAAGAGCAACAATGGCAAAGACCATTATTAACAGATTCCAAAAATAAGCAACAAACCTATGGCAAAGACCATTACTAAAACATTGCAAATGCAATGCAACATTCTTTTATGGCAAAGACCATTTACAAATAATAATGCAATTATGTCCGACTGAGTGGTTATAGTTTTACCATCGCGGAAAAACTAATGTTTTAATCTTTTTTTGGAAGGTGCACAAAATGGATGGCATCTACTGGAGGCAGCGAGGATAGGGCTGACGTTCCTCCCAATTTTTAAGCTTTTTAAAAATATTTTTTAAATGTTTTATTACTTCCGATTTACAAATTTATTAATAGAAAATTAAATGTTATCATTTTCTAAATGCTATAAAACTTGCTATAAGATGCTATTAAAAGGTAATGAAAATATGTCATACTTTTATATTTTCGAAATTCTTCTTGTAAATTTTAATGATCTTCAAATTTGACGATCTCTTTCTTCAATCTTCTACCAATTTTAATCTACTAATGAAATATTTTACTCTTTGTTTAGGATTATTCTATTTGTTAAAAAAAATAGTTTTGTTTCTAGCTTTTTGACTCTAAAAGATCCGGGTTACGTTTCACTTCACTGCGTAGCGGTCTACGATCACTTTGGCCATAGTATTTGTAGTTATATGTATGTTTATTATTTATGTGTGAGAGGAAGGGTTAGTTACAGTGCGTGCGGCTTCGCGGTGAACTTGGCGGTTATTCTGATACTACTTAGGATTATTCTGGATATCACAAAATTGTTTTAACAAACATCCGGGTATTAATTAACGGAAGAACTTAAATAATATTATTAAGTGATTAAGGGAACCCGTTACAATCTACTATGCAAATATGGCGAGAATGCAATACCACACCTAATGGAATTTATTTTGCCACGTTGTGAATTAGGCATTTTTAGAATTTTCCATTTGTAGAAAGTCCTTTGTGTAGTTTTGAGAATAGGCCATTCTGCGCCTAAACAAACATTATGTATCGTTTTATACTAGATAGGTCTTTACCTATCTAGTATAAAACGATATTTGTTTTTTTTAACCATTTGACCACTATCTCATTTGATGTTAAGTGACGATACTATCGAAGATGTAGCACACCTACCTATAGTCCCCGCCACGAGAAGCTATAAATTATGTAAACAAACATCTTTTACTAAGTAAACATTTTATACTGCGAGATAATAATAAATTGACCATATTCAATCGACATGAAATATAGACGGGTTATATGAAAGTAACAACCTATTTAATTTAGTCGGATCATATTTTAACGACGCAAAGCGCTATCGTTTGTGTTTCTTGGTACCGGACGCAGGGATTGTAAACTATCGGGACGCCATTTTGAAATAAACGCGTCATTCGAGTTTCGAATGCGTACGAGTACGAAATTCATTTTTTTTGTTGGTCCAAATGTTGTGAACTCCTGAACGCTTGTTTACATAATTTATAGCTTCTCGTGACGGGGACTTTAGAAGATACATGTTAACTTGCGATTCAAAGAATCAAAGAAGAATCAAAGCATTTATTCAGTATGTAGGCAGTATAAATATACGCACATATACACGTCAAAATCATAAATCATAAAATAAATCATAACCAATTATCAAGTAAACATAGCAAAAGCAGAATTTAACGCTTTGAATTAGAAAAAAAAAGTAATGAACCATTCAGCTGTCATCCAATCGTTTACGTCAGAATATTTAAAAAAAATTAAAGTAGGTTAAAACCAACCATACATGTAAGTGTGTGTTTCAGTACTTCAGACAATTTTTATATAAAAAAAATAAAAAAGTGAAATAGTGAAACACAACATAGAGAAACGCATACCGATCACAGTACATATCATGATCCAAATGGAACTGATAGTTACTGTTTGAAGACTCCCGGGTTGTAGTTACTGGGAAACAATAAAAAATGTATTTTTAACCGACTTCAAAAAAAGGAGGATGTTTCTCAATTCGACCGTATATATTTTTTTTTTTTTTTTTTTTTTTTTAATTTTTGTTCGCGGATAACTTCGTCGTTTATGAACCCATTTCGATTATTCTTTTTTTGTTCGAAAGGAGATATCCCAAGTGTGGTACCATGGTAATTTTATCGAGGTATGATAAGTATCTCTACGTCTCTATGATCTAACGTGCGCACGGACCTTGTGATCCTATATGTATTGTGTACGCACCAATGATCTCAATGTGCGCGCGGCCCTTGTGATCCTATATGTATTGTGTACGCACCAATGATCTCAATGTGCGCGCGGACCTTGTGATCCTATATGAATTGTGTACGCACCAATGATCTCAATGTGCGCGCGGCCCTTGTCATCCTATATATATTGTGTACGCACCAATGATCTCAATGTGCGCGCGGTCCTTGTGATTCTATATGTATTGTGTACGCACCAATGATCTCAATGTGCGCGCGGCCCTTGTCATCCTATATGTATTGTGTACGCACCAATGATCTCAATGTGCGCACGGACCTTGTGATCCTATATGTATTGTGTACGCACCAATGATCTCAATGTGCGCACGGACCTTGTGATCCTATATGTATTGTGTACGCAACAATGATCTCAATGTGTGCGCGGCCCTTGTGATCCTATATGTATTGAGTACGCACCAATGATCTCAATGTGCGCGCGGACCTTGTGATCCTATATGAATTGTGTACGCACCAATGATCTCAATGTGCGCGCGGCCCTTGTCATCCTATATGTATTGTGTACGCACCAATGATCTCAATGTGCGCGCGGTCCTTGTGATCCTATATGTATTGTGTACGCACCAATGATCTCAATGTGCGCGCGGTCCTTGTCATCCTATATGTATTGTGTACGCACCAATGATCTCAATGTGCGCGCGGTCCTTGTCATCCTATATGTATTGTGTACGCACCAATGATCTCAATGTGCGCGTGGACCTTGTGATCCTATATGTATTGTGTACGCAACAATGATCTCAATGTGCGCGCGGCCCTTGTGATCCTATATGTATTGTGTACGCACCAATGATCTCAATGTGCGCGCGGACCTTGTGATCCTATATGAATTGTGTACGCACCAATGATCTCAATGTGCGCGCGGCCCTTGTCATCCTATATGTATTGTGTACGCACCAATGATCTCAATGTGCGCGCGGTCCTTGTGATCCTATATGTATAGTGTACGCACCAATGATCTCAATGTGCGCGCGGCCGTTGTGATCCTGATCTCTGAGCTGGTTGGCCACGTTGATGGCCTTCAGACGCTCCACACCCTTGGCCTGCTCTCCCACGTACAGGAATATCTGGTGGCCCACGTCCAGCAGGAAACAGTCGCCTTTGTTCAGAGAGGATACTGAAGGTACCACCTGGAACAATACGTTTTTTTTATAAATATAGAGAAAAGAACAAGCATGCGGCCCACCTTATGGTAAGTTGTTACCGCCGCCTATTAACACCTGCAATACCAGGGGCAATACTGGTGCGTTGCCTGCTATTTTGAAAGAGGAATCTGTTAACTCTCCTTTTGAAGTAACAGTATATATATATATATATATATTTAAAGATTACTCGCAATGTGGGTTGCTCATTACTAGTATTCTTGTTAACCCTACTAACTAAGCTAAATATGCTTGTGTCTGGAGTGAGTTCACGTCAATAGTGCAATGGTGGTGCATGCAAAATTTTGTACTGCCAGAATTTTGCATGCCGCTGTATCTGTCATAGGTCATCGCTTACCATCAGGCGAGCGTCGTGCTCGTCCTGTTACCTTTTACCATAAAAAAAAACTTAACTATGAGCTACAGGCGATGTCTCGTACCTGTTTGACCCGGACGTTTCTCTTGCCCTTGATCTGGAAGAGTCGTTTCTCTGCGCCAGGGTTGATGGTGACGTGGTTGAAACCTGACGAGTGGCCCCCATCCATGTAGCGGATAGCTGGAAATTATTTTAAAGATAAACTTTTATTACATTGCCTCAATTTTTTCGTCCATCTATCGTATGTCGCATTACAGCCAGTGCTTTAGCTTGATTGGTGGATATGATGTATGACGTTTAGCCGCTTCCGCAGCCATATTTGTATACATGCTAATGTGTCATGTCAACTGCTGTCGTAGTAGCTAGCTACCATAGCTACACATAAACAAACATGTTTACTTGCATCATGGTTTCATAAAATTACACCACACTTTTTTTTTAATTATATACAATCTACCGGCAAGTTGTTGAAGTATCGCTCGTAAATTTCGTCATGTACTTGCATACACACATTGCAAGATTATAAGATAGTTTAATAATTTAAGATCGTTTACAAATCGAAAAAAACCGACTCACATGCCCCGATAGTGAAAATATCCACTAGTCATAATCATGTCGTCAAGGTATCAAATTTGTTTATCTCCATATCTCCGGATACCTCCGGAGATATGGAGATAAACAAATTACCATGATGAATTACCATTGATGACCATTACCATGGTCATATCTCGTTAAATTTGAATGGGACCAAACGAGAGGCATAATCACTCAATCAAATAATATCGTTTAAAAAACAACCGACTTCAATGCCGCGCTATTCATTTTCAGTACCAATTTTGAGATGTTTATCTCAATATCTCTGGAGATACTTATCATACCTCGATAAAATTACCATGGTACCACACTTGGGATATCTCCTTTCGAACAAAAAAAGAATAATCGAAATCGGTTCATAAACGACGAAGTTATCCGCGAACAAACATTAAAAAAAAAAAAAAAAAAAATATACGGTCGAATTGAGAAACCTCCTGCTTTTTTTGAAGTCGGTTAAAAAAGAATTTGTCAAGTCGGTTAAGGTTTGACGGAGTTCTGAAGAAACAAACATTAAAAAAAAAATTAAAACAAGCGAATTGAAAACCTCCTTCTTTGTGAAGAAGGTTAATAAAAACGGAGACTGACTTCACATGTAGTGGCTAACGTAATTGACCCATACGAATGTGAGTTGCGAAGTTTGAGTTGCTTAATCTATATCTCCGAAGATACACATCTGATCTCAATGAATACAGTACAGAGTCTGAAAGATGTCCCCTACCCTACCCATAAATAAACTGGCCAAGTGCAAGTCGGACTCGCACTCGTAGGGTTCCGTAACCAAGTAGAGTATTCTATAACTATGATTTTTCGCAACTTAAAAATTAACTTTGTTTTTCATAGTATTTGTATGAAAAACGTTAAAGTTAAAGTTATGTTTGCGGTCGCTATATCTCAGAAACTCCTGACTGTATCTCGTTTTAAACCAATTTTCATTGGAAGTTTTTAGTGAGATCTACAGAATATATTTTATCTAGATTTTTCGCTCCCTTACTTTAGAAGTTAGAGGGAGGGGACACACATTTTACCACTTTAGATGCGCCTATCTTTTAAATGATTGACTTCGAGAATAAAATGATTTTAGGAACCTAAATGTCATTTTTAAATATCTATCCATAAACCCCACACGTATAGATTTGAAGAAAAATATGTTTTTTTGTTTCAGTTCCATGTATGGGATGCTGATCCCTTAAACTTTTATATTTTCTGTTTTTGAATAAAAATCGGAAAGCGGTTCACAGAATACATCTACCTACCAAGTTTCAATTTTGTAATCCTAATCGTTTCGGAATAAAATGGCTGTGACATACGGTCGGACAGACATACAGACATGACGAATCTATAAGGGTTCCGTTTTTTGCCATTCGGCTACGGAACCCTAAAAAGTACCATTCAAATCGATTCATTAGTGGAGTAATCGCGTAAAAAACATAATTAGAGAGTATTATACACAGTAGTGTAATCCAACTGGCACGCCAATGGGATCTATAGCTGATTGTTTCTCCTTCCTTGTTTTCTTGAACCGCTGCCAACCAAATTGCATATATCATCGCTCCACCTAGCTGGAGGTCGTCCTACACTACGTTTACCGAGCCGTGGTCTCCACTCTAGAACACGTCTACCTGAACGGTTATCAGTTCTACGACAGATGTGACCAGTCCACTGCCCCTTCAGTTTGCTAATCCTTTGAGCTATGTCGATAAATTATGTGTTACTGTTAATTATTCTGTGCTTTTTGGGTACAGACATTTCTTTTTTTTAATGATAAAAGGTAACAGGACAAGCACGACCCTCGCCTGATGGTAAGCGATGACGTCTGCCTATAACAGATAGGCATGTCACTGCACTGCGCCTGTTACCTTAAGACATAAAGATGTTGAGTCTCACATGCCCTGTAATTTCACTGGACACCTTGCCATTTCAACCGATAATCATTCCTATTTCACGGCCGAAAATTAATTGGCAAAGTGGTGGTACTGCCCCAGGCGGACTAGCAGAAGTCCTACCACGACATTAACCATTCTGACTCCGGCATTAAAATAAATAACCTCTCCCTAAATGCTCACCAGGTTGGAAGTATCCCAGGAACTCCCGGCTCTCGTAGCCCTGCACCTCCCGGTGCTGCACGGCGGCCCCCTGGAACCTGCCGTCGTCCAGGTTCACCACCAGGATGGCTGCGGCTCCAGCCTCGTCCTGGCTCGTCGCGCTGCCCAGCCAGAAGTGGATGTCCCAGGAGAGCCGGGAGTCAGAGCCTGTTGTCTACAATACAAATACAAAATTTTAGACTTATATTGCGTTAAGCTATACTGCGTTTAAATCATGATTATAAAAGTACCGACTATTATACTCACTACTGTTTGTTGTCGACTGTCTTGACCTAGGTTTCGTGCATGTCCGATGCACTTCCTCGGGAGTTTACGCGGCGAGATCGCGACGATCATTCAATATCATTATTTATTTATTTAAAATTGTAATCCTACTTCTTATCCTATCCTACGATATCCTACTTCCTACTACATTATGAATGCGAAATTAAGTGTGTGTGTCTGAATGTTTGTTACCACGTATCTCGATAACCACTTAACCAGTTTTAATGAAATTTAATAAGATAGTGTAGGTTCTAACTTAAGACTTAGGCTTATTTTATTTTTGAAAATCATTCCCTAAAGGGGTTAAAAAGGGTGATAAAGTGTCTATGGAAAATTTTATTCCTTGGGCTGATTTACTTAAAACTTGGTACAAATAAAACAAATAATGATAAACGTGTATTTCATTTTTTCAACACTACCCCTAGGGGGTTTGCAAAATGAATTTTCTTTGTAAAAATTATAGAAAATTGAGTAATATTTGTTTCCACGTATTTCTTCGTCCGATTCACTCAAAACTCGGTACAGACAAACCTTAAAACAAATAGTGAGACACGTGTTTTTTATTTTTACAAATCTACCCCTAGGGGGTGTGTAAAATTATTTTGTTTGGAAAAAACAAAGAAAATCCAGTCATATTCAGATTCATTTTCTTCAAATATTTCTTCAAATAAACTGAACTGGCTCTGAAGGATAGCTGCCGGAACAAATTACATGTTTTTGCGACAGATTTTCTAACTTGAGGGTGGTAGCTGGCCAGGCGGACACTAGATAGTGTCCTACCACCATGCGGGGGTTGTTGGTTTCTTAACGATGTATTCACCGGAGATAGATAGTGTAGGTTTCGAAATAACACATTGGTTAATTTGATTTTCAAACTTCCCCGTTACATAGGGTGATAAAGTTTCTATCTAAAATGTTATTCCTGGGTCCGGTTTACTCAAAACTCGGTACAAATAAAACGGAACGCTACGAAAGGATTTTCTATAATTGGGGTGAATTAAAGGGATGAAATGGAAGTTCAAAGTTTGTATAGAGAAACAACATTAGATCTAAGAATTATTATTGTTATATACCGGCTGTAATTCACGTACCTTTAGTCGAATTTTCTAAAAAAAAAATAGAAAAAAAAATTAACAATAATAATGTTACAAATTCACGATAATTTTAAAATCAAGATCTAAGAAGTCTATTTTATTGGAAACTTCACACAAGTACTACTGTAAATAAGTAAGTAAATATGTGTTTCAGGCTTTTTCGAAATTCCACCTTTAAGAGAGTGAAATAGGGTAACAAAGTCTTTTTGGGTTTTATCACGGTCACGCCATAACTTGAAAACGGGTAGACCGATATGGCTAATTCAGTTTTCATGTGTTTTTACGAAAAAAAAATTAAATAAATGAATGAAGTTATTAACGCGGGTGAAGCCGCGGGCACTGCTAGTTATTTATAATTATGAATGAATAAATACAAAATACAAATATAAAATAAAATTTCTAATTGCTAAATATTGCTAAATATAAATTGCTCTATTTTTAACCTACTTCAAAAAAGGAAGTTTCTCATTTCGACCGAATATAGATATATAATTTTTTATGGGTGTTCGCGGATAACATCGTTATTTATAAACCGATTTTGATGATCCTTTTTTGTTGGAAAGAAGATATACCAAGGGTGGTACCATAGTAATTTCATCGAGATCTGATAATTATCTCCAGAGATATGGAGATAAACACCTCAAACTTGGTACTGAAAATTAATAGCGCGGCATTTTAAATCGGTTCTTTTAGTTTTTTTAAACGATCTTATGTACAAACAAAATTTACAAATTTCAAATGCGAACCCTCCTTTTTAACCGACTTCACAAAAAAGGAGAAGTTCTCAATTCGACGGTTTTTTTTAATATGTTTGTTACCTCAGAACTCCGTCAGATCTTAACAAATTTGAAAAATATTTTTTTTTGTTTGAGAGATTATGCCTCCCGCTTGGTCCCATTTAAATGTTATCGAGATCTGATAATCATCTCCGGAGATATGGAGATAAACAATATAAACAAATTTGTATACCTTGATGACATGATACTCGCTACTGGCTACTTTGACTATCGCGGCATGTGAAGTCGGTTTTTCGTTTCGTACGATCATAAATGTTGTACAAAGTTTACAGATTTCAAACGCAAACCCTGCATTTTGCTGTAGGAAGTTAAAAGTTTTTAGCAAATAATATCGTTTAAAAACTAAAAAACAACCGACTTCAATGCCGCGCTATTCATTTTCAGTACCAATTTTGAGATGTTTATCTCTCTCAATATCTCTGGAGATACTTATCATACCTCAATAAAATTACCATGGTATCACACTTGGGATATCTCCTTTCGAACAAAACAAGAATAATCGAAATCGGTTCATAAACGACGAAGTTATCCGCGAACAAACATAAAAAAATATATATATATATATTTATATACGGTCGAATTGAGAAACCTCCTCCTTTTTTTGAAGTCGGTTAAAAAGCAGTGCCTTCCGTAAAATGGAAAAGAAACTAAAATAAAAATTTCTACTAAAAAAAAAAAAAATTCAGCAAACCTTTACGTGCACGTCTATAGATAGGTCTTTAAAACTTATTTTGTAAAACAATGTTTTCTCAAAGTCATTTGTTTGAAAGATAGACACTAGTGGTAAAATGTGCCCTCCCCCTCTAACTTTTAAAATAAAGGAGTGAAAAATCTAAAAAAAATTATGTTGTAGATCTCAATAAACACTTTCAACAAACATTGGTTTGAACTAGATATAGTCAGAAGTTTTTGAGACATAAGAAGCACATTTTCAAAACCGCAAATATAACTTTGTTTGCTATAAATTATTTGAAAGTTAGGTAGATACCTTAAGTACAATATAGGAGTCTCCGCTGTAGAAGTTTCCATGTTGTGATGACGGCACTGGAACCGGCTCAAAGTCCTGGAACAACATTATTAAATTAACATAACGTATATTATGTACTTAACTGTATGAGCATGTATGAAGGCGCTCATGTGAAAGTGATAGAAGCGATAGAGGTATGTCAGGATCGTAGCATGTGGAAAGTAGTAGACTCTGCCTACCCCAACGGGAAAAAGGCGTGATTGTATGTATGTATGTATGTATGTATGTATGTATGTATGTATGTATGTATGTATGTATGTATGTATGTATGTACCTAAACAACACCCGATTGTACTACGATTGTACTGCGTGACGTTTCATAACAACTTCCACATTATTTATCCCCTACAATCCGGTTTAGATCTTGAATGATCAAAAATCGCATTAAATGATCATAGAAATGAACCCTGCCAATGAAATAAAAAACGGCCAAGTGCGAGTTGAACTCGCGCACCGAGGCTGCCGTACTAACTTGTCAAAACAAACTTAGCTTTGCAGTTCGATCCCTAGAACGATGCCTAGACACTGCAAATGAAACAACCGCAAATAATAAGTTTGTTATAGTGAATTCGCTTTTTTTTGTTATAACAAAAGAAAAAATAATACAAAGAAAAAATCTGAAAACTATAAATACGTACTTTAATAAAACTACATATTTACGGTTTCCAGTTTTTTCCTAATAATTAAGATAGATTAAAAACTAAAACAACCGACTTCCATGTCCGCGAGTCAGTTTCAGTAGCAAGTTTGAGACGTTTATCGTCATATCTCTGGAGATACTTATTAGGTGTCGATAAAATAACAAAATTACAATGGGACCACCTCGGAAACTTACCCTACCGATTAAAAAAAGAAACATTCGAATCGGTTCACCATTGACGGAGTGATCGCGTAACATACATACAAAAATAAACTGGCCAAGTGCAAGTCGGACTCGTACTAGTAGGGTTCCGTACCACACTACAGTATTTTAGAAGATCGAGCAAAAAATGCCACTATCATTTTTCGCCAGCAAAAAATAATTATTATTAAACATTTTATTTCTTATAACGCCATCTAACGTCTAACAAAGGTGTTAGGAATCGACATTTCAATATAACGCCATCTATGGGACGTTTACCTAACTAAGCGTTCATAGATGGCGTGAAATGCCGAAAAAAAACACGTTTCTTGTATGGGGACCCACAATTATTTTTAACTTTATTCTGTTTTTAGTATTTGTTGTTATAGCGGCAACAGAAATACATCATCTGTGAAAATTTCAACTGCCTAACTATCACGGTTCATGAGATACAGCCTGGTGAAAGACGGACAGACAGACAGACGGACAGCGGAGTCTTAGTAATAGGGTCCCGTTTTACCCTTTGGGTACGGAACCCTAAAAACATACAGACGAATTGAAAACCTCCTTCTTTTTGGAAGTCGGTTGAAGAATGCTTCAAGAGCTTGCTTCTTACCAAACTACATGATTCTAGCTTGGGAAGTACCCTATAGGTTTTGATTCACTTGTGAAATCGCAAAATATGCGAAAATGTGTGACATAAACGGTCATATCTTATTGACTTACACTTTTAATTTTTTAGGGTTCCGTAGTCCTGACAAGGAACCCTTATAGTTTCGTCGTGTCCGTCTGTCTGTCTGTCTGTCTGTCCGAGGTTTTGCTAAGAGACCGTTAATTTTTAGTTTTTTCGTCTTTCTAGTAAGCTGTAATTTTGTAGGGATATGTATATAAATTACGCCGACAAAGTGGTGAAATAAAATTTTGTAAAATACTTTTTTTAGGGTAGCTCCCCTACATAAGTAGTGGGGATGATTTTTTTTTCATCGTCTACCCCATCGTTGAACAAGTCTTTTAAAATGACTTAAAAAGCTAAACTGCTGGATTGAAAAATCTGGGAAAATTCGTGATAATAGTGCATTTCATGAACTTTAAAGGAAAAATATAGTGGTTAAGATAACTTTATTGGTTTAGCAGTAATAGTCGTTGAACTTGGGTGTTGGATAATTTTGTATTAAATACAAAATCCTTAGAATAAATCCTTTCAAGTGACAAAGACGAAGTACCTAGTTGCTTGTTTATAACGGGTAAAGACTTGCATTAAATAAAGGGCTACTACGGAACCCTACACTGCGCGTGGCCCGACACGCACTTGGCCGGTTATTCACAGCTGAAATAACCGTAGACCCAAGTATTTCATATAAGTTTCGACTTGATATCTCTGCGTGTTCTTGAGAAAAAGGGTCTTGACGGCAAGACAGACAGACGGACAGACAAACAGATGGACAGAGACAGACGGACAACAAAGTGATCCTATAAGGGTTCCTATATTCCTTTTGAGGTACGGAACCTTAAAAAGAATCATTTAAATTGGCGGAGTAATCGCGTAACAAACACATAAAAAAAAACATACATACGAAATGAGAACCTCCTCCTTTTCGGAAATCAGTGAAAAATTAAGAGGGTGAAGTCTTACAATGCGCGCGTCTTTCAATTGCCTATATAAAACTTTTTTTTCATAGAAACATTACAATAAATAAAGAATTAGCCAAATCGGTCCCGCCGCTATCGAGTTTTACGCTCACACATTCAGCGATTCGTTTTTATTTATATAGATTTACATAAATACCGTTGATTACAACTTTACAGGACAAAAGTTGGTTTTTCGATATCAATGCTAATTAAAGTAAATAGTATATACCTACATACACCATTATAATACCTGATTAGCTACCTACTTCCTGCCTAAATGTATATAACGACTAGTTCGTTATGACTAAGTTCATAATATGATATATATTCAGGCTTATGCGACTCAATTGGAATTTTTTTTTTTTGTATTCTGACGTTGACGTTTTGAGAGCTGAATGACTCATGGTCTCATAACTTTTGATTTGTTTTTTTTTTTAATTCAAAGCGATTAATTATGCTTATTTTATAATAAGTAATAATATAACAAGCGTATATTTGTAAATTGTTAAACACAATCCAAAATTTCATCGTACCGACGGGACTCGAACCCGCACCCCCCGGATTACACGTCCAGGTGCTCTGCCAATTAAGCCACAGTTTGATCCATCGATACGACGAAATTAGTGGATTTCATTTGTTATCCCAATTATGCATTGGTGGCGATTAAATTTTGGATTGTATTTAACAATTTACAAAAATATAAAGTGTGTGACACTTCAAAGAAACATAAGCTTATATTTGCCTAGCACCTGTACAGGTGAAACTAAACAAAAGTAAAGGCAAAGTAAAGGTCTTACAGCACAAATAAAGGAAAAATTCTAAAATATAAAATAGTTGAATTGAAAATTAAAGGGCGTCCCCATACATATATACTTTACGCTAATTAAGAAAGGCCTCTGAGTTATATGAGCGCTCATACAATTTTTTTTGGTTTAAGACATTTATTTTCTCTAAAGAT
This sequence comes from Cabera pusaria, assembly GCA_954871355.1. NCBI lineage: Eukaryota > Metazoa > Arthropoda > Insecta > Lepidoptera > Geometridae > Cabera > Cabera pusaria. Next base: position 16,511,922 of record OX940912.1, read on the forward strand.
TACAAATCACTTAACAGAGAAAATACTAGAATTACTTACAAATAGAGTGTACGAAACTTAAATAAAAATATAGATTTTAATTACCTTACAACAATATACGTATAAATAAATATGTAGTAGTTAGGTACTTAATGTATGATACAACAAATAAATTAAAACACCTACAATAAAAAATAAATAAAAAAGTTAAATGTGGGTAGTTTTAGAATAACCATTGGGAACTCGAACGAATAAGACAATTGTCATAGAAATCGGCGTCCATTACGTATCTCACTGCTATCTGGTTGTGTTTAGTTTCTATTGCCTTTGGCTATTTTATTTTAATAGGATGTTAAATTTCGTTATGTAAATGAATATTAATTAATAATGTATAATCATTTAGTATTATTGTAGAATATTGTATTAATTTATTTTGTTGCAGTTTTTGTTTGTAGTAGATGAATTATTTGTTATTTTACGTATAATTATTTGTTTATATGAAAATGGATAGATTAGGCAAATATTAAAATAAAAAATATAGGATACAAATATGAGATTTGCATGTTACAATGACTTTCTGTAACAAATACAGTGGCATATATATTTATGAATCTATATACATTTCAATGTTTTTTTGTGGTTTACGTGACGTATACATGTATGATATATGTAAATTTATGTATGTTGGGATGTAGGTATGTGATTGTGAGAAAAATGAGTTTTATTATGAATGGTTAAGTAGATTACGGTGTTAAAATATTGTAAAATTATTTTGTATATATTTTTTTAAGTTTCTTTTGAATGAGGTAAAGGTCTTGACATTTTTGATATTTTCCGGTAATTTATTATACATTTGTGCACCCTCGTACATTATATTCCTTATTCCGTAGTTTAGAGTACGTGGCGGTGATAGATAGATATTATTGGCGCGTCACGTAATTCGTGATTGTACATGTGATTTTAGTTTGAACGATATTTGCGTATGAATTTTTTTAGTTAAAATTTTTCGAATAAGTATACAGGTATTGAATATATAATATATATCTGCGATAAAGACATTAGGCCTGTTTATTTATAGACAGTTTCTGTTGGGGTAAAGTAATCGTAGTGAAATAAGAGTTTAATTATTTTGTTTTGAGCTGTTTGTAAAGTTTTAATATTTGTTTTGGCTGCACAACCCCATACCTCAATTAGGTAATCTAGTTGTGGTTTTACTATGGAATTGTAAATAATATAACGAACCGACTTAGGAAAACAGCAGACAGTACCACGAAGTGCAAACATTAGGGCTGACAGTTTTGACCGAACTTTTTCCATATGTGGTTTCCAGGACAGACTAGAGTCCAAAGTTAGACCCAGATATTTTTCAGTATTGACTTTTGTTATTGGCTCATTGTTAATAACTAAGGGTTCATAGTGAGTTAAATCTTTATTTTTGGCTTTGAAAATTATGTAATTGGTTTTGGCTATGTTGAGAGTTAGCAAATTTGATTGAAACCAGATAAAAAGACGATCTAGGTCTCTTTGAGCTCGACTCACTATGGTTTTGATATTGTTGCCGAAATAAAACAAACATGTATCGTCCGCATATAAAGACACTTCACCATTTAGGCCCAGTTCGCTGATGCTGTTTATATAAGTTAAAAATAGCAAGGGACCTAAAATTGATCCCTGCGGGACTCCGTAGGTGATGGTTTCTGGAGCACTTTGGACATTATCAATCTTTACAACTTGGTATCTATTAGTAAGATATGATTCGAGAATGTTGTATGCAGATCCTTTGATGCCAATTGAATATAGTTTGTATAAAAGCTTTTTGTGGCTGATTGTATCAAAGGCTTTTTTTAGGTCTATGAAAACACCTAAGGCAATCTGTTTTTTATCAATATTCTTTTTCAGATTTGTTGTAAGATCTATGCAAGCGGAAAGTGTATTTGACTTTGGGCGAAAACCATATTGTTTGTCAGAAAGGAAATTGATTGATATTAGATAGTGCTCAAGACGATTGTAAATTACCTTTTCTATGATTTTAGAAAGTACTGGCAGCACTGAGATTGGGCGATAGTTGCCTGCATCAGTTTTCTTACCTGATTTATATATGGGACTAACATTAGCTATTTTCAAAGAGTCAGGAAAATTGCCGCACTGTAAACATTTGTTAATGCATCGAGTTAATTCACATAGGATTAGAGATTTAACACTTTTGATGGCTTTGCAACTACCCCATCCAAGCCACAACTTGTATTGGTTTTCAGATTGTCAATTATTTTACTCACCTCATCAGTAGTGGCAGGATTTAAAGTAGTTAGATCATTATTATTTGACATATTGCTGTTGTCTGATTGTAATTCGATATCGCTATGAAACGATTGAGGTATATTGTTAGCTAAGGTTGACCCTATATTGGCAAAAAATAAATTGAAGAATTGACAAATATCAGTGAGATCCGTAATTGGGCCCGAAATTGTTTCAAGCTTGACAGGAGCGGTACATGTTTTAATTTTATTGTTACTCAAGTCATTGATGAGGTTCCACATTTTAAGGGGTTTGTTAACGCAATTTTGAAAATTTTTTTGGTAGTAATTACTTTTTGTAGCTTGTATATACGGTTGCACTCTCTTTCTTTCTGTTAAGTATTCTTCTTTTGCTGTGCCTTCAACTCCATCTGATGATTGCCTTATATAAACGTATCCTAACTTGTTTCTATTGTTGATGGCTTGTACTATGTCTTTATTTATCCAGTCTGTCTTTAAAGGGTTTAATATTTTCGTCTTCGTAGTTTTACTTCTCTTTATAGCTTCCAGCAATCTTTCTTCTAGTAACTCGTATTCGTTGTTGTGGTCTCTCAGAGACATATCATATTTGAGTAAGGTAGTGCTTAATTTGTCGTAATCGATGGTCTGATATTCAGTAAGTTTATTCCTTGGTGGTTTATATTTATGAACTTCAAGATACAGATGTTTATGATCAGAAATTGTAGATTCTACGACTGCTAAATGGAATGTGTTGTTTTTGATGTTAGAGCAAATGTGGTCAAGGATTGTCTTTGTGTTTAGTGTCTCTCGCGTACAGTATTTCGTATCTATGTAATTTAGTATTGAATATCCATTTTCTTTAAGCATTCGTTTGTAGCAAGTTGTAGGCTGGCTTCTTTTCAGTAGGTTGTAGTTAAATTCTCCAAATACAATCGCTCTTCTTCTTAGCAAGAAGGGTTGAAGGGAAGTAGTTGTTGGGAGAATGTTTCCAAAAAGTCGGAGTTATTGGTTCTTTCTGGTTTGTATATAGCTCCAATGTCTAAACAAAATCTGTCCAAGTGAATCCATAGATAGTGATTATCATTTTCGCATTTCTTAGCAATAAAATTGTGCTTTAGATCATTATGTGCAAATATCGATACACCTCCTCCTCTTCCTCTGTCACGGTAATTATAGTAGTGAGTATAGTTTGGCAATCTAATGTTGTTAGCTTCTGTTTTGGAATTTATCCAAGTTTCAGCTAAAATAATCACATGTATTTGGCTAGGTGTAGATGGTATAATGCATCTTAATTCGTCTATTTTCCCTGATTTTACAATACTTCGGATATTTGCATATAAGAACTTGAGGGTTAACAATTTACAAAGATATTAAGTGTGTAACACTTCAAAGAAACATAATATTTGATTTACGCAGTGCAACATCTCTCGTCGGATTTGAAAACTGTAATGATTTCTTCCGAATGATTAACTTACGTAATAAGTAGTCATAGATGGCGCCACCGATGCATAATTGGGTTAACAAATGCAATCCACTAATTTCGTCGTAACGTCACTTCGCACCATGGCTTAATTGGCAAAGCACCGGAACATGTTATTCCGGAGGTTGCGGGTTCAAGTCCCGTTGGTACGATGAAATTTTGGATTGTGTTTAACAATTTATAAGAACTTGAGGGATTTGGCATTTTGATTCAGATCTGTATGGTTACTCACAATTTGATAGGATATATTATTGATAGTATGTATTTCCTCTGTAATGTCTACTGCTGGGAGTTTTTTGCCGTAGCTTCAATTATTTTAGGTATACCTTTCATGAATTTTATAGTCAAACCTTTTTCACCGGCTTCAGTTCGTCGTATTAATTCACTTCTCAAGTTCTGCATTATTTTCTGCTGGTAAGGTGTTTGGTCAGAATATATTTTAATAGCTTTATCTGAGATGACTTGTCTATTACGAAGTAACTGCTTGGGGGGTATCAGGTGATATAAAATAGACTTTTACAGGCCGACTTTTATGAGCATCATATTTACCTAGGCGCATCACTCTTATTGGGTCGATACAGTTTGTGTTAATGGATTTTAAAATATGTTTTACTTCTGTCATATCATGACTACGCCGCACTTCAGACTTTGTGGAGCAAATCTCTTCTATACCACTAATAATAATATTTTTTTCTCTTTGCGAGCGGTCGCTGATTTCAGCTATCATATTATCATATGTTGTTTCTCGTAATAAGTATGGCTGACTTGTAGCAGTAGTTTTTAAATCAGCGATAGCACTCTCAATAGATTTGATCTTCTGATCAGTATTGGTATTAAAATACAGTTGCTAGTTCTTGCTTGATTTTAGATTGTTCCACAACAAGGTAGTCAGTTGTGGATTTCATTTGTGCAAGTTGTTCTTTTATTTGCGAAAAATCATGCGAGATTGCGCCTAATTTTTCATTTTGGACATCAGCCATGCTAGTTAGTACTGACATAATTTTATTTTCAAACTCGTCAAATCGCCTATAAATGTCTTCATCTGGCTGCTTTCTTTTATTTCTAAGTGTTACCTGCTGCAAATCCATATCACGCAGCTTAGCTAAGTCCGGTTGCGAGCAACCAACAATTTCCTTCCCGATCTCCGCCAAAAAATTGCTATTGCCATACGTATTGAGGTTCAGTGAGCGGGATGAATTATTTCACCTGTCTCTTTTACCCGGGGGTGAAGAAGCCTTCCACTGACACCTCCCGGAGTAAGCTGCACGGCGGACAGTCGTAAATCACTGTTTATACCACTTTTGTAAGATATGATTTAACAAGCGAAAAATTAAGGTTAATTTACTTTGTACGATAATTAAATTTGCTATAATAAATTTGACACACGTCTGTTCCGTACACTGGCAGATTCACATAATCCTAATAATAATCAATTTAGAAGTCTTATCTTAATTGGTACCGACCAACGTTGGTAAGGAAGCCTTGGTGGGCGATTCCAACTCGACTTGGCCGGTTTTTATTTTTAAACGTTACATTTTATGCTATGCTGTTTAAAAAAAAACTCATCATCATCATCAGCCATACTAGTCCATAGCTGGACATGGGCCTCTCCAATAGCACTGTACTGAGCACGATCATTTTTAGGGTTCCGTACCGAAAGGGTAAAACGGGACCCTATTACTAAACTCCGCTGTCCGTCTGTCTGTCTGTCTGTCTGTCTGTCCGTCTGTCACCAGGCTGTATCTCATGAACCGTGATAGTTAGACAGTTGAAATTTTCACAGATGATGTATTTCTGTTGCCGCTATAACAACAAATACTAAAAACAGAATAAAGTTAAAAATAATAGAGGGTCCCCATACAAGAAACGTGTTTTCTTCGGCATTTCACGTCATCTATGAACGCTTAGTTAGGTAAACGTCCCATAGATGGCGTTATATTGAAATGTCGATCCTAACCCTTTGTTAGACGTTAGATGGCGTTATAAGAAAAAAAATGTTTATTAATTATTATTTTTTGCTGGCGAAAAATGATAGTGGTATTTTTTGCTCGATCTTATAAAATACTGTAGTGTGGTACGGAACCCTACTAGTAAGAGTCCGACTTGCACTTGGCCAGTTTATTTTTTATACGCAGGAAAATCCTTTATGGATACTACTCGCCCGGGGGAGCAAGCTGGTTATGTGGGAGTCTCTGCCTGAAGGGAAGTGTACCCACTAAAAACCCTGGGGTGAACAGTCCTCCGCCGAGATGGGGCAAGATAGGGTCGCGATCAAGATAGGATCACTATCTTACTGAGCACGATCCTTCGGCTAATCTTATTCAGCCCTTGCCAGCCACCTTGCGAACACCATCGCTCCACCTAGTCTGAGGGCGCACTATGCTACGTTTGCTGATACGCGGTCTCCACTCAAGAACTCGTTTACTCCAACGGTTGTCGGTTCTTCAGATGATATGGCTGGCTCACAGCCACTTCAGTTTACTTATCCTCTGAGCTATGTCGATGACTTTATTCTCAGAAATCACCTCAACTCAAAGAATGCAAAATGTACGATTTTATTCCATTTTAACACGGATCTGTGCATTTTACTATTTCAGGTCTGTGGTCATATCGTCATTTGCATGTATTTTAACAGGCTATTATAAAAATCAATTATCAGTTTTATATTGAAACGGTTATCGCTGCTTTTGCCCTTATCAGTAGGTACATATTTATTCCTATGTAAAGGTCACCGGGTGGCCCTGTGACCTTACCTTTATCAATAGCGATTTTAGCTAATTATTTAATAGTGTGTGATTCTTTTTTTTTTTAAATTTAAATACATAATTAATCATTGATTTAATATCTCAATATAAATAACTAGAAGTGTCCCGCGGTTTCGCCCGCGTTAAAAACTACTTTTATTTACTTAAAACTTTTCTTTTGTAAAAACGATTCTATCAATAAAGACATCAAAAAAGAATTAGCAAAATCAGTTCATCCGTTTTCATGTTATCGCGTGACTAAGGCAATTCGGTATTCATATTTATAAAACCCGAAATACCCAAAGTTTCAGACTTTGCTGCCTACCCCATTTCGAAAAATCCTACAACACGTACTTTATCTCATCTTGTTTCGCCATACAAACTATGATTCCCCGTTCCGTATCCGGGAGGAATTTTTAGAAAGTTTTTTTGAGCGGATACCTACCTCATAATAACTATCTGCATTCTACATTTCAGCGCAAACCGAAACAATATTATTTTTTGACTTTGTTACCCCAGTTTATCCTCTTAGGGTGGCATTTTGAAAAAGTCTGAAACTCGTATTTACTTATTTATTTACAGAAGTACTTGTGTGAAATGTCAAATAAAATGACTATCCAAACTTTGAACCCCCGCTTCATCCCCTTGAAGAGTGAATTTTGAAAAATTATTTCTTAACCTATGTCAAAATAACTATCTGCATGCCGAATTTTAGCGCATTCCGAAACAGTATTGATTTTCACACTTTGTTACCCCATTTCACCCTCTAAGGGGTGTAATTAAAAAAAAACCTGAAACACGTATTTACTTATTTTTTTACTGGAGCACTTGTATGAAGTTTCGAATAGAAAATACTATCTAATCTTGTTTCTCCATACAAACTTTGAACCCCCGTTTCATCTAACGTTTTTCTAACGTTGTTACAACTATCTGCATGCCAAATTTCAGCGCAATCCGAAAAAATATTGATTTTCACACTTTGTTACCCCAGTTCACCCTCTTAGGGGTGGAATTTCAAAAAAACCTGAAACCCGTATTTACTTATTTTTGTACTGAAGCACTTGTGTGAAGTTTCGGATAGAAAAGACTATCTAATCTTGTTTCTCCATACAAACTTTGAACCCCTATTTCATCCCCTTAAGGGGTGAATTTTGAAAAATCCTTTCTTAGTACACCCCTACGTACTAAGAAAAATATACCCTCCAAATTTCAAGTCTCTACGACCAGCGGTTTAGGCTGTGCGTTGTCTGTCAGTCAGTCAATCAGTCAGTCAGTATGTCAGGACAAAGTTTCTTATAGTATTAGATGTATTGTTGTGTTGTGTGGTAATCCATATAATATGGGCATGTGCCTGAAACAAATACATTTTTTTTAATGTAATTTAATTTATTATTACTTAACAATGAGTATATTTATAGCGTTTGACCACTATCTCGCCTGATGGTAAGCGATGATGTGGTCGAAGATGGTGAACACACTAGGCCTAGAATACTCTGTAACTATGACTTAAGGGCTGTGTGTTGCCGGAACACCGTAAGGTTATAGCAGCAGATTATCTCCTTGATGGTGGTAAGCTACTTTTTGGTAGCAAGTTAGGCGAAACATATCGATATTTAAAATGCTCCAACCAGTGCCACATGTAGACGAACACCCGTGCTAGTATTAGAACCGGTGACCTCTCGCTTCGAAGTCAAACCATCTAACCTTTACGCCAACGGGGCCCACATCACTACATACTATAAAACAAAGTCCCCAGCCTCGTCTGTCTGTCTGTCTGTTCTCGATAAACTCAAAAACTACTGCACGGATTGATTTTCACCAATAGAGTAATTCACGAGAAAAGTTTAGGTTTATAATTTGTTAAGGTTTTCTGTAAATTGGTTGAAATATGACGATGATTGTTGAAGACATTAATTTATACTCAGCGCAACAACCTAATGCCGTAGGACTATTAAAAAAAATGTAGGCATATATGCTCTACCCGTGCTAAGCCGGGGCGGGTCGCTAGTTTATATATACTCGCATATATACACTAGCTGTATCACGCGGCTTCGCCTGCTTTAAAAAGTATCCTATAGCCTCATCCATAGTAATAGCTATCCTTGTACAAAATTTCAGCTAAATCGGTCCTACCATTTGACCGTGAAGAAGTCCCAAACAAACAAGTAAACAAACTGACTTTCGCATTTATAATATTGGTGTTGATTTAACTAAGTATACATAATGGTAGCCACCGCTTGTCGTAAACAGTGATACTCGTATATCTGTCAATTTTAACGGGAGACGAGACGACGTACGCAGTCTAATAAAAAATGCATTTTACAGCTTGTACACAACGCACTTACATTGAAGCGCTTCGAAAAGTCGACGAACATGATATAGTATTTATTATCAACAAAATGCACTTTACAAAAATATACGATAAGAATTCAAATACCTATATTCGAAGCAAAAATGCGTAATTTGAGGCTGAATCTTCTGTGGCTGTGAAACTTCTTAGATTTTTTAAAGCGTTTTTTAATGCAACCTCTTTGGGCTAAGTAAAAATTGCTCGAAACCATAAACCAAGGAAGTACTTTACGAAGTTTTAGCGGGAACGTGAAAAAGTATGTGTGCTCTCATAGTATTTTTTTCTAAAACTTGTGTGCTTTCTAACAAAAATGCGAGTGTAGGGAAACAGCGCAATGTTGAAAAACATGCTATTTGCGTTCTCACCAAAATTCCACTGAAAATCTTCAGTAAAGTCCACATTTCGAGCATTCACCAATTGGCGAATGCTCGAAATGACAATGAAGACATTTTTATTCAGGGTTATGACTTGAACTAGACTATTACTTCAACTTGACCTGAAATGTGACTTTGACTCAACTTCATGACTTGAATTTACAAAAACTTAATACAATAATTTTAATACTTGACACAGGCCTAGGATTTAACCTAGGCCTAGGATTTCACTACGTTATAAGTGAAATCGTGATCGTGTTGTAAGTTTACGTTTCTCTGTGTGTGTGTAATGTCTCTGTCTGTGGTATTGTAGCAGTCAGTATATATTATGTTACTCTTTGATTGTAGCTCCCAAACGAATGAACTGATTTTGATTTTGTTTTTTTGTTTTGTTTGACAGGTGAATTAGTTGTGAGCACAGACCTGCTACATATTATGGCTCCTCTACATGATGGGCCATCATGATGGTCCATCGTAGTGGGCCACCATATAGAGGGCGTAGTGGCGTAGGCTGGCTTGTGGTGCGTACGATGGCGGCGGAATGGCCGCGGTGTCGGTTTTTCGCCCACACATCAAAGGTAGTGGGCCAGCGATGGCGGTACGCATCTACACGTCGGCCACTACTCAGTTAATTGTACGTGCTAAATAAATATATATATATGTAGTGGGCCATTGTGTAGATCCTTTTCAACCATCGTATGGCCATTTTGCTGGACAAGCGCTGGCCCATCATGTAGAGGAGCCATTAAACTCGACCGCGTACTACGGCCCCCATGAGAACGACCTTGAACGGAGTTTGTCCCTTTTTGGATAACTTATATATATCGGTATATATATAAGTTGTCCATACAAAAGATATATAGTATAGAACATATATAGGACTATCAGGTTGTTAGACAAGGACACTCTCCCACCCTGGTGTCTCTCAATTGGGCCGTTTTGTTCTACAAAGCAATTAAAACCTGTGATATTTCTAAGTTCTTGAATCGACTTCTTGCATGTTTTCATAATCCATCCTTTTATTTATATTGGAATGTAATCGTTTTATTTTTCGAGTGTGGGTGGAACGTTTTCAAAATTTCAAAAAAAGATTGAAGGATAAAAAAATCATTATTGACGGGATTCGATTTTGGGTCTAGAAAAAGATAGACACGAGAAATGGAAGAAAAATATTAAAAAAAAGAGAAAATGGGACTTCGATAATTTATTGTAGAAAATTAATGTAATTTACAAACACAACAAGTAAAACGAAAACGAGAAGCCGGCGTTTCGGTAGATTGACAAGTCTACACAAAATACGGAGGTTCGGGGACTCTGCACCCTCTCTGTCCTCTGTACTCTGTCCCGAAAAATACAATCCTCCAACAAGTTTGCAACGGCTATTACTATAGGAATTACACGAAGACGCCAGCAAAAACGCATCTATGGGTTTCATGATGAATGCAAATAACGGTATTTATAACATAAATGCTAGGCCGATACGTTTGTATTACGAGTGAGCTGGCCTTTCGCTCGCTATATAGAGGAGAAAATAATATGGAATAATATAACAGAAGATTAGTTATGAACATTGAGTGTTCATTATTAGGGTTCCGTAGCCGAATGGCAAAAAACGGAACCCTTATAGATTCGTCATGTCTGTCGGTCTGTCTGTCTGTCTGTCTCTGTCTGTCTGTCTGTCTGTCTGTCCGTCCGTATATCACAGCCATTCTATTCCGAAAGTGTCAGGACTACAGAATTGAAACTTGGTAGGTAGATGTATTCTGTGAACCGCTTTTCGATTTTTATACAAAAATAAAAAATATATAAGTTTAAGGGGGGGCATCCCATACATGGAACTGAAACAAAAAAAATATTTTTCTTCAAACCTATACGTATGGGGTGTCTATGTATAGGTCTTCAAAAATAACATTGAGGTTCCTAAAATCATTTTTTCCCAAAATCAATCATTTGAAAGATAGGCGCGTCTAAAGTGGTAAAATGTGTGTCCCCCCCCCCCCCCCCCCTCTAACTTCTAAATATGCTGTAGATCTCAATAAAAACTAACAACTAAAATTGGTTTGAACGAGATACAGTCAGCAGTTTTAGAAATATGGCGACCGCAAAGATAACTTTGTTTTTCATACAAGCACTAGGAAAAACAAAGTTAATTTTGTAGTTACGAAAAATCATAGTTATGGAATACTTAACTGTGTTACGGAACCCTACGAGTGCGAGTCCGACTTGCACTTGGCCAGTTTATTAAGTCTATGGTTTGGAGTGTTCCTAGCGGGGTTTTTTGCCTGTGCTATGTTTGACAATACAGTAGGTACGAGTATACGTCAAAATTAGTTCCGGAGACACTTGCGGTGGATAGTGCTTCAAATTGGCACACTTTAATATCTGTATAGCAATTAATGCAACCATTCCATTTACATAGTCAGTTTTCTAATTTCCCCTTAAACTCCTTTTTTGTCTCGCACTATCCCGTGGGTTTTTGGGTAAATAATAAACATAAATAAATAAAGAAAAACGAAACAAGTATTTTAGTATATAGCTTTCATTACTGTCCACGTCATATTCATTCTGGGCCGAATTTTTCCAGTCTCTTATAAAACCCATCAGCAAGTCAAAATTACCATATTCTTGCAATATTACTGAAGTAAAGGTAGGGTTACCAACGTTTTTTACACGAAATAAAGTGTATCCAGGTCTGTGAAGAATATTTAACAGTATTTTAGAAAAATGAACAGTATTTTAAAAAAGGTTATGTATTGTTCTGAGAACGCACACACTCGCATGTCAGTGAGTGACAGTCTTGAATATTTGACTTTGACAGATTCGTTCAGAAACTCGGTGTGATTTGTTTGTGGCTGCGCTCGCGCTGCACTGAGCAGTGAGCGCCCTCTGACTAAATAAAAACAAATTTGTGTGAGCGTTTAAGTATAACACATATTATATGTTTGCATGCTGAAAACAGTATTTTGTATACTTTATTTTTGTTCAACAGTAAAAAGTATAATTTAGCGAAAAACAGTATAATACTGTTGAAAACAGTATAGTAGCAACCCTAGTAACAAGACACCAAATTAAGAATAATACTTAGTAATAATGATTTAAATTATCTCTCACAAAGGTATATTTGTACAATATGTAAAGAACTTGGGAAGTAAAATAAGGAAGGTAAACTTTGTGAGAGACAGGTGCCTGCTGTAGGTTTTACAAAACCTGTATTGTAGGTCATCGGTGCTCTCCCGCGGTATATTTATAAGGTGAGGGCCCGGTGGCGTAACCGGGAGAACGGTCGGCTTTGATGCCGTGGTACCGAGTTCAGACCCCGCCGTGCACCAATGGATATTTCTATCGAAAAATATATGTGCGCTCACAGTGGCCCTCCGGTGAAGGAAAACATCGTTAAGAAACCAACAACCCCCGCATGGTGGTAGGACACTATCTAGTGTCCGCCTGGCCAGCTACCACCCTCAAGATAGAAAATCTGTCGCCAAACATCTAATGTGTTCCGGCAGCTATCCTTGAGAGCCAGTTACCATTCTAGGCCTAGCGTACTTACCAACTTCGACCGCATCATCACTTACCAACAGGTGACAAATATTTATAAAATATATATATAAATCAATCAGAAGTTGCTCTCATATCCTCTTCAAATAAAAAAGAGATGGGGATTTCAACTTAGGGAACAGTTAAGATTTCAGTAAGATTTCCGTAAGCATATTGCGGCAGGTTTTCTCCTTGAAGGTGGTAAGCTACTTTTGTTGGTGGCAAGTCACACCCGCGCTCGGATTGGAACCGGCGAGCTCCCGCTTGAAGTCAAGACTAAGTCATCTATCCTTTATATCATCTATTCTTTTAATAATGTCAAATGCCGATACCATCAGAATGTAACGATTTGGATCTTTTATGTATCTGTTATGTTACGTTCTTTTTTTTCTGAATAAATTGAAATTGAATTTAAATTTTAAATTATCTTTTTTTACCCACTACGGAACGGAGGCTGTATAGGCGTTTGGGGTGAGAGGATGTTTGTTTGTGTGTGCACTGTGCATATCCATGTTGCCATTTTTCTCCAAAACTACTAGTCCGATTTTGATGCAGATTTCAGTTATGGGTTCGGGTGTAATTGGTGCATGTTTTTAGATATGTGTTACGGTGTCAACTCACCAGGGGGCCCTACAGTAATCATTTGTTGGTGCAAATTGATGTTGCCATTTTTCTTCTAAACGACTAGTCTGATTTTGATGCAGTTTTCAGATAACTGAAAACTGCACCAATCAAACACGAACCCTTATGGGTTCGTGTTTGATTGGTGTTGTTCTTAATTTTATAAATTAAATGTTCTTAAATAGGTGATACGGTGTCAACTCACCAGGGGTCGCTGCAGTAAACATTTGTTTGTGCAAATCTATGTTGCTATTTTTCTCCAAAATAGTTCGATTTTGTCTTTAAACGGTTTGTAATTAATCAGTGGTGGTTCTTAGATAGATGTTATGACGTTAATTTTCTAAAGGACATTATCGTGGATGTTTCTTCAAAATTTTAATTTTGTAACTTGTTAAAATTATTTTTGGAAGTCAAGAAGAATCAAAGAATCAAAGCATTTATTCAGTATGTGGGCAGTATAAATATACGCACATATACACGTCAAAAAAAGTCTGTTAAAACATGATAGAATGCTACATTTAACAACTATCTAAAACGCTTAAATTTATTTTTAAACTCAGAGTCAGTCGCCTAGTGACTTCACTGCAGTATATTTTATGATAGTATCCGTAAATCTTCTCAGATGTTACGCGCACAAAATTTGACTTTTAACACTTGAACAATGTTCATGTTTATTGTAGAAAGTAAAAAGTATTTTTGTTTTATTTTTTTATTGTAGATAAGCAAGCGTTTGACCACTATCTCACCTGATGTTAAGTGAAGATGTGATCGACGATGTAGCACGCTTGCCTGGAGGATACCTGTTCACTCGCGACCCGAAGACCCCCGGGATTGTACTTCACAGGAAACACAAACTCTGGCTGGGAATTCTATTCCTTTGCTGTGCGTATGATAAATGTTGATGCAAAGCGCTTAGTGCGCCAGAATGGAATATCAACCGTATATCGATTTTATGTTCAAAAGTCAAAAGTCAAAAATATAAATTTTAAAGCATTTATTCAGTATATGGGCAAATTAAAAATTTGCACTTACACACGTCAAATTACATGAAATAGATCATATTCAATAAAAAATAATATAGATATAACAGAAACATCACTTATTGATTTGAATTTACAAAAAAAACAACAAAGGTATTGAGCCATTCAGCTTTCATCTAGACGTCGAACGTCACACTTAAAACACATCCAACCGTACTACCGCATGTTTCAGTACTTCAGACAATTTTTATCCAAAAAATTGTGAAATAATTAATATTATAATTAATGTGATATAATTAATTTACATGATACTTGTACCTACTGTTATTTATTCTGTGCTATAGCTATTCTGTACAGTACATTAGTACTTTAATAATGCAGCTGTTATATAACTTCATCATCATTATAAGCCAGTATTCGTCCACTGCTGGACATAGGCCTCTCCCATGGCACGCCACTAAGCTCGATCTTCAGCTATTTGTTTCCAACCGCTGCCAGCCAGCTTGCGTATATCATCGCATTGGAGTGAAAAGTGAAAACTTCTTTAGCGGCGTTGTGAACTTTTTTGGGATGGGTAATTAGGCTAGCGTTTGACCACTATCTCACCTGTTGGTAAGTGATGATGCGGTCGAAGATGGTAAGCACGCTAGGCCTAGAATGAGAACTGGCTCTCAAGGATAGCTGCCGGAACACATTAGATGTTTGGCGATCTGTAGAAACCAACAACCCCCGATTATATATTAACGATTATTTTACCTTTACCGGAGGCCACAGTCAAAAGCGCACATATTTTTTTTAATAGAAAAATGTATTGGTGCACAGCGGGCATTGAACTCGGTACCTCTGGCATCAAGGCCGACCATTCTCCCACTTACACCAGCGGGCCCTCAAATGTTTTAAAAAAAAATTATTGCCATTTTGGCGCTGTAGGCTGTGAATCCTGAACGGGTGGCCCTGGAACTAAAAGTACCGATGTTTGCAAGTCTAAACGAGCCCAGAGGACAGAGGACACTCGCAGTGGCGTTTCAATTTTGCGCATCCAAACAGCTGTAACAGTTTACCACTTTAGAAGTGTCTATGATAGACTCAAAGTCAATCATTTGAAAGATATCTTATATCTTATCAGACAATCTTTCAAATGATGGACTTTGAGAAAAAATTGTTTTAGGAAACTCAATGTAATTTTTAAAGACCTATCTATACCCACGTATAGGTTTGATAATTATTTTTTTTAGTTTCAGAGTTATTTGAATAGGGAGACCCCATTTATCCTTTATTTTTTAATTTTTATAAAAATCGTAATACACCTACTTACCAAGTTTCAACTGTGTAGTCTTAATAGATTCGGAGTAAAGTAGCTGTGACATACGGACAAACAGACATGACGAATCTATAAGGGTTCCCTTTTTGCTATACGGAACCCTAAAAAGCGGGTGATGCTTCGCTACGCTACGCTAGCCTTTTCCGAGTGATCACTATTTGCTTTTAAGCTAACAATGTCAGTATGCCGCCATTATGTTGGAACAATACTATGTATGATTTAAGGTAAAACCCACAGGTAAAACCAAAAATTCTCACAAAATTTAACATCTACACTAGACAGTAAAATCTGTTTTCATCATAGAGTACCCTATTAGGAATACTTTCATTAGAGAGTAGAAGTAAGGCACGTATTTATGAACAAAAACTAACGTACTACTAACTAAACGTTTTTTATGTTCTCTGTGTAATTAATTTCAATTTAGTAATGAATACTGTCTTAGGGTGAGGACATAAATAAGCAGGTTCCCGGCGCAGACAACTGATACCGATCTGAAATATTCCATTGTTTCAGGATTTTCTGCAACCTTTCTTTATGTACGAGCGCCTAATGATAACATTGGAATATTTTACCGGTTTGTCTGCGTTGGAAACTTGCCTCTCTATGTCCTCATCCTATGTACGAATAGCACCTTAATGTGGGATTTGTAGTTTTTATTGACCAGGCGTTGTACCTACGCCGGCCTCAATCGTGAAATAGGAATGTTTTTCGGTTGAAATGGCAAGGTGTCCAGTGAAATTACAGAGCATGTGAGACTCAACATCTTTATGTCTCAAGGTAACAGGCGCAGTCCAGTGACATACAATATTCAGGACTGCTAGAATTTTGCATGCCGCTGTATCTGTAATAGGTAGACGTCATCGCTTACCATCAGGCGAGCGTCGTGCTTATCCTGTTACCATTTCCATTAAGAAAAAAAAAGCCGCATGGTAGATAGTGGTTAAATTAAATGTTTGTCTGTTCAGAATAACATTTAAACAAAAATGAGGGTGACTTACCTCTATCCGCCAAATTTCGATGCCTACTTTCTGTCCCGCATGCTCGAAAGCCTGGTGAAGTGATTCTGGCATTATCTGGAAAAATGTATTATTTTTTATTGTTTTGTATGTTGTACATACATTGAGGTACCTACCTCTTGGCGATTCAAGAATCTTTTTGAAAAAATATTAAGCTGTAAAGTATCATCAATCAATCTATCAATCAAATCATTTATTGATCATCAAGATCATATCAATAAATGATTTTACATTTTAATCTAGTGATCACTAGATTAAAATGTACCTAAGTAGGTACTGTGATAAGATTTTTACACAACTTTGTGTAAAACATCTATAGAAAAAATTATGTGCGCTTCTCACAGTGGCCCTCCGGTGAAGGAAAACATCGTTAAGAAACCAACAACCCTCGCATGGTGGTAGGACACTATCTAGTATCCGCCTGGCCAGCTACAACCCTCAAGTTAGAAAATCTGTTGCCAAACATCTAATGTGTTCCGGCAGCTATCCTTGAGAGCCAGTTCCCATTCTAGGCCTAGCGTGCTTACCATCTTCAACCGCATCATCACTTACCAACAGGTGAGATAGTGGTCAAACGCTAGCCTATAAGATATAAAAAATAAAAATTAAAAAAGAAAAACATACAGACGAATCGAGAACCTCCTCCTTTTCGGGAATCGGATGAAAATATATACAGTGGAACATAGAAACTCCTCGGTTTTTTTGAAATTAGTTAAAAATAGGCACCTTGGTAACAGGCCTCGATCGATGTCTACGTTGAAACGCCACGTTGGTGGCGAAAATCTGCCATAAATATAATAATTTATTTATTCATTTTCATAACGTCTGTTACCTAATACATTTTCCCCTATTTTAACTTAATTTATTATGAATAATGCTATAACTAATGTTAGGGAGGTATCTTGTAATTTACATTTTAGGTAGGCGCTTAAACATTATTTTGTTATTCTCATTGAGGCAATAATATACATAAAATGTTATTAATACATTGAGGTAACATTTCAAAGGCTCGTTAAAACCAAGTTAGGTAAAAACTTGTGTTATGGTGTTAACGCTTCCCCTTGATAATACCAGTGCATTTAATCACATATCATTTTCTGCCGTAAGTAATTCATAGAATGACAATCTTTGTGTGGCTTGCCTTATTACAATCTTAATATGAGTATACCAACTATATATATATTTGTAATATTATTAATATAATAATAATAATATCTAATATTGTCCCGGTAACCTTTGAGCACAGACCGTTCTAGACCTAGCATGTTCAGAATCCTAGACCACATCATCGCTTACCACCAGGCGAGATAGTGGTCAAACGCTAGCTTGTCAGATAAAATAAAAAAGCCGAGGACAAATTTACTGAATTAATTCCAAACACAAGCCCAATTATTATGTACTGTAAGGTAAATTGCTGACAATAGGTATACCTCCTTCTCTTTCCCTCTCACGAGAATAGAAAGAGATAAACGCAGACATTATTGACGCCTGAATGACCAGACGGCCTTGGGCCGTGAGAACTAAAAAAATAACTCAGCCGGCGACGAAACCTGATCTTGATATGTAATATTTAGATATTTCCTCCATTTTGATACAGATACTATGAAATTATAGCGTACATTATATTTGTTTGAATTCTTAAAGAAGCCCAATGGTTAAGGTGTCGGCCTGGCGGTCGAGAGGTCGTGAGTTCGATCCCCACCCATTGCACTATTGACACGATAATATAATAACTATTGCTGTGAACCCACTCCAGACACAAGCATATATGACTTAGTTGGAGGGGTTGACAAAGACTTTTCATACTTTGCAACCCACATTGCGCTAACTTAGTAAGCTTTTAAATAAATAAAATAATGTATACATAATCGTACAAAACGAAAAAACTGACTTCACATGCCGCGATCGTGAAAATATCCACTAGCTATAATCCTGTCGTCAAGGTATCAAATTTTTTTATATTGTTTATCCTCATATCTCCGGAGATGATTATCATATCTCGATAAAATTTGAATGGGGCCAAACGGGAGGCATAATCTCTTACTCAAAAAGATTTTAGATTTTTTAAAGATTTTAGATTTTTTCTAATCGGTTAAGATTTGACGGAGTTTTGACTATGTTTTAAAAACAAAGTTATATTTGCGGTTTTGAAAATGTGCTATATCTCAAAAACTGCTGACTATATCTCGATCAAACCAATTTTAATTGGAAGTGTTTACTGAGATCTACAGCAGACATTTTTTTTAGATTTTTCCTAAAATAATAAAATTTTCATAAAAATCCTGAACGGGTCTCATAAGTGACGGCGAATTGAGAACCTCCTCCTTTTTAGTAAAGTCGGATAATAAAAACAAGCAAGTAACAACATATGACACTCAATGAACTATTTTATTTTTTATCATATAGGATAGCGTTTCACCACTATATCACCTGTTGGTAAGTGATGATGCGGTCGAGGATGGTAGCAAGCTACTCCTAGAATGGGAACTGGCTCTCAAGGATAGCTGCCGGAACACATTAGACGTTTGGTGACAGATTTTCTAACTTGAGGGTGGTAGCTGGCCAGGTTATTAACGATGAGTTGTAAGATGTTAAATAATGATAAACCTATTGCCTAGATTACATGAGAATAGCACGCTTGAAGAAGATACCTTTTCACGGAACATGAAGCGAGAAGAATTTTCCCACGATATTTTCATACATAAGATTAGAGACAGAGGTACCTATAGATAATATAAATGCACAACAAAGCGTTTGTTTGTTAATGAAAGACCATTCATTCACAGCGATGCTTGCATACTTAACTAATGACGCATTATGTAGTGGCGCAGAATGGACAAGTTAACTGTAGACATCGCGACTCTGCCTGTAAAGGATGACAGACATTCGGACAGACATGCGTAAGCATTTTTAACCGACTTCACAAAAAAGGTTCTCAATTCGACTGTATGTTTTAAAAAAAATGTTTGTTACCTCAGAACTCCGTCAAATCTTAACCGATTTGAAAAATTATTTTTTGTTTGAGAGATTATGCTTCCCGTTTGGTGCCATTTAAATTTTATGGAGATCTGATAGTCATCTCCGGAGATATGGAGATAAACTGTTTTCATAGCTCGATAAAATTTGAATGGGATTTAAATTTGTAGGTACGCTAAATACCCAGATTATTTAGACCAAATCCATTCAGACTCGCGAATACCTTTCATCTCTCACTGTACACGTATAAACTAACAAACTAATCGACAGACAGGCTAATTGAGTCTACATTACAAATAAACAAACTGACACTCATGTTACAGACTGAATTTTTCATGTGGGTATTGATGGTAAAATCCTTATAGACACTGTTGCTCCCCGCGTTTACGCCCCCGTATTTTTTTTCAAATTGTATAATGACTTTATTAACCGACTTTAAAAAAAGGAGGACGTTTCTCAATTCGACCGTATATATATATATTTTTTTATGTTTGTTCGCGGATAACTTCATCGTTTATGAACCGATTTTGAAGTACCACGTTAATTTTATCGAGGTCTGATTAGTATCTCCAGAGATATGGAGATAAACGTCTCAAAATTGGTACTGAAAACTAATAACGCGGCATTGAAGTCGGTTCTTTTTTAGTTTTATAAACGATATTATTAAATAGTTGGTTGAAGTACCTATTAGAGGCATTAACGGGGGTGCACATTAGTTTATTTTCATAGATTGTGAGGACGTCGATGTAGAGGCCACTATTTTCATAGATTGTGAGGACGTCGATGTAGAGGCCGCTATTTTCAATTCGGAACGGAGCGATAGATTCCAAGTGCATCGGCCGAGAGAAAATAATTTTGTGAACGAGGGATACACTCTTTTTTCAACCAACTTCAAAAAAGGAGGTTCTCTATTCAACTCTATTTTTTTTTACCTGAGAACTCCGTCAAATCTTAACCGACTCGTTTTTTTTTTGTTTGAGAGATTAATCCTCTCTTTTGGAATAAACTGTTCTCACAGCTCGATAAAATTTAAATGGGACCAAACTGGAGGCATAATCTCTCAAACAAGATATTTTTATTTCAAATCGGTCAAGATTTGACGGAGTTCTGAGGTAACAAACATAAAAAATAATAATATCGTTTAAAAACTAAAAAACAACCGACTTCAATGCCGCGCTATTCATTTTCAGTACCAATTTTGAGATGTTTATCTCAATATCTCTGGAGATACTTATCATACCTCGATAAAATTACCATGGTACCACACTTGAGATATCTCCTTTCGAACAAAAAAAGAATAATCGAAATCGGTTCATAAACGACGAAGTTATCCGCGAACAAACATTAAAAAAAAATATACGGTCGAATTGAGAAACCTCCTCCTTTTTTTGAAGTCGGTTAAACAATATAAAGTGTGTAACTCTTCAAAAAACATAATATTTGATTTACGCAGTGCAACATCTCTCGTCGGATTTAATATAACGCCATAGGTATATAAGTTGTCAAACACCTGACATATAAGATCATGATAGAGCTATCACGCACCGGTGAAACTGGCCTTTAAGTTATTATATCCCACTAATATTATAATCTTCTATCTTCTAATACTAAAAGAATCTTTGTCCTGACATACTGACTGACTGACTGACTGACTGACTGACTGACAAACAACGCACAGCCTAAACCGCTGGTCGTGAAGACTTGAAATTTGGAGGGTATATTTGTCTT
Source organism: Cabera pusaria (assembly GCA_954871355.1). Taxonomy (NCBI): domain Eukaryota; kingdom Metazoa; phylum Arthropoda; class Insecta; order Lepidoptera; family Geometridae; genus Cabera; species Cabera pusaria. The sequence continues at coordinate 16,533,283 of OX940912.1, forward strand.
AGTACGTAGGGGTGTACTAAGAAAGGATTTTCCAAATTTACCCCTTAAAGGCATGAAATGGGGGTTCAAAGTTTGTATGGAGAAACAAGATTAGATAGTCTTTTTTATTCGAAACCTCACACAAGTGTTTCAGTAAAAAAAAAGTAAATCAAAATTCCATCCCTTCAAGGGTTACCCCGTTTACCCTTCAAACGTCCGTTTACCCAAAGTCTGAAAATCAATATTGTTTCGGATTGTGCTGAAATTTGGCATGCAGGTAGTTATTACGACGTTAGTTCCCTCTGAGAAAAGATTTTCCAAAATTCACCCCTGAAGGGGATGAAACGGGGGTTCAAACTTTGTATGGAGAAACAAGATTAGATAGTATTTTCTATTTAAAATTTCATACAAGTGCTCCAGTAAAAAAATAAGTAAATACGTGTTTCAGGATTTTTTCAAATTCCACCTCTAAGAGGGTGAAATGGGATAACAAAGTGTGAAAATCAATATTGTTTCGGATTGCGCTGAAATTTGGCATGCAGATAATCATTACGACGTTAGTTCCGTCTGGGAAAGGATTTTCCAAAATTCACCCCTGAAGGGGATGAAACGGGGGCTCAAAGTTTGTATGGAGAAACAAGATTAGATAGTCTATTCGAAACTTCACACAAGTACTTAAGTAAATAAATAATAAAATACATGTTTCAGGTTTTTTCGAAATTCCACCCAAAGAGGGTGAAGTGTGTGAACAAAGTCTGAAATCAATATTATTAATTTGGCATGCAGATAGTATTCTGACGTAGGTATCCGCTAAGAAAGGAGTTTTCAAAATTCACTTTTCAAAGGGATGAAGCGGGGGTTCAAATTTCAATAGTCATTTTATTCGACATTTCACACAAATTCTTCTGTATAAGTAAATACGAGTTTCAGACTTTTTCAAAATGCCCCCCGTAGAGGGTGAACTGGGGGAACAAAGTCTTAAAATCAATATTGTTTCGGATTGCGCTGAAATTTAGAATGCAGGTAGCTATTATAACGTAGGTATCCGCTCTGAAAGGATTTTCAAAAAATTCCTCCCGGATATGGACCGGGGATTCAAAGTTTGTTTAGCGAAACAAGATGAGATAGTCTGTTTTATTCTAAACTTTAAACATACGTAAGTACTTCCGTAAATAAATAAGTAAGTACGTGTTGTAGGATTTTTCGAAATGGGTAACAAAGTATGAACATTTGGGTTTTCCGGGTTTTATAAATATTAATCCCAATTTGCCTTAGTCACACGATAACATGAAAACGGGTGAACCGATTTGGCTAATTCATATTTGATGTATTTAATGATAGAATCGTTTTTACAAATGAAAAGTTTTAAGTAAATAAAAGGAGTTTTTAATGCGGGCGAAGCCGCGGGGCACTTCTAGTATATAAATATTTTTCTAATTAAATTCATAGCATTTTCCTACTTATTTATGTTATGTGGAAAATTACACCACAATTGCTACTTCAGGCTTCCAAGGAAACCGGTTAGAAATCTATAAATATGCGGAAAAAACAATGAAACAATTAAACCTTTATTCGTCATAGAATGTCGCGTAATACTCGTATGTATCTCTGAATGAATCTTATAATTTTTATTAATTTTTAAATATTCAAAGAACTCAACCATTAATTTTATTATCTAATCTGAAAATATCTGATGTTTTTTAGGGTTTTTAGGTAATAAAATAAAACAGGATTCCTAAACAAGATATTTTACTGTCATTATAATTTATTTTTTTAAATTAAATTTTAAAATATTATGTTTCTTGAAGTGTTTCACACTTTATATTTTTTGTAAATTGTTAAACACAATCCAAAATTTCATCGTACCGACGGGACAAAAATAGAAATAGAAATTTTAAAAGTTTGGTTAGAAAACAAAAAAAATCATAGAAATTTTACACATAGATGCTAACAGCATAAATTAGAATTTAAGATAACTCAGGTGAAGTCATTGAGCTTAGTAAATTAGTTCATAAAATCATAAATACTCACGTAAAGTTCACAAAATATTCACTGAACTGACGTGCGTTCACCACTAAGTTAACTCGATGACTGAGTGTGAGTGAGTTGTGTTAGTGTTTTGTTTATTTGTCTCTGTACATGTACAATGACGGCTGACGAGATGCGGAGCGCTGTATGTGCGAACTAGGTTAGAACGAACCGTTACAGTACATTAAGCTGGGTGTACAACGTTTATTTTTTTTATTTATGCAAAACATATACACAGGTTACTTATTACTGTGTACAAGGACCCTGTGTTAAAGGTGTAGAATATAGTGTATTAGCAGTGAGTGTAAGTAATGATTGGCTTATATTATAATTAGCTTACATAACATTTACACACATGCATATTTATATTATATTACTTCATAAAATAACGTACCAATATTTATAGGAACTAGTACATATTAAATAATCATTATACATATTACTAATTTAACAAATACGCCCAGGTAAGTCCCTTTTAATTTTTTTTAAGTGTCACGGTGAGTACTTCCGAACTTCCCATCAGGTGGGCCGTTTGCTTGTTTGCTACTCATATCATAAAACATATATAGCTTTATTGTATTTCTCATTATACCTAGGCGGCCTAGGTCCCAAGATCGTCGTGGGAGTTGGTGAGGTTATATCCCAATAGAAGATACTGTGATGAGCCCGGTGTTTAGGTTATGGTAAAAGGTTAAATTTCCAACAATATTTATGCAATATTTTTTTTTTACTTTTAAAGTCAAAGTCAAAGTCAAAGCATTTATTCAGTATATGGGCAAATTAAAAATTAGCACTTACACACGTCAAATAACATTAAATAGATCATATTCAACAAAAAATATAGATATAACAAAAACATAACGCTTTGAATTTACAAAAAAAAAACAAAGGTATTGAGCCATTCAGCTTTCATCTAGACGTCGAACGTCACACTTAAAACACATGTTTAATTCCCCTTATTAATGTAGGGTTGCCAACCGTACCATTACGTGCACCCGCAACCCAGTGCATGTTTCAGTACTTCAGACAATTTTTATCCAAAAAATTGTGAAATAATGAAACATAATAGATAAATAAAACGCAGACTAATTGCAGTACAAATCATGTTCCGAATGGAACTGATTGTCCGACTATCAGCCGCATAATACCGTCGTAACAGGCAACCCTAGATCTGCAAACAAAAGATGAAAACTGATTGACTGTTGAATCTACTGGTGTTTCGGAAGTACTCCCATCAGAGAAGAAACACCAAGAAACTCTATGGGGCTTGTCACTTATTTTAATTCATTTTTTTTAATTCATATTAAATAAATGTTTAATGTACAATAAGTAATTCTATTATCATACAATTTATATTATATCTTGGAGCTTGGGGCATTCAGGCCAAGCATTTTTGTCATTCATATAGTCATTTATTGTATAGTACGATTTCTTCATTAAATTGGATTTTACAAAGGTTTTAAATCTGCTTATAGACAGTTGATCAATATCTTTAGGAAGTTTATTATAAAATCGTATACAGTTCCCCAGAAAAGAACCACTAACTTTCCACAACCTGAATTGAGGTAGAATTAATCTATTTTTGTGTCTTGTATTGAAATTATGTACATCGGACCTCTTATCATACTCATTAAAATTTTTGCGTACATACATAATATTTTCATATATATATTGACATGCCACTGTGAGAATTTTAATCTCCTTAAATTTTTCACGAAGTGAGTCTCGCGACTTCATGGTATATATAGATCGAATAGCTCTTTTTTGTAAAACAAATATAGATTGGATTTCGGCGGCTTTCCCCCACAATAAAATGCCATAGGACATTATACTATGGAAGTAGCTAAAGTAAACCAATCTAGCAGTGGATTCGTCAGTCAAGTTTCTGATTTTACGTACTGCGTATGCAGCGGAGCTCAATCTACCTGCCAGAGCCGATATTTGAGAACCCCATTGTAGTTTTGAATCCAGGGTGATGCCCAAGAATGTAGCGGATTCAACAAATTCTATCGGTACATCGTTTATTAATATCCTGCTATTAATGACACCCTTTCTTACATTTGGCAGCGAGAATTTAATACATTTAGTTTTTTTGGCGTTCAGTAATAAGTTATTGGTTGTAAACCAATTCAAAACCTGTGCGATTGATTTGTTAACATCGTCAAATCCAGGCGCAATCCTATCTATTTTGAATATTAAGGATGTATCATCCGCGAACAAAACAATGTCACATAAGTTTTGCACGAAAGACGGCAAGTCATTAATATAAACTAGAAATAAAAATGGTCCTAAGATCGATCCCTGCGGAACTCCCATTTTTATGAGGGATCCAGATGACCTGACGCCATTGACCTCAACCGTCTGTATTCTATTACTGAGGTAGGATGAGACCAGATCAAGTGCTTTTCCGTTAACGCCGTAGTGTTTTAATTTGCAAATTAGCGTTTTGTGACAGACGCAATCAAACGCTTTAGATAAGTCACAGAAAACGCCGATAGCATCTTGTGCTTTCTCCCAGGCATCAAATATATGTTTAAGAAGATCTACTCCAGCATCAGTAGTAGAACGCCCCTTAGTGAAACCATATTGTTTGTGATTTAAAAGATGATTAATATTAAAATGTGCCAAAAGCTGGTCTAATATAACTTTTTCAAAAACTTTACTGAGCGCCGGTAATATAGAGATTGGTCTATAGTTTGAAGGGTCATTTTTGTTCACCGATTTGTATAGGGGAATTAATTTACTTTTTTTCATTACATCAGGAAAGACACCTTCATCGACGCATCTGTTAAAAATAAACGCTAAGTGAGGGCTAATTACATTAATAATATAACTAAGTACTTTGGTTGACATACCCCACAGATCCTCGGTTTTCTTTTGATTGAGCATTTTAAAAGTTTTGATAATTGATATTGAAGTTATGTGTCTGAACTCAAACATAGAGTCACATACATTCACACACTTCGATAGTAAAACAAAAGCATCCTTAGGGGAAGAGTTTAAAGGCTGAGTAGTAATAATAGGTACTTGTGAGAAGTACTCAACAAATGTGTTAGCGACATCATTATTATCTATGATTAATTTATTATTAACTTTTAACATAATTTTACCGTCCCTCTGCTTAATTTTTCCAGTTTCTGTATTAATGACTTTCCATGTTGATTTTATTTTGTCATCGGCATGCTTAATTTTTCTACTTAGATGCAGTGATTTTGCTGTCTGACAAACAACTTTAAAAGTTTTTGAATACAATTTTAAGTGATTTATGAATTTAGTATTATGTAAATTAATGGTTTTATACAAATTGTTTCTACTTTTATAAATACCAGGAGTTGCCCAGTCATCGAAACGAACCTTCGCACCCTTTCTAACCATTTTAATTTTAAAAATATCATTGAACTCTGCATCTAACATTTGAAATAAAGCACTGCATAGGTCATCAGGATCCTCAGAAAATCTTAGGTTCATTAATTGCTTGTCAATGATATCCACAAACTGTTCAACCCGTTTGGTGGTAATGGGCCTGTAAAAATGTTCTTGGCCTTTGATGGATAATTTACATGAAAAAGTGACACTTTGTCCCAGATGGTCCGAGCCAAGTTTATCAAAAATTGCAATTTTTTCGGGTTCACAGTTGCAGAACACATTGTCCAAGCAGGTAGCTGACGAGCTAGTGATTCTTGTTGGCTGATTAAAAAGATGCTTCAGATTGAAGCTTAGAAATAAATTTTTTAATTTGTCGCTGAGCGGAGACTGCTCAATTAAATTAACATTGAAATCGCCACAAACTATTAAAGATTTAGAGGTGTTGAAGACTTTGCTCATTACTTCTTCCATAATTGTTTCAAACATTTTATAATCAGCCGATGGAGGTCTGTATACACAGATGACTATATGTTGCCCCAGCTCTATACAAGATAATTCAACACATCGTTCCACAGACAAAGCTACTATGTCTTTACGCTCTTTAAAGTTACAATTTTCAGTTACATATATTAGTGAGCCACCACGAATTGCCTTTTGTCTAATGAATGTGCTGGCAATTGTATAATTTTTTAATATTGGTAACAAAGTACCTTTCACAAACCAGTGTTCAGTAATACACATTATGTCAACTTTATAATAATTGAGAAATAATTCTAACTCTAAGGCTTTGCTGGAGAGACCTTGTATATTCTGATGAAAAATGTTGATTGAGTCAGGCCTCCCCATTGTCTTAGACATTAGTTTAAACTAACTAAGTCTACTACGCTACAATTACCCTGCATAGTAACACCACTACGTTGGGGCTCGTCTTTGTGATCTGTTACAATATGTAAAACAGGGTCATAAATATTGTATGCTAATAACTTAGCAATGGTCGACTTATTAGTCTTATTGAGATACAAAGTATCCTTTGTCAATATTACTTTACTAATAAATTTGTTGGTTTCAAAATACAAAAAGTCGCTGAAGCGACACGTCAAATTGTACAGTGCCAAGTTCAATTTATGAGCATGCTCATTATAAGAGCAACTACTTGTTTTAAGATACGGGAATGAACAAACTATTATTTTACTAATGCCTCTGCTGGCAATGTCTGACAAAAGTTTAATTAGAATATTAATATCAGCTTTTTTAACGTTTGTGCTATTACCTAGCTGCAATACAATAGTACAATTTTTGTGATACTGAAAGCTGCATATTTTTTTACATAAATCTGTAATTGATAAATTAGGGCAGCAATTGTTATAAACATTTTGGTTCAATCTATTGTCTAATAAGCTACCCATACCTACTCCCATTTCATCGCTGAACACAATGGTCTCTCTAGCAGGCTCCGGCAGTTGTAAAGGACTGCCTGAGTCCACCTCGGAGGCACCAGTGCACTGTAACGATGACACTACTTCCTGCCTAACCAAGTCAGTCTGTGCACGTAAACTTGCAGTATTAGCTGTACTTGGTGAGCTGCTATCCTCTTGGTAGCATTCACTCTGCACACCACAGATAGGAACCCCAATTAAAACTTTTGAGACGCACATTTCTTGTTTTAATAATTCAGCCTTTTCTTTAAATTCTATTAATTCTTTGTTACTGAGATCTAACATCTCTAGGCAATGCTGTAATTCTTTACTTAAGTCGATGTTTTTCTTACAAGTCTTTAAATTTATTTTTTTGATATGGTTAATTTTTTGTAATTTATGCGTATTTTTCCTAATGATTTTCTTATACTTAATGTACTTTTTAATCTTATTGGAACCCTTCATAGAGACATTAGTAGAACCTGAGCCGATGAACTCTGTATATAGATCCAAAGTGTTGTCTTGATTAGTATTATTTTGCAATACAGGAGATGTCGTCATTTCTTCTAGTTTATCTTTTGTAAATGAAAGCTCTTGCTCCAAATCCCGGATATAGGTCAGTGTACGTTCGAATAGTTCTTGGTTTTGTGCATGTACATCCACTGTTTCTAGAAGCCTGTCACGCTGGTCTCTCAGGTCTTCCAGAGCAATGTCATACTCGGCCAATTGGTGTTTGAGGTCTGCGTTCTTCTCCAACATCTTTGCCATGTCAGATTCATGATCCTGAAGTTCTTGCAGCAAATCTTTTTTGGAGTCCTTGCAAGTTTTCAGTTCCAGGAGAGCCGCCTTCAATTTGGCCTCAATATCCATTCTACGGGTAGTCATTGTGGCTGATATTGTCTCTGCAAACCAGGAAGGAGTACTTTACTTTCAAGCTAGCCAATACAGTTTATATGTGACTGATAATTGATACTAGTAAGACAATGGGTTATTAACAAGTTTAACAATATCTCTTTGTTTAAATTTTATATTTATTGATATTTTATATTAGGAAGTCAGTGATAAAGTGATTATATAGTTAATATTCAATCAAAATTATAAGACCTGCCATGAAAAGTACTGTATAGACAGTGTATTCTTTATAATGTGAAGTTTGTATTATTTACATATATAAACATTATTTCTACACTAAAACTGTTAGTTTAACCTTTAATAATACAGTAGAACTCGAGATTACAAGTTAGGTATATAAATACGACGGGAAAATCGAAAAAATTGACAATTTGTAACCGACTTTGATCAAATTTAATGTTGGTGATTTAAAGAGGGTGGCAGTGAGTTTATTTAACAGTACCTAATGCATACGGTTAATAAAGGTTACGAAAACAATACTCCCCAGGTTTTTTGTTCAGAAGCATCCAAAGGTCCAGGATATATCCTGATATGATATACCAAGAGGTCTCTCTCTTGTTTGACAGCTCCAGTTCCCGCGCCGACCGAGACCGGATTATTGTCGATTTTCGAATCACACGAAATAGGTCACACAGATATTAAATAACACTAAGTGGTGTTATTTATCACTTTTGCACTTAAGATTTAATAATATTTCTAAGATTTAATGACTATTTTCCTAATATTTAGATTAAAACCGGCACAGCTGATTTTTGACAGTGTTATCGTTAGTGTTGCCACAAGGCGAAAAAAGTACCGTCTTTTGTCAAAAATAACTATTGTACCACTCAATACTATGGTATTGAAATACAACATAGGTATAAGTTTATATTACAAATACAAAATAAGTTTATATTAGATCTACATATTTAAATTTGATTTATTGCAATTTTGTTATTGTTTTCATTTAAATCATAAACATATATTTTATAATTTTAATGTTTTCAAATCCAGTGTGTACCAAGCCTTAGTGCGACTATGTCATATTCTGTATAATCATGGTGTAGTACACTCTCAATATTTGCTTGTTGTAAATGATATAACACTGTTATCAGATAACAGTGTGAATATGGTTGGTTTTTATGTCATTATGCTAATAAAAAGTTACTATTATCCTACTGCACAAAAGATGGGTAATGTTTTAGTGCTAGTAGTGAGTAATTTGTATATTTATATGTATAATTATATTTTAAGTGATTATAATATATTTTTTTTAGGCTAGCGTATTACCACTATCTCACCTGGTGATAAGCGATGATGTGGTCGATGATGATCACATATCTTTGTATGTATGTTTTTATGTGATCGCCTATAGTGAAAACATTATCATTTTTCATTTGCAATGTAGGTCAGGCTCGCCTTTGTACCCCAAGTGACATAAACTACATTTTAATGAACACAGGCGAATCTACAGGGCACAAGTAGTACCTACTTATACTATTCATTATTCTGTGTACTTACCTACTTGTTTCCTACATCGTCGCCTGCGTTAGAATGTATCTATCATATACTGGGATAAAAAGTATCATAGGATACAATACATATCCAGATTATTCCAGATTATAATCTGTGTACCAAATTTAATATTAATCCGTTCAGCCGTGTGTGTGTGTATAACAAATATACAAGCTTCTTCTTATATAATAGTTATGTATTAGGTAAGATAACGTTACGATACTTTGCTCGTTAAAACTATCTTTTATTCACTATTATTAACATCATAAATAACGATATGTCATCTTTAAAGTAGTACAGTAAGTGGTCTGTCTAAGTGGGTACAAGCGTTCGTTTGATGAATCACAATGATATCGTCAGCAAAGCTGCATCCGCAGCACAAAATAAATAATAGTACAAGTATCCGCAGTCAAATGTATTTTTAGGATTACGTGTCGATGTATAATTTTGATAATTTCACCATGTCCTTTTCTTTTGTCTGTCGGACTGCCAGCAGCTTAACCTAGTGACAATCAGTCTAGCTATTTAACCGTGGAGAAAAAACAAAAAATAACTAAATAACTTAGTTATACACAATCCAAAGTTTTTTTTTAAATAACTTTGGGTTGTGTATTACAATTTCCAAAAATATTAAGTGTGTAACACGAACATTCAAGAAACATAATAATTAAAAATAACTACTTACATAAACTTAATTTTGAATTCGTAATTTTAGTGTTGATGATGGTGATAGAAATAATGGTTAATAATACTTTAAATTGAAAATGATACAAAATGAAAGATGTTAACCATTTGATTTATATAGATTTATTGACATCAGTTTCTTAATACTAACTAGAAAGCTGTAATTTGGCATAGATATACATATTAATCACGTCGGGCACATGAACTAAAATAAACATTATAAAACATTTTAGGCACCTACCGCCTACAAGTAAACTGAAGACTGAACTGAATGCCTACTGCTTAACAGTGTCCGTTTCTTTAGATTTGTTTACTTACTCGATTATGTTAAAGTAAACGTAGATTTGTATAGATTTATTTATGTTACCTAATATGCACACTAGATGACGCTTTGTAATTTCCATATAAAGCTACGTGATCGAGTAATCTTAAGAAATGCAAGTACGGAACCAAAGTGCTCGAGTCAGACTTCACTGTTAATGACTATATTATGTGCATGTATGTCTATAATTTCTATAATAGAACTTACTAGCATAATTATCTACACGTAATAATGATAAATTCAAGTGGCTATCACTTATATCAGAGCAAGGTGTAATGTAACGATAATACAACGAGAAATGTGTGTTACCACTTGAGCTCAAGTGTTATACCATTAATATTATCAATTGGTACAACAAGGTATTGCAGATACTATACCTTCGTAAACTACATCGCTAATTAACGTATTTTATTTTATTCATTCTGTGGTTATATTATTATGATTTTATAAAGGGTGACCAGGCCATTTATTTAGCACTCCTTTTTAAGTATTAGAGTTTTAAAATAAGTATCGAAAATATAAGTGGCAATGGCTTCTTATCAACTTTAAATCGTTATAGATCTTAAGGGTGCCTTTCCACCAGTGATGTGCTGGAAAAATCAGCGCAGCGGGACTTTATAGCGAGGCTGTGAAATTGTGTGAGCATTTCTAACAGATATGTAGGAATTGGTGACTTTTACTTGTCCAGTGGGTGGAATAATGTCTATACCGCTTTCGTTCTATACATTTCTAGCATGTGTAATTTCGATACCCAAATATGTTTGCTAAAAATAATAAACAGACTTATACACCTCAGTAGGTGTGTATACTAATAAGTCACCTAGCGAGTATAGTGGAACTTTATTTGTCTTAAATGAAAACGGCTTAACTGCGAATAATATAAGTTTTTAATCATGGTCACTGACACCACTATTATTAAAACGACTTACAGCATATTTACCATATATGAGTGCCGACATTTCGGGAAATCAAGTATAACGAAAACATGGTAAATATTTCGTAACTCTTTAATCATTGTAATGTGCTTAGTTTTTCTGCATAGTGCAATTGAATATAACAGATAATTAACAGTTGTATTACCTTTGACATTCACTGTTCATATTTATTTTTTGATATTTATTACACTCAGAAGTAATTTATATTTATCTGTGTACAACAGACGGAAAAATAGATCTCTATATAATAATACAGTATTGCGAATCCTACTGATCCTATATCCTCCCTACTAATATAAACAGCACATGCCGAGTTTCACATTTCGACAGTAGGACACCGGGAAAATCGCGTATTTTTGTCTGGAGGGGGAATAAGTTAGCCAAATATACTCTGTGACAAGATAAAGAGCCCTCGCACATTACGGCCACCAGTCGCCGCCACTAAACGCGACCACCAGTAGTTCGGCTAGACCACTACACGCCGCCACCAGTGGCAGCCACTAGTGGCCGCATCAAGCCACCAGTGGCTGCCACTTGCGTCAGACACTAGCTGCAAGTATCTCGACAGAGGTAGACGTGTGTTGCCCAAGAATGGACGCACTCTTGATTTCGCTATTGTTGCTTATTATTCTAAAACGTAGAAAACGGCGCCGAATTCAGAACCATCGACGAACCGGCAACTGTGGCCGTGTATGCGCACGAGTCGAACGACAAAACGCAGCCACAAGTAGCGAGCGCGCTCGACTCTCGCAGCTTGTGGCTCGGACGCGGCCACTCAAGCGCTCAGTGTGCGCCGATTCTATATAAAATGTATGAAGAAACGCGTCCGCAGGTTGTGGCGGCCACTAGTGGCTGAAGCGTGGCCGCCACTAAGTGGCCAGTGTGCGGGGGCTCAAAAGATGCAATGCGCTGGCTGAATGCCAAAATCTTGTAAAGCTATATTAGTGTAAAACACCGGAGGTGACATGTTTCATCGGAATACCTACTATTTTCTTATGTATTTTGAGATTGGAAGCTTTTGAATTGTAATAGGTACATGTGTGTAATTTACAGTCCGGCAAGTATAACTTGGCGCGGCTGTGCGCCACTGTGCTTTTACTTTGTACTTTGATAACAGTTTCTCTTAACCACTTTTAATTACTTTTGGCATTATTGAACTATTTTAATGTAGCAGATTTATCAACAACTAGCAGCCCGCCCCGGCTTCGCACGGGTAGAACATATATAGATACCTACAAAATTTGCATCAGTTTGTTGCATCGAATATAAAATATTAACATATATAACAATCATCGTCATATTTCAACCAATTTACACAAAACCTTAACGAATTATGCACCTAAACCTTCCTCATAAACACTCTGGCTAATGGTGAAAACCGCATGATAATCCGTTCAGTAGCTATTGCGATTATTGCGAACAGACAGACAGACGCAGTGATGGACTTGTTTTATAATACTTACGTAGTGATATTGGACGGCCCTTTGGCGTAACGGATAGTTACCCTGATTCTGACCCGACGGTCGTTGGTTCTAATCCTAGCTATATACCTACCAATGAAAGTTTTATGTGCATTCATGAATCATTGGTTTTCGTGGTATCATTAAATCTACCAATAATTAAGATGGTTTAATTAAAACAACCGACTTCAATGGCCCGCGACTCGCGGGGTGGTCAAACGCTAGTCTGTTAGAAATATAAATAATATCGTTTAAAAACTAAAAAAGAACCGACTTCAATGCCGCGCTATTCATTTTCAGTACCAATTTTGAGATGTTTATCTCAATATATCTGGAGATACTTATCAGACTCTTATAATCCCTTAACTACTTATAATCCCAAAACAATGGACTAAATCTGTCTTAGGTTATAATCCTGTCAGCAACAGAATTATCACCATGAAACTCAGCGCGTCACCGACTCCATTAAACATCATACAAGTTTACGCACCGACTACCACGGCAAAAGATGGAGATGTAGAAAGTTTTTACAATGAAATTGAAGCTACAATAGCTACCATACCGAAGCGAGAACTCCTTATTATCATCGGCGATTTTAATGCTAAGGTTGGTGAAACAAAGATGGATATCGATCTTCGGAATATTGTGGGTAGTTATGGTCTGGGGCAAAGAAATGCCCGAGGAGAACGAGTCTTACAGTTTGCAGCCGACAATAGCTTTACTTTAACGAACACAGTATTTCAACATCACCATAGAAGACTTTACACCTGGACATCTCCGAACGGAAAGCATCGTAATCAGATTGACTATATTCTTGTAAGAACCAGATGACGTAGTTCTATAGCGAACACATACACACTGCCTGGAGCGGATTGTCAGTCTGATCATCAACTCCTAGTCTGCACTCTTAAGTTGAAACTGCGAAACTCGGTACCCCGAAAAGCTAATAAGAAACTAGAAATAGTATACAAGGCCGCATTTCTAGACAAAGTCTCTGCAGTTATAAAAGTATGTGGCAGTTAGAAACAACTGAAGACAGCCCTGAAGCCCTTTGGCAAACTGCAAAAGAACAAATAAAAGAAAATATTCGCTGCACACAACTAACCCGAGACAAAACCAAACACCAACACTGGATGTCGGAAAATACCTGGAGCCTCGTTGAACATCGTCGTGAGACTAAAGCGAAGGGTGCGCCTATACAAAATCTGAATTTGCTGAGTGCAGAAATACAATCCTCATGCCGGCGGGATCGTAACACATATCTTAGAAACATCTGCATAGAGCTTGAAAAAAACGCCGAACGGCATGAAACAAAAGATCTTTTCAAAAGAATCTGTTGTATAACTCGCCAGTTTAAACCAAAGACTTGGGCCATAGAGGACGCCGACGGTAATACTGTAACAGAAATAAAAGAAATCGTAAATGTATGGAAACAATACTGCCAATCTTTGTTTGCCGACATTTCACTATTGCACGTCACCTTCTCTTTGGAAGGTACTTTGACTGAACCCTCCATATTGAAGAGCGAAATTCATGCGGCTATCAACCATCTCAAAAAGAACAAGGCATAGGTGCTGACGCCATACCTATTGAAGTGTTCCAGGCAATGGGGGACACTGGAGTAGACATGATGCACACCATCTGCAACCGCGTCTGGGAAACGGAACAATGGCCACATGATTGGTCACACTCCCTGTTTATTCCGCTCCACAAAAAAGGATCAACGAAGAAGTGCGGTAATTACAGACTCATTTCCCTAATTTCTCACGCCAGTAAAATTCTGTTGCATATTATACATTCGCGACTGCAATCGTTTCTGTCACCACAAATAGCTCCCGAACAGGCAGGATTCGTCAAGGGCCGAGGAACACGAGAACAAATACTTATCCTTCGGCAAGTAATTGAAAAGGCAAGAGAGTTTAACATCCCACTCTACATTTGTTTCGTGGACTTTCGTAAGGCCTTCGATACTGTCAAATGGCAGAAATTATGGGACGTCCGGGTGCAAATGGGAGTTCCCGACCACCTGATACGCCTCATGCGTCGGCTCTATAATGACGGGACAGCTTCCGTTCGGATAGACGATGTGGAGTCGGAGTCCTTTCAGACCCAAGCTGGAGTTAGACAAGGATGTATCCTATCACCTCTGTTATTCAACACCTACACAGAGTGCATCATGCGAATAGTATTAGAAGGCTGGGACAAAGGGATCTCCATTGGAGGTCGGAAAACGTCAAACCTACGTTATGCTGATGATACAACCCTTCTTGCACAAACAAAAGAAGACATAGAGCAATTGCTGACACGCCTAGAGACAGTTAGCCTCTCCTTCGGACTCGCAATCAACAGAGACAAAACCAAAATGATGATAGTGGATCGAGCTGAACAAAACCAACCAGGAATACTCTCAATTGGTAACTGTGAAGTTGTTCAACAATACATCTACCTAGGTTCCACTATCACGAACATTGGTGGGAGTGAGCACGAGATCCGAAGAAGATGCGCAATTACAAGATCTGCCGTGAGCAATTTAGATAAAATATGGAAGAATCGCAACATCACCAAAAACACTAAAGTGCGACTAATGAGATCTCTTGTCTTCCCTATTTTCCTGTATGGTGCAGAAACCTGGACTATCAGAGCGCTGGACCGTCGTAAAATAGACGCACTAGAAATGTGGTGTTGGAGGCGACTCCTTCGAATACCCTAGACGGCAAGACGCACCAACGTCTCCACACTCCATGAACTCAAAACTAAAGAGAGATTATCGTCGACTGTGCAAATACGAACGCACTCCTCCTTTTTTTGAAGTCGGTTAAAAAGAAAAAATACGTCGATAATGTATCGTCAATAAGTAACGATAGTTTAAAAACTAAAACAACCGACTTCAATGCCCCGCGAGTCAACTTCAGTAGCAAGTTTGAGACGTTTATCGTCATATCTCTGGAGATACTTATCTCATCTCGATGAAATTACAATGGGACCACCTCGAAAACGTACCCTACCGATTACAAAAAGAATCATTCGAATCGGTACACAATTGACGGAGTAATTACGTACAACACACACAAAAAAAAAAACATACAGACGAATTGAGAACCTCCTTATTTTTGGAAGTCGGTTGAAAAATAGCTTACCACCAAGGAGAACATCTGCCGCCGTAACCTTAATGTAACGAAAAAAGTAGGGGTTTATACGTTTAACGTGTGTATCTGTGTGTCTGTCTGTAGCATCTTAGCACCCAACCGGATGAACCGATTTTGATTTTATTATTAATAGTTTTTTTTTGTTTGATAGACATCTTCATCGAGAGTGTTCTTAGCTTTGATTTATGAAAATTCGTTCAATCGTTATAACACTATGAGCTTTTTTTCTAGTTAATTGCGCTATGAAATCAACTTTCATAGGTCTGATCAATTTGAAAATCTTCTTCTTCAACGATAATGTAAGAACATGGAAGCATTGACCTGATGCTGGGACATCTCCTGGACTCTACAGAATACTCAAATCCTCACCAACTTACAGCTCAGATTCTAAATTACGTGTTTAGAGTCATTGTGAAAAGATTATTTATAGATCAGTCGGGGTGGTTTAAAATATTATATTATTATCTAATACTATAAGAATCTTTGTCCTGACATACTGACTGACTCACTGACTCACTGACTCACTGACTCACTGACAGACAACGCACAGCCTAAACCGCTGGTCGTAGAGACTTGAAATTTGGAGGGTATATTTGTCTTAGTACGTAAGGGTGTACTAAGACAAATATATAAAGGATTTTCCAAAATTCACCCCTTAAGGGGATGAAATGGGGGTTCAAAGTTTGTATGGAGAAACAAGATTAGATCGTCTTTTCTATCCGAAACTTCACATAAGTGCTTCAATAAAAAAATAAGTAAAGACGTGTTTCAGGTTTTTTTGGAATTCCACCCCTAAGAGGGTGAAATGGGGTAATAAAGTGTAAAATCAATATTGTTTCGGATTGCGCTGAAATTTGGCATGCAAATAGTTATTACGACGTTAGTTCCCACTGAGAAAGGATTTTCCAAAATTAACCCTCGAAGGGGATGAAACGGGGGTTCAAAGTTTGTATGGAGAAACAAGATTAGATAGTCTTTTCTATCTGAAACTCCACACAAGTGCTTCAGTAAAAAAATAAGTAAACACGTGTTTCAGGTTTTTTTTAATTCCACCCCTAAGAGGGTGAAATTGGGTAATAAAGTGTGAAAATCAATATTGTTTCGGATTGCGCTGAAATTTGGCATGCAGATAGTTATTACGACGTTAGTTCCCACTGAGAAAGGATTTTCCAAAATTAACCCTCGAAGGGGATGAAACGGGGGTTCAAAGTTTGTATGGAGAAACAAGATTAGATAGTCTTTTCTATCTGAAACTCCACACAAGTGCTTCAGTAAAAAAATAAGTAAACACGTGTTTCAGGTTTTTTTTAATTCCACCCCTAAGAGGGTGAAATTGGGTAATAAAGTGTGAAAATCAATATTGTTTCGGATTGCGCTGAAATTTGGCATGCAGATAGTTATTACGACGTTAGTTCCCACTGAGAAAGGATTTTCCAAAATTAACCCTCGAAGGGGATGAAACGGGGGTTCAAAGTTTGTATGGAGAAACAAGATTAGATAGTCTTTTCTATCTGAAACTCCACACAAGTGCTTCAGTAAAAAAATAAGTAAACACGTGTTTCAGGTTTTTTTTAATTCCACCCCTAAGAGGGTGAAATTGGGTAATAAAGTGTGAAAATCAATATTGTTTCGGATTGCGCTGAAATTTGGCATGCAGATAGTTATTACGACGTTAGTTCCCACTGAGAAAGGATTTTCCAAAATTAACCCTCGAAGGGGATGAAACGGGGGTTCAAAGTTTGTATGGAGAAACAAGATTAGATAGTCTTTTCTACCCGAAACTCCACACAAGTGCTTCAGTAAAAAAATAAGTAAACACGTGTATCAGGTTTTTTTGAAATTCCACCCTTAAGAGGGTGAAATGGGGTAATAAAGTGTAAAATCAATATTGTTTCGGATTACGCTGAAATTTGGCATGCAGATAGTTATTACGACGTTAATTCCCTCTAAGAAAGGATTTTCCAAAATTAACCCTCTAAGGGGATGAAACGGGGGTTCAAAGTTTATATGGAGAAACAAGATTAGATAGGCTTTTCTATCCGAAACTTCACACAAGTGCTTCAGTAAAAAAATAAGTAAACACGTGTTTCAGGTTTTTTTGTAATTCCACCCCTAAGAGGGTGAAATGGGGTAATAAAGTGTAAAATCAATATTGTTTCAGATTGCGCTGAAATTTGGCATGCAGATAGTTATTACGACGTTAGATCCCTCTTTGAAAGGATTTCCCAAAATTAACCCTCGAAGGGGATAAAACGGGGGTTGAAAGTTTGTATGGAGAAACAAGATTAGATCGTCTTTTCTATCCGAAACTTCACATAAGTGCTTCAGTAAAAAAATAAGTAAAGACGTGTTTCAGGTTTTTTTGTAATTCCACCCCTAAGAGGGTGAAATGGGGTAATAAAGTGTAAAAATCAATATTGTTTCGGATTGCGCTGAAATTTGGCATGCAGATAGTTATTAATTACGACGTTAGTTCCCTCTGAGAAAGGTTTTCCAAAATTCATCCCTGAAGAGGATGAAGCGAGGGTTCAAAGTTTGTATGGAGAAACAAGAATTGATTGTCTCTTATATTCGAAACTTCACACAAGTAGTTTAGTAAATAAATGAGTAAATACGTGTTTCAGGCTTTTTGAAATTCTATTCCTAAAAGGGTTAAGTGGAGTAACAATGTCTGAAATCAATATTGTTTCGGATTGCGCTGATATTTTGCATCCAGATAGAAATTTTGACGTAGGTATCCGCTGAGAAAGGATTTTTCAAAATTCACTCTTCAAGGGATGAAGCGGGGGCTCAAATTTTGGATAGTCATTTTATTCGACATTTCACACAAGTACTTCTGTAAATAAATAAGTAAATACGAGTTTCAGACTTTTTCAAAATGCCACCCTAAAGAGTGAACTGGGGTAAAAAAGTCTGAAAATCAATATAGTTTCGGATTGCGCTTTATTGGGTTTTCGGGTTTTAAAAATATGAATCCTGATTTGTCTTACTCACGCGATAACATGAAAACAGGTGAACCAATTTGGCTAATTTTTATTTGATGTCTTTAATGATAGAATCGTTTTTACAAAAGAAAAGTTTTAAGTAAATAAAAGGAGTTTTTAACGCGGGCGTAGCCGCGGGGGACTTCTAGTATAGGTATATAGATCATTATTATTTTATACAATAGATCACATTATTATACTATATTGACTTCAAATTGATTGTGATCGGTGGGGATCTACAGAATAGCTAAGCTTTTATTAATATTTTCGTAGGAACTAGGACCTAATCTGTGGTTTCACTGCAAATATTTTATTAATTTTGCGATGCGTGTATGTGAAATTTGTGATATCTTCTAGAGTTTTCATTTGAATTATATACTGTAAAGGACAATTTTAATCTATAATATGTGGCCAAGGTAACTGACGTAATTATTTGGATAACGATTAATACTATATACTTGAAAATAGCCTTGGAAGTTATGTAATAATTTTGAACAAAAATTTTAAGATTAAAATGGTTACTGTGAGTCAACCTTAAGAGATAGACATATGCTGTCGCGGACTTTTTTGTAGGTCTTATTAAGTTATACAACTCTTCCATAGAAAATATTCTTCCATCTATTTTCAATTGAGCAGCGTTCGTAAGAAACATGTTTTTTCCACCGATTTTTTGTCGACTTAGGTTGCAAATTAGGTCTCCACGAATGTACCTTTGATTTAAACGGAATAATATATAGCCTATTTTCATTTCGAAAGTCTATGCTACTAAACTGCCAAACTGCGAAAGTTTTGAAAGAAACCTTTAAAATAAGTGGATATCAAGTTTAATCTGAGTGTCATTGGTGTTGACTTAGTAGGTCATAAAAACTGTCAGGGTCATAAAAAGTCGTAAATTTTTCGCGCTCGCTGCGCTCGCGCAAGCATTTGTTTTATCTACTTTGTAGGTAATATTTCAACAACTTTTGTATTTTAATAGCCCCATGCATCAAAACGAGTCATAGCCACATGCATCAAAACGAGAATTTAAAACAGTACAACCTTCAATAATCATAATGATTATAAACCTTAAAATAAGTGATTATCGAATTTAACCTGATTGTCTTCAGTGTTGACTTAGTAGGTCATAAAAACTGTCAGGGTCATAAAAAGTCGTCAAAATTTTTCGCGCTCGCTTCGCTCGCGCAGTAATAACGCTATATAGCGTATAATAGCGTGTTTCAACAGCCTCATACATTAGACTGACTGAAATACTTAAATAGCAAAACTTGGTAAACCTTGGTTAGGTTTACCAAGTAATTATTAGTAACTTTAACAATAGACGATATCCAGTTCGACCTAAGAGTCATCTATAGTGAGTTGATTATTAGGTCGTAAAACTGTCAGGGTCATAAAAATGTTCGCTCGCGCAATGATACTCGTAGCACTCGCTGCGCTCGCGCAGCTATTCACCTTATTTTCTTTGTAAGAAATGTTTCAGGAACTTTTGTGTTGAGTCAAACATTTAAACAGCACAACTTCGTATACCTAACCAAAATGATTAATGACTTTAACAAAAGGGGAAATTGAGTTCGAATTTAGGGTCATCTATACTGACTTAAAGCCTAAGAGATCATCGATCTTGACCTCAAAGGTCATAAAGACTCAAATAACGCGGGCGAAGCCGCGGGTAACAGCTAGTTCTATATTTAAGTGAAAGAATTTATTAAATCGGTCCAGTAGTTTTTGAGCCAAATCATTACAAACATACAAAAATACAAATGTTCTCTCTTTATAATATTAGTATAATAATGTCGCGGTAATCTCTCAAACGTCAAACTCACAGTTTCAATTAAAAGAATTAGTTCCAAAAACCACCACCGCCAAGTTATACTTGTGGCACTGTACCTACCGTCCAAAAAGAGGAAGTATTTTAACTTATAGCAGACGTCAAACTTATAACTTATAGCGACTTTTTTTTAACTTATAGCAGATTTTTTTTTTTTAAACTTATAGCAGACGTCAAACTTATAAGCACTCCTTTTTGCGTCGGGAGTTCAAATAGTACCTACTGTACCTACTGACGAATTGAAAATCCTTCTCCCTCTTTATAATCAAAGCCTACTCGTATAAAATTGTGACATTCGATTAAATATAGTAGTGAAGTCAGTCGGTCTTAGATTTTTTATAGTTAAGATAGTTTAAAAACTAAAACAACCGACTTCCATGCCGTGCGTGTTAGTTTCAGTGGCAAGTTTGAGACGTTTATCGTCATATCTCTGGAGATACTTATCAGGTCTCGATGAAACTGCAATGGGACCACCTAGGAAACGAACCCTACCGATTAAAAAAAGAATCATTCAATTCGGTTCACAATTGACGGAGTAATCGCGTAACATATACACACAAAAAAAAACATACAGACGAATTGTGAACCTCCTTCTTTTTGGGAAGTCGGTTGAAAAGAAATAATTTAACATCGTGTACAAAACTAAATCATTACGGTCACAGGACGTCCTACGCTACGTTTGCCGATTCGCGCACTCACTCTAGGACTAGTCTGCCCTAACCTTACCCTACCTTTATCAGTCCTGCGGCAGATATGCCCCCCCTAGACAAATCTCCAATTTCTGTTTACATTCACAAGTTCAAAATGTATGGAATGACATTTATGTTTCGCCAATAAAGTTGTGATTCCCATACATTTTGAAGTAGCGTTAACGTGAATGTAAACAGAAATTGGATTTTGTCTAGGGGCCCTGACCAGCCCACTGCCTCTTCAGTTGGCTAATCCGTCGAGCTATGTCGATCACTTTAGCTACAGAAGTTAATGTCTTTTTATCAACAGATTCATCAATATTTTTAGTGGCAACTTGCCAACTCTCAAATTTATCGAGTTCGAACGGATACCAAAATATTATGATATTGTAGACAAACAAACTGTGAATTATTATTATTATGTGTTGATGAATAAAAATTTAGGGTTATATCTATTAACATACAAGCTTTTCAATGTGGTTTTACTCGCGTTTAAAGGTCTATGAAGGTCCTATGTTATCTTTTGGAGTGGTAGGACTTCTGCCGTAAATTACTATATGGATATGGGTCAGAGTATACTACCTTTTTTTATTTCAGATATGCTAGCGTTTGACCACTATTTCACCTGTTGGTAAGTGATGATGCGGTCGAAGATGGTAGCACGCTAGGCCTAGAATGGGAACTGGCTCTCAAGGATAGCTGCCGAAACATATTAGATGTTTTGGCGACAGATTTCTCAACTTGAGGGTGGTAGCTGGCCAGGCGGACACTAGATAGTGTCTTACCACCATGCGGAGGTTAGGTGTTCCTTAACGATATTGTTCCTTCACCTGAGAGCCACTGTGAAAAGCGCACATACATTTTTCGATCGAAAAATCCATTGGTGCAAGGGGGATTGAACTCGTTACCTACCACTGGCGTCAAAGCCGACCATTCTCCCACGACACCACTGGGCCCTCAAACTTCTGCTAGTCCGCCTGAGGCGGTAACACCACGAAAGAGGTTTTTTTTCGGATTGAAGGGCCACTTGTCTAGTCCAGTAAAATTACAGGACATCTGAAACTTAACAGATTTGTATCTCGGGGTAACTAGCGCCACGCAAATTTCTGGCTATTCATAATTTTGCGTGCCGCTGTATCTGTAATAGGTGGACATCATCGCTAACCGTCAGACGAGCTGAAACGGCCGAAATCTACCCAGTTCTACCAGTGGTCACCCATTTACCACCACCCAAGGATCACTTGTCGATCATGTTTACCTAGGGCAGACGCTCCAACTAGGCAAAAATAACTTCGAGAAGGAAATCCAGAGAAGAATCCAGCTGGGCTGGGCAGCATTCGGAAAACTCCGTCGAGTCTTCTCGTCGCCTATACCACAGTGTCTAGAGACAAAAGTCTTTAACCAGTGCGTCCTACCTGTGATGACATACGGAGCCGAGACGTGGACACTCACAGTCCGACTGGTCCACCAGTTTAAAGTCGCTCAGTGAGCTATGGAGAGAGCTATGCTCGGTATTTCTCTGTGGGATTGAATCCGGAACGAAGTAATTCGCCAGAGAACTAAAGTTATCGACATAGCTCATCGGATTAGCAAGCTGAAGTGGCAGTGGGCTGGTCATATCTGCCGTAGGACTGATAACCGTTGGGGTAGACTTGTCCTAGAGTGGAGACCGCGAATCGGCAAACGTAGCGTAGGACGTCCTGTGACCAGGTGGAGCGACGACATACGCAAAGTGGTGGGCAGTGACTGGAAGAGAAGAGCCGAAGATCGGGCTCAGTGGCGCATCTTGGGAGAGGCCTACGTCCAGCAGTGGACTGATACAGGCTGATGATGATGATGATGATGATGAAGGATCACGTGTAGGGTAGATTAAGGTCTAAGGTCTAAACCTACGGACGCAGGCAGGTAACAATGACCTTCCCATGGGTGAGAATGACCTCCACTATCCTAGCCCGTCTTCCATAAGCTGTACCTAAAACCTCTGTTTATTAAATCCCAGTTCCATGGGGCCTCTTACAAATTCTGTGTAAAGATCGTTAAACTATTTCAGCTGAATGATGGATACATTTAAATGTTTACGCGATGCTCCGGTCCGGTTTGATGTGGTGCTATTTTCTATTTACCTATCCACGTGTAAAAATTATGTGTGTGGTTAAAATTTCAGATCTGTGGGTGTATTAAAACTTATAAATAATATAAAATCGTTTACGAAACGAAAAAACCGACTTCACATGCCGCGATAGTAAAAAATGTCAAAATAGCCAGTAGTATCATGTCGTCAAGGTATACAAATGCATATGTCGTCAAGGTATGTAATGTGTTTGAGATGTTTATCTCTATATCTCCAGAGATAATTGTCATACGTCAATAAAATGTAAATTGGACCAAACGGGAGGTATATATTCTCAAACAAAATAAAATAAATTTTCAAGTCGGTCAAGATTTGACGGAGTTCTGACTGTTCTGAGGTAACAAACATAAAAAAGAAACAGTAAAATTGAAAACCCCCTCCTTTTTTGTGAAGTCGGTTAAAAAGATAAACCTACCGCCTGTCGGTTCGCTGAGAACAGATAATAATACCACCGTTTATGGTTTATGATTGTAAAGCTATGATAATTCTACGGCTCTAGCATGATTTTTGGTGGCAGTAACATTGGAAGAATATTTGTTTTCGCAGCAAACGAAGTCAAGCAATCGTAAAAACATAGATATAAAAGGCTGTAAAGCCCACATAGTTACAAAGTCTTCGATCGATTCTCCGCGCCCTATATAAGCCAACCTTGAATGATGACGTCATACCATAGACACCACGGGACCATGGGGACTTGAATGAGGGCGCTCGAGGTCATTATATTTACTACATATTTTTATTTGACGTGCTTGTCCATACAATTATTATTTATTTAATTATTTTTGAGAGTCAGAGTATTGTATTATACACAAAATACTTAATAGTACTAGTATTGTATATACACAAAATACTTAATAGTACTACGTAGCCTAGCGTGTTCACCATCTTCGACCACATCATAGGTTAACATCAGGCGACATAGTGGTGATTGTGGTGAAACACCTAGCCTATAAGATATGAAAAGAAAAACCTTTAAATCTAGGTCCTTACATTTTTCCCTTTTACTTACTTAGTAACATAGATAAACCTAAAAAAGGGTCTAACTAAGCTTGTTTATCGCATTTTCTCTTTGTTTACGATTTAGGTAAGTGTAATCACATCGCTACGATTTAGGTACAGCGTTGCGCCCTTTAGATATGTGAAAAAGAACGTAATAGAATAAATTATAAATAAAAAATATTTTTAAAAACAAGCTTTTATCTGGGACAATGAACTAAATGTTAAAAATAAATTGCAGTAAGTATTTGGCGTGTAGGTACTTACCTATATTCTTAAAAGCTTGAAACACTACCCGTTTTTCAGGTTAGGTAATTACCATACTTCAGTGCCTCAAGCTTTTAAAAATATAGGTAAGTACCTACACTCCAAATACTTACTAGAATTTATTTTTAACATTTTAGTTCATTGTCCCAGATAAAAGCTTGTTTTTAAAAATATTTTTTACTTGTAATTTATTTTTAACTTTTTAGTAGGTAGGTATAGATACTGACTACCTACTTACTACCTAAGTATTTAAGAGAAGGCATGATGTTTTAAAATAATCCACGGATATTTGATGTGATTATGGGTAAAGTGCTCTTCGCGGAAAATCAATCGACTCGGTGGGGCTATGTTGCTTTATAACAGAAATGCCATGGGCCCCTTACAGCTTCATCATCAGATCCTGGCTATCATTTAAGTGTAAAGTGCTCCTCAAGACGAATCATTTGAGCCCAAATTCACTGGGGTTACGTTATTTTATCACAGAGATGCCGTGGCCACCTTCCAGCTTCATCACCAGTCGCTAAATATCATCTAGGTGTAAAGTTCTCTTCAAGACGAATCAATCGAGACCAAATATTATGTTTCTTTGAAGTGTTTCACACTTTATATTTTTGTAAATTGTTAAACACGATCCAAAATTTCATCGTACCGACGGGACTTGAACCCGCAACCTCCGGAATAATAAGATGCCGTGGCCACCTTCCGTCTCCATCATCAGACCAGCTCCATGGTACCATATTGTTGTATTGTCACCGAAGATACATAAGTACACCAAATTTAAGTCCAATCGGACATCGGGAAGTGGGTCTTATTTAGCTTCCAAGATTCCACCCGAACACACATAGTGACATACATACATACATACATACACTGCAAGTTAAATAAAAGCTTGTAAAAAATGCAAATGATAGGGGCGTAGCTACAGCATTGATGAGCATGATTTTTTGTAGAAACAAATTTTGCTTTAGAAGCATTTTCCAGGGAGGAAACGGAGAAATACATTTGTATGGAAAAGTACACCCCGCGTCCCCTCTTAACTGAAGATGTGATCGTCGATGTAGCACGCTTGCCTAGAAGGTACCTGTTCACTCGCGATTTAACCTTTTGAGCACCAAAGGCACATACATATACGTGACAAGCACTTGCGGGCCCTGTACGCCAAGCGTCCTCCATAGAAGACAAAAACCTTACAAAACCGTACCGCTTGGCGTACAGGACACGGGAGTGCGTTTGTAGCGTGGCGCTCAATAGGTAGACCTAGACCCCCGGATTGTAGGTACTTAACAAGAAACATAGACTTCTATTGCTGTGCATATGATAAAGGTTGATGCAAAGCGATTTGTGCGATATAATGGGATATCAACAATATATCGATGGCGTATGTCCGTGCGTCTGGTAGTACGATGGAAAAACTGGCCAAGTGCAAGTCGGACTCGCACTCTTAGGATTCCGTAACACAGTAAAGTATTCTATAAGCATGATTTTTCGCAACTACAAAAATAACTTTGTTTTTCATAGTGTTTGTATGAAAAACAAAGTTATACTTGCGGTCGCTATATCTCAACAACTGCTGACTGTATCTCGTTCAAACCAATTTTCGTTGAAAGTTTTTATTGAGATCTACAGAATGTATTTTTTCTAGATTTTTCACTCCCTTACTTCAGAAGTTAGAGGGAGGGGACACACATTTTACCACTTTAGACGCGCTGATCTGTTAAATGATTGACTTTGAGAAAAAAACTGGCCAAGTGCAAGTCGGACTCGCACTCGTAGGGTTCCGTAACACAGTTAAGTATTCCATAACTATGATTTTTCGCAACTACAAAATTAACTTTGTTTTTCATAGTGTTTGTATGAAAAACAAAGTTATCTTTGCGGTCGCCATATCTCTAAAACTGCTGACTGTATCTCGTTCAAACCAATTTTAACGGACGGACGGAAAACATACGGACGGACAGACAGACAGACATGGCGAATCTATAAGGGTTCCGTTTTTTGCCATTCGGCTACGGAAACCTAAAAAGGGGGAGTGGGGACGGTCTCGATGGGGACGGTGGAATTAATTCGTGTAGTTGGAAGGCACACTCTTCGAAATGTATCCACTACAGACAAGACACTACAGTCCAAATATTGTGACAAGCAACTACGAAACCCTACACAGCGCTTAGCCTAATATTCAGTTGGTCGCTTTTTAACGCACGCGAAAAGAAGGGGTGTTATAAGTTTGACGTGTGTATCTGTGTGCCTATGTGTATGTCTGTCTGTGGCATCATTCATTCGAAGCTTGCTCGAACGGATGAACCGATTTTGATTTTAGGTTTTTTTTTTGTTTTATAGGTGGCATGAGTGTTCTTAAGGTGCGTACAGACTGTGTAACATAATATGTTATAACCATCGAACTATATTTTTAACCATTTTACGAATTTGATGGTTAAAAAACACTCCGACGTTTGTTACAGTAAATTTGGCGGGAAAAGCCGTAATTTTTTTACAGATTAAGGGGATCAGAAGAAATTTGCATTGTCGAGACCAAGACGTGACATTACGAGATATTAATCGTAAAAACTGATATGAACGTAGATTCAGTATTCAGTATTGTTTAGTAAGAGACAGCTGACGGCCCGCGAGCTCACCCAGCAGGGCTAGCATGGCAAGGGGACTATTTTGTCTTTCCACCTATCCGTGTTTTGTTTGGTGGAGAAGAAAAATTATAAGTAAAATTTTTCGACAATTATAAACGCCCGCTGACTTTTAATCAATTCTTTTTTTAAACTTGTTAATACGAAACAAAATAAAAACTCGGGGTTAAACTTCGCTAAGCGTTTAAATTGTTGTGTTGATCTCCTGTCAGAGGCGAAAACCAGGAAAATAATTTTGTCTTTCCCCCGGGTACGTAGTATTATTATCTTTTCTATGCCCCGGGGATAAGGCCATGCTAGCCCTGTAGTGATACAGACTCTTGCAGCACGGACTTACAGTACATTTTACGGTGCGGAACACGCGGTTCTCAGTTACTATTAGTTTATTCTGTGACGCAAATTCAAGGTCGCATCCGAGGCGTGTAGCGTATTTTGAACGATAGTAATATCAAGGTTCAGGGGGCTGATCACGAAAATCATTGGATGAACGAAATGACGGGGATGCAGCTATGTAGGCTGTATAGCTCCGTCCCCGTCATTTAGTTCATTTCGTTCATTCACTGATTTTCGTGATACGGGGGCCGGTATGAGATGTATCTAGGTTTAATCTCGCATCGCCCTGGGGGACCATCGAGGGAGTGCATCTTCTGTACTTATACTATTCATTATTCTGTGCACTGGCTAAATATTATATTCTTAAGACGCCTCAAAACTACGTAAAAAAAATTACTGACAATGACAATTTTGACAACTGCTTGCTTTCAAATTCAACATTTGTCAAATGTCAAGAAGTCATTTTGGAGTTTTGGCGGCAACGTGAAAAAGTGTGTTTGCTCCTAGGATGATGGATTATATCATCCTAGGTTTGCTCTCATTGTATTTTTTCCTAAAACTTGTGTTGTGTTCTTTCGCGAGTAAATGTATAATAAATCCAAATTAAGTGCCGGTGAATGTGTGCGAGTATAGGAAAACAGCACAATGTTGAAAAACATGCTATTTGCGTTCTTACCAAAATTTAACTGAAAATCTTTAGTAGAGTTCACATCTTTACTGTGGCCGTGGGTATGACTTGGACTAGACTTTGACTCAAAACTTGACCTGAAATGTGACTTTGTTGACCCATCTTTACGGCTTGAATTCTCAAAAACTTGAATAATGTTAATACTTGACTTTGGCTAAATACACTAATCGTGTGGAGCCGTAAGTAATGAAACAGCTACAAAAAAAATTTGTAGCTAAAAAAAACAAAAGTAATTTTTCTGTTGTATGAAAATTGTGTTGTGAACATATTTAACAGTGAAATAGAATTCACCAAGTATAACAAAAAATACATTTCCAAAAAGACCAGCCTCAGTCAGCGTCAGCCCAACGCTCACTCCAGGCGGTCTCAGGTGGCTAAACTAAACTGATTACGTTTTTATGACTTTGTAGTTATCTAACTTTATTAAAATTAATAAAATAAAATTATAAATAATTCATAATCTAATTAAATAACAGTAATATTATCATAAGTATTGTGTATATAGTAATATAACTGTGTTGTCTTGTGTTGTCCTTAAATGTTTATTTCCAGATCTCAGACAAATTCAACCGATCAAAACCAGCATACTGGGCATACTTATATGCTTGTTGTCTACTCTATCCACGCGACATTGGCAAAATTGCGGCAACACTGCAAAAGCCAAAAAAGAAGAAGTTGAAGTTGACTTTGTAGTTTGTTGGATTGAAGGATTATCATAGATTTCCAGTATATACAAGGTACTCCGTGATCGATAGATCTATAAACATTTAACGCGTGAAGTCTACTCATTGTCTCATTGAACATTTTAGTTCTACGTCTTGGTAACAGAAACATTTGTATGCCATAAATACATAGGTACATATTGGTAAAATATCCTAGCAATAGATGGTATGTGATAAGTACCTACAGATTATCTTCCGATAAGTCTGCGTAATTTGATGACAAGTTACTTGTTTTAGTTTACTACAGCAAACCTAGCCATGACAGAGGATCTCAGCCAGCTTGTTAGCTCTGACAACCAGGCTGTTTGCAAAATGTCATACGCTTGTGATAGGTGTGATTATAGAGCTATGCAACCTGATCATCTGACCTTCCACATCAGGACTCACTTGGGAGAGGAACCATTCTCATGCGATCTATGCCTCTACAAATGCACCTCAGAGGAAGATTTGAAAAATCACAAAACATGTCACAGTAAACCAAAGAAAGAAACACTAAACGTAAAGAAAAGAGAGCTACGAACTAAAATCGATGACAATCCCTTCAAATGCAACGCATGCGAATATAGATGTGACGATTTAAATGTACTTAAAAAACACATTCAGATACATAAAGTACTGAACTATATGTGCGACGATTGCGATCATAAATGTGAGACAGAAGCTGAACTAGAAAAACATAAGAAAATACATACAGGCCGGTTCCATTACGAATGCAAATTCATGTGCGGGTACAAATGCTTGAACAAAAACCGTATGAAATGTCACTTGCGAACGCACACTAAAGAAGCAGCATACCAATGCAACTTTTGCGACTACACTTGCTTCCACTCCTCAAATTTCAAACGTCACATACGCAAGCACTCGGACAAACCGTTTAAATGTGACGTATGCCCATACGAGACTATAACTACTACAGAGTTGAAAAAACACAAACGCAAGCACACGAATGAGAGGCCTTATAAATGCCAGATTTGTGAATATGGTGGGAGAACAGCGAGTATGTTACAAAAGCATATGTTGAAACACACACAAGAGAGGCCGTATGCCTGTACCATGTGTACGTATAAGTCTAAGACGAGACGAGGTTTGAATTTGCATATACAGAGGCATACTAAAGAAGTGAACCCAGACTTTAGTATTGAACAATCTGAAGGCAATCAATCAACGTTGATAGAAGCGAATACAGATATTATTTAAGTATATTGCACAGATTTATTGACTTAATAGTGCATTTTTTACAGCATCCTGCTGGGTTATTCTCAATCATTCGAAAGCAAATTCAGATTCGAAAACTGTTTTACCTACTTGGATCTTTGCAATTCACATTGCTCCGATCGGTTATGTTTCGATTAGAAATCATCAGTGATTCTATTGGAAAGGTTTCAGCAACATATTAGCTCACATATCACTAATCAAAATTAAAAATGAAGCTTTCAAATCTGAATAGGTTTACGAATGATTGAGAATCAGGGGTTGTATCTACTTTGAAATAAAGACCAGAGTGATAAAGGTGAATTATGCAAGACCATATTGGGTTTTCATGTAATTGCAGATTGCATAAACACATCTTTGCTGTTTTAGTTTTAAGCCCCGTATTCATTGTAAACATTTGTTTATAAAAATGGTTGCAAAACATGATGCAGAGTTACTTTCAACTTTTTTTTTTTTAATATCTTATAGGCTAACGTTTGATCACTATCTCACCTGTTGTGTGATGATACGGTCGAAGATGGTAAGCACGCTAGGCCTAGAATGGGAACTGGCTCTGAATTGCGAATGTTGCGTTCAACATTTGCGTTGCGGACTTGATCACTTCATGTTGAAGAGTTGCATCGGGAAGTGAAATATTTTTGATGTTGACAAATGTTGGTGTCGAGCAACAGTTGTGCAAAAAATGCTTACAATGAATTTTGGGCTTTAATCTCAAGATACATGAGAAAGAAAATAGTATGAAATCTACATTGGACCTATATTTTTCTAAGTGATATCTAAATTGCTGAATGATTTTTATAGATGCAATGCAACTAGTCAATCGAAGCAGTCTTTTGTTTATTAAATCTTCAATATTGTGGATAAAGTAACCAAATATAAGGCGCCCCCTCCCACCTCCATAATAACTTCAAGCCACCAAAAGTGCTGGTTGAAATAGGTGAGGTAATGGTGAAAAGAATTATTATATTGCACAATTAAATTTAGATTACCTCGGAACTGTAAATAAAATTGCCCTTGCAAATGTTATTAGCATGTTTGTAATTTGTAACTCAGATTAAACTTTGACTTTAATCTGTAATTAATAAATTTTCTTAGGGCCAGTTTCACCGGTTCCTGATAGCCCTATCATTAACTAATCTGACAGATTATTGACAGCTTTTCTATGGTGTCATCTGTCTGATAACTATCTGACAGATTATCATGACCCGGTGAAACTTTTTTTTTTTTTTTTATTCGTTATAGTCAAGCGTAAATATAGTTATAGTTAAACTGGCCCTTAATTAAGTTAATGGCTTTGATAGAAGTGATCCAGAAACACTTGATATTATATTAAGAGGTGGACACTTTATAATTTTTTAGGCAAAATCAATATTTAATAGGTAGGATATAATAAATATTAAATAAACAACCTGATAATTAAAATGTGATATAATAAAATGTGTATTACATAATGTAAACCTACAATATTTTTTTATAAAATGTTAAAAATAGCATAAACTGCCCCCGTATCACGACAACCATTGAATGAACGAAATTAACTAATGACGGGGACGGAGCTATACAGCCTACATAGCTGCGTCCCCGTCATGTAGTTCATTTCGTTCATTCAATGGTTGTCGTGATACGAGGGCTGTTCATATGGATCACTTTATTTCTCAAGTTGAGAATCTCAACAAGCCTATTCATTTGATCTCTTATTTACGAAGATTATATTTCTTGTAAAAAAATGACTGGACTTTAATTACTTTTTACATTATCTACCTACCCCTTCTATGATAACATTCTTATGGTAGGTAGAGTCTGACTAACAAAAGTAGAGACTGAATAATTAAGATAGTTTAAAAACTAAAACAACCGACTTCCATGCCGCGCGAATCAGTCTCAGTAGCAAGTTTGAGACGTTTATCGTCATCTCAGGAGATACTTATCAGATGTCGATGAAATTACAATGGGATCACCCCAGAAACGTACCCTAAGGAATAAAAATTAAGAATCAATCGAATCGGTTCACAATTGACGGAGTAATCGCGTAACATACACACAAAAAAAACTGACGAATTGAGAAACTCCTCCTTTTCGGAAGTCGGTTGAAATGCGCCGGCAAATTTAAAAGAATATCAATCTTTAAGGGGGATACAAAACTATAATGCACAAATATGAGTATACGGAGCAAAAAGATGGACTGAAATCACAGCTTTTGGTCTTGTATAAGTTTTAACATGTCGGGAATTATATTTATCTACATGATTTATATGAAAAATATAAACATAGTTATTACGCAATCATTTTTTTTTTATTAACTTGAATTTTACTATTATTAAAAATAATTTTATCTCAATCAATCAAATCATGTAGGTAAATACATTTCCCGACACGTAAATACTTATAAAAGACCAATAGATGTGATTTCAGTGCAAGTTTTCCCTCCATTTACTTATATTTGTACATTATACTTTTGTATGGAAATCGTACCGCATTAAGGCTGAGCGCAGACTATAGACAAAACAGTCTTAAGTCTGTCTCAAGACAGTTTTGACTATCACGCTGCGCACACTGCGAACAAAACTTTTTTGTCTGCGAGGATGCGACACAGAACAAAATATAGAATGGACACTTTGAATACTCCACCAATACATGTATTATGTACCTACCTACAATTTGTCTTCTTCAGTTATACAGTAACTAGATATCTACTTTATCATTTTTAGGGTTCCGTTTCTCAAAGGGTAAAAAAAGGAACTGAGCGCTCATACAATTTAGAGTTCTAACTTAATTGGAACCAACCTTAAAATATGTTAATAAATAAAATAGTGCTATTGAGTGATTTATTTACGTCGCGTCGTTCGCGTGTGGCGCGTCCTTGCTCAAGTTAGTTCCTCGACAGCTCAAAATCGGTAGGGAGGTGAGTAAGACTCGATTGTTGGGGCGAACAGAGTGTCCATTCTATACGTAGTATCTGTTCTGTGTTGCATCGGTTTTCTTTGTCGGCACCGAGAACAAATAATAATACTACGTATAGAATAGACACTCTGTCCCACCCACCAATCGAGGCTTCCTCACCTCGCCTCTGATTCTGGAGCTGCTGAGGAGCTAGTTTAAGCAAGGCACCACACGCGGACGAACTTCGAATTTACGTAGGTTCTATATTATATATAAAAACCAGCAAAATCGAGTTGAACTTGCCCACCGAGGCTTCCGTACCAACTTCTCAGACTAGTTTAAGGGACAAACTTAACTTTGTAGTTCGATCCATATAGGAAATGTATTGCAACAACTACAATTAATCATAAGTTAAATATTATGTTTCTTTGAAGTGTTTCACACTATATATTTTTGTAAATTGTTAAACAATTATTTGTTTAACAATTAATCATAAGTTTGTATAAGTAAATTAATCGTTTTTAGGGTTCCGTATCTCAAAAGGTAGAAAAGGAATCCTTATAAGATCACTTTCTTATCCGTCTGTCCGTCTGTATGTCCGTGTGTCACCACCGATTTTCTCAGGAACGGGTGGACCTAGCAAAATAAAATTTATACCAGATACTGATGTTTATGGTCCTAATTAGATATATAAAAATCAAGATCCAGAGTCAACACGATAATAAGATATAGACATATTTAGATTTTCGCCGAAATTTGTAAGTACCTAAATTTACCTTAATTTTCAACTTTTTTATTTTTCGGAATTTTTCCTTTACTTGTGCTGTAATACCTTGATTTTGACCATAGTTGACAATTCTAGGTCAACCGGAAGTACCATATAGGTTTTGGGTCGAAAACCTGTAGGGTACTTCCCGTTGACCTAGAACCATGAAATTCGACAAAGAGCAAGGTCTTACAGCACAAAAAAAGGGGAAATTTCAAAAACGAAAAAATTATTAAAGTAAATGGTGTCCCATACATACAAAATTAACGCCAGTTAAGATATGCCTCTGAGTTATATGAGCGCTCATACAATTTAGGGGTCTAGCTCAATTAGCACCAAACTTAAGTTTGGTGCCAATTGATTGAGCCAAATACATAAGGTAAATATGTAACTAAAATTGTGCCTCTGTGTTATTTATTTTATTCATAGTTGACGCTAATTAAGATAGGCCTCTGAGTTATATGAGCGCTCATACAATTTAGATGTCTAGCTAACCAACCTTAAAAAATGTAAATAAATAAAATAGTGCTATTGAGTGATTTATTTTCGTCGCGTCGTTCGCGTGTGGCGCGTCCTTGCTCAAGTTAGTTCCTCGACAGCTCAAAATCGGTAGGGAGGTGAGGAAGCCTCGATTGTTGGGGCGAACAGAGTGCCCATTCTATACGTAGTATCTGTTCTGTGTTGCATCGGTTTTCTTTGTCGGCACCAAGAACAAATAATAATACTACGTATAGAATAGACACTCTGTCCCACGCACCAATCGAGGCTTCCTCACCTCGCCTCTGATTCTGGAGCTGCTGAGGAGCTAGTTTAAGCAAGGTACCACACGCGGACGAAAACAGAACAATAATACTACTCACGTGAAGATTAACGTCAACTTCATACATATATGTTGGGACCAGTACACACAGGAGGTTCAAATTTACGTAGGTTCTATATTATATATAAAAAATAGGCTAAATCGAGTTGAACTCGCCCGCCGAGGCTTCCGTACCAACTTCTCAGACTAGTTTAAGGGACAAACTTAACTTTGTAGTTCGATCCATAGGAAATGTTTAGCAACAACTACAAATCATAAGTTTGTAAAAGTAAATTAACCGTTTTTAGGGTTCCGTGTCTCAAAAGGTAGAAAAGGAATCCTTATAAGATCACATTCTTGTCCGTCTGTCTCTCTGTCTGTGTGTCTGTCTGTCCGTCTGTCTGTACGTCTGTCCGTGTGTCACCACTGATTTTCTCAGGAACGGGTGGACCTAGCAAGTTGAAATTTATATTTGATACTGAAGTCTATTGTCCCTATTGGGTGTATAAAAGTCAAGGTCTTGAATCAACACAATAAAAAGATATGGGCAAATTTAGATTTTCACGTAAACTTGTTAGTACAAAAATGTACCTTAATTTTCAACATTTTTTATTTTTCGGAATTTTTCCTATACTTGTGCTCTAAGACTTTGCTTATAACCAAAATTGACAATGCTAGGTAAATCGGAAGTACCCTATAGGTTTTGGGTCGAAAACCTATAGGGTACTTCCCGTTGACCTAGAATCATGAAATTTGGCAAGCAGCAAGGTACACAAATTATGAAAAAATTCCAAAAAATAAAAAAGTTGAAAATTAAAAGGTGTACATACATACATAGTTTACGCCAATTAATGTAGACCTCTGAGTTATATGAGCGCTGATACAATTTAGAAATCTAGCTGAATTGGTTCGTACGGAAGCCTCGGTGGGCGAGTTCAACTCGACTTAGCCAGTTTTATTTTTAACTTTATATTAGTTTTTAGTATTTGTTCTTAAATCCCCATAATAATACATACTTAGTGAAAATGTCAAGTATCTACCTATTACTGTAAAGGAGATACAGCTTTGAGAAAGGCGGATAGACAGACGGACGGATGGAATTAAAACAATACTGTACACATTAGAATAACAATGTTATTTAACAATTATCGTTTGTCGTTCTCGGTTAGTAGGCTTGGGTAACTCCGGACACATCTATATCTTCGGATATATATCCCTAAGCGAATATATACACATCATTCCACTTCCCGAAACCTTAATACTAGTATATCCCATATATCCGGTATACCTTTATGAAACACAAAAAAAAAAGTGAAACGGTTAAAAAGTAAAGCCGTAAGTGAATAGGTATTTTCTAGGCAACCTTGCCATATTATTTTGGATCACATCATCACTAACAACGGGTACAAATACAATTCAAAAACACAACAGATACGGTCTTATAATGTTACATAATATCGGTTATGAAATGCGGATATGCTTTATTTTGGATATGGGATATACTAATCATTGAAATATTATTTATCTATTTATCTGCAAAGTCTGAAACACATTTCACATGGATATACCGAACATACTAAGCAGTTATACTAAGCGGATAATATATTAAGCGGACATACTAAGCGGATATATATCCTTACATGGAATGATATACGATGTACTCACTCCTCTGTTGGATATAGTTAGCCCAAGCCTATTTAGTAGTGTACACGTGTTCCGTCGACGGACGCGGCCTCTTTGAACTTTGCCGCAAAAGGCGAAGCGGCGCTTTGACGACTGTTTTGCGAATATTAGGCGCGGTTTATACAGAAGAGACGTGGCGAGGGCTTGTGGCGTGGCGCCAACTTTTGTCACGTAGTTTCGTAAATTATACTGAAGTGGGGGAGACACGTGGCGCGATACGGCTAGTGTGACATTTGTGGCAGGTTCCTACCATTTTGGCAGTATTGGCTTCTTATTTTAGCCTCTGACACGATCGGCTAACGTTTTAAAGAACCGGGCGCAATTCTCTTTAAGCCAAAAATTACTCTATATTACGCACTATAAGGTTTATATTGCGTTACTTTGACTATCTACCTCCGCCATCCGTCCGCGCCCTCCAGCTAACGACCCAATACCACGAGGCGCCCCCACAGTGCACCGTAGGGGAGGAAGAGGAGGGAGAAGAAGGAAGAGAACGCGAAGGGAGGGTAGACCATAAAGCGCCGCGCCCACGGCAGCATCCACCTCGGTACCCCCCTCAATGCGACCGGCCAACTTCACACCATTCCTGCCCAAGATGCAACCACCACAAGACCCAAGGCTACTTGCACCCACAGTAACCTATGGGCCGTCTAGAGCCTCCATGGCGCACTATCCTCCACTACCCGAGCCAGCAACAACCAGACCTCGCTCAAGGTGGAGAGCCCCAAGAAGACGGCAAGCACCTGCTAGTACGCCAGCAGGAGAATCGGACACTGCGACAGAAGGGGCACCCCTGCAACACCAACCGCAACAGCCCACCACTAATACAACAGAAGTACCAAGACCAGCACAAGCACTAACAGAGACCAGACTGAGACCAGAGTCACGAGTCCACTTCGTGCCAGTAACTCAGGTTGTCACGGGTACCACCACCACAGCATCGGCAGTGACTAGACCCACACCGAGACTGGCCAGAGGGACCACCAGGAGCACCATACTATATGCAAGCAGGTGCGAGTGCTTTTGCCCAGCCACGCCCACGCTCTGCAGCAAGGTTTCCTACAAGACCCATGCCAACAGGTCCATACCCATGGGCCCCACCATACCAGCCACAAATGACAGCCGTCTTTACTCAAGCCGGAAACCCCTGCTACCAAGCAGGTCAACAGCAGAGTACCTTCCCGGAACCCATCTCAGCATTGGTGGGAGCCCTGGCGGGCCTACTTGCAGCCATAGCAGCCGGACGATCTTCGGACGGCAGCTATGCGAGGACTGTCCGCACTATCCCGGTTCCAGTATGCATAGATAAGACCTCCGCATACTGTACTGGTACCCGGGCGGCATCAAGACCAAGACCGACAACTTACGCATTCTCACCCACTCGCAGGATGTTCATATCATCCTCCTGGGTGAGACCAAGCTGAAGAAGACGGAACAATTTAAATTCGCCATCTACTTCGTGTACGCGCACGACGAAGTCTCACCCCAGGGCCGACCATATCGTGGAACGGCTGCCTTAGTGCGGAGGGACATAGTGCACGACGTAGTTGGTGACCTACCCAATCAAATCACCAAAACCACTGCCGTCGTGGTCCAACTTGGAGGACACGATGTGAAGATATTTGGCGGATATCGGCCACCGAACTCCAACTTCGACCCTGGTGATATGAGGCGTATCTTTATGGACGCCACTCCAACCCTGCTGGCAGCGGACCTCAACGCCAAACATTTGGTGTGGGGGTGGGTTACGAAGTAATCGGCCCAGACTCTCCTATCCACATACCATCCAATCCACGCCACAACCCGGACGTCATCGATGTAGTAGCCCACAAGAACCTGCCAGCCCCAATTCATCTGGAGGTCCTCTACGATCTGGATGAGCAGCACCTACCACTACCACAGCACACCCTGCGGATATGCACGGGA
This sequence comes from Cabera pusaria, assembly GCA_954871355.1. Lineage (NCBI taxonomy): Eukaryota > Metazoa > Arthropoda > Insecta > Lepidoptera > Geometridae > Cabera > Cabera pusaria. Next base: position 16,571,564 of record OX940912.1, read on the forward strand.
GCCGGTCGATACGTACGCAATGACGCCAACGCCCGGGACGTGAAAATCGAGACGGTGAGGGAGTTCGTGGTCCGGTTGGCGCTGTCAATATGACCGTGCAGACAACGGACCACACCCTCACCTCCAGAACATTGCATCGCACCACGCCCGGCCGCCTGATGGCGCTGTATCGACCTGGCGTGCACTCCCACGCGACTTAGTCCCGGTGGATGAAGCCAGCAAAGAGGAGGAGTAGCGGTTACCACAGCAGCACAAGACCACCATGCCAAGATGGCCAACATGACCACCACGCCCAGAACATATTTTATGAGTGTCCACATCATCTGAAACATGTTATCTCACTATGTTATACAATACGTTATGTTACATAGTCTGTACGCACCTTAACAAATGAAATAAACGCATCCTGTTTGACGGGTACGAACAACTTGTATGGAAAAAGAAAAACTATTTATTTTATTTTCATCGACTTCAGATAAGATCGTTTAAAAACTAAATAATTTAAGATCGTTTAAAAAAACTAAAAGAAACGACTTCAAACGTAGCGCTAGTCAAAGTAGCCAGTAAACGTAGTAACTATTATATAATCTGTGCCAGTAGGTAAAGTGCCAGCCAAGTAGTAAGTCGTCGAGATAAGTAAATGCGTCATAATACAAATGTTGATATATTAAAAACGGTTCAGCCGATTTCGTTAAAATTTAAATGAAACCACCTGGGAAGGGTATGTTTTGAAACAAAAAAATAATTTTCCAAATCGGTTCAGGCATCTTCGAGTAATCGGTGAACTAAAATAAAAAAGAAAAAAGATTCTTACGAATTGAGAACGTCCTCCTTTTTTGTGAAGTCGGTTAAAAAGAACCGACTTCAATGCCGCGCTATTAATTTTCAGTCCCAATTTTTAGGTGTTTCTTCGATCTTCATATCTCTAGAGATACTTATCAGACCTCTTTATATATATCTCCTTTCCAATAAAAAAAATTAATCAAAATCGGTTCATAAACGACGCGGTTATCCGCTAACAAACCTTAAAAATGTATATATATATATATAAATATATGTATATATTTATATATAATAAATACTAGCTGTGCCCGCGACTTCGTTCGCGTGGAATAGTGTCTTTGGGTAGCATTAACAAATAAGACACATACGTATACCAACTACACCACGCCGTACCACGCCACGCTACTCCCCCTTTCCCTCCGTCCCTCATATGCTCTCCCCTCCCCCTACCCCCTCACTTCCACCTAAACCCCCCAACCTCCCCCTCGCTTACCTACCCTCCCCCTTTGCTCCCCTACCCTCCCCCTTCCCCTCACTTCCACATCCAATCCCCTCCAGCTATCCTTCCCTCCATGTATCTCCGGAGATATGGAGATAAACACCTCAAACTTTGTACTGAAAATATAGCGCGGCATTAGAAGTCGAATGTTTTAGTTTTTTAAACGATGTTATTCGTTTATTTTGTCTTCTCTACAAACTTTGTCTTGGCAATAACAAGTGACTACGACTCACCACTAGGCTATAATATCGTTTAAAAACTAAATAAGATCGTTGAAAAAACTAAAAAAGAACCGACTTCAATGCCGCGCTATTAATTTTCAGTACCAATTTTGAGGTGTTTATCTCCATATCTCTGGAGATACTTATCAGTAGGGCTATTCTGTAAGGTATCTCGGAAGCGGAATCCGCGGTGAGATTTCAATTTCGTACTACGAAATTCAATCGTATAACGACATGATACGATTGAATTTCGTAGTACGAAATTTGAATCTCACCGCGGATTCCGCTGTCGAGATAGCTTACAGAATAGCCTAGCAGACCTCGATAAAATTACCATGGTACCACACTTAGGATATTTCCTTTCCAACAAAAAAACAATAATGAAAATCGTTCTATAAACGACGAAGTTATCCGCGAACAAACATAAAAAAAAAACATATATACGGTCGAATTGAGAAACCTCCTCCTTGTTTTTAAGTCGGTTAAAAAGAACCGACTTCGATGTCGCACTATTAATTTTCAGTACCAATTTTGAGGTTTTTATCTCCATATCTCTAGAGATACTAATCAGACCTCGATAAAATTACCATGGTACCACACTTGAGATATCTCCTATACAACAAAAAAAGAATAATTAAAATCGGTTCATAAACGACAAAGTTATCCGCGAACAAACATAAAAAAATATATATATATACGGTCGAATTGAGAAACCTTTGAAGTCGGTTAAAAATGAGGCGACAAAACGAAAATAATAACACAAACATGTTTCACCGGTCGCCGCCGACGGACGCGGCCCCTTTGATTTTGCCGAAAGGCAATGCGGCGCCTGTGGCGGCGCTATGACTGAGTGCGTGTAGTTCGCCAAGAGCGAGTCGATTTAAGAAGGTTTGATTTCAAGTACCTAGTTAATTATATATATTTTTTTACTGATTTCTTTACATGGAGTATACATACCCCTGCAAATATGGTGGGAATTCAAAACTTTGTATATACAGATCTGATAGTATTCTCGTCTGCAATTGACGAAGCTTTTTGAAAACAAGAATTATCTTTCTAATACTTGATGTTGACACCACTAACATAAAAATACGATAAGCCATTCAGGCTCTAGGGCGTGCCAAAGAAATATACATACATTCATACATTTATGTGTATATACATATGTATATATAATATATATACGGTTAATATATATATATAATATTTATGTATATATATATATATATATAATATATACATACACTCGAAACAAAATTAACCCTCCTTTCGCAGTCACCCGACTGCGGAAGAAGGAGGGTTATGTTTTAAAATAAACCGTCTCGTGGCGTCGTCCGCGTGTTGCACGTTCTTGCTCAAGTTAGCTCCTCGACAGCTCAGAATTGATAGGGAGGTGAGAAAGCCCCGATTGGTGGGTGGTACAGGGTGTCTATTCTATACGTAGTATTATTATCTGTTCTCGGTGCCGACAAAGAAAACCGATGCAACACAGAACAGATACTACGTATAGAATGGACACTCTGTTCGCTCCAACAATCGAGGCTTCCTCACCTCCTTACCGATTCTGAGCTGTCGAGGAACAAACTTGAGCAAGGACGCGCCACACGCGAACGACGCGACGAAAATAAATCACTCAATAGCACTATTTTATTTATTTACATTTTTTAAGGTTGGTTAGCTAGACATCTAAATTGTATGAGCGCTCATATAACTCAAAGGACCTATCTTAATTAGCGTCAACTATGAATAAAATAAATAACACAGAGGCACAATTTTAGTTACATATTTACCTTATGGCACCAAACTTAAGTTTGGTGCAATTGAGCTAGACCCCTAAATTATATGAGCGCTCATATAACTCAGAGGCATATCTTAACTGGCGTTAATTATGTATGTATGGGACACCATTTACTTTAATAATTTTTTCGTTTCTGAAATTCCCCCTTTTTTGTGCTGTAGCCTTGCTCTTTGTCGAATTTCATGGTTCTAGGTCAACGGGAAGTACCCTACAGGTTTTCGACCCAAAACTTATATGGTACTTCCGGTTGACCTAGAATTGTCAACTTTGGTCAAAATCAAGGTATTACACAAGTAAAGGAAAAATTCCAAAAAATAAAAAAGTCGAAAATTAAGGTAAATTTAGGTACTTACAAATTTCGGCGAAAATCTAAATATGTCTATATCTTATTATCGTGTTGACACTGGATCTTGTTTTTATATATCTAATTAGGACCATAAACATCAGTATCTGGTATAAATTTTTTACTTGCTAGGTCCACCCGTTCCTGAGAAAATCGATGGTGACACACGGACATACAGACGGACAGACGGATAAGAAAGTGATCTTGTAAGGATTCCTTTTCTACCTTTTGAGATACGGAACCCTAAAAACGATTAATTTACTTATACAAACTTATGATTAATTGTTAAACAAATAATTGTTTAACAATTTACAAAAATATATAGTGTGAAACACTTCAAAGAAACATAATATTTAACTTATGGTTAATTGTAGTTGTTGCAATACATTTCCTATATGGATCGAACTACAAAGATAAATTTGTCCCTTAAACTAGTCTGAGAAGTTGGTACGGAAGCCTCGGTGGGCGAGTTCAACTCGATTTTGCTGGTTTTTATATAAAATATAGAACCTACGTAAATTTGAACCTCCTGTGTGTACTGGTCCCAACATATATGTATGAAAAGTTGACGTTAATCTTCACGTGAGTAGTATTATTGTTCTGTGTTCGTCCGCGTGTGGTGCCTTGCTTAAACTAGCTCCTCAGCAGCTCCAGAATCAGTGGCGAGGTGAGGAAGCCTCGATTGGTGGGTGGGACAGAGTGTCCATTCTATACAACGACAAACAAAACTGATGCAACACAGAACAGATACTACGTATAGAATGGACACTCTGTTCGCCCCAACAATCGAGGCTTACTCACCTCCCTACCGATTTTGAGCTGTCGAGGAACTAACTTGAGCAAGGACGCGCCACACGCGAACGACGCGACGTAAATAAATCACTCAATAGCACTATTTTATTTATTAACATATTTTAAGGTTGGTTCCAATTAAGTTAGACCTCTAAATTGTATGAGCGCTCAGTTCCTTTTTTTACCTTTTGAGAAACGGAACCCTAAAAATGATAAAGTAGATATCTAGTTACTGTATAACTGAAGAAGACAAATTGTAGGTAGGTACATAGTACATGTATTGGTGGAGTATTCAAAGTGTCCATTCTATATTTTGTTCTGTGTCGCATCCTCGCAGACAAAAAAGTTTTGTTCGCAGTGTGCGCAGGGTGATAGACAAAACTGTCTTGAGACAGACCGTTAAGACTGTTTTGTCTATAGTCTGCGTTCAGCCTTAGATGCACGAAATGAACACCGGTCAGACCATAGAATAACTATATTCCTATGGGTCAGACAGACAACGCTGTCTGCTCTTTGTGTTGTGAATGTAACGTCTGTTTACAGTGAATGTCATTCATGTGAATGAATGGCTTACATTTCAATGAACATTTTTTGCCGGGTGGGAATGGTCGGTGACAACCTTAAGTCTCAACACGCCCAGGAGGCCTAGACAAAGACATTTCTACCGTCGATGACGAATTAAAATAATAATAATAATGTAATCATACTGTAATTTTATTCGATACTATACCATTTAGACCGTAAAATCCTATTTTACCGCCAAATAACTGACAAAGTGGTGGTACGGCCCCAGGTGGACTAGTAGGGGAGCCCACGAGGCTAAATGGGGATTTACTCGAGCGTCGTAGAGACCTATTGGGATGCAAAGCTTAGATGATAAGAAGAAAAAAAATGTTATATGATATATACCTTTACATCGGTGGGGGAAGCGGCTATAGATTTTTAAATATGTAAAAAAAAAACTGTTGCATGGACATCCTCGAGCGCGTCAGATATTGATAGCATCAATGCCCTATGTATTTTAAATAATGTACGTATGTTAATCTGATCGTTTGCATGATGCGGGTGGTTGTATTTAAGGGTTGAAAATGAAAAAAAAAAATAATCGAGCGCGTCAGATTTTCTAAGGGAGTGTTAAGTGCACCAAAAAAAATTCACTCTCATCACTAATCTGACGATTTCGATGGGACGCAAACTCGCGGCCATTTTCATACTGTGAAAAAAAAAATCGCCATTTTGAAATACTCAAGCGCGTCAGATTAAGATATATATGGTTCATCTTTATGTTCTAAACGTACTGTCTCATAATCTCACGATTATCTAGAGGGATTCGCCTGATCTGACAAAAAAAAATTAGAAAAACGGTTCACCTTAAAGGTCATCCCTGCAACTTCCCGCTAATTCCATTCCTGGGCGCTTAAAATTGTACTTATGACATTTTTGAGCTCAAAATATAATTTATGTGATATTTTGAGCTCGCTGAGTTCAAAGAAATAATATTTCTATGCATTTGCTCTCCCAGCTCGAAAGTCTGATAGAAGTTTCATAGAACACTATTTTTGGAATTTTCAAACCGCAATAACTTTTGAATGGATCAAGCAATTTTCACGCGGTTGGCGGCATTCGACGCAGTTTTATCATCCTCATAAGTAATTTTGCAATTTTAATTGATCGAACCACAAATTTCGGAGTAATCCTGAAAAAACACTTTTTCGGGTTTCTTTCGTTCACGATATCTCTCGAACGAATCAACCGCTTTTGACCAGCTTGTGGCGATCGACGTGGTTTTACAAGCTCAAAGGCGGATTCGTTTTTGAAGTTGATCGATAGAGCCGGTTAAAAGTTATTCCAAAAAAAAAATTTTAAGTTGTAAACAGTATGCCACGAACGAGTCTTTATGATCAGCTGTGATGGCGTCATGGCAACAGAAACCAGAGTGGGGACGGAGTGATAGAGTAATAGATAGAGAAAGAATGAGAGAGGAATAGAAACGCGGAGAAGGAAATGTAATGTAGGCATCACGCAGCTGCACGCATTTAACTATATCGACGAATTTTTGTTATTTCGGCTTGCGGAAATCGTCAGATTATATATTTTTCATTATTCTTGAATTATTTCCTTCAAAATAAAAAAAATTTAGCTACGCTCGAGAATGTCGAGATGACGTTTTTTTTTAACAACTTTGTTGCCCTCCCCTTTTTTTACGTCACTCTCAAATTGTCAGATTAGTGGAATATACACTTTTTAGGATGTAATTAACCACCCTACCTTAATCTGACGCGCTCGAGAATTTCTGATGGTCAATTTTTTTTTACTAATCTGATCCTGTATCCTTCACGGGCGGCCTTATATATGGGCCTCATGTTTTGTGGAGGTACTTAACCGGGTACAAGGTATCCCCCTGTATATTAATCTGCCGCGCTTTAGTAAAGCACTTGAGTACTGAGACGTTGCGCTAGGTGGCGCTTACAACGTACATCGTCTCTGTGTAAAATTTCATAAAAAATATTAAAAGTGGTTTATTTAATCTAAATGTGCTCGTGAACTATCCTATATACCCCAAATATTATGTGAGAGTGTTGACAAAACTAGAAGTGAAGAAATCATGAAGTTATTAGGCAGTGAATAAAACTATATAAATCATTATATTTTGTGCCCATTGGCGAACAATAACAACATTTAACATCTTCGAACATCATTGTGAAGTGTTTACAATAAACCAACATAAAAACAATGTGCAAAATTGTGATATCTCAAACTTATACACACAAAATCAATAACAAAAACCGTTAGTGCCGCGTAATTCAAATTGAACATTTTGAGACTTGCGCGAACTTCACATTTATTTTTATTACTTCGCATTCGACTTCACAACAATACCTTATCAGCGACCACATAATTTGTACCGTATTTTCGCCACTACTAATACCGAACAGATGGCCTGGTAGTAAGCTGGGCGACTTAAACTCCATCGGACGCCGATCGAGACATGGGATCGAATCCCGACTGCCAAATCATTTTTGCATACATTTTTTTTTTTTTTCTTTTTGATTTTTATTTTGATATCGCTTTTGTACAGTGAAATGCTCATTAGCTGACAACGCTTTAAACAGAGTGCGTTACAAAAAGCTACTGCAAATGTCATTACAAAGATTCCGAGATTCAAGAGTTTCCGCTATTGCAAGCCAGATGACGCATCTATAAAATCGACAAATATCACTAAATAGCACCTCATTCAATTGAATAAATTTATATTTTGATTTAATTGTTGACTTTGGAATTTAATTTATCTTAATTTAAATAAAAATGGAAAATTCTATGGAAAATATAACCATGAGAAACTATCGACGAAAAACTTCGGAGGAATCTGTAGATCACTCGTTCATATCCACATATTCGGATAACCGTGCAAGGAGCCTGCCTGACTTGTCATCGACAGACTTGAACGAGTTGGAAGACCTAAAAGCAGAAAATGGTAATCTGCGATCGCAATTGTCCAGTGCTCACACTGAGATTGAAGAGCTTTCTCTTAAAATAATACAGTTGCGAACAGAAAATGATGCAAAACAAAAAAAAATCAACCGTTTGATGAATGTCTGCACATCACCAGTGAGTAGTGCTAGGAAGGAAAAAATTAAGGGACGGTCTTCCATTCAGCGCACAAACTCCGAAAGGATAGACCTAGATTTGACTGTAAGCAACCCAATAGATGGCGTTGATGCTTCAACTATACCACTCAGTACCTCAATCAATGAGCACGCTATACCTACACCAAATCCGAGCAACAAACTGCAAGTGCAACCCTCAATACCTAGCGCTACTAGCGTTACTAGCGTTAGCGCACTTACAGAAGATATAAATAGTGACTCGACGATCAAGAAGCCCAAACTGTTTATATACGGTACTCAACAATGTACAGGACTAGCTACCCTATTGACTAAATTTAGAGAAGAATCTTGTAGTAACTTTGAAACATATGACATATTTGGATTGACAAAACCGTTAGCAACTTCAGAAGAAATTCTAAGGGACTGTCACAAAATTGATTTAAATGCCGAAAGCGACTATTTAATTTTATGTGTCGGCGAAAACGATAGGAACCCAAGCAAATTACTTTATGAGCTATCAGGTGCATTTAAACGATTGGAAGGATGTAACATTATTCTTTTAAATGTAAATAACAATAAATATTTGAATATAAAAGCACTGAATAATATGACTGCAACTCTATGTAAATATGTGTCTAAATGTGAGTACATAACAAATGAAAAAAGACGCAATATGTCAAAATACCTTGACCAATTAGAAATATGTAGGAAAATAAGTTTAATTCTTGATTACAATTACTACAAACTCAACTATCTGAATGCAGAAAAGATTAGACACAGACTTCAGTCTGCGAAACTTTGTACAACAAAACATGACCAACCGTCAAAGTCAAAAACCCTTGTACAAACTACTCTGCACCGTTATTTAAAATCTTCTGTAGTAAACAATGATGATTATGCCCAGATTAGAGTCCAGCCGAAACAGCGCACTCTACTAGACTACTTTAGCGTAATTCCACGATCACAATCAGACAACAAACCGTCAATAACCACATCTAAAAACGATGAATGTGATTTTTTTCGTCCCTCACAATAAACATGTATTTTTCACTATCTTTCACCAAAACATAGCAGGGTTATTAAATAAACTGGATAATTTGGAACTCTGTATAGATAGTCTTCTACATCAAAACATATATCTTGATGTTATATGTCTTTCGGAAACTTTTGTGAAACATGGCAACGGATGCAATATATTATTAAAAGGTTTTAGATTGGCGTCAATATTTTCAAGAAAAAACGAAAAACGTGGAGGTGTATGCATTCTTGTACGAAATAATTATGAATTTTTAAAGTTAAATATTTGTGAAGAGTTGTCAGTGGAAAAACACTTCGAATGTACTGGAATCACTATCCCATCACTAAATCTAATAATAATCTGTGTTTATCGCACTCCGTCTAGCAATTTAAATGTGTTTTTTGATAATTTAGAGACTTTACTACATACAACTATAAATAAACGTAATAAAAAAATTATAATTACTGGTGACATTAACATAGATACGCTTAAAATTAATAATATTTCCTCTCGGCTTCGTGACATGATTTTAAATTATAATTTTGTTTTTCACATAAATGTGCCTACACGACTAAAGTCGTGTATTGATCATTTTATCAGCAACGTTCACGAAGCTAAAGGAGATACCCACGAACTGTTTCTCTCTGACCACAATACTTGCCAAACCTTATCGATCCCGATACAAAAAAAACCTATCGTATTTAAGTCCTGGTTTATTGACACTAAAGACTATTGTACGGATAATATAATAAAGTTTAAAGCATGTCTGGCTGCTTTAAAATGGTCAGATGTTTTGGATAATGAAGACTTAAATGAAGCTTTTAACAATTTTCATGACACTTTCTGCCTCTTTTATCACCTTTGTTTCCCGACTGTTCGGCGAAAAATCCAAAACGGTAGAGTCACACCAACATGGATAACTAAAGGTATACGTAGATCTTGTAATTACAAACGCAGACTAAGACAACTATATTATAAAAATAAAACAATCACAAAAAAAATTGCTTTACAAAAATATACTTCGATCCTAAAACACTGTGTAAACAAATCTCACCAAAAAGTAAATTTGAACATCCTAAAAAACTCAAAAAATAAGTGTAGAGCCACTTGGCAAATTATAAAAGATAAGACTGAAACCATTAAGCAGTGGGCAGGATTTGACTCTTTATGTATAGAAGATATTGTTATAAGTGATCCAACAAAAATTGCTGAACAATTCAACAATTATTACATGAACATTACGAAAACTGTAAATAATAAAAATGAAAATAAAATAATTAGGAATAAATATAAACTGAATATTCAAAATTGCAGTATGTTTCTTAAGCCAAGTAGTATTGATGAAATAGAAAAAATAATAATGACTCTTAATAACACGAGGGCGGTCGGCTTTGACGGCATATGTACGAGGATCATTAAAGAATGTGTCTGGTTACTCTCCCCCATTCTTCAGTATCTCATAAATCTCTCCTTCTCAAAGGGTTTATTCCCAGAGAGACTCAAACGGTCCATCGTTAAACCTCTTCACAAAAAGGGAAGCAAGCTCGACGTCAATAACTATAGACCGATAACGTTGATCCCAACTATATCAAAAATATTTGAAAGAGCTATGCATCGACGACTTTATGACTACTTGGAAAAATTTAATTTAATCAAAGCAGAACAAAATGGCTTCCAAAAAGGAAAATCAACTACACTCGCGGCGTTTCATCTTATTAGTGAGGTTGTTTATCAAATGGATAAACGAAAGCCTGTCTCAGTGCTCTTCTTTGATATGAGCAAGGCTTTTGATTTTGTCAATCACGAGATGCTCTTAAATAAATGCGACAACTACGGAATAAGAGGACCAGCACTAAGTTGGCTTTCAAGCTATCTTGTGAACCGTATCCAATGCGTTGAAATATCCTCTTTGAGCGAAAAAAATGTTTCTAGTTTTCATAGATCTCCCTATCAAATTAATAACAGCGGAGTACCACAAGGAAGCATCTTAGGTCCGCTCTTGTTCCTGGTTTTTATAAATGATTTGCCTGCAGCCACGGAACATAAATGTGTTCTCTTCGCAGATGACGTGTCGGTCATTGTGACCGATAAAAATAATTTGACATTAGATAATCATGGACATTTAATAAATCGCGCAGCTGAAACAATCGTGGACTGGTTAGATTATAATAAATTAATAGCAAATATAACTAAAACAAAATTCATCAATTTTCGAACCTACAAATCGTGTAAGCATGATCCTCTTGTAACTTGTGGAGGACAAGCAATAGATGCCACTGACGATTATAAATTTTTAGGCATTTATGTGGACCAATTCTGCAATTGGAAGAGTCACATAAAATACGTCTGCGCTAAATTGAATCGCTTTGTGTTTGCATTGAAACGGCTTCGGTGCACTGTTAACGAAAAAGCTGCAATTACAGCTTATCATGGCTATGTGGGGTCTGTTCTCCGGTACGGACTACTAATCTGGGGCAACTCTACTGATGTAAATAAAGCATTTATTGTGCAAAAAAAATGTATTAGAGCAATATGCGGTGTAGGCCCACTAGAGTCATGTCGGCCATTGTTTAAAAAATTGCATATTTTGACGTTGACTGGTTTATATATAATGCAAGTGGGCATATTTGTCAAAGAGCACCCTGATGAGTTCGAAAAAGTAGTTATCAAAGAATTTGCTCGTTCTACGAGAGTTGATCCAACTAAATTACAACATATAAAGACGACAACTGCTTTATGTCAGAAAAATTGCAAATGCATGTCTATAAAAGTGTTTAACAAAATACCGAAACACATCAGGGAGCTACCTCTAAGATTATTTAAAAACAGACTGCACAAATGGTTAGTCGAAAATTGTTTTTATAATCTTAACGAATATTGGATTATTAAATAAATAAATAAGTATTGTTATGACGTAATATATATATTGACATGCAAATTAAGATTGGTCATCCAATAGTGTATTATGTAATATTGACTTAATTTTCTAGTTTGACATTTGATTTGATTAATTACTATTTTATTTTGGCACCCAGAGCCTTGACATCATTTATTTGAGTATAACTTGAATGTAAAAATAATCAAAATAATTTTTAATTAATATAAATAATTTCAATTTTCAATTGCCCTGTCTGAGGACTAGCATTGTGTACTAGGAATTACTTATAATGAACAATTAATTGATACCACTACAATTTTGCATGCCATATTTTGGCGAAATGTGTCGAACATATTTTTAAAATTTGTTAACAACTGTTACCTACCATATTTCATGCAAAATATACTATTTCATTTCAAATCCCGAAATCCCCGCTTGGGCGCCCCTACTATAGCAGAACTCCTACGGTCTACCACTACAATAATTAAAATAGTTTAAAATCTAAAACAACCGACTTCCATGCCCGGTGAGTCAGTTTCAGTAGCAACTTTGAGGTGTTTATCGTCATATCTCTGGAGATACTTATCAAAACTCGATGAAATTACAATGGGACCACCTAGGAAATGTAGGAACCCTACCGATTAAAAGAATCATTCAAATCGGTTCACAATTGATGGAGTAATCGCGTAACATACACACAAAAAAAAACACAGACGAATTGAGAACCTCCTCCTTTTAAGAAGTCGCTTGAAAATAAATACCTATGCTATGTAACTACTAACAAAGTGCTATCGCCGAATTACTGCATGGAAGGCGGAATAAATAAAACAAACTCATAATAGAACAAATTCTCTTATTAGTAACAAATATTTTTAGAACATAATTTCTGAGTATAAGTGAACATAAGTACCTACCTACCAACATTTCTTTTCATGGGTACACTGTAAAATCATATAGATCATAAAGAAAATAAAATGATAGAATGTACCTATAATAATAGGGCGATATAAAATATACAATAAATAAAACCGAATAAGTCGAGTTGGACTCGCCCACTGACGCCTTCAGTACCAACTTCTCAAACTAGGTTAAAGGACAAACTGGCCAAGTGCGTGTCGGACTCGCGCACAGAGGGTTCCATTCCATACCACAGTACTATCTTTACATAGCATATAACAAAGTTGCCCCTTCTGTCTGTACGCTTAGATCTTTTAAGCTATGCAACGGTTTTTAATGCAGTTTTCAACAATAGATAGTGATTCAAGCCTCAATTGTCTTGGACTAAGTTGTTCTTCCAACAATTTTCATGAGCCATTATAACCATAGATTGGATTATTGTCTTCTGTGTTTATTGCTAAATTTGTCTCCACTTTAGTTATGGGATTTGATATTTGTATAGTTGTGGTTTCTCTAGAGACAGAATCATTGATTTTTGAGTTCAAAGAATCCAAAAGTGACTTTGGATAATTAATTTCTGTACTTGTCCATTCTATAGATTTATCTTCACTTTTCATTTGTGTTATTGTAGATTCCATAAATTTAGACTCATTTGTTATTAAACTTGTTGTGGCTTCCAAAGAGATGGAATCATAAACTTTTGTTTTTATAGATTCTATAGACATGGAATCATAAGGTTCTGTTTTTATAGATTCTATAGAAGTAGCTTCACTTTTCACGCTCACAATTTGTATACTTGGGATTTCTTCATTAGAATTATTTATTTGTATTTTAGAATCATTGATTTGTGTACTTGTAGATTCAATAGGTTTAGAATCATTGATTTGTGTAATTGTAGATTCCATAGATTTAGACTCATTTGTTTTTAAACTTGTTGTGGCTTCCACAGACATAGAATCATAAACTTCTGTTTTTATAGAGTCGATAGAAGTACCTTCACTTTTCACGCTCACAATTTGTAAACTTGCAACTTCCTCATTAGAATTATTTATTTGTATGCTTGTTTTATCCATAGATGTAGAGTCCTCTGTTTGTAAGATAATATTTTCATTATTCTTGGCTTTAACAACCTCTGGGTGTTTGGTCTTTAAATGCCTGTTCAAAGCTCTTTTGGTCCGAGACTGATAATTGCACAACCAACAAGTATAAGGCTTTAAATCAGTATGTGTTAATAAGTGCTGTTTCAACGTAGTCGCCCGACTAGATTTGTACTCGCATATGTGACAATCAAACATCCGTTCGCCGGTATGAGTCTTTTTATGGCCTTTCATCGTACCAAGGCATTTGCTCACGTAACTGCATTGATCACATTTGTACATCTCGTTTATATGGATAGTTCGTTTATGGTTTCTTAAGTCGCTCCCATTGACGCCCTGAAATTCACATCTATCACATTGAAACGATCCAATATGAGTTTTAATGTGTTTTTTATAATTACTGGATACTTCACTTTCATAATTACATTTGTCACATTTGTAAATTGATTGGGAATGAGTTAGTTTGTGTTTTCTTAAGTCTCTTGCAATTACGCTTGCAAAATCACACTCGTCACATTTATACGGTTTTTGTCCGGAATGAGATTTTATATGTATTTGCATATCCGAAGTCTCTACGCAAGCAAAATCGCATAGATTACATTCTTGTAGCTTCTCATTGGTATGAGTTAGAAGATGAGTTTTAAGAACGGACGCTAATGAACATTTAAAGCCACACATGAAATTGCATTCGTAGAAGTATGGTTTAGTTTCCTTTTGGTTATTCTTTTTTTCTATGTAGTTCTTTTTGTGTATTTTGACTGTACGTAGGTGTCGTTTTAGAGCGCTGGCATCCACCGTCCTGTAATCACATAAATGACACTTGTAAAGTTTGGCGCCAATGTGTCCTCTTATATGCTTCATTAAATCACTAGATGTAGCACATTTGTAGCTACACATGGTGCATTTGTTTGGTTTTTCTCCCGTGTGTGTTCGTTGATGTTTTCTCAAATCTCCGGCGGCAATGCATTTGTAATCACAGGTGTCACATTTGTATGCTTTCTCGCCGGTGTGAACTTTCAAGTGATATTTTAAATGGTCGAGACGCTTCGCTTTGTAATCACATTTGTCACATTTGTGTGACATCGTAGCTTATTTATCTATTCTTGATATAAGCTGAAGCTATTTTAGTATGTGGGATTTCTCCAACTTTTTCCACAACTGAGTCCTTTAAAGTGCGTGTGGAACATAAAAGACTGAATTCCACAAAGTGATGACTGTAAACAAAGCTCCAATAGTTATTTATCAGTTGTAAATGTGCAGGCGGGTGCTAAGATTGAGACCTTTTGTTTCGGGCAATAGTAGTCTTAGTGTTGTTTTGGACCACTTTTTTTGTAGTTAACAGCCTGCCAGTTATGCTTCGTGATTAAATTATCATTTCATACTTGTAGCAGTAGCAAATAACAACTAAATATAGGGCCTAGTGGACATAACAATGAATTCAAAATAAGCCACAAGTGTTCGCCCTCTTGTTTCAATCGTATAGGAACTCATTTTCCTCAATCTGCGTATGTTAACTAATCATGATTTACTTATAGGTTTCAACCGTTATTTTAACAGCTAGAATTCACAAAATAAGTTGTTAAAAATATGGAACGGGAATGTTCACGGAAAAAACACAGCAATATCGCAAATCGAATTGACAGTGAGAGTGACACAAACAAAATGGCAGAGAAGAGAAAAAGGAAGTGTCAAATCTTAAACAAATGTCATTTCATTGTACTTTTTTTTTTCATAATTGACTCCAGACCTCTCATCACATTTTGCCAACACTCATCAACAATAATTAGGAACCCATGTTAGGAACCATCGGACTGACAAAATATGGATGTTGGTGTCGCATTCGTAATTTCGTATTTTTATGTAACTTTTGTTCTAATGCCGGGGTACACTTACGGAAAACGTCAATACCCATCATCGAGATCGCTTGTCACTCGAGCTATCGTCAATCGGCAACGTGAATGCCGTTGTAAAATTATCACGGTGACGGATAAGTCGTGACTACACCAATGTTAAACATCTATGACCTCCCCGTGAGTAATAGTGTTCTGTGTCTATGACCACTTGCAGTTTGCAATAAAATCGTGCTTGTCTGGGACTGAAAAACGGCACGAGACACAGGATAAATAATAGTACTGAGACGAGACGCTGGGCAACTGGTTTTCGATTAGTTGCAAACCTTCACTATCACCGAATTTACGCCGGAACCATTTAGCAAAAAGTCATTCATCATGATGATTGTATATCATAACTTAAGCGGCAATAGGCCAATGCCCTAGGCGTTGGCCTGGCGATCGAGAGGTCGTGAGTCGATCCCCACCCATTGCACTATTAACGTGAACCCACTCCAAACAAGCATATTTAGCTCAGTTGGAGGGGTTAAGAGAGAACGCGGGGTGCACTTTTCCATACAAATGTATTCCCCCGTTTTCTCCCTGGAAAATGCTTCTAGAGCTAAATTTGTTTCTAAAAAAATCAAGGTCTGCTATAGCTACTTAAATAAATGTAATTCTTCTAGTCTCCTCTAGGATTTGTGAAGGGCCATATTTCCATTTGCATTTGGTTGGTCAAAATAAGCAAATGATAGGGGCATAGCTACAGCAGACCTTAATTTTTTGTAGAAACAATTTTATCTCTAGAAGCATTTTCCAGGGAGGAAACGGGGGAATACATTCGTATGGAAAAGTGTACCCCGCGTTCGCTCTTAAGTTACAAGACTACTCGTAATGTGCAATCCACATTGCTAGTAACATTAAATAAACTGGCCAAGTGCAATTCGGACTCGCACTAGTAGGGTTCCGTACCACACTACAGTATTTTATAAGATCGAGCAAAAAATACCAGTCATTTTTCGCCAGCAAAAAATAATTATTAATAAACATTTTATTTCTTATAACGCCATCTAACGTCTAACAAAGGTGTTAGGGATCGACATTACAATATAACGCCATCTATGCGACGTTTACCTAACTAAGCGTTATAGATGGCGTGAAATGGCGAAAAAAACACGTTTACTTTATTCTGTTATTAGTATTTGTTGTTATAGCGGCAACAGAAATACATCATCTGTGAAAATTTCAACTGTCTAACTATCACGGTTCATGAAATACAGCCTGGTGATAGACGGACAGACGGACAGACAGACAGACAGACAGACAGACGGACAGCGGAGTCTTAGTAATAGGGTCCCGTTTTACCCTTTGGGTACGGAACCCTAAACACTTGAACTTTTTGTTCAATAAAAGTCGTGTTTTTTTTTTTACTTAAAAGTATTTTATTAGAACATAATTAATGGTACTTACAAAACATAACACAAAAAACTTGCATTAATAATGATGTTTCCTTAAAACCGGCGCGCCGGCATGCGTCGCAATTCTTTACTATTCTGCCTGCATTATTAGCAAGGTACCCTACAACTGATTTACTATTGAAACGTTTTAAAAATAATTTAAGATCGTTTAAAAAACTATAAAACCGGATTCAAACGCCGCGCCAGTAATATTTAGTAGCAAGTACGAGGTGTTTGTCTTCATATTATG
This sequence comes from Cabera pusaria, assembly GCA_954871355.1. Taxonomy (NCBI): domain Eukaryota; kingdom Metazoa; phylum Arthropoda; class Insecta; order Lepidoptera; family Geometridae; genus Cabera; species Cabera pusaria. The sequence goes on from OX940912.1 coordinate 16,589,034, forward strand.
ATCATGATATGTACTGTGATCGGTATGCGTTTCTTTAAGTTGTGTTTCACTATTTCACTTTTTTTATATAAAAATTGTCTGAATTACTGAAAAACACAGTTACGTGTATGGTTGGCAACCCTAATTTTTTTTAATAGTCTGACGTCAACGATTGGATGACAGCTGAATGGTTCATTACTTTGTTTTTTTATTCAAAGCGTTAAATTCCGCTTTTGCTATGTTTACTTGATAATTGATTAGGATGTATGATTTTGACGTGTATATGTGCGTATATTAATACTGTCTACATACTGAATAAATGCTTTGATTGAATGAAAATGCTTGATTTATGATATCTCTGGAGATACTCATGAGATCTCCATGAATTTACAATGGAAACAAGCCAGGAGCATACTCATTCGAAAAAAAAAGAAAATCAGTCCACAATTATTTACAGATACTATATCGGTGAACACGAATTGACAACCTCCTCCTTTTTGAAGTCGGTTAAAAATACGAACTCATTTCATAATTTTGTTTTGCTAATGACGGTGTAGAATCATTTCATTATTATATTTTATTTGTTTAATAATGTGAACCTGTATGACTTTGGAATTGGTTGAAATAACTTAATTATTATCATTTCTCAACTGTCAATGTCACTGTCATTGCATATTTTTGATAGAAACAAGATCAAGACTAAGATTTCAGAACCACTCTTGGTAGTTGAGTATATATATTATACACGCAACAGACAAAAAATAAAACCTAAATTCAGTTGACACTTTGCGGAGAAATTTAAAAACATAATCTAATATAAAAAATACAACTAAGAAGTCGTATTTAAAACAAAAAAAATCGTTCCAACTTCACTCACTACGAGGCTTTTAATGCAAACATCCTAAGCTGTCACTGCTGTCGGTCCGGTTTTTGCGCCTTGTGGCACAGGGCTTCGTTCACGTCCTCCGGAGAAGGCTTTTGGTTGTTTTGCAACTCGCTCGAAGGTCCGGAACGACCGCGGGTGTTTTTCACTCAAATTGTGACTTTGACATTTTGCACAGACTGTAATTTCGAGGTAATGTTCATTTATTTTTCTTTTTTTGAATATTTTCTGTTTGTTTTTACGATTGATGTCTCGTCAATGCCAATTTCTTCCGATTCCCTTAATCTATAACAAAATGTACAGCTATTCCCGCCAAATTTACTGTCGCAAACGTCAGAGCATTTTTTAACCATCAAATTTGATGGTTAAAAAGTTGCAACTGGAGTGAAACAACCGAGGTCGTGAACGACACAGTTGCTACAACCGAGTGCGACGCTCTGAGCTCGTGGTCGGGGTTAGAGCGTTTGGGTGCACTCCGAGCGTAGGCCGTGAACGCAGCCCAGTCATGTATAGTACAATGTCTATGGGTGTACAGATCAATTCATTATGACATGACAGAAGGACAATTTTGTAAGCCATCTTGTTTTGTCTCCAAGGAACGAACGTGTAATTTTCTTAAAAAATGCCTCATTGGGAATCTCCTTTCTCCTTTTTCGAAGTCTGTTGTAAGATTTAGCTGTCTCTGTATTCAATGTCCGAGTTGTCTTCATTGTTTTCGTCTATCACTTCACTCTCTATCACCTGGTATTCCCCGTCTTCCTCCATTTTTATTGCAACTGCTTGAACTGCTTCCAGTGGGTTCTGTAATAATTAAGAAAGTTTAAAAACTAAATAATTAAGATACTTTAAAAACTAAAACAACTGACATCAATGCCCCGCGAGTCAGTTTCAGTAGCAAGTTTGAGACGTTTATTGTCATATCTCTGGAGATACTTATCAGATCTCGATGAAATTACAATGGGACCACCTCGAAAACGTACCCTACCGATTAAAAAAATAATCATTCTAATTGGTTCACAAAAAAAACACATACAGACGAATTGAGAACCTCCTTCTTTTTGGAAGTCAGTTAAAAATCAACTTCAAGTTGAAGGTGTTTATCTCTATATCTCTGGAGATACTATATCAGATCTCAAGAACCATAAAAATAATCATTCGAATCGGTTCAGAATTGGCGATGTAATCGCGAAGAAAAACGGCAATACCCCAATGGATAAGGTCGGACTGGTGATCGAGAGGTCGTGGGTTCGATCCCCACCCATTGCACTATTGACATGAACCCACTCCAGACAAGCATATTTAGCTTAGTTGGAGGGGTTAACAATAGCGATGGGTCGTTGACGTATTTTTCGGAAACGCAACTGACCGTTGAATTAACCTCTGTCAACTAGTCGATTAACTAGTTGATGCTTTAACCTTAGTCGATTTTGCAGTGCTCGTACGAATTCAACCGTTATCGTAGTATTGGTTCATTCAATCGTATAAATCCAAATAGAGCTGTACGTTAAATGTATTTTAACTTTTTCAACAATAAATGTATTTGGTTTTAAGTAGATATGTTTTAGTTTTACATCATGACGTAAATTTCTGGGAAATCGTTGCATATAGAGCTATTAATGTTACTAAATACGTACATTAAATACAATATTACCTACTTTTTTTGTATAAAAAATACCTACGAAGTTGCAATTCCCTTTTCTAATATCGAATTTAGCCGCCTAATAACGAATGTTACCGTTCGAAATCAACCGTTCGTTGACGTCAACAGATACTTTTCTCTATACTCTTGAATTTTGCCGTCTATGAATTCAACTATAGTAGGGTCAATTTAATAGATCACATTTGACATCTGTCAGTCTCAGCTTCATAGTAAGGTGACTTGCTTAAAAACATCGATTCAATTGATGAATCGATACGCATCAACACAAACAAGAATGATGTTAGTTTGATGTTATTCCAAATAACCAATTTTCCGGCAGCTCTTAATGAGTAATACAATTAGTATTTACATTATTCAGTATTATTTACTTGTTTGTTTTGCGTTAATATGAAATTGATAAGACACGTTAATACAAATTATACAAATCCGAAATTGTACATATTTAAACGATTTTATATGTATTTATGGATTAGAATGTAGCTCCATAGAAAATGTTCCAATAAAATAAAAAACACTCAAATGTACCTATGGATCTAACGTTTAGTAGTTTATCGTTAATTTTTTAACCCAAATTATTATTGATTTTAGTTCCTATTCAATTATTTGTCTATTTTTTAGTTAATGAATAATATTATGTGTTAATTACAATCACAGTGTAGTTATTTTTACAGTTAAACATCCTTCACAAGTAATCATTGCATTCGATTCAACCTATCGACTGATTAAACTTTTGATTTTTTGGGTAGCATCCCTAGTGTTTATAAAGTAAAAGTGTTCACTGACGTAACCTTGTACTGACGTTTAGTTTTTTAGAACAGAAATTGTTTATAATGTTTAAAATGAACTATTAGTCAAAGTACTTTTGAAATTATTAGAATAAATATGTATTTGTAACTGAAAAATGTTAAGTAATTATGCAGTTCTGACTTTGAAATAATTAATTATTTTATGTGCCCTTCATTACAAGGTTACGTTGTTGAATTTTGATGAAGTGTCAAATGTGATCTATTAAAATGACTCTACTATAGTTGATCGGTGAACGGTTAACGGTGGAAACGTTGACAGTCGATGGGCGGTTTATTTAACTAGTTCATTTAATCAACGCCCATCTCTAGTTAACAAGACTACTAGTAATGTACAACACACATTACAAGTAAGCTTTTTAAAAAATTATAAAGAATAAACAATAGAACTTCCTCCATTTTTTAAAGTCGGTAAAAAAGAATACATACCTTTCCTTTGGGCGCGACGCGTCGCTGTAAATCTCTCATTTTTCTCGTCTTGCTCTTGTATGGCGCCGGTTGTTTGAAGTGCACGGTTGCTACGTGTAACTTCATCGAGTTGGATTGTGTAAAGGACTTCAGACACATCGGACACTGGTAAGGTTTAACACCTGTATGTACCTGCGAATATCAATGAGGAACGATTAACTACGAAAAAGTTATCATAGATGGCGCCACTACGCCAAATATAAAGTCTGTGCAAAAATAGAACCGTAGAAGAAATTGAGGTCGCGTGTTCTAACTTAACTGTTTTGTTGCGTTGACAACACCGCACTGTCATTGTCAATACGACTAAGGGTCGGCTCACACCGCGACGCGACGCGGTGCGCACTTATTAAGAGGAAAAATATACAATTATTTACTACACAAAAAGATACACATTTCATTGAGTTAGTTCGGCGGCTTCAGGCTGCACCGCGCGTCGCAGCGGGAAGAAACAATTGACCCGCGTGATAAACAATTGAACTTTATTAACTACACAATAAGATACACATTGCATTGAGATAATTTGGTGGCGTCGCGCGTTTTGCTGCACCGCGCAAAACCAAAAGCATCGTCACGTCACGTCGCGTCGCGTCTCGTCGCGTCGCGGTGTGAACTCATATAACTCAGAGGCCTATCTTAATTGGCTGATACTATGTATGTATGGGGATACCCTTTAATTTGCAACTTTTTTTTATATTTTGGAATTTTTCCTTTATTTGTGCTAAAGATCTAGCTTAATTGGTACTAACCAACGTTGGTACGGAAGCCTCGGTGGGCGAGTCCAACTCGACTTTACCGATATTTTTTTTTATTTGTGCTTCTGCATGCAGGCTGAATACGATGACTTACACATTGCAAAAGACCACAAATTTGTAAACTGTATTCTTGCAAATAAATTATTTGATTGATTGATTGATTGACAACAGAAGGACAACAAAAAGAGATACTTACCCGATCATGTCTGAGCAGGGCAGCTCTATTGCTGAACGCTTTCGGACACTGCGGACATTGGTAGGGCCTCTCACCGGTATGGGTTCTTATATGTACCTGGAATTATTACATTCTAACTTAGCTCTTAACAAAACAAGTTCTTATTAAGAAGGAACACGGGTGCGAAGAATTAAAAAAAAAAGTTTTTTTAAAATATATTATAGGTTAGCGTTGACCACTATCTCACCTGTTGGCAAGTGATGATGCGGTCCAAGATGGTAAGCACGCTAGGTCTAGAATGGGAACTGGCTCTCAAGGATAGCTGCCGGAACACATAAGATGTTCTGGCGACAGATTTTTTAACTTGAGGGTGGTAGCTGGCCAGGCGGACACTAGATAGTGTCCTACCATGCGGGTGTTGGGGGTTTAAAGAAACTATTGCCGACGCGCAGTGCCCGAACAACCAAACAAGTGTGCGATAGGAACAAAAGCAACTCAACCATTTTATTTACAAAAATTTTACTAAAATAAGGATTTTTAGGGTTCCGAACCCAAAGGGTGCCAACGGAACCCTATTACTGAGACTCCGCTGTCCGTCTGTCTGTCTGTCCGTCTGTCACCAGGCTGTATGAACCGTGATAGTTAGACGGTTGAAATTTTCACAGATGATGTATTTCTGTTGCCGCTATAACAATAAATACTAAGAACAGAACAATGTAAAAAATTTAAGGGTTTAAAACAAAAAACGTGTTTTTTACGATAGCGTCATCTATGAATCTTCATAGATATCGTATTTACCTTAATCTCGGAATCTGAATCTGAATCTCGGAAACGGCTCCAACGATTATATAAAATTTAGTATACAGGGGATTTCAGGGGCGATAAATCGATCTAGCTAGGATACATTTCCAGAAAATGCTGTTTTATTCGTGTTTTCAATAATCAACTTTATCGATAATCAACTTAAAATATGACTCTTCCCGACATCTATTGGCGAGTAGAAGTAGCTTTAGTGTTATTGTGTAGTTAAAGCAGTTAGTTGCTCTCAATTTAAAAAAATAGTATTATTATTCGCCAATAGATGTCGGGAAGAGTCATATTTTTCTGTTTAAGTGGCAAAAAATACCGAACAAAGCTCGGTCTTCCAGATATTTAATAATATTAATTACTAACACCATTGTGTGGTTAACGTTTACTTAGTTGGTGTTAGAAGTTTGTTAGATATTCGTTAGATGGCGTTCGGAACCCTCCGTGTGCGGGACAAAAGTCTGACTCGCACTTAGCCAGTTTTTTAATCCCCTGTTTTCTCCTCGAAAACTGATCAGATGACATTATTTTTGCACAATATTTTTGCAGATGAGTGCATCCGTGCTCTTATCATTTTTTTTTCTTAAAACCCTTTGAAATTTGTCTGGAAGCCGTTTAGATTGGGGCAGTAAAATAGGTAATTTTCAGGTTTTGAAGGGTCATATTTCTATTTGCAATTGGTTGGTCAAAAAATGCAAATAATAGGGGGCATAACCACAGCAGACCTTGATTTTTTGTAGCAAACAATTTGGTATACAGTTATTATTATATATTATGTTTCTTTGAAGTGTTACACACTTTATATTTTTGTAAATTGTTAAACACAATCCAAAATTTCATCGTACCGACGGGACTTGAACCCGCTGGTTGAACCCGGTGCTTAAAACACCGGAACATGTTATTCCGGAGGTTGCGGGTTCTAGTCCCGTCGGTACGATGAAATTTTGGATTGTGTTTAACATAAATTGTTATTATAATATTATACACAAAGTTTAAACACAAAGGATATTTTTTTAACGAGGGCGAATACGGGGGGCATAACTAGTAGTTTATTAAATCCAGACTAATATTATAAAGCTAAATCATTTTATAAGGAGTTCAACTTTAACATTTTTCTGAATATGCAAGTTTTTTTTTTAATGTGAAAATGGGTATCTCTTGACCACTATCTCACCTGATGTTAAGTGACGATGCGGTCGATGATGTAGCGCGCTTACAAAAAAGATACCTATTCACTCGCGACTTGAAGACCCCTATGTTGTATCTAATCGGAAACACACACTCGGGCAGGGAATTCCATTCCTTGGCAGTACGTATGATGAAAGAAGAAGCGAATCGCTTTGTACGCGTAAATGGTATATCCACCATGTAGCGGTGGCACCTCTTAGTATCCCTGCTCGTCCGATTATAAAAAGGGGATGGCGGAATCAAGTTATGAAGTTCCGATGCACACTCTCCGAAATGAATCCGATAGAAAACCGACAAACAAGCGACCTTGCGACGATGCTCGAGACTCTGGAGTCTTTTGCTTACTAGTTGGTTGTCGTTGATGAGCTTCTTGGCTCTCCTCTCAATAGCTTCCAGTGTCTGCAGCTGGTATTTGGCAGAACCATCCCAAAAGTGAGAACAGTACTCCATACACGACCGGACTTGTGCTTGGTAGAGATTGAGCAACTGTCCCGGTGTGAAGTATTGTCGCACCTTAGACACAATTCCAAGCTTTTTGGAGGCTATCTGGGCTTTAGACTCAATATAAGAGCCGAAATTGAGAGTTGGTGTTAATGAGATGCCAAGAAGCTCAAGTTGGTCATTTATCGGCACGGACACATCCCTGAAAGTTGAAATGGACTCCGTTTGGCGGAGAAAAGACACGCCTGGGTTTTAGAAGCATTAAACTTAACCAGATTGGCATCGCCCCAATCGGAGACTGCGTTTAAGGAAAAGTTTAAGCGCTGAACCATCGCTTCTCTATGAGACTGGATTTGTACTGTACTGGCTCGTGCACTAGACATATAACTCTCAACAACGGTGCTGTCATCTGCATACCTTAAAATACCAGGTTTTAGCAGGTCATTAATATGCAGCAGAAAAAGCGTTGCAGAGAGTACCGACCCTTGAGGAACACCGGCATTTATAGCCAATTGGTCGGACGAGCAGCCATCAGTGACCACACGAATAGACCGTTCGCTCAAGAAATCTGATATCCAGACACAAAAACCTGTGGGGAGGCCGTATGAAGGAAGCTTGCATCAGTTCCAACATCGCGGTAAATATCGTTTGCGCGATGCAGGATCTCATACATTTAGGCAATATTTAAAGGAGAGCTATTAAAATCTACGCTAGCGCCATCTAGATGCTTTATTATAGAAAGCTCTGTCTGTTTGTTACCTAATCACGCCTAAACGGACGATCCGATCTTACTGAAATTTAACAAGGAGATACTTTTTAGCATGAGGATGAACATAGGCTATGTACTTTTTGTGTTTTTTTTTAATGATATATGTAGCAAACAAGCAGACGGCCCACCTGATGGAGAGTGGTCACCGTCGTCTAAGAACACTTGCAGCACTAGAGGTGTCACTCATGCGTCGCCGACTGTCAACATTCTTTTAACGCCCCTTTTGAAGGACTCCATATGTTGTAGCTCTGCGGGAAAACAGCGGACGGCAGCTCGTTCTACAATTTAGTACTACAAGTGTACGGGAGAAATGACCGGTTGAATCGAGATTTGTGCGAGGTTCAAGTCTAGATAATGTGTGGATGTAAATAGAATGATGATAATAAATATAATGTACTCACCTGTAGGAACAGCGGCATGGTGAACGCTTTAGGACAGAGGTGGCACTTGAATGGTCGCTCGCCCGTGTGCGTGCGTTGGTGGTACGTCAGAGCTGCGTTTGACTGCAATACAGTATCAATTAAGCTGGCTTTTGACTATGGCGTGTAATGTATATTACATCTTGAGGCTGTATATTACATCTTGAGCTATATATTACATGTTGAGCTATTTACTACATCTAGATCTATATATTACAGTTTGAGGCTATATATTACATCTTGAAGCTATATATTACATCTTGAGGCTATATATGACATCTTGAGCTATATATTACATCCCGCGATTACTGTTCAGTGTTCACACTGTAAGATATATGTTTTGGAATTCAGCTTCAGTTTTATTCTAACTGAGGGCGAGGCAGGGGGAGGCGCGGTGTCCGGGGACGTGAGGTAACATATGTATATGTTACCTCACGTCTGCCTGCACACTGCCTTCAAACATCGCTCAGTCGGTCGAAAACATATTTATAGCTTGGGATAATATATATTATATAGTACAGTGTGAACGGTCTCGTACAAAATGTGTGACGACTGATGAGCGACAATATTATATCTCAAGATGTAATATGTATTAAATTATATCCCATAGTGAAAAGCCTGCTTTAATGAAACATCAATAAATATAATATCAATGTTAATTCATACTTGACGCATTAAGATGATGCAAAAAAAAACAACGGGTTACACTCCGGGAGTGCCGGCAGAAGTGAAAACTTGAACATTAACACGTTGTGCATTTGGTCTACTCTCTCTCCGTCTTACGAATTTTCGATCAGGTCACGTGTCCTGACGCGAGTTGAACATAATTTTTTTACCCATCCCTAAAAGTTCACAACACTGCTAAAGAAATTTTCATTTCTAAAATTTGGGCATAATAAATACTTTACCCGTGCGAAGCTGGCACGGGGCGATAGTAAGATAATTTAAGATTGTTTAAAAACTAAAAGAACCGACTTTCATGCCCTGCGAGTCAGTTTCAGTACAAAGTTCGAGACATTTATCGTCATATCTCCGGAGATACTTGTCAGATCTCAACGAAATTACAATGGGATCACCTCGAAAATATAGGGTATATTTTCGATTATATATATAGCAATTGAAAAAATAATCGAAATCGGTAATCGAATTCGAATCGGTTCACATTTGACGGAGTAATCATGTAATATACATACAAAAAAAAATAAACATACAGCCGAATAGAGAACCTCTTCCTTTTCGGAAGTCGGTTGATAAATAATACATCTTTATCCTATCGGCAAATGTAGCGTAGGACGTCCTCAGACTAGGTGGAGTGATGATGTCAAAAGTCAAAAGTCAAAGCATTTATTCAGTATATGGGCAAATTAAAAATTTGCACTTACACACGTCAAATAACATTAAATAGATCATATTCAATTAATATTATTATAGATATAACAGAAACATAACTTATTGCTTTGAATTTACAAAAAAAAAACAAAGGTATTGAGCCATTCAGCTTTATCTAGACGTCGAACGTCACACTTAAAACACATGTTTAATTCCCCTGATTAATGTAGGGTGTTCACAAGGTGGGTGGTAGGAGCTGGATGAGAGTAGCCGAGGATCGTGCTCAGTACAGTGCAAGTGCTATTGAAGAGGCCTATGTCCAGCAGTGGACTATTATCGGCTGATGGTGATGATGATGATGATCTTATCCCACGTCCAGCCGTGGACTAGTATAGGCAGATAACGAGTACATACCGCATAGCCTCGTCCGCAAATTTCGCACATGTTAGACTTTATGTATTTGTTTTTCGGTCTGTTTGTTTGCTGAGTGCGCTGACGTTTCCTTTGCTGCTGTGCTTTGTTGGCTTGAGTCGTCACTAGCAGCACGAGCTGACCATTCGCATCTCGCACCACCTTCAAATTAAACAATTATAATTATTTTTAGGGTTCCATAGCCGAAGGGCAAAAAACTGAACCCTTATAGATTCGTCATGTCCGTCTGTCCGTCCGTATGTTACAGCCACTTTATTCCCAAACTATTAACACTACACTTGCACAGTTTTACAATCATACAGTTGAGAATCGCCTTTGATGTCGGATGACACCGCCACACACCGCCGCACGAGTAGGTACCTACGCTATTGGTCGTAAATGTGCCAGGGTTGTCAAAAACTAAAAATAAAATAAATTTTATTACTATGTATCTAATCATTGATTTATAAGTATGTACCTAATAACATTTACATGTAATACACAGCCAGATATTTGCGTGACACTTTATTTTTAGATGTTGTCAGTTTTCTATTATTAAATTTAAAAAAAAAACACCGAGTTTGCCGACTGCCGAGTACCGAGTGGTAAACAAGTATAGTTGGCGCATCTCTAATACATACATTATGTACCTGCATACATACGTACATTGCGTATGTATGTAATGTACGTATGTATACATATGTATATACATAAAATACATAGACACATACCGGTCAAAAACATAACCCTCCCTCATGCTTGGCCGTAGTCGGCCAAAAACTAAAACCCGAACTACTGAAATATCACGCTCGCAAAGTATGAGAGAAGAAAATATTTTCATTTGAAATTGTTATGTACTTACAAACTATTCGATATGTATCGTGTATTAAATAAACATTTTATTTCATACATATACCTGCTGGCCTATCACGAAATTAGACTGAACGAACGAAATGAACTAAATGATGGGGACGCAGCTATGTAGGCTGTATAGCTCCATCTCTGTCATGTTCGTTCATTTCAATCCCTATCAAATTTCGTGATAGGGGGGCTGTTCATAGTGGTGTTCAGAGAATAGCCGTGGTCGTACCTATATCACCTACCGTAACAAAACAATACATTCTGCAAAGTAGCATACGATCACCGTTATCCTGCACACCACTATAAATATGTAAGAAGTACGATATAATATCGTTTATAAACTAAAAAACAACCGACTTCAATGCCGCGCTATTCATTTTCAGTACCAATTTTGAGATGTTTATCTCAATATCTCTGGAGATACTTATCATACCTTGATAAAATTACCATGGTACCACACTTGGGATATCTCCTTTCGAACAAAAAAAGAATAATCAAAATCGGTTCATAAACGACGAAGTTATCCGCGAACAAACATAAAAAAAAAAAAAATATATATACGGTCGAATTGAGAAACCTCCTCCTTTTTTTGAAGTCGGTTAAAAATACAGCAGAGTCCGTTTATAATGACATCGAAAGGAACTGACAAACAAGTCATAATAAGCGGACGTCATACAAAGCGTTTTGTGAAATGAAAAACCTTTTTTATGTAAATATGAATGTACTTAAGTAGTTTCATACATAAACATAGTTCAAAACAAAAACGAGCCACGTGCCGAACGTCGTCGGGAATCAACGAACATTACCGAAGGTGTACAGAATCATGTCGGTCATTATAACCGGACATAATTTACATTTTTGTATTAAAAATGGGTCATAATAAGCGACATGTCACTGTAAGGGAAGTGGGAAGTCATTATATCCGACTATTTATAAAGAATTTCATATGAAAACCAAACTTCGTAGTATAGTTACGTCATAATAACCGGTTGGTCAATATAGGCGGAGTCATAATAAACGGATTCTACTGTATTTTCAAAACATTTGTCTATAGCCCGTGCGCGAAGTGTAAATACATATAATATTGCAATAATAAATAGTACAAGTACACAACGCTGTATATTACAACGCCGGTAACGTTCAAAATGCGCTTCACGCCTCGGGTGCGACCTTGAATTTGCGTCACAGTATCAACTAATAGTAACTATGAACCGCGTGTTGCGCACAGTAAAATGCACCGGAAGTCCGCACGGCGAGAGTCTGAATAACTCGGTCAACTCGCGGCCTCTCCTATAGGGTTGAATGTTATGAGAAAACTTGTTGAAGCCTTTAATTGGTAGCAGAATACTTTAAGGTAGAACAATGTAATGAGTATATTTAAAGTGCTACATTCATGTTTAATGTCGAGGTAGGATAAAAGTACTACAGTTTATACTAAAATACGTGACGTTCAATTAAAATTAAGTAAAGTTTTAGATTGCGTAAGTTATATAACGCGAAAAAATAGTACTCACTTGCCTAGAATAGTAGGTTGTTTGACTTGTAACATTATAATAGTCTAGGAGCTTACTCAGTTTTTCGACCAAAAATAACCTAACGCCCTACGGAACAAAAATGTGTACTTTAAAGTGTATTATTTTTTAAATCGAGCATTAAATCTAAAAATAGTATTTGCAACATCGAAGTCATTTTGAAAGACCTATTCAACGATAGCCCACACGTTAGGGTAGACAACGAAAAAATTTTTTTTTTCGTTGTCTGTCATCCCTACTTCACATGAAGGGGAGCTACCCTAAAAAAAATGTTTTCCAATATTTTATTTCACCATTTTGTCGGCGTTATTGATATACACATACATACCTTCACAATTTCAGCGGTCTAGTACTAACGGTCTCTTAGCAATGCCTTGTACAGACAGGCAGACAGACGAACATGACGAAAAAATATAAGGGCTCCTTATCAGGACTACGGAACCCTAAAAAAGAATTTTCAATTTCAAATCGGTTAAGATCTGACAGAGTTCTGAGGTCACAAACATTAAAAAAACCGTCGATATGAGAACCTCCTCCGTTTTTGTGAAGTAGATTAAAAACTAAAACACCAACTTCCATGCCCCGCGAGTAAATTTCAGTAGCAAGTTTGAGACGTTTATCGTCATATCTCTGGAGATACTTATCAGATCTCAGTGAATCTCAGTGATCTGAGATCTATAAGTACTTTAATTATATCAACTCTCGGATTATATATCTGAGTATCGTATGACACGGCAAAATCATTAAGAAAGAAAAAAAGGAAAATTGAAGTAAACGTTAGTAGGTACCTACCCTATTTATTTATCTTAGAACTTATCAATATACTGTTAAAAAATAATAAAATAAAACCCCAAGTAAACATTGGTAACCGTTCTTATTTATCCGAGTACAAATATTGCATCAGCTCTCGGACTATACAACTCGTTTGTCTCGACTAAATCGTATATTGTAAGGTTCGTTAGTCAAAGAAAAGGCTAAGTCAATTCAAATAAGTAGGTAGGTAGGTATAACTTTGTTGGTTTCAGCTGTCAATCAGTCAGCTAGATTTATCTTTTTTAGGTAGGTACGTCGTATACGACATACCTAACATACCTACAGGAAATAATGAAATAACCTACCAATTTCAAGTAGGTTACAATTTATATTTTGCAAGATGTAATGTCGATAGAAATTCCCTAAAGATCTTAACGTGAATTCCCTTGAAACATGAAACTCAGCTGACTTATACCTACCTACCAATTTATGTGTGACATTCTTTGCTTTTTACACAGTTACTCTTTACAGTTACTATATGTTAATATCGTAAGCAAGGAATATAATATTGAGGTAGGTACAAGGCGCGCGGCCGATCGAGAGCGCGCGTGACACTTTACTGCCTGAACTTGTACCCGAGCGGGTGCGCGGAGGTACTTGTAGTTTCATAGCTACAGCGCGGAGTGCGACAGGCCTGTCTATGTACACGGCGGGTGTTATAATTGAAACATAATAAATAATATTACCTACTACTTACATGATATTTGGTTAGGTAATACGGAATTATAAGAATAAACTTACCACGCGTCATGGGGAAATCTATAAAATCAGAAGCACATCCGTACACAGAACCAGACGTGTGCACCATTATACTTGAAGTAATTAACTTATTAATTACTTAATTACCTATTCTCGTAAAATTTGCTGCTTGCGATTTAAGTACACGGACACTTCTACCCCTCAACGGTAGATCCCAGAAACTAAGCGAGATTGTGGGACGCGGTCCGCGTCGCCCGCCTCCCCGCGAGTACCTCGCCGTTGCTCTTCGCATGTACATTCGATTCCAAGCTGTATGATTGTAAAACTGTGACACTTGGTAGGTAGGTGTATTCTGTGAACCACTTTATGATTTTTAAATAAAAGTTAAAAATAAAAGGCGGAGGCTCTCCATTGAAACTAAAACATTTTTTTTTTATCAAACCTCCCCCCCTCTAAAAGCTAAACTGCTGGCTTGAAAAATCTGGAAAAATTCGCGATAATAGCGCATTTCATGAACTTTAAAGGAAAATCATTGCGGTTAATATAACTTTATTAGTTTAGCAGTAATAGTCGTTGAACTTGGGTGTTGGATAATTTTTTACCAAATACAAAATCCTTAGAATAAATCCTTTAAAGTGACAAAGACGGAGTACCTAGTTGCTTGTTTATAATGGGTAAAGCCTTGCATTGAATAACAGGCTACTACGGAACCCTACTTTGTGCGTGGCCCGACACGCACTTGGTCGGTTATTTTGCAGTAGGTTAAAAAATATTAAAAGTGTAGGTCTCACCTGTCCCACCCCCTCAGGTAAATGTACCAGCTGTCCCTCCAGGTCATCCTCATCAGGTTCCCTGGCCTCTTCCACCGTCTGCTCCTCCTCAACCAGCTCCGGTGTAGCATCCTCAGCCACCTCCGGTATCACTTCACCACTCGGCTCTTCATAAGCATCATCAGATGCTTCTTCAGGCTCTTCCTTCACATTGTTGTCGAAGTGTGTGTCTTCATAGTGAGATATACAATCATCTTCTGACGAGAATATCGCCCCACACTGAAACAAGATGTTTGATTATTGTTTCTTTGAATGTCACATATTCATTTAGGTACATTTTATTCTTGGATTTATCTCTCGGCATCATTCGTTACACACAAAGTTAACAATGTGTAGTGTTATTTCAATGCTTATATGGAAAATCCGGACGCGACTTGTTTGAGTCCGCTGTATAACGGTACACACTTCATATGCCCTGACTTCTAACCAACTAAGCCACAGTACGATCCTATCAATACTACGAAACTAGAAATAAACAGGCCAAGTGCAAGTTGGACTCGTACTTGTTGGGTTCCGTAACACAGTAGAGTATTTTTATAGATATAATTTTTCGCCAGCTAAAAATTAACATTATTTTTCATAGTGTTTCTATGAAAAACTAAATTGAAATCTATTGAAATATTTGTGTCTTACACAGTGTATAGGCGTATGTATATATATGTAGATAGATAGATAGATGAACTCTTTATTGCGACACCAAAGATAGACACATATAACTTTTACAGCTTAAATTTAACGTTTAACAATGGGCGGTCTTATCGCTAACAGCGATCTTTTCCAGACAAACCTTTGTATGGATAGGATCGAAATAGTAGCTTAATGCAGGGTGCGCCTAATTTAAATTAAAATTAAAAGAATAACAATAATATATTATACCTAAACTAACATAATCATACCTACTTACCTATAACAATAAACACAGATTACTTACATAAATTTCTAAACACGCATTCTATGTAGATGCCGTTGTAGGAAATAAATTGATCAAATTTACTGCTATCAGCCTGGTGTGTAATGTTTTTTTTTGTGGTTACTAACAGTGTGTGTCACACATAACTAGTATTCTTTTCACCCCGCCAACTAAGCTAAATATGCTTGTGTCTGGAGTGGGTTCACGTCAATAGTGCGATGGGTGGGGATTGAACTCACGACCTCTTGATTGCCAGGCCAACGCTTTAGCTATTGGGATACTGTATGCTGATGTAAATGTAACATATATTTATGGATATGGTTCAAAATGTGTTATTTGAGACTTGATGTAAGCTATTGAAATGGCGATGTATCATTTTTATTGTCAAATAATTCAGAATATTTATACTCAGTGACAAATATAATATCACCAGGCATAGTAAGGCAGTCTATAATGAGGCTAATAGTGGGTAGTAAAATAAAGAAGTAAGTTATTTTATAAATCCTGATAAGCTAGTGTTTGACCACTCTTGCCTGGTGATAAATGATGATGTAGTCGAGGATGGTTAACATGCTAGGCCTAGAATGGTCCGCCTCTCAAGGGTTGCATGCTGCCGGAACACTGTACGGTTACAGCGGCAGATTTTCCCCTAGATGGTGGTCTTGATAGCAAAGCAGGCGAAACAATATGCTCTAACATATGTAATTGTTTAATCTCAGCCTCAATTTTATAGAAGTTTTCAGGTGTCCTAGTTTCTATAAAATATACATTAGTTTTAATTTGACATATTTCATTTTCCCTCAAGCATGTCAGTGTTTTGGTTTGTAAACTTGGCTAAAGGATAACACAGCCAGTCATGAAACTAGATAGTATGTTCAATAATGGGTAAGCACCAGTGTCGTGCTATGACTTAGGTAGGTACCTTCTTCACAGAATGATGACTTTAGGTCTTAGGAATCAAGCTTTATTACCCTTTCATTGCACCTAATATTAGATAAAATCATGAGCCCACATGCAGAGTGGTTAAGTTATTTCTATTCTATTACTGCTCTCAGTGATCTGTGGTGAAGAATTGAAGATACAGAATTATTACAGATGATAAAATTGACGATTTTTAAGATATTTAGTATCAGTTTTAGCGACTACTTTGCGTTCGTTGGGGAGTTAATTTGAAGGACATGCACTACTTCGATTTTAAAGCAAGTCAAATTTAAGGGCTGTACTCACCACACCGCACTTAAATTCTTTTCTTTCCCGTTTATGTGGGTGTTCCTTTTCCAAATGCGCTCTCAAACCATTTTCAGTTGGAAACGTTTCGCCGCACTCACAGATTATATAATCTACGCTAACGAAGGAACAGTCCTCATAGTATTCATTTTCTTCTTTTATGTTAACTTCTTCCCCGCCATCCATTTTCTACAGATAATGTTGTGATAATTTTATATCTTCGGAAACACAGAATGATAATCAAAATGCGAATTCCTATTCTGTACGGATGAAACTGGAAGCCATCTTGTTGATTGTTGGTTATCTATAGTTATATTTCCTGTGCTGTGACGCGTTACATTGTCTGTGGATTAGTGAGGCCAAGAAGAGAAGCTTGGTCAGGCCACTCAGGCCTAGCGATGATACATATCGTATCGATATTTTAGTGTATCGATAGTCGATACAATGGAATGGCAGATCTAGGATTAGTAGTACGTAGTTACACTACGTTACGTACAACAGGCGATTTTTATTGTTCAACTTCCTAGGGATGTACGATATTAAATCGCGCTTGATAAGCTTATCAAATAGCTTAATTCTAAACATAATGATGGCTATATCTATAATACCAGTCTAAATGTTCTTTGCCAAAAATGCCCAATAATTGGGCAATGAGACGAGTACTTTAAACCAGGGGTGGAAGTCTCAACAATCTGCGTCCTGTCATCGCAAACTACTACCAAAAGGTGATGCAGCTATACAGTTGTATATTTGCATATCTTTTCTTATCGACGATTATCGGTCGAAATTCACTATTCGCTATTCATGTAGAGACTACCGGCCCAGTGCCTACTTAGTATCGATTCCAAAGTATCGATACTAAAAGTAATTTGGAATCTAAAGAAAGCTCATACCTAGGAAGTAGAAAAACCGAAATAGGCATGAAGACAGTATCAAAAAATCGAAGATTTGATGATTTTAGGGGAAAATACATATTAAAACAATTTAAGACACTAGTTAAGTTTTATATAAAAAAATTGAGATTATTGAGATTTTCAATAAAATAAAACATTAAAATACTAGAATCGGCCGTTTTGATTGAAACACCAATCACAGCGCATGACGTCACGACTATATACTCTTATGAGGTTTTCTTGAAAATGTTATAACATTAATTTACGTAATAAGTAGTCATAGATAGCGCCACCAATGCATTATCGATGTATCGAACCGTGGCTTAATTGGCAGAGCACCTGGACGTGTAATCCGGGGGGTGCGGGTTCGAGTCCCGTCGGTACGATGAAATTTTGGATTGTGTTTAACAATTTACAAAAATATAAAGTGTGAGACACTTCAAAGAAACATAATATGTTATAACATTTTGGAAAACCCATGTATTTATTGTCACAGATTATATAATAGTTACTGCGTTAAGTATGTCATTAATGTATGCGTGACGTCACAGCCGACGCCAAGACACAAGTGAGCTGTTTTTACGCACTATTGAAAAAATATTAGAAGATTGCTTTAAACTTCATTAAACTTAAGTTAATTACCGAAATTAGGTTTTTTCATGGATAGTAAATGTGTTCCCACATTACGGAAGAGGATTTCAAAATCTTTCGTCACGCCTATTGCTGGTGACATAAGGGTCAGTTCACACCGCGACTAGACGCGACGAGTCGCGACACAACGCGAAATGCATTTGGAGTCTCGCGGCGCAGCCAGAAGCCGCGCGGCGCAGCCAGAAGCCGCGCGGCGCAGCAAAACGCGCAACGCACCCAAATTATCTCAATGCAATGTGTATCTTATTGTGTAGCTAATAAAATTTAATTGTTTATCACACGGTTCAATTGTTTCTTCCCGCTGCGCCACGCGGCGCAGCCTGAAGCCGCCAAACTAACTCAATGATATGTGTATCTTTTTGTGTAGTAAAAAAAGTTCATTTTTGTAATACTCTCTTAATAAGTGTGTCGCGACGCGTCGCGTTGTGAGCCGACCCTCAGGTAAGGTCATCTCGTAGGCTCTCGTAGCCACGGAGCGTAGAGGGATAAAACTAAAAACTAAGACGTTCTTTTCGATAGTTTTTTTCAGACTCGTAATGCTCGTTGCTTGCTCTCTACGGGTCATCTTCATTGGCCTCGGACGTAGAGGGAGAAGGCAACGGCCTCAGAGCAAATACCAATCACAACTGTGAAACGTGAAAGAGTGTGAGTGCTAGCGTTCATTGTATTTTCCCTATTTTTAGGGTTCCGAACCCAAAGGGTACCAACGGAACCCAATTACTGAAACTCCGCTATCCGTCTGTCTGTCTGTCTGTCTGTATGTCTGTCCGTCTGTCACCAGGCTGTATCTCATGAACCGTGATAGTTAGACGGTTGAAATTTTTACATATGATGTATTTCTGTTGCCGCTATAACAACAAATACTAAAAACAGAACAAAGTTAAAGGGGGTCCTCGTACAAAAAACGTGCTAATTAAGTAAAAATAGTATTAACGATTGCTTACCTTATTAATAAATAATATTAATTACCTACCTTTGTGTTGACGTTCACTTAGTTGGTGTGAGAAGTTCTTTAGATATTCGTTAATGGCGTTGTAGTTAATAAGCATGTTTGGTACACGGTAATATAATATAATATTATATTATACTTATATATTATTATACTGCGGTTCGGAATCCTCCGTGTGCGAGACGAAAGTCTGACTCGCACTTGGCGAGTTTTACTATATTATTTGTATTTTAATCATTGTATTTTGAAGTGAAAACTTCTTTAGCCACGTTGCGAACTTTTTTGGGACAAGCAAAAATAAAAAATGTTAAGCTCGCGTCAGGATGCGGGGTCAGGACACGTGACCTGATCGAAAATTCGTAAGATGGAGGGAGACTAGACCAAATGCACAACGTTAATGTTCAAGTTTTTACTTCTGCCGGCACTCCCGGAGTGCAACCCGTTGTTTTTGAAGTGAAAACTTTTTTAGCGGCGTTGTGCACTTTTCCTGGTCTGGATTTAAAAATTTTAAACTCGCGTCAGGTCACGTGTTCTGATCGAAAATTCGTAAGACCGTAAGACGGGAGCGCAGGGTGCTTGCGCGAGGTGTCATTCCAAAATATTCAAAAATGACGTGTTCAAGTTTTAAATAAATAAATAAAAATTAGTTTATTGCCATTTACAAGATAATTACAATTCAAAATACAAAAATAATAGTAAAAAAGAAACATCAATTGGCAAATGGAGCAAATTCAGCTTGTGCTGCGTGCACAATTTCTTGCAGACGCAGCGCTGGTTTTCAACTTGCCCAGTGCTCGGGCCGAGGTCTTCGCCGAGATGTTCGTAATGAAGCGGATATCAATATAGTATAATATATCCATTACAAGGTACCCTATAAATTACATCTATAAGCAAACATCAACTCTTAGTTTTGTCACAGCCATAAAATATTGCTTTAAAAAAACTATTAATAGACTGATTCTGTTACTATCTCTCTGTGTGTATGTGTGTTTTTTGTGTGAGTGTTTTTGTATGTGTGTGAGTGTGTGTGTTTTAGTATGTGTATTTTTCTTAGACTTCTAAGTTTTAAAAGTTGTTTCATATATGTTTTCACTTCTGGCGGCACTCCCGAAGTGCAACCCGTTGTTTTTTTTTCCTAAACTTGTGTTCTTCCGCGATTTCAAGTGTAATAAATTGATTATTAACCATTTAGTGCCGATGAATGTTGAAATACATGCTATTTGCGTTGCGTTCTCACCAAAATTCCACTGAATATCTTCAGTAAAGTCCGAAGTCAGATCTTCACTTAGGGTATGACTTGGACTAGACATTCGACATGAAACTTGACCTGAAATGTGACTTTGACCAATCTTTACGACTTCAATTCTCAAAAACTTAAAAAAAGTTAATACTTGAGACTGGCTAAATACACAAACGTGTGGAGCTATAATGAAACTTTGGGACCTCCGGGAAATTTCCCGGGATATCCCAGTTACTTGCTATGTGTGCCAACCCTATCTACTGCTGCTTAGATACTGAGACAGGATGCGGGACGGCACTTGCAGTTCCGGCGTTTTGCGACTGTGCACAAAACCCGGTGGAGAACAGAGCGATGGTCCTCTTAAAGATTTAATGAGAAAAGTGTACTTAGCTTTAATATCGACGGTCCCGGGTAAATGTTAATCCGAAATTACCGTCTTTATGCTCTGGGTTTTAAGATGAAGAAACCCTCTTCAATAATGAGACGGATTTATTTATATATTTTTATTGCTTGTGATATGCACAGGGATTGCTCTACACAGCAATCCTCGCGTGGCCGGTTTACTTTGACAAAACCAGGCTCATGCGATTAAAATCCTCTTATTATAATATTTATATTATATAGTTGCAATTACTACATAGAGTAAAGTAATATATACGGAATTACTATCAATGACAAGAAAATTAATATGTCTGTCTGGAAAAAACTGTCAAACTCTTCTGTCATTGGTGATCGATTTTGAACATAAAACATAACTCAAAAAGATTGACCACCAAGATAAAAACTGTCAAAAGAGTTTAAGGTTGGCGTAAGGTCGCCACAAAACTTAAAAAAAAACTGTCAATAATGTCAAAATTGTCAATGTCAAATCAATCAACAAAGATACGAAAAGAAAACCAAACACTTGAGAATTGAGATAAAATAATTTAAAAAGGAAACAAAACATTACTTTTATACAACTGAATCATTATTTTAAACAATGGAAAACATTATGGCCTGCCGAATATGCCTCGCTACGGATGTAAAATTATGTAACATGTGGAACAATGGTTTGAAAAGCGCATATGAAAACATAGCTGGAATTAGCGTGAGTATTTAAATTTTCACATTCTAGTGGAGCCTATTGCATTTACCCGTGACCTGTGTTAATTAAGTATCCTTTGTCGTACGCTACCTGTGCAAATGTTGAGCTAAATCAGTAGAGCCGTCATGATGTAAAGGAATTCCGAACTAAGTACTTGTATGTTATAAATCTTAAAAGTAGTGTAGGGTATTTAGATAAATACTATTATTTTACATGTGCTATATTGAGGGTACTTGTAATAAAGTCAGTCGTACCGCTTACTCGGTGTATTATTGTGTTCACTCCTCGTGTTTCCCTAAATTATATAACTTGGAGGAGCTGTAAATTGAAATTCTTCATGTTGTTGTACCAAACCATCATATATTAATACTTCAATAATTCAAATTAAATAACATTATTTCCCTTACAATATTTTTTGTTAACTGACAGACATTCTTTTTAATATTTTTAACCAACTTCACAAAAAAGGATTAAATTTTAATTTATATTCACCATCACCGATTACTCGAAGATGCCTGAACTGATTCGGAAAATTCTTTTTTTGTTTCAAAGGGGACCCTTCCCAGGTGGTCCCATTAAAATTTTAACGAAGTCCGCCGAGCCGTTCTTAATACATCATTATTTATATTACGATGCATTTATATAAACCTCGGCAACATACTATTAACTACTAATAATAATAATAATAATAGCCTTTATTCAGACATACAATATGGATTACAATTTCATTCATTAATTTAATTGAATATAATACTAATAATTTATCTACTATGTATATATTTAATTTGTTCTCAATCATTTAATAATCATCTATGTATATATTTAATTTGTTTCATTCTATTTGCAATTACATTACATTAATTATTGGTTTATTGACACCTGTCTGTGTGCCTCTTGTTGGCAAAGGCCTCCCCCAACTGTTTCCATTTCTCTCTGTCATTGGCTATTGTTGTCCATCCACCACCTGCTATAGCTTTTATCTCGTCCACCCATCTTCTTAGTGGCCTACCTTGTATCCGTTTCCTATGACTGGTGTACCAGTGCATTGTAGATTTCGACCACTTTTCTTTACCTCTGATGGTATGTCCTGTCCATTTCCATTTGAGTTTTCTGATAGTTACTGTGACATCTTTTGTTCTAGTAAATTTCTTTATATTGATGGTTCTTAATCTATCAGAAAGTCTCTTTCCCATCATGCTCCTTTCCATAGCGTTTTGACAAGTTTCAAGTTTCTTAACATGAGTTTTATTGAGTGCCCAGGTTTGACATCCTATGTGAGGACGGGCAATATACAAGTGTTGAAAAGTTTATGTTTAATAGCCATGCTCATTTCTTTGTTTTTCATTACCTCTTTTAAATTCCAGTACTGCTTCCATGCATTTCCTATGCGTCTATTAATTTCCTTGGATGTAAGGTCTATGGGCGAGATTGTTTGTCCCAGGTAGATATATTTGTCTACATAATCAATTGTGTTATTGTTCACACTGATTGATTTTTGGTGCCCGTTCGTCATGGCCTTAGTTTTTTCTGCATTCATGATTAATCCTATCCAGATCATTTAACATGGTTTGCAGATCTTCTCCTGACTGTGCAATGATAATCAAGTCATCTGCAAATCTTAAATGCGACAGGTTATTAACTACTGGCACAGATTATATAATAGTTACTTTGTCTAATGGCTACTTTGACTAGTGCAATGTTTGAAGTTGGTTCTTTTAGTTTCTTAAACAATCTTAAATTATATTCTTCTATCTACTGGCTACATGTAGTATTTGTATTCTCTTTGCTGGTTAAAACCTGCTAGGGTTGTGTAATTTAAATTTGACCTAAACTGCTAACTATTGTTAAATTATGAATATGTTCAATGGAATTTTTCTGATTGTTTGTATTGTACTGCATATAATCCTAGTAGTGGCCTACCGCTGTGCTAGCATTCAGAAGTATAATATCCTGTGCCACTCTCTAGGCTAGATAGCCTAGAGAGTGGCACAGGATATTATACTTAAAATTTGAAATTTAGAAATTTAGATTATAGAATTTAGAATTTTGAAATTTAGCCCACAGATGTGGGCTAAATTTCCTATAAATCTGTTTAGATTTTTGACTATCATCATTGTCAGCCGGTATCAGTCCATTGCTGGACGTAGGCCTCCCCCAAGACACGCCACTGAGCCCGATCTTCGGCTCTTTGTGCCCACCTCTTTGCGAATGTTGTCGCTCCTCCCTGTG
Source organism: Cabera pusaria (assembly GCA_954871355.1). Classification (NCBI taxonomy): domain Eukaryota; kingdom Metazoa; phylum Arthropoda; class Insecta; order Lepidoptera; family Geometridae; genus Cabera; species Cabera pusaria. Next base: position 16,613,036 of record OX940912.1, read on the forward strand.
ACTAGGTGATTGGCTATAAAGAAAGAGGTATTAATAAAATTGGACTTTTGCTTTTTTTTGTTAATAAAATTAATTTTGCTGCTACGTCTTAAATCTGAATCACATTATCGGATGTGATAGTGGTCAAAATGCTTTCTTATATGGTATAAAATCTAGGATAGGATAAATTGTTAAACACAATCTAAAATTTCATCGTACCGACGGGACTTGAACCCGCAACCTCCGGAATGACAGGTTGCGGGTTCAAGTCCCGTCGGTACGATGAAATTTTGGATTGTCTTTAACAATTTACAAAAATATAAAGTGTGAAACACTTCAAAGAAACATAATATAGGATAGGATAGCCTATCTCTAGATCAACAATGTATATGTACTACGCACCAGATGACGCGTAGCAAACTAGCTCTACTTTCAAATAAAATGCAGTGCTGAATCTACATCTCGCTTAGTTTAGCGTACCTAAGTACTCCTCACGCCCGATCGCGCGCCGCTCGGCACGTAAGTCAGTTTATGATGGGCGCCTCTGGTTTACATGAACCTTGATGCTCTAGATAAATTTACAGGATCTATCCTGGACTGAAGGCCCCAGTTGGCGTAAATAATAATGTGTTATTGAGTTCCCATTTTAGATCTAGCGTGTCACCATCCTCGATGCATCATCACTTACCAACAGGTGCGATAGTCTTCAAACGCTAGCCTATATTATATAAAAAAATATATAAATAAATGGTGTAAGAATAGACCGCATGACTTCTGAGCGAGAGATTACTGGTTCAAATCGTAGCACGGGTGTTTGTCTACAGACGGTTGGACCATTATTATATAAACTTTTCACTTGACTTGCTACCAAAAACTAGCTTACCACTAATTAGGAGAAAACCTGCTGCCATAACAGTTTACAAAAACAGTGTACAAGAATGTACAGTGTTCTGGCAGAGTATTCTAGGCTCAGCAGGTGTGTTCATCATCTAGTCAAAAGCTAGCCTATAAGATATAGAAAAACTATTATTTTCAACCAACTTCCAAAAAGGAGGAGGTTCTCGATTTGTCAGTATGTATTTTTATTTGTTTTTTTTATTAATTTTTTGTACTTATGTATGTTACGCGATTACTTCGTCAATTGTGAACCGATTCGAATGATTATTTTTTTAATCTGCAGGGTACATTTCCGAGGTGGTCCTATTGTAATTTCATGGAGATCTGATAAGTATCTCCAGAGATATGACGATGAATGTCTAAAACTTGCTACTGAAATTGACTCGCGGGGCATTGAAGTCGGTTGTTTTAGTGTTGTCAAATTGAATTTTAGGGTCGGCTCAAACCGCGACGGGCTTGACGCGACGCGGCGCGCACTTTTTAACAGAGTTGTACAAAAAATAACTTTATTTACTACACAAAAAGATACACGTTTCATTGAGTTAGTTCGGCGGCTTCAAGCTGCACCGCGCGTCGCAGCGGGAAGTAACAATTGAAGGAGAAATAAGATACAAATTGCATTGAGATAATTTCGTGGCGTCGCGCGATTTGCTGCGCCGCGTGGCTTCTGGCTACGACGCGTTGCGCCGTGCAACTCCAAATGCATCGTCGCGTCGCGTCGCGGTGTGAACTGACCCTTACAGACATAACAGAATGAGCATGCACTACTATAAATGAACAATATTTCCAGATGACTCACAACAGTGTACAAGCTGTGTGTAGTTTCTGTGCAGCATTATTGTACAAGTGCTACAAGTTCCAACAAAGGTGTGCCACTTCACACGTCCTCTTGGAGACTTTGGTTGCTGAGCAAGCCAGGGTTTGTGTTGTATTTCTTTTTAACGGACTTCACAAAAAAGGAGAAGGTTCTCAATTCGTCGGAATCTTTTTTTTTTTTATTTATTTTTAACCGACTTCATAAAAAAGGAGGAAGTTCTCAATTCGTCTGTATGTTTATTTGTTGTGTGTATGTTACGCGATTACTTCGTCAATTCTGTACCGATTCGAATGATTATTTTTGTAATCGGTAGGGTACATTTCCGAGGTGGTCCCATTGTAATTTAATCGAGATCTTATAAGTATCTCCAGAGATATGACGATAAACCTCTCAAACTTGCTACTGAAATTGACTCGCGGGGCATTGAAGTCGGTTGTTTTAGTTTTTAAATTATCTTTATTATCATTGTTGACCGATAAATACGAGGTGTGTAAAACGCCGCCAAATTTTCGCCCGCCTTTGTGACGTCACAGCATACCACACTGTCCCACAGATTCAATGAATGAATGATAACTCTTTATTCTACACCAAAATTAAATAATAAACATCTTAAAATAAATTATACATTAGTACAATGGGCGGTCTTATCGCTCAAAGCGATCTCTTATAGTCAACCAGTAATATATATAATAAAATGTAAAAATGAATAAACATCTATTTCAAAGTCATAAAAATAAATATTTATTTCATAACATATATCTACATAAAATACATACATACAAATAAAACAAATGTAAATACATATGCAAAATATATAAACATACATACACATACAAATATTATATATTCAATATTTGTAATAGAAACAGTACGTATTCGTACAACAGTACATACTATTTCTATGTCAAAGATTTAGTCTGTGGTGACAGCAGTGTGTGTTGTGACGTCACTTTCTAATTGATACTAAAGTGGTGATGTGTTTTGCAAATAAAAAATTTCCCACGCGCTCTCTTATTATGCTAACAGGTCATTGATTGTTTTTTTTTCTTTCAGATAACTCCAGACGCTATAAAATCCATAAACCGTAAAACACACAATCTTGCACATTCATACACCACAGAAACCATACATAACTACGAATTTGTCACAATCAAAGAAGAAATTAAAGAAATTAATGACAATATCAAACCAGAAATTAAAAATATAATCGATGACTATGAATATGAATTGGATGCTGCGTCAAATACTTATGACGATAGTGAAATTCCATTCATAAATAACTCAAGTAATGATTTGAATATAATTAAAGATGATGAAGCTTCTAACACAAATAATGATTGTGTAAATAATGTTATTAATGATAATGAAAAACAGACACCTAATAATGATAATAAAATAACTGATAGCGATGAGGAACCGTTATCAAAAAAAGCTAAAAAGAATAAACAATTTAAGAAAAGAAAGTCTAAGAAACGCTACAAAAGTTTCGCAGAAGATCTTTGTAAATCCACTGATGATGCTGACATAGATACGTTAAATGAAACTGAGAATGACAAGTTGAATGAAAGTGTAACGAAATATGCAGATGTTGGTAAAGATAATGAACATGAGCTTAAATTTCTGACTAGAGAAGAACAGATAGCTGAAGTATTGTTAAGAAGAGACTCCTCTAATTATAAGAACTCAGTTTATAAATGTGAGAGCTGTTATAAGGGATTTATTACAGAAGCTACATATAGAAATCATATGATTCGACATGATCCGGTAAGTCATATCTTTTACCGACTTCACAAAAAAAGAGGATGATCTCAATTCGATTGTTTTTTTTAAATGTGTTTGTTACCTCGGAACTCCGTCAAATCTTAACCGATTTGAAAAATTATTTTTTTGTTTAAGAGATTATGCTTCCCGTTTGATCCCTTTCAAATTTTATCGAGATATGACAGTTATCACCGGTGATATGGAGATAAATAATATAAGCAAATTTGTATACTTAAATGACATGACATTATGACTAGCCAGTACTTTGACTGTCGCGGCATGTGAAGCCTGTTTTTTCGTCTTGTACGATCATAAATTATTGTGCTCTAAAACTAAATGTATGAGATATAAGTTTTTAAGTTTTCATGGTCACTGACACTATTATTAATTTTGTTTTCGGGATACTTTACCATGTTTTTCTTTTGATTTGAGTTTCCGATATTTCGGCGCTGTTACAAGCGCCATGTTCACGGACGAACTGAAGATTGCGGGTGAAGAGGGTATCACGAGCAAACAAAGCGATCTACCCGCTTTTTAGGGTTCCGAACCCAAAGGGTACCAACGGAACCCTATTACTGAGACTCCGCTGTCCGTCTGTCTATCTGTCTGTCTGTCTGTCTGTCTGTCTGTCTGTCTGTCTGTCTGTCTGTCTGTCTGTCCGTCTATCACCAGGCTGTATCTCATGAACCGTGATAGTTAGACGGTTGAAATTTTCACAGATGATGTAATTTCTGTTGCCGCTATAACAACAAATACTAAGAACAGCACAAAGTTAAAAATTAAAGATAAGTTTAAAAAAAGTTTTTTACGATAGCACAGCGCCACCTATCTAGTTGCTATGATGGCGCTATCGTCTTTACCTTAATCTGAATCTCGGAAGCGGCTCCGACGATTAAATAAAATTTAGTATACCTACAGGGGATTTCGGGGGCGATAAATTGATCTAGCTAGGAGTCATTTTCAGAAAATGTTGTTGTATTCGTGTTTTCAATAATCAACTTTATTGATAATCAACTTAAAATATGACTCTTCCCGACATCTATTGGCGAGTAGAAGTACTGTATCAGTAAAGCAGTTAGTTGCTCTCAATTAAAAAAAATAGTATTATTATTCGTCAATAGATGTCGGGAAGAGTTATATTTGTCTGTTTAAGTGGCAAAAAATACCAAGCAAAGCTCGGTCAACCAGATATTTAATAATATTAATTACTACAATTACTATTACTACTATATAATACTATTCTACCTTTGTGTTAACGTTTACTTAGTTGGTGTTAGAAGTTCGTTAGAAACTCGATAGATGGCGTTCGGAACCTTCCGTGTGCGGGACAAAGTCTGACTCGCACTTGGCCAGTTTTATTTACTCGTTTCGGTCGTTCGGTGCCCCTACCATTTGTTATCGATGAAACTCGTTCACGACACACAAAACTCACAGTATCTCCACGCTTCTTGTTGTGGACTACATATTTTGTATGAGGCTGACACAGACCTACCACTGGACGCCAGATATTCGACAGTTTGCACCCATCCTCACGATTGAAATTTTTGAATTCAGTTATTTCAATCGCTTCTCTTACCAATCTTGGTATGTAGTGGCGTTCCATCGAAAGTATCTGAGGGTTTTGTAACTCAATCCAGTGGTTGGTGCTAGAGTCCAATAGGTGTTCCGCGATCGCAGATTTATGTGAGTCATTGTCTCTGACTGCCTTAATGTGCTCCTTTACCCGGCATGCAACGGTGCGTTTCATTTGGCCTAAATAGGAGCTCCCACAGCTGCAACTGATTTTGTAGACCCCCGGTTTTTCTAAAGGAAACACGTCCTTTGGTGTACGTAAGAGTTGAGCCAGTTTCTTCCAAGGAGTAAAGATGGTCTTTACTGAATATTTTTGCAGTATATTAGCAACTTTATCTGTAACTCCTTTTACGTACGGTAGGTATGCCGGCTGTCGTTCGGCCCTATGGTGGATCTCACGTTGACGTGTCTGGGTGGTAGAATCTGCCTTTGTACCCGTTTCTCCGTAGTACGCTACTCACATGTCGTAGTTCTTCTTGTAAATGTTCCTCATCACATAAATAATATGCGCGGTCAGTGAGAGCAGTTACCACAGAGTTCAGGTGACGCGGGTGATGATGCGAGTTAGCATTTAGGTAGCGGTGAGTGTGAGTCTCTTTTCTGTAAACATAGTGGCTGACGGAACCGTCTTCTCTTATTTTAATATTTACATCTAGGAAAGCAATATTTCTGTCTCTTTCCATTTCGTAAGTAAAATTCATTTTACTGTGGATGGTGTTTAAATGTGCCAAGGGGCACCGAACGACCGATACGAGTAAAAAAGCGGGTAGATAGCTTTGTTTGCTCGTGATACCCTCTTCACCCGCAATCTTCAGTTCGTCCGTGAACATGGCGCTTGTAACAGCACCGAAATATCGGAAACTCAAATCAAAAGAAAAACATGGTAAATATCCCGAAAACAATATTAATAACAAATGTATGAGGGTCAGCTCAGTACTCTTAGTTCGAGTTTTCATACCAAACTCGTTATCGTATATCGAACAAATTTTGTATGAAAAACAGTACAGCGCCTCTAGTGGTTACTACACTTCACTAAATTGAGACCAATCAGGGAGCCAGAATAAGTGGGTCTGTCATAAGCGTTTACGATGAAAACTCGTAAGTAACAAGTCGTCTAAGTACGACTTATTACTTACGGTACAGATCGTCACGTCGCTTCGCGTCTCGGTGTGAACTGACCCTTAGGAGCCTATTATATCAGTGTTCTGCCTGAAATACTACAAAAAAGTAGCTTACCATCTTTAACGAGGCAATTTGCCGCCATAACCTTAGGGTGTTCCGCCGCGTAATGCAAGTAGCACGCTAGGCCTAGAATGGGAACTGGCTCTCAAGTATAGCTGCCATTAGATGTTTGGTAACATATGTTCTAACTTGAGGGAGGTAGCTGGCCAGGCGGACACTAGATAATGTCCTAACACCATACGAGGGGTTTCTTATCGATATTTTCCTTTACTGTAGACTGTAGAGCCACTGTGAAATGCGCACTTACATTTTTCTATAAACAAGTAACAAAATTAAAATGTTGAATAAACACCCACGATAATGTCCTTTCGAAAATTAACGTCATAACATCTATCTAAGAACCACCACTGATTAATTACGAACCGTTGAAAGACAAAATCGAACTAGTTTTGGAGTAAAACGGCAACATAGATTTGCAGAAACAAATGTTTACTGCAGCGCCCCCTGGTGAGTTGTCACTATAACACCTATCTAAAAACATGCACCAATTACATCCGAACCCATAACTGAAAACTGCATCAAAATCGGACTAGAAGTTTTGGAGTAAAATGACAACATGGATTTGCACACACAAGCAAACAAACAAACATCCTCTCAAAAGGTAAAAAGAACCATAGGTACGCGGGTATTTGCACCCACGGCCACTTGTTATCTCCCAACCGTTGTGTTGTTCCAGCAATTCGGTCCAGTGGTGTGTGAGATCTGTCACACGAGATGGCCCGATACCCGAGCTTTGAAAGCACACGCCGCGACATCACATGAACGGTAAACTATCTTATACATGCATCAGATATGCATCTTCCTTCATGTGCAATCCAGAGATATAGAGATAAACATCTCAAACACACATACCTTCATGACATGTGCATTTGTATACCTTGACGACATGATACTACTGGCTATTTTGACTATCGCGGCATGTGAAGTCGTTTTTAGGGTTCCGTACCCAAAGGGTAAAACAGGACCCTATTACTAAGACTCCGCTGTCCGTCTGTCTGTCTGTCTGTCTGTCTGTCTGTCTGTCTGTCTGTCTGTCCGTCTGTCACCAGGCTATAGCTCATTAACCGTGATAGTTAGACAGTTGAAATTTTCACAGATGGTGTATTTCTGTTGCCGCTAGAACAACAAATACTAAAAACAAAATAAAATTAAAAATTAAATGGGGTCCCTATACAAAAGACGTGTTTTTAAACGCCATCTATCTAATTAGTTTCGGCAAAATGACATAGATGGCGCTAGTTAGATCGCGACCAAACCAAATAGTCTTGGTAATATCAATTAATCAAATATATGAGGTTGAAACTCTGTTACGTTTCGTATTGTACGGAAACCTCCCTAAGTGTGCAATAAGAGACGCGATGCTGACTCGCACTTGGCCAGTTTTATTTTTTCGTTTTGAACGATCATAAATTATTAGTTTGTATTGTATTGTCACCGATTCTTGATAAGTGTACAAAGTGGACAAAATCTATCCGTTTAAAGTAGGTCTAAATCGAGTCCAAAAAGTCGGTTTCATACAAGCTAACATACAGGTGAATCTAATAAAAGAGTGATAATAAAGATGTTTGTAATAACTCTTAGGAGATACACGTGCAAAGTGTGCGGCAATATATCTAAGTCCAATCACAAAGCCAAGGAGCACACGTCGTGGCACCGCGGGCTGGTGTTCACGTGCGGTCGGTGCGGGCTGGTGTTCGACCGCAGCGTCACTCTGCTCAGCCACCTGCGGTCGTGGCATCCCTCGCACCACGGGTGTCTCACTTGTGGGGAGAGCTTCCTGGGACCGCGCGGGCTGGCCATGCATCAGAAGAGAGCGCATGTCACCTCTCTCACTCTAAACACACAGGTATGGAGCTTTTGTGATACGTCTATTTGTTTAGTTTCACATGTTTCAGTGTCTGCTTTTTTTATATCTTATAGGCTAGCGTTTGAGCACTATCTTACCTGTTGGTAAGTGATGATGCGGTCGAAGATGGTAAGCACGCTAGGCCTAGAATGGGTACTGGCTCTCAAGGATAGCTGCCGGAACACATTAGATGTTTGGGGACAGATTTTCTAACTTGAGGGTGGTAGCTGGCCAGGCGGACACTAGATAGTGTCCTACCTACCTACCACCATGCGGGGGTTGTTTGTTTCTTAACGATGTTTTTCCTTCACCGGACTGTGAAAGCGCACATACTTTTCTTTCGATAGAAAAATCCATCCATATTCATAAGCGCCTTCATACATGCTCGCCGGTTATAGGTACTTTTGACTTGGCCTTTCTTTAAAACGTCTCCGATCTGGTCGTGATACGTTTGCCTAGGTCGGCCTCTACCGGCTGGGACATTCACACTCGTCTCATAAATCTGTTTCTTCAATCTTCCTTCATCCATCATCTCTAGATGTCCATACCATCTAAGCATCCCATTAATTAATTTAATTTAATTATTCCTTTTATAAATTTTCGATTTGTCTCCATAAAAACGTTTTATTTCAAATTTTACATCTTGTCTCCATAAAATCGTTTTATTTAGCATTTTTAGGGTTCCGTACCCACAGGGTAAAACGGGACCCTATTACTAAGACTTCGCTGTCCGTCTGTCCGTCTGTCTGTCTGTCTGTCTGTCTGTCTATCTGTCTGTCCGTCTGTCCGTCTGTCACCAGGCTATAGCTCATTAACCGTGATAGTTAGACAGTTGAAATTTTCACAGATGGTGTATTTCTGTTGCCGCTAGAACAACAAATACTAAAAACAAAATAAAATTAAAAATTAAAGTGGGTCCCCATACAAAAAACGTGTTTTTAAACGCCATCTATCTAAGTAGTTTCGGAAAAATGACATAGATGGCGCTAGTAAACGAGCCCCGTCTTTCTAGATCGCGACCAAACCAAATATTCTGGGTAATATCAATTAATCAAACATATGAGGTTGAAACTGTTATGTTTCGTATTGTACGGAACCCTCCCTAAGTGTGCGATAAGAGACGCGATGCTGACTCGCACTTGGCCAGTTTTATTTATTTTTTCTTTGTGCTTACGGTAACTAGATGACGTTATCAGTGCAATATATTATTTTCAGGGTTGTAAGGATCCGAAAATGGAGTGCGACACGTGCAGCGTTCAGTTCAATAACAAAAATGCTTTAACCAGACACACTGAGCAGGAATGTCGAGATCATTTATTGTGAGTTATAATAAATATTTACCCACTTCAGACCGAGAGTTAATGTCCCTATATAGTTAAGTTCAATAACAAAGATGTAAAATCCAATAACAAAGATGCTTTAACCCGACAGGTTCAAGTTAGGTTCAATAATAACCCGTTAAGTTCAGTGATAACCCGTTAAGTTCAATAATAACCCGTTAAGTTCAATAATAACCCGTTAAGTTCAGTAATAACCCGTTATGTTCAATAATAACCAGTTAAGTTCAGTAATAACCCGTTAAGTTCAGTAATAACCCGTTAAGTTCAATAATAACCCGTTAAGTTCAGTAATAACCCGTTAAGTTCAAAAATAACCCGCTGAGTCTAGTAATAACCCGTTAAGTCCAGTAATAACCCGTTAAGTTCAATAAGGTAGGTGTGGGTCTCCATCTAGGTGGAGCGATGATATACGCAAGCTGGCTAGCAGTAGTTGGAAACGAATAGCTGAAGATCGAGCTCAGTGACGTGCCATGGGAGAGGCCTATGTCCAGCAGTGGACGGAAATTGGCTGATGATGATGAAGTTCAATAATAACCCGTTAAGTTCAATAACAAAGCTGCTTTAACCAGACTTATGGAGCAGGAATGTCCAGATCATTTATTGAAAGAAAGAAAGAAAAATCATTTATTTTGCAATATGACAACAACAGTACTTAACATTTAACTTATGTAAATATGAAACAGAAAAATTAAAATGTAACATAGGGAGAAAATGACACAGCATTGTTGCAAAACAGGAGCCAACTCAGCATTATGTTGCTCATGCTGGGCATGACCAACGCTGGTCTTCCGTTGGAACCCTGAGTGATATATTGTGAGTTATAATAAATATGTACCCACTGCAGACCGAGAGTTAATGCCTAATATCCTGCTAATATTATAAAAGCGAACGTTTTTTTGTAAAATCTTCACGCTAAAACTACTTTACCGATTGAGCTGAAATTTGGTATGTAGATAGCCTAAACCGTGGAATAACACATATGGTCCTTTTATATAGTCCGCGATATTCCGGGAACGATTTCTACGCGGGTAAACCGCGAGGCACAGCTAGTGTCCCAATATATTTTATATAGTCCGCGATATACCGGGAACGATGTCTACGCGGGTAAACCGCGAGGCACAGCTAGTGTCCCAATATATTTTATATAGTCCGCGATATACCGGGAACGATGTCTACGCGGGTAAACAGGGGGGCACAGCTAGTGTCCCAATATATTTTATATAGTCCGCGATATTCCGGGAACGATGTCTACGCGGGTAAACCGCGAGGCACAGCTAGTGTCCCTATATATTTTTAATCTATTAGAGTCGTTTCATCCGACTTCAAATACCGCGCTATTAATTTTCAGTACAAATTTTGAGGTGTTTATCTCCATATCTCTGGAGCTACCAATCAGATCTTCATGAAATTACTAGAGTACCCCTGGAATATCTCCTTTCCAACAAAAAAAGAATCGTCAAAGTCGGTTCATAAACGACGAAGTTATCCGCGAACAAACAAACAAATAGTTATTTACGGTCGAATTGAGTAACCTCCTTTTTTGGAAGTCAGTTAATAATAAATGAATAGTTCCACTACAATTGTTAGATGGCTTTTGATGTGAACCTACCGAGATGTCTATGTTTGTTATAGGATGCGCCGAGTACTTTTTTACTACTCGTTAATCGGCGAACTCGGTGTCTTTTATAGTACTCGTACTCGGCGAATAACTCGGATCAGTAACGATTACTCGGTAAACAGTACAACACTATTGCTATTCTGTAAGCTAGTTTACACATCTCACAAGCGGTGAGATTTGAGTTTCGTATTACGAAATTCAACCGTATTACAATCGTATTACGATTTGTATTTCGTAGTACGACTCACCGCGGATTCCGCTTGCGCGATGCGTAACCTAGCTTACAGAATAGCCCTACAGTATTTACTGAACACGAACAATCGATATTATTTAGACCAATCATTTGTCAACTTTTATTTAAAACAATTCTTTTAATTTTGAACGCGTGCCGTTTATAGCCAAATAAAAAGAGACTGATACGCACGGCGGGACATACAGTACTAACTTGTGTTCACGCCTCTAAGCTAGCGATCTGTTTAGGTACATAGTAATTGTGTATGTGTCGCAGGCAGATAGCTTAATTAGCCGTTCAATTAACAGCCTAGCCTCTTTACTAAACAGTGCCATTAAACTAGATTCCTGAATGATATCCGGCCGTAGCGTTAGTTAGAACATTTAATGAACCTGCTGGCTATAGCTTAGGCCAGTCATATATCTTAGTCTGACACTAAGGCAACACACTAGAGAACAGTGATCATGTATATCCTTCGCTCGTCGGCGCACGTCACGCGGTGGTCACTGTTCATAGTGTGTTGCCTTAATGTCAGACTAATGAACAGGCTAGGCAAGTAATGAAACGTCATCGATACAAGTCATTTGCCTAGCTGTTTGATCTAATGGCTAGGCAAGTAATGAAACGTCATCGATCCAAGTCATTTGTCTAGCTGTTTTATAAAATGGCTGGATATCATTCAGGAATCTAGTTGAACGGCGCTGCTTAGTTAAGAGGCTAGGCTGTTTGTACGGCTAATTAAGCTATATGCCTGCAACATATACACTACAGTACCCTTAGTACGAAGTTTCATCGTACATGCTTTTGACAGATCTCATATATTATGTTTCTTTGAAGTGTTACACACTTGATGTTTTTGTAAATTGTTAAATACAATCCAAAATTTAACAATTTACAAAAATATCAACGGCCTTACTAATAACGTTTTTTTCACTCTGTATACACGTTGTATACCACAAAAGCTGACCAATAAAAATATTTTTGACGTAAGCGTTGGATAAAGTTGGTATACAGATGTGCCATTATCAAAGGAGGCTAATCATTTCTTAAACAGCCTGGGACCCTAGTTTAGCGAGTGTGTAAAGGATTAAAATGGCGGATTTCTCTATTATCAGCTGATCGAAATCATGTCTAGACATAGTAACTATTATTGAATCTGTATCTATCAAAAAGTATGCTGTTATTTGACGATCGTTTGTATGTGTTAGAGAAAATATTTTCCATTATATCAACAAATTTCAACAAAAATTTCTAAAAACAACGTAGTTTGATTAATATTGCATTCCTAAAACAAAATTTCATGACTAATATTAATAATTAGTAAACTTTATGAAAAAATAATTTACGGAACTATATAAGACGAAAACAGTTTCGAAACGAATTGACTATGTTATATAGTTGCCAGATGAAAAAGAAAAAAGTGTTAAACGTCTATGTAGATACCCACCGCCTATTCAACGTTTATTAGTCAAACAATGGATTGACGCGTGTTTAGCGCTCATTCACTGTGCAACTGTACAACCGTTTAACAGATGTATAGGCAAATTTTTATTAGTAAGGCCGCAAGTGTGTAACACTTCTAAGAAACATAATATTTGATTTACGCAGTGCAACATCTCTCGTCGGATTTGAGAACTGTAATGATTTCATCCGAATGATTAACTTACGTAATAAGTAGTCATAGATGGCGCCACCAATGCATAATTGGGTTAACAAATGCAATCCACTAATTTCGTCGTAACGTTACTTCGCACCATTGCTTAATTGGCAAAGCACCGGAACATGTCATTCCGGAGGTTGCGGGTTCAAGTTGTACGATGAAATTTTGGATTGTATTTAACAATTTACAAAAAGATCTCACATAGTTCTCGACTTATTCTGGCTCCCTGATTGGTCTAAATTTAGTGCAGTGTGAGAACCACTAGAGGCGCTGTACTGTTTTTCATACAAAATTTGTTCGATATACAATATCAAGTTTGGTATGAAAACTCCAACTAAGTGTACTGAACCGAGTAACACGGCCGAGTACTCGGTTTGACATACTTAAAACCGAGTAATGCTCGGTCCTCGGTTACTCGGTAAAGCTAGTACTCGGCGTATATCTTGTTATATTAATATAAGTACACACTGACGGCCTTACTAATAAAGTTTTTTTCACTCTGTACACACGTTGTATACCACAAAAGCTGACCAATAAAAATATTTTTGACGTAAGCCTTGGATAAAGTTGGTATACAGATGTGCCATTATCAAAGGAGGCTGTCCATTTCTTAAACAGCCTGAGACCCTAGTTTAGCGAGTGTGTTAAGGATTAAAATGGCGGATTTCTCTATTATCAGCTGATTGAAATCATGTCTAGAAATAGTAACTATTATTGAATCTGTGTCTAGTATTCTGTAAAAAAACGTTTTGATTCTTCAAACTTCAAAAAGTATGCTGTCATTTGAGGATCGTTTGCATGTGTTAGATTTGTTCTCATTGAAATGGATTACATAAATTATTTCGACATATTTGACCATTGGGAGATAGAAGAGGCAAATAAAAAAATCGAAAACATTATGAAGACCGTGCAGATCCATTATTTTGAACAATTCAGATTTTCCATTTTAAATACAAATAACGGGTTTACGAAAAGCTATGCGGAAGAAACTAAACGCAGTGATTACATTCTCTTTGCAAATTGACAGTTTATTCAAAGATGGCTACAATCATGTTTATATTGTAGCCATGGAGACCGCTAGTCTCCATGGCTACAATGTCAACAGCGTAGACAGAGGACAACAGTCAATTTGAGTGTTTCGTTCTAAAATTTGTTTTAATTCTTTCACTCCTACTAAAAGAAAATATTTTCTATTATGTCAACTAATTTCAATAAAAAGTTCCAAAAACAACGTAGTTTGATTAATATTGCATTCCTAAAATAAAATTTCATGACTAATATTAATAATTAGTAAACTTTATGAAATAATAATTTACGGAACTATTTAAGACGTAAACAGTTTCTAAACGAATTGACTAATAGTTGCCAGATGAAAAATAAAAAAGTGTTAAACGTCTATGTAGATACCCACCTCCTATTCAACGTTTATTAGTCAAACATTAGATTGACGCGTGTTTAGCGCTTATTCTTTGTGCAACTGCACAACCGTTTAACAGACGTATAGGCAAATTTTTATTAGTAAGGCCGTGAATGTTTCAGCCCTTGTTTGGAGTGCGGGGAACACTTCCCTTCGAGATCATCACTGGACGCGCACGCGAGTGAACACTATGCTCTACAGAAAACATGCCCACAGGTAATATTGTACTTACTAAGTTTCTATACGGGCTGGGTTTTAGTGAGTATACAGTACTAGGTTTGTTAGGGTTCCGTACCCAAAGGGTAAACCGGTTACTAAAACTGTTACTAAGACTCCGCTGTCCGTCTGTCTGTCTGTTTGTCAGTCTGTCACCAGGCTGTAACTCATGAACCGTGATAGTTAGACAGTTGAAATTTTCACAGATGATGTATTTCTGTTGCCGCTATAACAACAAATACTAAAAACAAAATAAAGTTAAAAATAATAGAGGGTCCCCATACAAGAAACGTGTTTTTTTCGGCATTTCACGCCATCTATGAACGCTTAGTTAGGTAAACGTCCCATAGATGGCGTTATATTGAAATGTCGATCCCTAACACCTTTGTTAGACGTTGGATGGCGTTATAAGAAATAAAATGTTTATTAATTATTATTTTTTGCTGGCGAAAAATGATAATATTTATTACGTATTTTTTGCTCGATCCTATAAAATACTGTAGTGTGGTACGGAACCCTACGAGTGCGAGTCCGACTTGCACTTGGTCAGTTTATTTTTGTAAGTACTTACTATACATACAGGGTGGATATTTGTAGAGATTTACTACGACAACATGGCCCGCTCCTCTAAATTACTGTTTGAATGTGTGTAGTCACATGCTTACGTAAGAGTTTGTATGTAGATGTAATGATTCGTGTTCAGTAGCAGGCCGGCGTACCAGTACGCACACATGCGTGGCGGTGCGTTGTAAATACTAAACGTTTTGGATTTTGGAGGGGCGGGTCATGTTATCTTAGTAAATATAAGTGTGTACTATTCAGGTGCGTACAGAATATGTAACATAACATGTTATAAAATTGTTATTTAACATGTTTCAGACAGTGTGGACACGGAATGTTATAAAACATGTTATAATATCATGTTTTATAACATTCAGTGTCCACATTATCTAAAACATGTTAAATAACAATTTTATAACATGTTATGTTACATAGTCTGAAAACTCGTACTAAGGGTACTGAACCGAGTAACACGGCCGAGTACTCGGTGTGACATACTTAAAACCGAGTAATACTCGGTACTCGGTTACTCGGTAAAGCTGGTACTCAGCGCATATCTAATACTATAAGAATCTTTGTCCTGACATATAGTGCGGGTTTAGGTCACACTGTGCTATAAATAAAATATTGCACTGATAACACCATCTAGTTAACGTAAGCACAAAGTAAAAAATCTAATACTATAAGAATCTTTGTCCTGACATACTGACTGACTGACAGACAACGCACAACCTAAACCGCTAGTCGTAGAGACTTGAAATTTGGAGGTTATGTTAAGGTAAGGGTGGATTTTTGTAAGTACTATACAAGTTTTTTTTTTTTTTATGTCAAAGTTGACAAACAAGCAAGCGGCCCACCTGATCGAAAGTGGTCACCGCCGCCTATAAACACCTGCAACACAAGTAGTATTGCACGTTGTTTGCCTACCTTTTGCATAGAGGACTCTTTTTACCCCTCTCTTAAATCGCTGCATGTTGTACCGTAGCGGAAAAACCTCTGGTGGGAGATCGTTCCACATTTTGCAAGTCCGCGGCAGAAATGACCGCATAAAACGTACCGTATGCGATGTCCACGTGTCAACAATATGTGGATGAGCTCTCTCGCGGTGTCGAGATGAACGATGATAAAAGCGAGATGGCGGGATGAGGTTAAAGATTTCATCAGAACATTCCCCGTTGTAATATCGGTAGAAGAGGCTAAGTGAGCCAATATCTCGGCGTAGGTTAGATTTTTGTAAGTACTATACAGGTTAGATTTTTGTAAGTACTATACAGGTTAGATTTTTGTAAGTACTATACAGGTTAGATTTTTGTAAGTACTATACAGGTTAGATTTTTGTAAGTACTATACAGGTTAGATTTTTGTAAGTACTATACAGGTTAGATTTTTGTAAGTACTATACAGGTTAGATTTTTGTAAGTACTATACAGGTTAGATTTTTGTAAGTACTATACAGGTTAGATTTTTGTAAGTACTATACAGGTTAGATTTTTGTAAGTACTATACAGGTTAGATTTTTGTAAGTACTATACAGGTTAGATTTTTGTAAGTACTATACAGGTTAGATTTTTGTAAGTACTATACAGGTTAGATTTTTGTAAGTACTATACAGGTTAGATTTTTGTAAGTACTATACAGGTTAGATTTTTGTAAGTACTATACAGGTTAGATTTTTGTAAGTACTATACAGGTTAGATTTTTGTAAGTACTATACAGGTTAGATTTTTGTAAGTACTATACAGGTTAGATTTTTGTAAGTACTATACAGGTTAGATTTTTGTAAGTACTATACAGGTTAGATTTTTGTAAGTACTATACAGGTTAGATTTTTGTAAGTACTATACAGGTTAGATTTTTGTAAGTACTATACAGGTTAGATTTTTGTAAGTACTATACAGGTTAGATTTTTGTAAGTACTATACAGGTTAGATTTTTGTAAGTACTATACAGGTTAGATTTTTGTAAGTACTATACAGGTTAGATTTTTGTAAGTACTATACAGGTTAGATTTTTGTAAGTACTATACAGGTTAGATTTTTGTAAGTACTATACAGGTTAGATTTTTGTAAGTACTATACAGGTTAGATTTTTG
The DNA here is from genome assembly GCA_954871355.1 of Cabera pusaria. Lineage (NCBI taxonomy): Eukaryota > Metazoa > Arthropoda > Insecta > Lepidoptera > Geometridae > Cabera > Cabera pusaria. Next base: position 16,630,286 of record OX940912.1, read on the forward strand.
ACATGGGGCCGTAAGAAACATGCTCATTCACATATTATCGAGACCTCAGACCAAATAAGAAGTTAAGACCTCCACCGCCGAACAATGCACTGAGGCCGGTTTCGTAAACATTTTTACACTTGAGTGTTGCCGTGCAGTAAAAACTTTGTGATGATGTAATGAAATTGTGATTCCATCCAGTAGAGCTACTCTGTAAGCTATCTCGAAAGCGGAATCCGCGGTGAGATTCAAATTTCGTACTACGAAATTCAATCGTAACACAATCAAGGTGAGATTTGAATTTCGTAATACGAAATTCAAATCTCACCGCGGATTCCGCTTCGGAGATAGCTTACAGAATAGCCCTACTGTTTTTTTTTCTCGTAGATTCATTTTTAACCGACTTAAAAAAAGGAGGAGGTTTCTCAATTCGACCGTATATATATATATTTTTTTTTATGTTTGTTCGCGGATAACTTCGTCGTTTATGAACCGATTTTGATTATTCTTCTTTTGTTCGAAAGGAGATATCCCAAGTGTGGTACCATGGTAATTTTATCGAGGTCTGATAAGTATCTCCAGAGATATTGAGATAAACATCTCAAAATTGGTACTGAAAATTAATAGCGCGGCATTGAAGTCGGTTCTTTTTTAGTTTTTAAACGATATTATTACACCCTTTCACGACACAACTCGGCATTTTTTCTTTAAAAATTCCAAATTATTAAATTATTAGAGTGACACACCGCGCGTCTGAAAAGATAAGGCGTAGTGTCGTTATAATTATGTGTGTGCGTGTAAATTTGTATGTACTTACACGGCGAGGCGTAGTTTTAACAAGCCTCAGTGCGGTGTTCGGCGGGCTTCCGTCTCGACTTCTTATTTGGTCTGAGATCGAGACTTGTACAAGTCAAAACTCAAAGTCAAAGCAAGTCAAAAGTCAAAGCATTTATTTAGTATATGGGCAAATTAAAAATCTGCACTTACACACGTCAAATTACATTAAATAGATAATATCAACAATAATTAAAATATAACAAAAACATAACTTATTGCTTTGAATTTACAAAAAAAATACAAAAGCCATTCAGCTTTCATCTAGATCTCGAACGTCATACTTAAAACAAATGTTTCATTCGCCTGATTAATTTAGGGTTGCCAACCGTACTATTACGTGCACCTCAACCCAGTGCATGTTTCAGTACTTCAGACAATGTTTATCTAAAAAATTGTGAAATAATGAGACACAATAAATAAATTTTTCGCTCACATCTCGATTCAACCGGTCATTTCTCCCGTACACTTGTAGTACTAAATTGTAGAACGAGCTGCCGTCCGCTGTTTTCCCGCAGAGCTACAACATATGGAGTCCTTCAAAAGGGGCGTTAAAAGAATGTTGACAGTCGGCGACGCATGAGTGACACCTCTAGTGCTGCAAGTGTTCTTAGACGACGGTGACCACTCTCCATCAGGTGGGCCGTCTGCTTGTTTGCTACATATATCATTAAAATAATAAGCATAACTTTCATTGTAGCTACAGTTAAGCGTTCTAAAGAAACTGTTCATTATTTTTTTAAATATATCATTGGCTAACGTTTGACCACTATTTCACCTGTTGGTAAGTGATGATGCGGTCGAGGATGGTAGCACGCTAGGTCTAGAATGGAAACTGGCTCTCAAGGATAGCTGCCGGAACACATTACATTGTCTACAGATGTTATAACTTGAGGGTGGTAGCTGGCCAGGCGGATACTAGATAGTGTCCTACCACCACGCTAATTAAAAAATAGGAAAAAAACATGTATACAATAGCTTCATTAATAAAGATAACACGGTGACATAAACGGCGGTCTTATTGCTTAAAGTAATCTCTGGTAAACCCTCGACTTCGTCTCGGCAGGCCTCCCTCGCTCGCCCATAGCTACTGCGCTTTATAGTTAAGCTTTCGTCACCGCCGGCGGTACTATCTGCCAGTCGGTTGTCACTGCTCACGCGCGCGCAACGTATATTATTATTCTAATGACGGGATAACTGCGCATTCGTATTCTATCTTAGAAACTATTTCAGTTGTTCATAGTCATTTTGCGGGTTTGACAAAAAACAAGCGTAATATGTTTCATTTTTTAGGGTTCCGTAGTCGAATGGCAAAAAACGGAACCCTTATAGATTCGCCATGTCTGTCTGTCTGTCTGTCCGTCTGTCCGTCCGTATGTCACAGCCATTTTATGCCGAAACTATTAGGACCTCAGAATTGAAACTTGGTAGGTATATGTATTCTGTAAACCGCTTTCCGATTTTTATACAAAAATAAAAAATATAAAAGTTTAAGGGGGGCATCCCATACATGGAACTGGAACAAAAAAAAAATTTTTTTCTTCAAAACTATACGTGTGGGATATTTATGGATAGGTCTTTAAAAATGACATTGAGGTTTCTAAAATCATTTTTTCTCAAAGTCATTTCAAAGATAGGCGCGTCTAAAGTGGTAAAATGTGTCCCCCCCCCCCCTCTCACTTCTAAAGTAATGGAGTGAAAAATCTAGAAAAAATATATTCTGTAGATCTCAATAAAAACTTTCAACGAAAATTGGTTTGAACGAGATACAGTCAGCAGTTGTTGATATATAGCGACCGCAAGTATAACTTTGTTTTTCATACAAACACTATGAAAAACAAAGTTATTTTTGTAGTTGCGAAAAATCATAGTTATAGAATACTCTACTGTATTACGGAACCCTACGAGTGCGAGTCCGACTTGCACTTGGCCAGTTTATTTATGCTAACTATACTAAAATGACAAGACGGCGTAAAATTCACTTTCTTGACATCAAATTCGACTCATAGTTAGGAATTTTGATATAATTTTGTGAGGTAAATAAAAAAAATTCGTAAACTTTTTTTTATTTCACTGAGTCAACCCTTTACTGTATCGGGCAGCGCCGGTACATCACGCGCTGAACGAAGTAATGACAACGCTAGGTCGAGTGCGTGCCTTAGACACATTTTTGCTTGTATTGTCTGAAATAAACGTTGGTATTGTGTTTTTGTAAGGGAGTGAAGTATCTGTTACGTAGTAACTATTATATAATCTGTGGTCTCGGGCGTACATTCGTCTACTCGTTTGTAAAAACCAACTTAGCGCACTAGTGTCATAAATAACTTATGATTATGTCGGTGCGTGACCAGAGATGTTCCTAACAATAATAAGTAAGTGTGATGTTGGCAGTGTTCGAGAACGTTCGCGCACGCTCGCTCGCTGGCGTTGCACGTGGCTCGCGTGCACGGCTCGGCTCGCGGCTCGGCTCGCGAGCGCCAGGGAGCGGTCTGTGAACTGTGCGGATATACTTGCGGAGTAAGTTTATTGTAACTTCGCTATTTTATACACAACTACTTGCGCCCCGCGGCTTTGCCCACGTTTAAGAGCGTACGCGGGTTGCAGTTTTCCATACAAATGTATTCTCCCGTTTCCTCCCTGGACATTGCTTCTAGAGCAAAATTTGTTTCTATAAAAAATCTAGGTCTGTTGTAGCTATAATGAATATAAACATAAATATATAACTAATTGAAATAATGGCCCTTCAAAATCTTATAGAGGACATAAAAGACTTATATTTCTGTTTGCAATTGGTTAATAAAAAAAAAACAAATGTTTTTTTTTATTTTACATCTGATAAGCTAGCGTTTGACCACTATCTCACCTGTTGGTAAGTGATGATGCGGTCGAAGATGGTAAGCACGCTAGGCCTAGAATGGGAACTGGCTCTCAAGGATAGCTGCCGGAACACATTAGATGTTTGGCGACAGATTTTCTAACTTGAGGGTGGTAGCTGGCCAGGCGGACACTAGATAGTGTCCTACCACCAGGCGGGGGTTGTTGGTTTCTCAACGATGTTTTTCCTTCACCGGAGGGCCACTGTAAAAAGCGCACATCAATTCGATAGAAATGTCCATTGGTGCACGGCGGGGCTTGAACTCGGTACGTCTGGCATCAAAGCCGACCGTTCTCCCGATTACGCCACCGGGCCCTCGCTTCGTAGCTTCAGTAGATCTTGATTTTTTGTAGAAACAAAATGTGCTCTAGAAGCATTTTCCAGGGAGGACACGGGGGAATACATTTGTATGGAAAACTGCAACCCGCGTACGCTCTTAATCTTGATTGTAAAGGTTCCTCTTGAATCACTCTATCTATTGCTGAAAACTGCATCAAAATCTGTTGCGTAGTTTAAAAGATCTAATCGTAGAGACAGCGAGAGTGGCTTATATTGGAATTGTATATGTATATTAGATATTGTATTTGGAAATTGTATACTGTATATTGGAATGTCAAATGTAACGATATGTCAATGTCAGTTTGGGATACCTAAATCCCACGAATAAAAAAAACATGGATTTCTTCAAGGGAGCTATGCGCGAATGTGGGACTCAATGTCACGAACAAAATCGCGCGTCGTCGGAGCTACTCGGAATTACTCGGAACTCAGTCACTGATTAAGCTAGTAATGTGTTCTAGTTCAAAATCGATCTTATTTTTTGGTGAATTGGGTTTAATTTGCCGTGTAATGTATCGATATTTTATGGACGTCACTACCTCTATCACTCGCCGCCTGGGACGGTTCATTCATAAGGTACAATGCAAATAATTTGTTGGTATAATTATGGTGTATTTCATTAAAAAAAACATAGGAACATACATTTAATTTAAATGGTTCTTAGCTCATCATCATAATCTGTCAGGTGTTTTTAATGTTTATTGCAAAATATCGACAAGGTGTAGTAGGATATAACACCTCACCCAATAATATCGTTTAAAAACTAAAAAAGAACCGACTTCAATGCCGCGCTATTCATTTTCAATACCAATTTTGAGATGTTTATCTCAATATCTCTGGAGATACTTATCAGACCTCGATAAAATTACCGTGGTACCACACTTGGGATATCTTCTTTCGAACAAAAATAGAATAATCAAAATCGGTTCATAAACGACGAAGTTATCCGCGAACAAACATAAAAACAAAAAAAAATATACGGTCGATTTGAGAAACCTCCTCCTTTTTTTGAAGTCGGTTAAAAATAGTGTTAATAAACTTGATGTTGCTTTTTTTGTTCTGTGGCATTATAGCTCTCAAACGTATGGGTAAATAAAGGTTCATGGGACTAATTTTTAGGGTTCCGTACCATAAAAGGAAAAAAAAACGCTTATAGGATCACTTTATTGTCCGTCTGTCTGTTCGTCTGTCTGGCCGTTGGTGAAGACTATTTATCTCAGGAACGCGTAAAGATATCAAGTTGAAACTTATATCAAATACTCGGGTAAGTGTCGGCCAATGTTTACGGAGTAGGGAAACAGCACAATGTTGAAATAAATGCTATTTGCGGTTGTCACCAAAATTCGACTGAAAATCTTCATTAAAGTCCACATTTTTACTGAGGGTATGACTTGGGCTAGACATTGACTTCAACACGACTTTAAATGTGACTTTGACCCATCTTCATGACTTGAATTCTCAAAAGCTTGAAGAATTTTAATACTTGACACTGGCTAAATAAAATAATCGTGTGAAGCCACAGTAAAACTAAAAAAAGCTATGCTATTATGTGAAAATTACAAAATTGAATTTAAAAAAATCGGTTGGCATTATATGGCATAGCACCATCCCCATAAAAATCAAAACAAGATTCACTTTTAATAAAATAATAAAAATAACCGGCCAATTGCGTGTCGGGCCACGCGCAGTGTAGGGTTCCGTAGTAGCCCATTATTCAATGCAAGTCTTTACCCGTTATAAACAAGCAACTAGGTACTCCGTCTTTGTCACTTTAAAGGATTTATTCTAAGGATTTTGTATTTGGTACAAAATTATCCAACACCCAAGTTCAACGACTATTACTGCTAAACTAATAAAGTTATCTTAACAGATTTTTTAAGCGCGCAGTTTGGCTTTTAGAGGGGGGGAGGGGACGCCCTAATAGAACAACCCTTAGGTTATTTTAAAAGACCTATTCAATGATACCCCACACGATAGAGTAGACGACGAAACAAAATTCATCCCCACTTCTCATGTAGGGGAAGCTACCCTAAAAAAAATATTTTTCATAATTTTATTTCACCACTTTGTCGGCGTAATTTATATACATACCCCTACAAAATTACAGCTTTATAGTATTAACGGTCTCTTAGCAAAACCTCGGACAGACAGACAGACGGACATGAAGAAACTAAGGGTTCCTTGTCAGGACTACGGAACCATAAAAACGACTTACAGATGTACTGACATGTGAAAACTTATTCCAGTATTCTTGTTATGTAGATGTGATCTGTTAATGCGCCATTTCACGACACAGGAAGGCATTTTTCAGTATTTTAAATTCTAATTATAGACAGCTGCCGCCATTGCCGGCTACGGGCGCACTAAAGTCGTACGAGGCACAATTAGTAAGCACCGCCTACCGAGGCACAAACTGTGTTGGGTCATTTTGTATCGCTAGGAATTTTTCCATGTTTATTTTGTTCGTAGCCTATATCCTAAACTAAAAATGACATTTGACATTTCGCGGACCTCATAGCTGCACACTAACGCCCCTAGCGGTAAACTCACACGCGATAAGCCCTCATTACGTAAACGCGGCTGAACAGATTTTGATAACTTTTATCAAATAGAGTAGACTAAGGGCCAGTTAAACCGGTTCCCGAAATGATTCCGAAAGTTTCCCTATTAGCAACTAATAAGACAGATTTTTGACAAATTATTTTTATGGCATCATCTGTCAGATAACTATCTGTCACTTTATCAGGAACCAGTGAAACTGGGCCTACGTCCTAGGACACTTTATAACGCGAGGCAAGTCGCGGGCACCGCATGTCTGTACTAATATTATAAAGAGAACACATTTTTTAACGAGTTCAAATTTTGAATGGTATGTAAGGGGGGAGCACACATACCATCTAAGTGCTCCCAGCCAACCTCACCTGCCCGTGGTGCATCCTGCTGACCAACGAACGGGGCTCTGGCGACCGACAAATGGCGGTATAACCATTTCAAATTATGGCGTAGCTAAATACTACAGGCCGGTGACGGGCAGCAGCGTCACCGGTGCGAGAAGCTACGTCCTGCGATCGCCAACACGCCTGCCCAGCATGGTGATTAGGGCATATCCCTCCCAAGGGATGAAAGAAGTAGTATGGAAAGTCACAATATGCCGCGGCCCCCAGTTCCCGGCCGCCCTGCTATTCCTGACCACGGCGGCGGTCACGGTAACGGCAGGGCAGGGGGTGCTAAGAATCTCCGGGCTACGGTAGGCCGCCAAAACAAACTGACCCTCGCAACATATAATGGACGCACAATTCGGCTGGATGATCATCTGGCGCAGCTGAAGGAGGAGCTAGAAATCTCCAGTGTGTCGGCCAGGGTAGCGTACCTCATAATTAGGTTCGCCGAGAGGTACAGCCTCAAGGTTATCCAGGTTTACGCACCGACCTCGGCACACTTGGACGAAGAGGTGGAGAGCATGTATGAAGACATCTCTAGAGCTTTACATACCAACTCTAAGGCTCACTACAACGTTGTCATGGGAGACTTTAACGCCAAAGTGGGAGTACAGACCTGCAGTGAATCGATAATAGGACCACACGGATTTGGCAGTAGGAATCACAGGGGGCAAATGCTTGTCAACTTTCTCGAGAAAGAGGGGCTTTTCTTGATGAACTCGTTCTTCAAGAAACAGCCCCAAAGGAAGTGGACGTGGCAAAAGCCCCGACACTGTGACTAGAAATGAGATTGACTTCATCATTACGGACAAACGGCGCATATTCAGAGACGTCTCAGTGATCAGTAGGTTCAATACTGGAAGTGATCACCGACTTGTACGAGGCACTCTGGATATCGACTTCAAAGCCGAAAGATCCCGATTGATGAAGTCTACGCTCCGACCGAACCTACTCCAAACCGTTGTTGGATCCGAAACATTCCAATTAAAATTGGAAAATCGATTCGCTGCCTTGGAAACTACAGATGACGTAGACCAGAAACTCGAAGAAGTGGTGGAAATCTTCAGGGATGAAGGAACGAAGTTTTGCGAGAGCAAGCGTACGGGCAAAAAGTCCAAACTTTCGGCAGAAACACTTCGACTAATGGAAGAGAGACGAACAGACCCTTTTGTCAGCTTTGTCAATTAATCAGGTGCGCAACAAAACCATTAAGAAGCTGGTACGACAAGACCTCCGATCCTCTAACACGCTCTTGATTAAAGAATCAATCGAGCAGAATCGGGGGTCGAAAGTGTTCGCCCAGCCTCTGGGTAGAAGCCACCTCACAAAGCTGACAACGTCAACGGGGAACGTCGTCGCATCCAAGTCGGAGATTCTGTCAGAAGTTGAAGACTTCTACGGCAAGCTCTACGCATCGCATGCTTCAAGGCCCGTACCCGATACTGAGGATTGTAGAGCCACCTTAACCCGAATGAGATCGTGATGGCCCTTAAACAGCTCAAAAATGGAAAGGCCCCAGGTGAAGACGGAATCACAACGGAGCTTCTAAAAGCTGCAGGAGCCAGCTGTAAGCCAGCTGCAACAGCTCTTCAATTCTGTTCTCTTCACTGGGAGAACTCCACAGGCATGGAACAGGAGCATGGTGGTTTTGTTTTTCAAAAAAGGAGACAAAACCTTCTTGAAAAACTACCGCCCGATTTCGCTTCTGAGCCATGTCTACAAACTGTTTTCAAGGGTCATCACGAACCGTCTTGCGCGAAGACTCGACGAGTTCCAACCTCCGGAACAGGCCGGATTTCGAAGCGGTTACGGCACCATGGACCACATCCACACGGTGCGGCAGATTGTACAGAAGATCGAAGAGCACAATCGGCCCCTGTGCTTAGCTTTTGTGGACTATGAGAAGGCCTTCGACTCAATCGAAACCTGGTCTGTTCTGGAGTCCTTGCAGCGTTGCCAAGTCGACTGGAGTGATGAGATGTCTGTATAATGCCGCAACGATGAGTGTACAAGTACAGAACCAGCGAACTAATTATATCCACCTGCGTCGAGGAGTGAGACAGGGGGACGTCATATCCCCGAAACTGTTCACTAACGCCTTGGAGGATATGTTTAAGACGCTGGACTGGAAAGATTGTGGCATCAACATCAACGGCAAGTACATCTCTCACTTACGATTCTCAGATGACATCGTCATTATGGCAGAGACGCTGCATGACTTACAGAGGATGTTGAATGGCCTAGCTGATTCTTCTCGTCGCATCGGTCTCCGGATGAATTTGGATAAAACCAAAGTCATGTACAACGAGCACGTTGTTCCGGAACCGATTGCCGTAGATGGAATCCCACTCGAAGTTGTCACTAAGTATGTTTACCTAGGGCAGACGCTCCAACAAGGCAAACATAACTTCGAAAAGGAAATCTAGAGAAGAATTCAGCTGGGCTGGGCAGCATTTGGAAAACTCCGTCGAGTCTTCTCGTCGCATATACCACAGTGCCCAAAGACAAAAGTCTTTAATCAGTGCGTCCTACCAGTCTTGACATACGGAGCCGAGACGTGGACACTCACGGTTCGACTGGTCCACCAATTTAAAGTCGCTCAGCGAGCTATGGAAAGAACTATGCTCGGTGTTTCTCTGCGGGATCGAATCCGGAACGAAGTAATTCGCCTGAGAACTAAAGTGATCGACATAGCTCATCGGATTAGCAAGCTGAAGTGGCAGTGGGCTGGTCATATCTGCCGTAGGACCGATAACCGTTGGGGTAGACTGGTTCTAGAGTGGAGACCGCGAATCGGTAAACCTAGCGTAGGACGCCCTGTGACCAGGCGGAGCGACGACATTCGCAAAGCGGTGGGCAGTGACTGGAAACAAAGAGCCGAAGATCGGGCTCAGTGGCATGACTTGGGAGAGGCCTATGTCCAGCAGTGGACTGATACCGGCTGATTATGATGATGCAATTTTGAAATGTTTGATGACGAAGCAAGTTCAATCAGGTTCCAACAGCTCGGTAAATAACGTTTGCGCGATGCAGGATCTCATACATTTAGGCAATATTTACAAGAAGAGCTATTCAACCTACTCTAGCGCCATCTAGATACTTTATCTAAACTAATATTATAAAGAGGAAAGATTTGAGTTTGTGTTTGTCTCGATTTAACTCAAAAACCTCTGAACCGATTTTAAAAATTGTTTCACTAATGGAAAGCTACATTATCAGCGAGTAACATAGGCTATATTTTATCCCCGTATTGTCACGGGAACGGGAATTGCGCGGGTGAAACCACGAGGCGCTGCTAGTATCATATAAAATGTTTATATTTGCAGAGTAACTCGAGTCTAATAGCACATCAACGGATTCACAGTGGAGAGAAACCTTTCGAATGCGAAATTTGTCAAAAAAGGTTTAGTTTACTTCAACGATTACAGGTTAGTATGTAAATCACTAATTTTGTTTTAATCGACTTCACAAAAACGGGAGTAGGTTCTCTGTTGATGACAACAGGGTCAGAAGACTGTAATACTGAAAGGCTTCCTGGTTTTCACACGTTGTTTTATTACTTGCGTTACAATTATACATTTATCTTCGGATTGCTTTTTCGTTAGCATACTCGATTACAATTTTGTATCTATATATACGTTAAAAGTTACTTTTACAACTAGTGGTATGTCTCTATTCTGCCCCATACATTTGGGGCCAATTTTACAAATCGTTTTCTTATACACGCGCCTGGAGGTCATTGCATCTGACACGTGTATCAAACGGTCACTTAATTAAAGGAGCCGCCATATGCCGACAAAGGCCTAAGGCGGACTACGGTTTCGTTCACCTCCAGCCTCGTGTCCGGTGTGACACGTGTAAGTTTAATACTGAATACATTTCTATGGTTCTAATTCATTTAGCTTTACATACTACTTACTTAGGACTAAAGGTACTACAGTTTTATACTTTATTCTTAAATAGCTATTTCTTATGTTAAATAACCTGTACGTTTAGCTGGCTCGGCGTCCTCAATTCAATTCAAATTTGACAAATAAATTAAAATAAAACAAATATTTGTAAATTGTTAAACACAATCCAAAATTTCATCGTACCGACGGGACTTGAACCCGCAACCTCCGGAATAACATGTTCCGGTGCTTTGCCAATTAAGCCACGGTGCGAAGTATCGTTACGACGAAATTAGTGGATTGCATTTGTTTGCAAAACAAATATTTATTGATTTATTTTAATTTAATTGTTTATTTTTAAAGTGAATAATAACATAACTAACTAAATGTTTGGTACATAATAAGGTATTTTGCTCCATATGAGAAAAAATCTAAAAATGTTTTATTGAGATAGCTTAGGCAAAAAGCAGTCGGAAAACTTACTTTTAGTTCATAATATAGCAAACTAAACTATAAAGTTAAACGCAAAGGTTTCAGCTTTTAAATCTGTTTCATAACACCATTAAAATAGGAGTCGCCATGTTATGACGTCATACCGCTAATGCCCGGTTCTTAGAACAAACGGATCATTTTGTTTACGATCGGTTAAATTTGACACGAGACGTAACATTCTTGTGTCAAATTTAACCGATCGTAAGCAAAACGATCCGTACGTATGTTATAGGAACCGGGCATCAGAAGTGTCAACTAATCAACCTGCATAGCATAATGACGTCATGACCACAGAGCAATATGGCGTCCACTGCGTCCAGCGTTTTTGTCAAATTACGGCAATGCAATATTTAAATTCAATTTTATGGCACTTAACGATTGAATAAAAATTTTGTGATTTTTTAGTGGTTCATTAGATCTATAGAATCTAATTGAGACACTTTACAAAAATGGGTGTAATTGGTTGTGAAGTCAGTTAAATACTGACAATGAGCAGATGACATTGACCCTGACAGCCGACACCAGCTCGCACCATATCCCACTACATTATCAACTATACACGGCCACATAGCGTTGCAATACTAATCTAAAGCGTCCATTACACGATAGGGTTTGCTGGCAGTCACGACTGTGACTGAGGATAACTGATCGTCTAAAGGGGTGATTGACGGTGACTGACCGATATTTACATACTTTTGATTGCTGCATCAGCAACCAAAGTCATGACTGATGGTTTTGAATGACGGAAAGAAAATCTTCTCTGTCATGTTTTTTTTGTTTTTAATATCTTATAAGCTAGCGTTTGACCACTATCTCACCTGTTGGTAAGTGATGATGCGGTCGAAGATGGTAGCACGCTAGGCCTAGTATATAAACTGGCTCTCAAGGATAGCTGCCGGAACACATTAGATGTTTTGGTGACAGATTTTCTAACTTGAGGGTGGTAGCTGGCCAGGCGGACACTAGATAGTGTCCTACCACCATGCGGGGGTTGTTGGTTTCTTAACGATGTTTTCCTTCACCGGCGAGCCACTGTGAAAAGCGCACATAAATTATTTGATAGAAAAATCCATTGGTGCACGGCGGGGCTTGAACTCGGTACCACGGCATCAAAGTCGACCGTTCTGCCGATTACGCCACCGGGCCCTCATGTATATGTTTGTATTGTCAGATCCACACTCGCACGCACACCAACGAGCGGCCGTTCCAGTGCACGAGCTGTCCCAAAGCGTTCAAACACAAAGCTGCGCTCAACAGACATACTCGGGTAACTATATATAAAAATACATAAGAAGAATTTCTCAAACTTTTTTCAAACCTTTTAAATTTCAGACTTTACACTGGAACTGAGGTATCGATACATGAATTGACATTATAGACTGTATCTCTTAGTAAGAATTTTCATCGTAAACGCTTTTGACAGATCTCACATAGTTTTCGACTTATTCTAACTCCCTGATAGGTCTAATTTTTTTTTATTAGTCTAAACCAGTGTTTTTCAACGTGTGGGTCGCAACCCCCCATGGGGTTGCCTCTATAAGGAAGTCGCGGGGGGTCTCAAAGCCTTAGTAAAAGAAATAAACAAAGTTTGAAAATATAGTTTTATTACGAAAATATTAGGTAATTAATTAAAGATCATTTGAAGGGGGGGTGAGAACGCATATAATATTTGTTTCTTATAAAATATAAAAAATGGTTACCTAATTTGTTTCCTGTAGGCCACGCGAGCGAAGTCGCGGGCAGAAGCTAGTAATAAACTAAAATACAGATTGTGCAGGTAGGGGATCACGAATTTTTTTTCTTACTAAGGGGGTCGCGTCTTGAAAAAGGTTGAAAAACACTGGTCTAAATTAGTGTGAAAACCACTAAAGGCGCTGTACTGTTTTTCATACAAAATTTGTTCGATACACGATATCGAGTTTGGTATGAAAACTCGTACTAATGGTACTTACAGAAGGAGCCTAAGTCAAAACCTATGTGAGATAGAATCTGTCAAAAGCGTTTACGTTTTGCTTTTTGCCAAATTTCATGATTCTAGGTCAACGGGAACTACCTTATAGGTTTTTGACCCAAAACCTATTGGGTACTTCCAGTGGACCTAGAATTGTAAATATTGACCGGTTATTTGAATTTTCTATTAAGAATTATTAGTGGAAAAAGTAAAAGAGTTATTTCAGGATCGTAGCATGTGGAAAGAAGTAATTTCTGCCTACCACAACGGGAAAATGGCGTGATTTTATGTATATATGTAGTAAAAGTTATATACAATCATCACCATGATAAGCGTTTGCATGGTGGTAGGACATTATCTAGTGTCCGCCTGGCCAGCTACCACCCTCAAGTTTAAAAAATCTGTCGCCAAAACATCTAGTGTGTTCCGGCAGCTATCCTTAAGAGCCAGTTCCCATTCTAGGCCTAGCGTGCTTACCATCTTCGATCGCATCATCACTTACCAACAGGTGAGATAGTGGTCAAACGCTAGCCTATATGATATAAAGAAAAAAATCTCTATCCACTGTTGAGATAGGCCGTCTTTTCTCCACGGTCCTCAGCCATTCTCTACCAAGTTCTGCCTTCAGGTCTTCCAGTACCCTTAGTACAAGTTTTCACACCAAACTCGATACCGTATATCGAACAAATGTTGTATGAAAAACAGTACAGCGCCTCTAGTGGTTTTCACACATCACTAAATTTAGATTTAGATCGGCGATTTTACGCCGAATGTTTTCTATCCGGGCAGTTATGGTACGGGGACTGTCGCAATAAACTTTAGTTTCTAAAAGTGAAAAAAAATAGTGAAAGTGAAAAAAGTGAAATCGCTGCGATTGCCCCAGAACTTTGTTCGCGCGTACTGGCTAATATGAGGGTTTGCTTACAAGAATCTATTGCGAGAAATGGACGTCACTTAGAAGATATTATTTTTAAGAAGTGAAATCCGCAGACCTTTTTTAACCGACTTCAAAAAAAGGAGGAGGTTTCTCAATTCGACCGTATATATATTTTTTTTTTTTTTTTTTTTTTTTTTTTTGTTCGCAGATAAGTTCGTCGTTTATGAACCGATTTTGATTATTCTTTTTTTGTTCGAAATGAGATATCCCAAGTGTGGTACCATGGTAATTTTATCGAGGTCTGATGAGTATCTCCAGAGATATTGAGATAAACATCTCAAAATTGGTACTGAAAATGAATAGCGCGGCATTGAAGTCGGTTCTTTTTTAGTTTTTAAACGATATTATTACATGTTAAAAATAAAATAAAAATTATAAACTTAGTTGTTTATTTGTTATTTCACTTTGAAATAGAAAAATTCCCGCTGGACACCCTTTATAAAAAAATCTGTTGTCCTTAAGGGGCATCTAAAACAATATTATTATAGTTAGTTTATTGTTTTTTCAGGTCCATACTGGGACGAAGCCCTACGTATGTCCGCTCTGTGGGAAATCGTTTTCACAATCTAATTCTATGAAGAAGCATTGTGCTGGAGTACATATGAAAATACATATATATCCTAAACGATCTGATAGTAAACAAAATGCATAGTTATATGTTTGTTGTTTTATTGCTCACCACGATGTTAAATACATTTTGGAGTGTTAAATTATTTTTCAGCACATTTGCTCAAAAATGCATTTACGAAGCCTGTATGTACATTGTTCGAAAGTTACAAATTACGCACTACACAGCGGAGCGTGCAGAAAGTACTTACCGCACTCGTGCGGTAAGTACTTTACACGCTTCCTTGTATGGCACCGTGCGTAACCTTTACGTTTTTTTTTAAATTTCCGTAAAACCTGCATAAGAATTCCACCATAGATATCGCGAGACTAAATAAGTTGAATGTTAGAAACTCCTTGACAGAGCTTTTGCTTAATACGTTTGTTTCACTTTAAAGCCGGCTTTTTACTATGGGATATAATGTAAATGACATTTTGTGCTATATATAATATCCCGCGATTGCTGACACTGTAAGATATGTATAGTTCACTTTTGGTTGTCTATGGTTTCATTCAAACACTGGGCTTAATACACTCATTGTGTGGAGCCATAATAAAAACAAAAAAAACTGAGGTGGTGGCGCGGTGTCCGGGGAGGTGAGGTAAAATATAAACCTTCAAATATCGCTCAGTCGGTCGAAATAATATTTATAGTTTGGGATGTAATATATATTATAGCATAGTGTAAACGGTCTCATATAATATGTATGACGAGCGATACAATTGTATATCTCAAGATATAATATACATTATATTATATCCTATAGTGAAAAGCCGGCTTAATACTAAATATATAGTTTTAATTTTTAATACACGTGGCGCCATTTGCAAATTCGCACAATTTTTATATTAGAAACGTCAAAGATTGTTTCGACTTAATTTATGTTTGTTTTATTACCAGTTATATTGTTTTCTCGCAAATTTGCTGAAAAACGTGGTAAGATACACGTGCGGATATTGGTTTTAACAAACTCGTGACTATGGCAAACCCTCGACTTCGTCTCGGGCTTACATTCGTCTACTCGTTTGTAAAAACCAACTTACCGCACTAGTATTATAAATATCAACACATTTGCTCAAAAAATGCACTTAGGGTCGGCTCACACCGCGACGCGACGCGGCGCGCACTTATCATTATCAGCCGGTGTCCGTCTGCTGGACATAGGCCTCTCCCAAGATACTCCGCTGAGCCCGATCTTCGGCTCTTATTTTCCAGGCACTGCCCACCGCTTTGCGTATGTCGTCGCTCCACCTGGTCACAGGGCGTCCTACGCTACGTTTGCCGATTCGCGGTCTCCACTCAAGGACAAGTGTACCCAGTCTAAGTAGGGGGGGGGGGGGGGCGCACTTATTAAGAGAGTATTACAAGAAAGAACTTTATTTACTATACAAAAAGATACACATTTTATTGAGTTAGTTCGGCAGCTTCAGGCTGTGCCGCGTGGCGTCGAGCTGCCCGCGCAGTGCAGCGGGAAGAAACAATTGAACCGCGAGATAAACAATTTAACTTTATTATCTACACAATAAGATACAAATTGCATTGACATAATTAGGTGGCGTCGCACGTTTTGCTGCGCCGCGCGACTTCTGGCTGCGCTGCGCTGCGCCGCGCGACTTCAAATGCATCGTTGCGTCGCTGTGTGAACTAACCCTTACGAAGCCAGTAGGGCTATTCTGTAAGCTAGTTTACGCATCTCGCGAGCGGAATCCGCGGTGAGATTAGAATTTCGTGCTACGAAATTCAAATCGTAATACGATTGTAATAATACGGTTGAATTTCGTAATACGAAATTTAAATGTCACCGCTTGCGAGATGCGCCCTACTGTATACATTGTTCGAAAGTTCAAAATTACGCACCATTCAGCGGAGTGTACATATCCGTTACGGTTTTTTTGACGTGACAACGTCTAATAGATCGATGAACGCCGGTTGTATTCACGTATATCATAATTTAACAAATGAGGTGTTGTTGGAAGCGTCTTATTTGTTTTCTGGTTATAAGTTATGTGATGTCACATTAATTTGAATATGGCGCCCTCTAGGGGGCACAAAGTCAAGAACAAAAACATTTATTCACCCCACCCCATCGTACCTATGTGGTATTGTTGAAAAGGGATTTTAAAATGAAGGTCTACGGTTTGGTACATCTTATTTTTGTGACGCGTAGCGTTTGCGAAATATATCCCGTCATAGTAAAGAGAAACTATTTTTCCCGACTACGGCATCGTACAAAAGGAGGGTTATGTGTTTGTTGATCGGTATGTATGTATGTAAGTATTTAAGTATGCAGTATGTAAGTAATATGGTACCATGGAGAATGGTAAGAGTAACAATGGGTACATCAAAATTTAAAAAAATCAAGATAATAAATAAAAAAAAATAAAGATTTTTGGTGCCAAAATGAACCTCAAAAGATATAAATAATGTTTTAAAAATACATCGAGTGTGGTATCAAAAGAAATAATTTTTATCGGTGGTCACGAATATATATACAATATTTATATATATATATACTCGTATGTATATATAATATATATTAAGTGTTTTACTGGATGGAGTTTGGAATAGGAAATGCTAATAAATATTTTTTTTGACGCAGTCGGGTTTTTTGTACTTTTCATTAATTCACTTGTTAACGTAATGACTGTTAGCATATGACCATTTTGTACCATATACTATAACCACTGAACCGATATAAATGAAATTTGGTACACAGATAGTCTAGAGCCTGAGAAAGGACATCGGCATATTTTTAATGCGAAAAGAGGGTTGTAGGGGTTGAAAGGATGTATGGAAGTATCGTCATTTTTAAATCTTGAAACTTATTTTTTAGGCTGTTGATTCGATATAAATAAATATGACATTCAAAGTGTGTAAGGGGGAAGGGGAGTGGTGGGGGAGGGGAAGGGGAAGGGGAGGGGAGTGGTGGGGGAGGGGAAGGGGAGGGGAGGGGATGTGGAAGTGAAGGGGAGGTGTAGTGGTGGGGGAGGGGAGGGGAAGTGCGAATGAGGGGAGGGGAAGTGCGAATGAGGGGAAGTGGAAGTGAGGGCAAGGGGGAGGGGAGGGGATACGTATGTGTCTTATTAGTTAATGCTACCCAAAGACATTATTCCACGCGGACGAAGTCGCGGGGACAGCTATTCAACAATAAAAAAACATACTGAGAGTGATATTGAGAGACTGTGACGGACGGTGGTGTATCTGTTTTACATCGTACTTACTGGTTACATATATATATATATATATATATATATATATTATATATACTATATACCTATACATTACCTACATAATTTAATCATCGGGACATCGGATCAATTCAAAGTAACAATTAGCAGACATTATTAGATAAGCACAATTTCCTTAATCTTTCATTGAATAAATATGGAGATGGAGATTGCCTTAATTTAACAGGTATACTGTTCCACAGGCGTGCAGCCTGTACTTAGAAAGATTTGTCGAATGTGTGGGGATTTGTAGAGTACGATTTTCAGCTGAACTCAACTTTAGGGAATGCTGAGTGGACAGATGAAAACACCTATCAAACAAAATAAAACTAAATTACAATCGGTTCATCCGTTTGGGCGCTACGATGCCACAGACAGACACACAGAGACACATATACACACGTCAAACTTATAAAACCCCTTCATTTTGCGTCGGGGGTTAAAAACAAAGTCGCTTCCTGCGTCTATTTCTCTGTACGCTTAGATCTTTTTACTACGCAACAAATTTTAATGCGGTTTTCATCAATAGATAGATTGATTTAAGAGAAAGGTTTATAATCAGGATTATAAACGTAGGTAAAGCCGCGGGGCGCAGTCAGTAAGTATCTATGTAAAATGTTGCCAGTACATATCCAATACATTTTCGAACTAAGCAATAGGTATAATTCACAACACTGATCGAGATTTTTGATGGTAGCTGAGATTTAACTTTGAGATATAACTATTGCAAAAAGGTAATGGAGGAAAGATATCATCAAAAGATTCTGTTGGTTAAACACTCACTGACGTATCGTTCTATTGGGGAACAGTCCATGGGCCAAATGTTCTTTGGTTGAAAAGTTATTGGTCGAAACATTATGTTGCTTTATCATTCACAGCAGGGCTAGCATGGCGAGGGGATAAAATTTTTGTCCCCTGATTTTCTCCTCTGAAAAGAGATAAAATTGTTTTCTCTACCTGTCAGAGCATGGCTAAGTGGAAAGACAATATTTATCCCCGTATATTATTTGACGTTTAAGTATTTCCACCTTGTAAAGCATGGACGACAGAGGGAAAGGGAATAACTGCGATATTTGACATTTAAAGAGGAAAAATTTATCTACTATCATAAGAGGTGGGTTTATGTTTATCTACCACCGCAATTTGCCTAAAAATGTCGCGTGCGTATTAAATATATATTTTCTCGTTATTAGAAACGCACAAAATGGAACGTAAATTACATATTTTCGGATTTTACCGTTACATGGACATGTAAAAGATATACACAATACTTACTTAGTTTTTCCCACTCGATCTATGCATTTCTTTTAAATACTTTTTTCTTTTAATCGCAAGGTATGCCGAATAAATTGCGAGACACGGAACTTGACTTAAAAGCAGTGCCAAAGAGTAAGTTAGAACAGTGCCTAAAAATTAACAAATAAATCGAAACAATCTTAATCTCACGATTCTCAAACTAACTTATCGACGTTGTGAACGTTTTCGTAACTGAAAAATATATTGCAATTTAGTAGATTTTTTCTCATGTATTAAACTTATCACTCGCGGAAGAACATAAGTTTGAGGAAAAAATACATTAAGAGCATTTTCGAAAACACAAACAATTTTATACATATACTAGATGGCTTTGCCCGCGTTTGGGCCACCCTTAACACTTAGGGGTTTTAAACATTAGTTGTAAACCTATTATCATACCTACTTAATAAATACATATAAAATTTCATCAAAATCGGTCAAGCCGTTTAGGAGGAGTATAAACACTAAAACTGTGACTTAAGAATTTTATATATATACTAGCGGATCCGGCAGACTTTGTCTCGCAGCGCCACCTATCGGGTCCGATTGTGTATCTAAACCATCTACGGACTAACTCAAACACACATACCAAAATTCATCTAAATCGGTCCAGTAGGGCTAGACCGTATTACGATCGTGTTACGATTGAATTTCGTAGTAAGAAATTCGAATCTCACCGCGGATTCCGCTTTCGAGATAGCTTACAGAATAGCCCTACAGCCGTTTAGGAAGAGTTCAGTGACATTTTTCAAGACATTTGACAAGAGTGACAAACACACGTACAGTAGAATTACATATATACATAAAGATAGAGAAGAGATAATAATGTACTTAACACTGGCTAAATACACTAACTGTGTGGAGTCATAATGAAACTAAAAAGAAAAACAAAACATCAAAACTGACGACTTGAATCAAATAATGATGACTGATAATACAATATTAATTTATTTTCTATGTATGGCAACAATGAAGGGGACAAGGCTTTTCCCTGCATATCCACCGTGACAAATATATCCACCTGTGCGCCCATGCTCTGAATGTGGACAAAATGACAGACGGGGAAAAGATTTTTATCTATTCCCCGGGATAAATAGTCCCCTCGCCATGCTAGCCCTGCTGATTTTCTCCTCTGAAAAGAGATAAAATTGTTTTCTCTACCTGTCAAGACAATATTTATCCCCGTATATTATTTGACGTTTAAATATTTTCACCTTGTAAAGCATGGACGACAGAGGGAAAGGGAATAACTGCGATATTTGACATTTAAAGAGGAAAAATTTATCTACTATCATAAGAGGTGGGTTTATGTTTATCTATCACCGCAATTTGCCTAAAAATGTCGCGTGCGTATTAAATCTACATTTTCTCGTTATTAGAAACGCACAAAATGGAACGTAAATTACATATTTTCGGATTTTACCGTTAATAATGTAAAAGATATACACAATACTTACTTACTTTTTCCCACTCGATCTATGCATTTCTTTTAAATACTTTTTTCTTTTAATCGCGAGGTATGCCGAATAAATTGCCAGACACGGAACTTGACTTAAAAGCAGTGCCAAATAGTAAGTTAGAACAGTGCCTAAAAATTAACAGATAAATCGAAACAATCTTAATCTCACGATTCTCAAACTAACTTATCGACCTTGTGAACGTTTTCGTAACTGAAAAATATATTGCAATTTAGTAAATTTTTTTGTCATGTACACACATGTACACACTTATCACTCGCGGAAGAACACAAGTTTGAGGAAAAAATACATTACGAGCATTTTCTAAAACACAAACAATTTTATATATTTTTACCGAGTGCAGTATCCCCCAGACCGGGAACTAGCACGGCCTTATAAAAGCGAGCGCTGACAAGGCCTCGTTTTCATTCTGCGCGTGGCGTTCGGACGTGGTGGTTCTACTTGTAAATTAGTAACAGTGAATTCACGTAATTTGTAATAGTTTGTTAATGATTAATTATATTAGGGTTGATTTTTGTAATTTTACTTTTTAAAAATCCAAATTCCCTTCTGTACCCCGAGCACGAAAAACTTGCGAAAAAGTATTCGTATCGTCATCGACTTAAAATGTATGAAATTTGTACAGCGCCTCTATCGTGCGTAAAAGTAACTA
Source organism: Cabera pusaria (assembly GCA_954871355.1). NCBI lineage: Eukaryota > Metazoa > Arthropoda > Insecta > Lepidoptera > Geometridae > Cabera > Cabera pusaria. Next base: position 16,651,782 of record OX940912.1, read on the forward strand.
AATTTGGCAGCACGAACGATTTTGATTTGATTCGTATCGCAAACGTATCGTTACGTAAACGATACTTAAGATTTTATTAACATAATGCGAGCATGAACTTTATTTTGACGTACGGTAATGTTAATTTCGAAGGCTGGCTATCGAGCATAGTCGAATATTTGTTCACTTAGGATTTTCCGGTGAGAAAAGTTTCGAAACTTTTTTTAACTGCATAAAACATATTTTTTGCGTGTATTAAATGCAAATACCGCCCGCTTTACCAACGTCGTTCTCTTTATTATCTTCTTGCTACAAGTTTACTTGAAATTAAGGGAAAATAAAAACATAAAAAATCTTTCCTCATAGTTAATCCTTCTTCGAGTTAATAAAACCTTCGTTCCAAGTTGACAAGTTTCATCGTTGTCAGCGACCATATTTGATTATCAAACTTCAAATTCGACACTGTCACTATGTCATCCATCCATGTAAATAAATAAAATATACCAAGTGTGAGTCGGGTTTCCACTAAGGGTTCCGCACAACACAATGTATTAATAAATATATGAAACTCTTAATTCACCACAACACTCTTCAATTATATGAACACTATGGCTCAATGCATATTGAATAGGCAGCGACGCGACGCGCCAAGACGATCTGCTAGGCTGTTCTGTAAGCTATCTCGACAACGGAATCCGCGGTGAGATTCGAATTTCGTACTTTGAAATTCAATCGTATCACGTTCGCAATACGGTTGAATTTCGTAGTACAACATTCAAATCTCACCGCGGATTCCGTTGTCGAGATAGCTTACAGAATAGCCTAGCAGAAATGACAAGACATTATAAACCTTATGAACAATGTTACAAGACAAAGAAACGCTTGATAGAATGAACGAGGTGTGGGTACGTAGTATTATTAAGTATTCTGTGATGTGGGGAAGCCTCGAGCCGTCGTTTTCCTTTCGAAATACGGAACCCAAACTCCAAAGAATCAAGTCTTTGGTGACGCTATATCTTTCGTTCATAAACTGATATATATATATATATATTTTTAAAGGTATTAATAATTATTCTCTTTTTCAAATACAATGCATTTTAATATCACTCATACCGTATTTGAAGATGTTTATTCTGTTAAAGTACTTTTTTAAATATAATTTCCGATAAATAGAAAGCTAAGCCAGAAGTAATAAAAAGTTAACTGTTCAATTTAGTTTTTGAACGAATAATTCATTCAATAAGACGTTCATTTCATTCACAACGGCACGTCCCTACTTACAGTCCGGCAAGTATAACTTGGCGTGCCTGTGCGCCACTGTGCTTTTACTTTGTACTTTGATAAAAGTTTCTCTTAAACCACTTTTAATTACTTTTGGCATTATTGAACTATTTTAATGTAGCACATTTATCAACAATAATGTCGCGGTAATCTCTCAAACGTCAAACTCACAGTTTCAATTAAAATAATTAGTTCCAAAAATCACCACCGCCAAGTTATACGTGTGGCACTGTACATTAGGATGACGCTACTAACATAATCGTATCGAGCTCTCGATAGCTGTCAGAGTGTGCTTCGTGCTGCCGCCTATCGTAACACCACGTTATTGTATCGTTGACTCGATACCTTTACTATACGAATTCGATGATTTTTCGTGCTCGGGGTACTGATCGAAGTGGGATAGGACCACGTGTTTTAGAGCCTGGCTGTCTGATAGATATTGTGTTTGATTTTATTGTTTTAAATAAAATTGTGTAGAAACTTTAATTGTCGCGGATTTTTAACGATTGAAAACTATTGAGGGTAGATTGTAAAAGTAACGTTAGCCCGTTGTTTTTAGTTTTACTCATTGTGAAGATGACGGGACATCGATCGAGAACCGAAAGTCGTGGTCGATCTCACCAACGAGGTCGTAACCGAGCTAATTCGCGAGAACGTTCTAGGAGTCGGTTAGTTACGCGGTCGCCAGTTGGAGGTCGTGACCGTTCTGTGAGTGTAAGGAGTTGGACACCTAGGCGACGTAGTGATTTTCGACATGACTCCCGCGACCGTACCCTAGATCTCATTCTTACGAGATTAACGGCTATAGAAAGTACTTTACCGGGACCAACGTCTAGTAGCGGCACACCATCACACGGGTACCGAACGCCACGTGCAGTTACTTTTGCCACCAGCTGCATCTGTTACTATCGAAGGAAGTAACGCAAGCGCTTCCGCGACCGTTGGAGCTGTGTCATGCGGTTCGACGGGCAAGGGTAGCGTCGCTGGTCGGCCAGAGGACGTGACGGACAGGATTGTTGGAGCATTAACGGCGTTATCTAAAGTAAGGTCTCAAAATTATTATATTTCTGCTTTCGATCCAAGTGTGCACAATTTTGACATGTGGACCGCGGAAGTTGATCGTGCTAAAGAAATAAACAGCTGGGACGATCGCGAGTGCCTCGGGCGAATAGGCGGTAGTTTACGCGGAGATGCTAGGTCATGGTTAAACGAGTGGGTAACGAATGACCGATCATGGAGTAATTTTAAAATTGAATTCAAATCATTATGTCCGCATAATGTTGATATGGCCACTATATTGTACGACGTAATGAATACAACCTCTGGTAAATTCGCAACATATGCGGAATACGCCCGTAAGTTGCTTTTGCGCCTGAATATTGTCACGGGATTGTCAGAGGAATTAAAAGTTGCTATTATCGCTCGCGGCATTACCGATCCCCATGTCAATTCCATCACTGTAAAGGAAAGGTTTCCCTTACCACGGATAGACGATCACATTGACAAACTTGGTAAGTATACATTTTTTACTTGCCTCGGTATGGCTACAGGGTTTCACCAAGTGCCTCTAAAAGATGATGCTTCCATAAGTCAAACAGCCTTCGTCACGCCCGACGGGCATTTTGAATACTTAAAAATGCCTTACGGGCTTGCCAACGCTCTAATTGTCTATCAAAGGGTTATAACTAAGACATTGAAGCCCCTCATAGATGCAGGTAAGGTCATAACGTATATTGATGACGTTTTGATCCCGTCCAATACGGTCACTGAAGGGCTCGATACTTTCCGTGAAGTTTTACAGATACTGGCTACTGGTTTTTCAGTCAATTTGAAGAAATGCACCTTTTTAGCCACCGAAGTTGAGTACTTGGGTAGACTGATTGGACATGGTCAGGTACGGCCGAGTCCGGGTAAGGTTTAGGCACTTATTAAATCCCCAAAACCCACAAGCGTGAAGGAAGTTCGTCAGTTCCTAGGTTTGGCGGGATATTTTCGGCGCTACATCGCCGGATACTCCTCCAAAACTGCTTGCATTGCCACAGAATAATGAATAGTACAAGTACAGAAATTGCACTCCCTGAGAGCAAAAAGGCGAGATTAAACCTAGTTACAACGTCAGTAACGTTCAAAATGCGCTTCACGCCTCGAGTGCGACCTTGAATTTGCGTCACAGTATCCACTAATAGTAACTATGAACCGCGTGTTGCGCACAGTGAAATGCACCGTAAGTCCGCACAGCGAGAGTCTGAATAACTCGGTCAACTCGCGGCCTCTCCTATAGGGTTGAATGTTATAAGATAACTTATTGAAGCCTTTAATTGGTAGCAGAATACTTCAAGGTAGAACAATGTAATGAGTAAATTTAAAGAAATCATTCTTTACTCATTCTTTACAATTCCGGAATTATAAAATGACACCATTAAACTTAAAAAATATTGTTACATCGCGTCGTCGAGTCGCGATGTTTTGCCAAGCTTCTCGAACAAAAATACCGTGGGAAAGAATAGACTAATTAGGGGATTATTATAAACACCCGACCCGACCGTCATAAATGTAACCTTCCGGGAATTCAGACCCTAGTCAATGTACCTAGTTTTGTAGTTAAGATTGAGCCTTATTCATAAGTAGTTAGAGATCAAATTAGCATGTATGGTAAAGTTGTTTACATCAGATGCTCAAAGGAAAGCCGCCCCTTTTGTTTGTGATTTTTATTGCTTTGTTTTGAATGTCTTTTGTCTATTGTTTCGAGTCAATACTGGAAAGTTCTGTAGAAATATTCTCGTCCTATATAAGAGGTTGAAACCGCGGCTTGAGGCAGTCTTTCTCTGGAAGCGACAGTGTAACTATCTAAGCGCGGATAGCGACCAAGTGATCGTTAAGTGTTATCAGTGAACTAGTGTTGTGAACTGTGAATAGTGAAATCAGTGATTGTGATTACCAACGACCTCAGTGTGTGTTACCGGACTTTTGATAATTGTGCAAGACGATTTGGACAACTACTGTGGAACATTGTGCTAACCTAGTGATCAGTGGAAATAAACGTTCATCTCATCGGATTGGCATTTTAATACCACCCCGCACGTAACAATATCAATATCAAAGGCAACTCGATAAATGAAGTAGATACGACCAAGTTTCTAGGACTAAGTATAGACTCAAATTTAAATTGGAAACATCACGTCTGTTATTTAAATAATAAAATTTCACAATTTTCTTACGCATTATCAGTGTTAACGAATATATCAAATAAGGCAACTGCACTCAGTGCATATTTTGGTTACATTTATCCCCATTTGAGCTACGGAATCATATTTTGGGGTAATTCTGTCGATGTTCAGTTAGCTTTTCTTCTACAAAAACGATGTTTGCGCACTATATTCAATTTACACTGGGTTTTTACTGGGTGCTACCCAGTCACTTCGCAATATTTTTAAAGATTATAACCTACTGACCATTACTGGCATATATATTCTGGAAATATGTGTTTTTAATAAAAGTCATAAAAAATATTTCTTTAATGTAGAGTCTGCTCGCGCTGGGAGTCAACGTAGTAGATATAAACATAATATATGTATCCCACAAAGTAACAATTCGATGTACCACAGAAGCCCATTTATAAGTGCTATTAATATTTACAATCATCTTCCCTTACAAATAAAATTATTAGACGGGAAGAAGTTTAAAATATCTCTCAGAAACTGGGTTGTAAATAACGTATTTTATAATATAACAGAATATTACGATCTTAAAACAGATTAGGTAGATATCATTTATATAGTGTAAATACTAAGTAGCAGTTCTAGTTCATATAAGATGTATGTAAACATATATGTTTAAAATAATTAGTTACTAGAGCAAGTAATATTAATTAAGTTCATAAGTAATTCGTTATTTAGAATATTATTTTTAGAAACTATTTTATATTATTATAATTTTACATTGCTTGCCCGAAATGGGATAACTGTTGATTCACGTTACAACACATAAGACCTTGTACCCATGTACTTTCTTCACAGTTAATGCAATAAAGAACATTCTTATTCTTATTCTTATTCTTAAAGTGCTACATTCATGTTTAATGTCGAGGTAGGATAAAAGTACTACAGTTATACTTTAATTAAGATACTTTATGTGATAGTTTAATTAAGATAGTTAAAACTAAAATAACCGACTTCCATGCCGCGCGAGTCAGTTTCGGTTGCAAGTTTGAGACGATTATCGTCATATATCTGGAGACCCTCATCAGATCTCGACGAAATTACAATGGTACCACGTCGGCAACGAACTCTACCGATTAAAAAAAAATCATTCAAATCGGTTCACAATTGACGGAGTAATCGCGTAACATACACACAAAGACGAATTAAGAACCTCCTTCTGTTTGGAAAGTCGGTAGAAAATAATGTTCTACGTTCAATTGAAAATGAGTATGTATAAACGTATGCTACGCAATGCTTTGTAGCCCTTCGTTTAGACATACTGAATAATATTTTTGTATGTTAATATCGTAAGCAAGGAATATAATAATGAGGTAGGTAAGTACAAGTAAGGCGCGCGGCCGATCGAGAGCGCGCGTGACACTTAACTGACTGAACATGGACCCGAGAGGGTGCGCGGAAGTACTTGTAGTTTCATAGCTACAGCGCGGAGTGCGACAGGCCTGGCATTGCTAAGCTTCTTGGAAAAGACATTCCTTTTGTGTAGGGTGCTGAACAAGATGCCTCACGTGAGTTCATCTTACATTGTTTAACCACCGAACCAGTTTTAGCGATTTTTGACCCGGAGTTGCCTACGGAGCTACATACCGATGCCAGCGCTGTGGGACTCGGTGCAATTCTGCTACAGGAGCATGCCGATAAGAGAAAGAGGGTAGTTGGCTACTTTAGTAAGTCCACTAAAGGCGCGGAGTCTAGGTAACACATTACGAACTGGAAACTTTGGCGGTAGTTCGAGCACTACAACATTTTCGTCATTATTTAATAGGCGTTAACTTTAAAATTGTTACAGACTGTAATTCGCTAAAGCTTAAAGGTGTTCTTATGCAACACGCAGACTTTTTGAGCCGGCATCCTCCTGTCGTGGTGTCTCATATTCGCAACTCTAGTAACTGGGCGAAAATCGCTCAAACTGCCGACGAGGAGACGCAGGATTTAATGAGTAAGTTAAGAGATGGTTTACTTGATACTTGCAGATATGAAATCAAAAATGACTTGTTGTATTATAAATACACCCCCACTAGAGCTGACTCGCGTCTATTGTGTTTTGTACCTAAAGGGCATAGACTAAGCTTATTAAGATTGTATCATGATGAGCATAGTCATATAGGCGTAGATAAGACAACTGATATAATATTACGAAACTTCTGGTTTCCGGGTTTACGCCAATTTGTCAGAAAATATATCGGTCATTGTCTTGTCTGTTTATCATGCAAGAAGGTACCTTCGGGTCCTTCACAACCGATTGAGTCTTGGACTAAGCCCGAAAACCCCTTCTCAGTTATTCACACCGACGTACTTGGACCTCTTCCTGAATCTAATGGATACAAATATATTCAAATTGTAGTAGATGCGTTTTCTAAATATTGTTTACTGTACTCAATGCATAGGCAAGATTCTGACGAATTAAAACGAGTGTTTTCAAACGTTGTGTCACTATTCGGTACTCCTACTACTGTTGTTTGTGATCGTGGGAGAATGTTTGAAAGTACCACTTTGTACAAACTATGTTAGTGAACTAGGTAGTTCAATACATTTCATAACACCGGGAATGCATCGCGAAAACGGACAAGCAGAACGTTACTGCAGAACTGTTCTCAATCTGCTACGTGTTGAGGTCGGTAACAAGGGCTCCCAATGGTCTGACGTGCTCTGGAAAGTGCAGCTCACTCTAAATATTACGAGACAGGAGACCACGCAGTCATCACCGCTTCAGCTGCTTGTTGGTATAGAGGCAGCCACCCCAGTCATCAGATCTCTGGTGCGCGATGTCGCATTAGATCACGCTAACCCTAACCGTGAAGCTTTGCTAACCCTCAGTCGACAGAAAGCATCTGAGCTACTTGCGTCCAATCAGCGACGTTAAGACGAGCGTACCAATGAACGTCGGCGCCAACCCGCTACGTTTGTCATTGGCGACTTTGTGTTCGTCAACAAGATGGCGCAGTTGACGGGGAAGCTCGACTCCGGGATGCGCGGCCCTTACAAGGTCCTGCGCACGCTTCCACATCACCGCTACGAGCTGGAGCTCCTTGCCGGCTCTTATGGCAAAAAGACCCAGGCGGCGGCTCAACACATGGTGCTGTGGCGCGGCGAGTGGACCCCGGACACATGCTGTGCTTTCTTTGAGACTGGTATGTGTGGGTTGAAGGTGTGACACCCCTGGTGTCACACTCGCCATTTAACAGTACTGTCGAGGTGGACTCTGCAGGGTTTTTTCTTCCTGTACTGTGTAGGCGCATTGTCGGTAATATTCAGTATCTGTATCGGTGAACATTGACGACAAAACGTGCTACTTTGCTAGACGTTCCGTTAACGGGCTAGCCATCACAAGGGTCGCCGTACTTGTAGCTTAAATTGCGCAGTTGGGATATTTGTACGGTTTCCATTTTTCTTTCATACTACGTCATTTATATGTAGACAAATGTGTTGTGGTTGGCGAAACGCCGGCAGTTCGACATCTACAATACATTTTAAGTGTATTTCATTTATTTATTTATTTATCTAATATATTAAATTCTCGTGTCACAGTTTTCGTTGCCATACTCCTCCGAAACGGCTTGACCGATTTTAATGAAATTTTTTGTGCTTATCCGGTATCTATGAGAATCGGCCAACATCTATTTTTCATCCCCCTAAATGTTAGGGGTAGTCCAACCCTAAATTTTATTTTTTAGTTTTTAGACAACATTTTTAATTTCTATTTTTTTATGATACAACATACAAAAATACAAACAATCCTCAATTTTCACCCTTCTACGATCAACCCTTATTTTTTAATAGCCATTTATTTATATGGCAAAACAACGTTTGCCGGGTCAGCTAGTTTATTTATAATAATTAGAACGGTACACACAGACCACTAACACTAATTATCACATTGTTCAATTAAAATTATTACACAGATAATCAAGATGAATTAATTAAACATAAAATATTCAATAAAAACTAAATAGATGTACTACAACATCATCAAGTCAACTTAAAATAGTTTAGTCAATAAATAGTAATTAAAATATCACATAAAAAATATAAAAACAAAATGTGGATCAAAGTATATGTCAAATCGGTTTAAAACTCACAAAATTTCTGAAAGGCAGTTAAAACTACCCTCCATTCGTCCGCAAAAAAATCTAAGTCAGGTGTTGAATCGACGAGAGCGTTGAATGCAGAGAGGGACCGAGGAATAGGCGAGTTACGACGTGCTACCGTGCGACTCGGTGACACAGCGAACAGTCTGTGTCTGCGAGCCCGAAGATAGTTACTCGGGACATACAATTCAGCCAGCTCATTGTGAAGATCGGGAGCGTCAATCATGTTCCGGAAATTTTTTAACATTGTGACCAGCTGATCACCCGCTCTTCTTGTCTTAAGCGAGTTGTAATTGAGGCATCCCAGGAGGAACGCTGTGGGGTACATGAATGGGTAATATCCAAAACTTCGCTTGTATAGAAACCTTAGAAATGCTTTTTGCACCTTTTCTAGTAAAAGTACGTATGTGGATTCATAAGGATTCCAGACGCACGAACTCGCCTCTAGTTGACTACGGACCAGTGTGTTGTATAGGAGCCGTATTACATGCTCGTTTTTAAAATCACGTGAGTTCCGAAGTACAAAACCTAGCCGCCTAAAAGATTATTTTGCGACAGTAAGCATATGGTCGTGGAATGTGAGCTTTTGGTCAAATACGACCCCCAAATCCTTCATTACAGAAGTTCTCGGAAAGATAGTGTCACCGATTCTATAGTCAAAACTTATTGGGCGCCGACCTCGACTAAAACTCATATGACAACATTAGGAAAAGTTGAATTCCATTTTATTTTTGATGCTCCATTCGTGAACGGCGCGAACGTCCTCCTGGAGTGCGAAGCAGTCCGCTTCTGATCTTATTTCAGCGAAGAGTTTTAGATCGTCTGCGTACAGAAGACACTTAGCATGCCTAAGAATCATCGGAAGGTCATTAACCATGATGAGAAAAAGTAGCGGTCCCAGTATTGAGCCTTGGCTCACGCCGAAGCGCGTGTGGTATGGCGAAGACTCGTATATACCAAGCCTCACAAATTGTTGCCGGTCACGTAGGTAATCTGCAAAAAGCTCGAGAAGTGCGGGAGTAAATCCGATTGTACTCATTTTTTCTAGCAATACGTCATTATCCACTCTATCAAATGCTTTCCGAAAGTCGAAGTATAGAACATCCACTTGGAGAGCGCGATCTAGACTTCATATATATCTCATAGCATTTCCTTGTTTTAAATTAATTACCCAGTTGCCTTCAAACTTTAATTTTTATTCTTTTAAAGTATTGAGTCTCTATTGCCGATGTTTGAGTGCACGCTTACATCTGTAATGGCAATTTAAAATATTCGTTCCTATTTTACAAATCTTAGAAGGCTTCCAACATTAAGTGAGTTCATGTAACTTCAAGTGTATCTTTTACAATTGCAGAGGGTGAACAAGTAAATGCAGACAGTGATGCAGCTGGAAAAGACATGCCGCTATTAGATGACGAAGCGGTCGAGGACGCCTCGCCGTCAGGAACGGCCGTTCTACCGAGTCCAGTCTCCCCCAGACCGGGAACTAGCACGGCCTTATAAAAGCGAGCGCTGACAAGGCCTCGTTTTCATTCTGCGCGTGGCGTTCGGACGTGGTGGTTCTCCTTGTAAATTAGTAACAGTGAATTCATGTAATTTGTAATAGTTTGTTAATGATTAATTATATTAGGGTTCATTTTTGTAATTTTACTATTCAAAAACCCAAATTCCCTTCTGATCGATAAGAATATATATACTAGATGCGTTCCGCGGCTTTGCCCGCGTTTGGGCCACCCTTAACACTTAGGGGTATAAAAATTAGTTGTAAACCTATTATCATACCTACTTAATATACATATAAAATTTCATCAAAATCGGTCAAGCCGTTTAGGAGGAGTATAAACACTAAAACTTTGACTTAAGAATTTTATATATTTACTAGCGGATCCGGCAGACTTTGTCTCGCAGCGCCACCTATCGGGTCCAATTGTGTATCTAAACCATCTACGGACTAACTTAAACACACGTACCAAAATTCATCTAAATCGGTCCAGCCGTTTAGGAGGAGTTCAGTGACATACACACGTACAGTAGAATTACATATATACATAAAGATAGAGAAGAGATACATAATGTACTTAACACTGGCTAAATAAACTAACTGAGTGGAGTCATAATGAAACTAAAAAGAAAAACAAAACATCAAAACTGACGACTTGAATCAAATAATTATGACTGATAATACAATTTTAATTTATTTTCTATGTATGGCAACAATGAAGGGGACAAGGCTATTCCCTCCATATCCACCGTGACAAATATATCCACCTGTGCGCCCATGCTCTGCATGTGGACAAAATGACAGATGGGGAAAAGATTTTTATCTATTCCCCGGGATAAATAGTCCCCTCGCCATGCTAGCCCTGCTGAAGTAAAGTTATGTTAGCGAAACGTTAGTGGGTGAAAAGTTCCTTGGATGAAAAGTAAATTGTTCAAAGAGAATATTGACCAACGGTTCATGGACCAATCGAATGTTGATGAACCGTTACACAATCACGAAAAAGTGTCTCGTTACGCTCATTGTCCCGTGACGCTCATTGTACGCATGCGCCGATTTCATCAGTTTTGTTATGACGTCACACAGATTTAAATCAATGCGTTGTCACTATAACAGCTATCGTCCGTAAACCAACTCTAGAACTATTTATTTATTAACGGACAGCCATTTTTTTTTATTCCACAAGAGTCACAGAATATTTTATAGTACTACGTACCAGAGTATCGCATTGCAAGAATAAATAAATAATTTTAGAACCTCCTTGGAAGCGCTTTTGCCTAATACGTGTGTCTCGCTTTGATACTAAATAGTAAATGAGACGAAAGATCTTATTTCTACTACACGTGGTGCCATTTGTAAATTCGCGCTATTTTCACTCGGAACAATGACTAGCATGGAAGCCGGGCTAAAATAAGAAATGAAATACGTATGTTTACTTTTTTTTAATTACGATGTTAATAGTGCGTAGGAAAGAGACGTATAATGCCGTTCTGTTTCGTTATCATGCAGTTTGTCACAAGTTAATTTTTGGCTAGTGATGGGCTTATCATCGACATTATCGTGTCGATGTCAGTCATCAAAGCAAATATGTATTTAATTTTATTAAAAAATCCAAATACAAGACTGTTCATTATATGAGTTGTGTATGTCGTAGATATTATTGATAAAACGTTTTTTGCAAAAAATAGTAGGATTTTGGGAACACACAAAAAATTAGATAATGGTTATGATATCAATTAATCAATCTTAATGAAAAAAGTTCCGATTAGGTTTTTAAATTATAAAAAACCTAGTTATTTAGCAAAAATTTAGTTCATGAAATTTTCCTTTAAAATCTTCTCTTCTTCGCTCAGTATAATTCGCACTACCCATGGAAAAATGGCGTAAGATGAAAATACCAACTTTTCAGGAGCGTCAAAAAACTGATTTGTGAAGAACTGAGAAGTCCTTTGTGTCTTCAGCAACATGGTAGCAAACATTTTCATACAGATACCTATATACTTCATTTTTTTAAAGAAACTCTGGATTTTGCAAAAATCTAAAATTAGGTGGTTACTCCATTAATATGTAGAATAATAATATGAAATTGAGAAACATCTAAAGTTACCGCTTTGTTGCTATGGAAATTAGGCGAACTTCGTAGTTTTATTTCGAGTTACACCTTTATTCCAGCCCGCTTTTAAAGAACATTTGTACGTAAACAATTATATTGTTTTCTTCCATGAGAGAATATTAAGAAAAATTATAGTAACTTGCGAAGTGCTGTTATTAAGTGGGATAAAAATAACAAAAAAAGTTGTATCACTTATTACTTACTTATTCTGTGGCTAAAACTTTACTTTGAAAGACGTATGTGGTAAATACGTAAAAAAAACCTGTGTATATTAAATAACATAACTGAAGATACCCTATATGCTTCCACTTGTGTGGATATAAAAAAAAGTCTGTGTGCAGTTTGTGTTAATTAAATAGTTAGCCAGGGTGGCTATCTCTATTCCAATTTCATTCAAATTCGTTATTTCTTATGCATAATACGTTTATGACAAACACACCAAACAGTTTGCAAATTAACGTTTGCGTGTACATGATGGGTATCTGCTGTCAACGTCTCCAAAACCATAAAGACTTTCGCAATCTATGCTTCAAATACTGATAGATACAGGCTTAGAAAAACTTCTCTACGCCTATGTCTTTTCGCCGCACAATGGGGATCAGGAGACGGCCATAGCCAATTGCTTGGACCTTCTGCTGGCAACTGATCCAAACCGCTACTCAGTTCCAGTATCGTCATCGCTAGATTGTTCCTACCACTATCGGATGAAGTCTACTCTCCGCCCAACCTTAGCTTAAGCGGTACTCGGCGTGAGGCAATAACAGTCAGCAGATTGGGATGAGTAGCGGTCGTTCCTTACATTTAACCTTAAGCGGGTCGTATGCTTTTCTTTCGATGACATTATGGTTTGTGTGGACCCTGTGACAAATTTGCTGCTTCAGGGAATAGAAAACTATATTTCATTTTCATTTGTGATATAAAGCAAAGCAGTTGTGATATAAAGCAAAGCTAAGCCTTGGTTCGGGGTTAAGTATGGCCGTACTGCAGCGCCGCAGCATGCAGTTAACTTGGACTGGATTGACACTCCAAACCGCAAAGCCAAAAATGTGTCAGCAAGGAATAAAACCTTTAACAATGCTGCAACCTAATTCTGCAAGAATGCTTTACTGATGGCTCGATTTGACCACATAGCTTTGATTTATAAGTTGACTCAATCTTTAGTCGGCCCTCACTTCTTCCACTGCTGACACTCGATGGGGCGCTGGCTCATACCACCAAAGAGAAAGCGAATTTGATTGCTTCTCTGTTCACGGAGTCTTTACTTCTTGACACTGCCCGTGAGACACTTCCTTGTCTCCTTGGACGCGTGAAACAAATGTCTGATATACCTATCCGTCAGGCTAAGGTTGAAAAACCACTGCAAATAATTGTAGACGTGAACAAAGCCAGTAGCCCGGATGGTATTCCATCCAAAATCCTGAGGACCTGTATGCCTGATCTCGCTTTTGTATTAATATGTTTCTTTCGCCTTTCTATGACTAGTGTCAAAAACTTGGAAGCTTGCCAAAGTGCAATCTGTGCCCAAAAAGGCAGTCTTGCTGACCCTGTTAATTTTTAGACACGTTAATACTCTGCAAGGCTATAAATAACCTTTACATCTCTCATATTCGGTAAGTAGGTCCTTATTACCCCTAAATGGGGCTTGTAGGTAACCAATTAGCGCTCTAGGGTAATAATGTAGCTAGAAAAGCCCTAGGGCGATAAGTAATTTAAAAAAAAACTCTTCACTCTTTCAAAAAGTTCGCGTACATCTAACCATCATACTGGCAATAGACATCATGCATTCAGCCCAATGACAAAAGAGGTCGCTTCGCTATTCAGCCTTGTCTTCGTATGAGTATAATAGTCATCAATTTTAAATATCGAAACTGCAAAGCTCAATTTCGTTCTTGAAAAAAAATATTCAAAAAAGATGAAAAAAGGCGGGAATAGAAAACTTTTCCTTACGTGCTACGTTTATAATTACGTGCTAATTAGGAAAAAACATGAGTTCTGCAAGTGATGAAGAAATAAGCTGCACTCCCGATTCAATGAAAATGGAAGCTGAAGCAGCAATTAACAATCATTTCACTATACATTTTAACTAATAAAATGTTTTATTCTTGTAATGCCGGTTTTTTTCTACTTACCTCACAATCGAGATGTAAAGCAGAGTAGTTAGCTCGGGTGTAAGCATCAATTGCACCCTCGAACTATAGGCGCCCTCGCTGCGCTCGTGCGCCTAAATATCTCGGGCTGCAATTGATGCCTTACAGCTCTTGGCTACTAATCTACTATTAGTGAACAACTGGCTCCTTGCATACATAGAACTTTGTCAGTGACCGAAAATTTGGGTTTCAACGAAAGTGGGGGGATCCTATAAGCAAGTCCATCGATCCATCCTACGGACTGCCACTTCTTTGTGTGTCTGAGTTTTGTATTTTCTTTTGAGTGACCTATCGTTCAGAGTAATCATTGATGGCTGCTCTTCTGACCAATTGGTGTCTTTCAGGGATCATTGCTTTCTGCCACTCTTATCCTGCTGCATATTAACGACTTGCTAGTGCTCGGTATGATTAGAAATGCAGACGATAGCACCGTTGTAGAGAGCTATACGTCCAGTGCACAGTCTAGTGTGGCACAAATTCAATTTTATATAGTCAAGCGCATAAACTTGTCCTTACAGGCTGTCTTCGATTGGGGCGATGCCAATCTGGTCAAGTTCAATGCAACTATGTTACTAGTTACTACAACTAAGTAACTAGTTCTAGGTTCTAGTTCAATGTTCTGCCAAGCTAAAAAACTATTCGAAATGTTTCCGTACATATGGCAGACCACCTGAACTTCTTGGAATTTTACTGACGCCATCTCTCAACTTTGGCTCTTACATGACAGGTGGTAGGAGCATATTATATCGATGTTCCGATTGACTTGCTATCAAAAGTGGCTTACCACCATCAAAGAGAAAATTCGCCGCCATAACCTCACAGTGTTCCGACAACACACAGCCCTTTAGAGTAGTTAAGAGTCTTCTAGGCGTAGTGTGTGCACCATATTTTCTTCAGTGATCAAAAGCTTGCCTATATGATGAAAAAAAAACGAGTCCACACAGTCCAATTACCGTAGAAAAAGCTTAGTTTTATGGCCAAGCTGAGGCAGTAGTTAAGGGCCCGGTGGCGTTATCGGGAGAACGGTCGGCTTTGATGCCAGAAGTAATGAGTTCGATCCGCGCCGTGCACCAGCAGATTTTTCTATGGAAAAATGTATGTGCGCTTTTTACAGTGGCCTTCTGGTGAAGGAAAAACATTGTTAACATGTGGGCCGCTCCCACGTAATATAATTAATAAAATGTATTTAAATAAAAACATTTAAATATTAAAATAGTAAACTTCAAAAATAAAAATATATAAAACAATATATAGGAAATGCTATCAACTTACTAAATTCAAAATTATATTTACAACTTAAACTTAACTTAATAAACCTTTAATTAATAATAATAATTTACACTTAATACATACTAAAAGATAAATTACTACTACATTCTACATAAAATATTTCGTACACAAACACTCGAGTGCCATGCATTGGAAACGAGCCTTTCTTATCTATCGGTGCGGACGCTTTTGTCCAGGCGCGCCGCAGATTAAGAAATAGTAGTCGTCCCCGTCAAGCCACTGTCACAGATAGCGTACTAGTTAGTATGCAACTTTATATTGTATGAAGTTCGGTGATAAGGCTAGGCACGGGAGCCCAGCAGTTGAGAGTTAGCTTCAGACCGGAATAATAACCACGCGCTCGCGCCGATTTAAGGAACCGCGCTTATTTATTCGCCTAATATTAGCAAGTTATTGTAATCATCGCTGTATATGACTCAATACAAGTGTACGAGTGAAGTGTGGAGTTTTCCTCGTACCCATACACCTTCCAATACCTTTAGATCAACGGAATAACTGGCGAAGCCAAGAGGTGCGTGCCCGCGCACCCCATCACACGTTGGCTACACACACCACGCCATAATGGTGACCCCCTCCGAACACAGTGAAGATGAGTGAAGGCGGTGATGAAGCTAGTGCTAGTGAATTAGGAAGTGCTAAATCACATCGCGAAAGCGAACCTTTCGTCACCACGCGATCGTCGAAACCGGCGAAAATGCGCGTTTCCACTGACTCCGTACGGCACGATTTGTCGTCGTCCGATTTTCGGAAGTTGAACCTGAAGGTGCCACCGTTCTCTGCCGACGACCCCGAGATATGGTTTGCCCTACTAGAAGGTCAGTTTGAAAGCTACGGTATAACTGAAGACGCGGTGAAATTTAACAATGTCATCACCAACCTCGACGTGAGTACGGCCAAAACAGTGAAAGATATTATTATCAGCCCTCCGTTGAATAAGAGGTACGACAAACTGAAAAGCGTACTTATTAAACGTTTAGCCGACTCACAAGAGCAGAAATTACGCCAACTTCTGTCAAACGAACAGTTGGGTGACAGGAAGCCCTCACTGTTCCTGCGACATTTGCAAGATTTGGCGGGCCCTGACGTCCCTGAAGATTTTTTAAAGACGATTTGGAGCAATCGATTGCCGAATAATATTCAGACTGTGTTGGTAGCTCAACCCACGCAGTCCCTGGAGCAGTTGTCAGACCTGGCCGACAGAATTCAAGAAATCACTTTGAATCGTGACGTCGATTCAACGTCGAGTGCCGCACCATCAAACGAGATTGTAGAGCTGAGGAAGACCGTGGAGCGTCTTTCGATCAAGCTGGATGAGCTGCCACGTCATCCATCGTCGTACTCTAGCGAGCGTTCGAGACCGCGACAGCAACGTCGTTCTCCCTCTCGCCAGCGCACCTGGTCCAACTCGAACTACCGCAAGCATCCCCTCTGCTGGTACCACTGGAAGCACGGGGACAGCGCGACTCGGTGCATCAAGCCCTGTGACTTCGGGAAGGCGGAAAACTTCAAGGGCAGTCGCTAATGGCGGCTGACGATTGCCCAGTTTCCAAGGGTCGCCTCTTCGTTACCGACCGCATCTCCAACATCCAGTTCCTGGTGGACACTGGCAGTGACCTCTGCGTGTACCCACGAGCTGCACTACGAGAGCGTCGTAACAGGATGGACTACGAGTTATGCGCAGCTAATGGGACCAGCATCGGAACCTACGGATACCTGGAGCTTAATCTCAATTTAGGTTTAAGGCGCGATTTTCCGTGGTGTTTCGTGGTTGCCGATGTGACTAAAGCAATAATTGGTGTAGACTTTTTGAGTTTCTATAATTTGGCCGTAGATTGTCGCAAACAACGCCTCATAGATAATACGACTACCTTGTGCTCAAACGCTGTTTCCGCGAATACTGATATTTTTTCTGTCAAGGCTTGGACGGGCGACACTAAATATCATTCAATTTTAAATAATTTTCCTGAGATTACTCGCCCTTCAGGCAAACCATCAGTTTCAATGCACAGCACAAAACACTTCATCCGCACTACACCCGGGCCACCCATTTCATGCACACCGCGCAGACTCGCACCCGACAAACTTTCAATCGCGAAAAAAGAATTTGACGTCATGCTTAAGTTAGGTACAGCGCGTTCTTCGGATAGTCCATGGGCATCACCATTACACCTCGCGCCAAAGAAGGACAATGGTTGGCGTCCCTGCGGCGACTATCGAATGCTAAACGCACGCACTATCCCAGACCGCTACCCTATAAGACACATACATGACTTCGCTCATAGTATATCTGGTTGTGCCGTCTTTTCTAAAATCGATCTCGTGAAAGCGTACCAACAGGTACCAATAAATGAGGAAGACATTCCGAAGACCGCCATTTCAACCCCGTTCGTCCTATTTGAATTTCCGTACATGACCTTCGGGTTACGGAACGCAGGCCAAACCTTTCAAAGGTTTGTGGACGAGGTTACCAGAGGTCTTGATTTCTGCTACTGTTACATAGATGACTTTTTGGTCTTCTCGAAAACAGAGGCAGATCACGTGACCCACCTTCAGCAGCTTTTCACTCGCATGAAGGAATATGGCATTCTCGTCAACACGGCGAAATGCGTCTTCGGCGTTGCAGAGGTATCTTTTTTAGGCTACCACATCTCTGCAAATGGTACGAAGCCCACGGACGCGAAGGTTGAAGCTATCAATAGTTTCCCCGCGCCCAAGACAGTAAGAGAGCTACGGCGATTCTTAGGAATGCTTAATTTTTACAGACGGTTTTTACCAAACGCCGCTAAAATACAAGCACCCCTAAACGAACTGCTCATAGGCTCTGTCAAGGCTTCACATCCAGTCAACTTGATTGGAGATACTCTATTGGCTTTCAACCAATGTAAAGAAAGCTTAGCCAATACTGCATTACTCGCTCACCCAGATTGTCAGGCCAAACTCGCACTTGTAACAGATGCATCTGACTTGGCAATAGGTGCAGTTGTGCAACAATTTGTGAAGGGATCGTGGCAACCTCTCGCGTTCTTTTCGCGTAAGCTGAGCCCGGCTCAACAAAAGTATTCACCATACGATCGCGAACTTCTGGCCATTTACGAAAGCATAAAATACTTTCGCCATATGCTAGAGGCCAGACATTTCGTAGTGTATACTGATCATAAGCCACTCAGCCACGCTTTCGCAGAACGCAAAGCGAACTGTTCACCTCGTCAGATTCGCCACCTTGACTTTATCGCGCAGTTCACCACTGATATTAGACATATAGCTGGTCGAGATAATGTCATGGCTGACACTTTGTCTAGAATCGAGGAACTGCAGACACCAATCGATTTAGCCTTGCTCGCCACATCCCAGAACTCTGATGATGAGTTGGCTCAACTCCTCAGAGGTGAATCTTCACTCCAATTGGAAAAACTTACATTTCCAAACTCCAATGTGGAAATGTATTGTGACACGAGCACCACATACCCAAGGCCTTTCGTGACCAAGCCTTCATAATCTTAGCCACCCCGGTATAGACGCTAGTGCTAAATTAATAGCTCAGCGATTCATTTGGCCCGGGGCACGCAAAGACTGTCGAGAGTGGGCACGAAAATGCATAGCTTGTCAACGCGCCAAGGTTACTCGCCATATGTCATCTTCTTTGGGCACATTCGAACTACCTCGCGTACGATTCGCATTTATCCACGTGGACATTATCGGACCGCTACCTTCATCACAAGGCAATCGTTACTGCCTCACGATAGTAGACCGATTTACACGCTGGCCTGAAGTTACGCCAATGCCAAACCAGACAGCCGAAACTGTCGGCAAAGCGTTGATGTCATGGATATCCAGGTTTGGATCTCCAACTGACATCGTAACTGATCGCGGTGGATCGTTTCAATCGGCGCTTTTCCAATATCTTGGAAAAATGATTGGATTCAAACATCGCAGAACAACCGCGTATCACCTAGCGTGTAACGGCCTAGTGGAACGTTTCCACCGTCAGTTGAAGGCAGCGATAATGTACCACGCGGACTGCAACTGGGTTGACACATTACCACTGGTGCTATTGGGCATAAGAAGCGCTTATAAAGAGGATCTGCAAGCCTCTTCAGCCGAGTTGGTGTATGGTGAGCCATTACGCCTGCCTGGAGAATTCTTTCAAGCAGCTGCTCCCGAAAGTACCGACATATCAGACTTTACAACTCGCCTGCGGAAGTTTGCCGCAAAGCTCAAGCCCAACGAGACGAAAACGAGCCTTTCTTATCTATCGGTGCGGACGCTTTTGTCCAGGCGCGCCGCAGATTAAGAAATAGTAGTCGTCCCCGTCAAGCCACTGTCACAGATAGCGTACTAGTTAGTATGCAACTTTATATTGTATGAAGTTCGGTGATAAGGCTAGGCATGGGAGCCCAGCAGTTGAGAGTTAGCTTCAGACCGGAATAATAACCACGCGCTCGCGCCGATTTAAGGAACCGCGCTTATTTATTCGCCTAATATTAGCAAGTTATTGTAATCATCGCTGTATATGACTCAATACAAGTGTACGAGTGAAGTGTGGAGTTTTCCTCGTACCCATACACCTTCCAATACCTTTAGATCAACGGAATAACTGGCGAAGCCAAGAGGTGCGTGCCCGCGCACCCCATCACACGTTGGCTACACACATTCACGCCATAAACAAACCAACAACCCCCCATGGTAGAACTTGTAGCATACAGCATGGTGCGCTTGATTTAAAATAAAACAAAATTAAAACAATAAAAGGTTCCATGTTTCCTATCGCGTGCATTTCGGAGCGTACCTACGCCATCCGATTACGCAAAGTAATACCACCCTGCCTCTTCTTCGACCAGACCGGACTAGATGTGCGCCACCGCTATGTGGTCCATCTCCTTGCACCAAGCGTTATGCTTCATCTTTTATCATAGGTACTACCAATAAATGCAATTCTTTGCCAGTGTCTGTGTTTCCCGATAAGTATAATCTAGGAGTCTTCAAGTCGTGAATAGTACGTGCCGCAAAGCCAATGCGTTACGTAGTCGCGCGTACGAGCATGTCCCGCTCTCGTGTGTGGAAGAGTGTGTTCGGAGAATAGAACAGCTCTCGCTGTTCTATTCTCCGAACACTTACTACGGATCTTCGTTACATATAAATGACTTATACTGACAAAGTTATCGGAAGGGAAATGAAATATTTTGCATCACATATATTTTATACTGCTAACCAAGCATAGAAAAAGTAAGTATATTATGTTACTTGCAAAAAATGTTATATTTTTATCATACTTAATCATAGTTATTCTAAAAAAGATTCCTGTGCTTGCCTGGAAGAAATCAGTTATTTCATTTACGAATAAAAGACAAGAAAATATTGCAAAGAATAACTGCTTAATCATGCTTACTGATACTTTTCTTCTAAAAGTACCGTGAAAAAAAGGCGTAACTATATATACGCACATAAAGCTGTAAAATATCACGTGGAATAAGTATGTAAGATCATTTATGCAACAAAAGTTTTTTAGGAAGACGTATAATAATAAAGTAAGATTAATTAAGCTAATACTACAAGGAAACTCTGAAAATGTGATAAGAGTAACAAATCTTACATCATTTTACTAGGGAATTTATTAAAAAAATAGTTTCGTATTAATTTTTTAAATTCAAATTGCTCCGTAATTTAATGAAATATAAATTTGAAAAAAATTGAGTATATGTGTTAGTCTATCCTTTATCCAATGGTGAAATAAAAAATATTTGACGCAAGTGTGTTTGCACCATTCTTCCATGGGTAGTGCGAATTATAAAAAAGCGTTGCATCGTAATGTAGAAATAGTATGATAATGGTGCGTAAATCCGTAATACACCCTTCAACAACACAAGCCATCTTGTCCAAAGCACTGTACACCTCACGTAAGTATATACTTTTACTTTCTGGTCACGTTCTCAGACAGAAATTAATAATTATATCGCTTTTTTCACTCAGTGAATTCGTCAAACCCGCGACACGTATCGACAAAACATAAAACTGCAAAACTAAGTTGATAGCTGACATATAGTATTTTGACGTCTTGGATAGATTTTTTGTATTTGTTAGCATTATAAGATGACCAAAGGTGACCATTTGACATTTCCCATTTAAGTTTTGTGACATGTTTAAAAATAATAAAAAAAAAACAGCCATGTTTTGTTTCTTTCACTCATTATGACATGCTAATTGACATAAATGAATAAAATATAGCTTACTCGATTTTTATTTTAGCCCGGCTTCCATGCTAGTCATTGTTCCGAGTATTTTTATATCAGAAATGTCAAAGGTTTCCGCTTTCCGACTGATAATATGTACTGTAGGACTATTCTATAAGCTAGTTTACGCATCTCGCAAGCGGAATCCGCGGTGAGTGAATATATTAATATTACGAATTGAATTTTGTAGTACGAAATTCAAATGGTAATATAATAGATTATTATTATTAGTATTTCATTTAATTCAACCGTATTACGATCGTATTACGATTTGAATTTCATATAATATTTTAGTTTTAATTTTGAATTGAAATTTCAATCTCACCGCTTGCGAGATGCGTAAACTAGCTTACAGAATAGCCAGGTTGTTAGACAAGGACACACTTCCACCCGGGTGCCTTTCGTTTGGGCCGTTTGGTTCTACAAAGAAATTACAACTTTATTATTAGAACATACGGATTGAATTGAATTTCTCAAAACTTCTGCAGTACACCATCTCTTATTATACGTCTGTGGCGTCATTCAATGGTTTTCGTGATCAGCCCCCAGGCCTGCGACATTGGGCTTCGTTCACGTCCTCCGGAGAAGGTTTTTTGGTTGTTTTGCAACTCGCTCGAAGGTCCGGAACGACCACGGGTGTTTTTCACTCAAATTGTGACTTTGACATTTTGCGCAGACTCGAATTTCGAGGTTTTGTTCATTTATTTTTCTTGTTCTGAATATTTTCCGTTTGTTTTTACGATTAATGTCTCGTCATGTCACGTCTTGGTCTCGACAATGCAAATTTCTTCCGATCCCCTTAATCTGTAAAAAAACTACAGATTTTCCCGCCAAATGTACTGTCACAAACGTCTGAGCGTTTTTTAACCATCGAATTTGATGGTTAAAAAGTTGCAACTGGAGTGAAACAACCGAGGTCGTGAACGACACAGTTGCTACAACCGAGTGCGACGCTCCGAGGTAGTGAACGGGGTTAAAGCGTTTGGGTGTACTCCGAGCGTAGGTCGTGAACGGAACCTTGCATACATAATAAAGCCGGACTACAGACAATAAAATAATTCATAATAATGAACGTACTTTGTACCGACATTGCAAAAAATAATACTATACCAATTTAAATGACATACCCATCATCCTAGCTTATAACTATCTTACTTACGTTCTATGCCGTATGGTGGCGCTGTGCGCTATCAAATAAATGGGTAAGGTATTGTTGCCATAGTGCAATATATATAAAGTTGAGTTATAACGTTGCGTTGCGCGTTGTGCGCTATGTGGCGTGTTGTGACCACAGAGTACGGAATCACTACGTTATAAGAGTCGGCACTTCCCTACATTGTTGATAACCGAATTATGAAAGCCCTTTGTTACCAATCTCACAATACAAAACTAGAGCCAACATTATGAAAACAGGAATATTGGTCTAGGGATTGAACATAACGAATTGCTTTTGTTTATCGATATCGATAAAAGAAAATAAATATGAAGAGTAGTGGTATCATTTAATCCTGTGTTAATTTGGTATAGCAAATAAAACGAAGCTACGGTCTGCATTTTTTATTACATTACATATTACATAGTAGAATTAAGGAACCTATATCCAGCAGCAGACGAAAATTGGCTCTTAATGATGATGGTTACAAAAGAACATAATGCAACTTAGAATTAACAACTTTTCATCTATACTAATATTATAAAGAGAGAACATTTGTATTTTTGTATGTTTGTAATGATTTGGCTCAAAAACTACTGAACCGATTTAAAAAATTCTTTCACTAATACATAGAATGGACTTTCGGAATGAAAATAGGCTATATATTATCCCGTTTCAATCAAAGGTACATTCGTGGAGACCTAACTTGCAGCCTATGTCGGCATAAAAACAGTCGAAAAAACACGTTTCTTACGAACGCTGCTCAATTGAAAATAGATAGAAGAATATTTTCTATGGAAGAGTTATACAACTTAATAAAACCTACAAAAAAGTTCGCGACAGCATATATCTATCTCTTACGGTTGACTCACAGTAACCATTTTAATCTTAAAATTTTTGTTAAAAAATATTACATAACTTCCAAGACTATTTTCAAGTATATAGTATTAATCCTTATCCAAATAATTACGTTAATTAGCTTGGCCACATATTATAGATAAAAATTGTCCCTTACAGTATATAATTGAAATAAAAACTCTAGAAGATATCACGATTTTCACATACACGCATCGCAAAATTAATAAAATATTTGCAGTGAAACCACAGATTAGGTCATAGTTACTACGAAAATATTATTATAAGCTTAGCTATGCTGTAGATCCCCATCGATCACAATCAATTTGAAGTCAATATAGTATAATAATATGTATGTATCTATTGTATAAAATAATATTAATCTATATATATAATAATGTAATATTTTAAACCACCCCGACTGATCTATGTACGAGTATAATCTTTTCATTAAAAGCATTCCAATGACTCTAAACACGACATTTAAAATCTGAGCTGTAAGTTGGTGAGGATTTGAGTATTCTGTAGAGTCCAGGAGATGTCCCAGCATCAGGCCAATGTTCCATGTTCTTACAATATCGTTGAAGAAGAAGATTTTCGAATTGATCAGACCTATGAAAGTTGATTTCATAGCGCAATTAACTAGAAAAAAGCTCATAGTTTTATAACCATTGAACGAATTTTCATGAATCAAAGCTAAAAACACTCTCGATGAAGACATCTATCAAACAAAATAATATCGTTTATAAAACTAAAAAGAACCGACTTCAATGCCGCGCTATTCATTTTCAGTACCAATTTTGAGATGCTTATCTCAATATCTCTGGAGATACTAATCAAACCTCGATAAAATTACCATGGTACTACACTTGCAATATCTCCTTTCTAACAAAAAAATAATAATCAAAATCGGTTCATAAACGACGTAGTAATCCGCGAACAAACATTAAAAAAACGATCGAATTGAGATACCTCCTCCTTTTTTGAAGTCGGTTAATAAATCTATCAATAATAAATACAAAATCGGTTCATCCGGTTAGGTGCTAAGATGCTACAGACAAACACACAGATACACACGTTAAGCGTATATTACCTCTACTTTTTGTGTCGGGGAACGCCGTAAGGTTAAGGCGGCAGATGTTCTCTTTGGTGGTAAGCTACTTTTTGGTAGATTTAATGATCCCACTACCACTGTAAGAAAACTCATGATTCATGAATGCACATAAAACTTTCATTGGTAGGTATATAGCTAGGATTAGAACCAACGACCGTCGGGTCAGAATCAGGGTAACTATCCTTTACGCCAAAGGGCCGTCCAATATCACTACGTAAGTATTATAAAACAAAGTCCATCACTGCGTCTGTCTGTTCGCAATAATCTCAATAGCTACTGAACAGATTATCCTACGGTTTTCACCAATAGCCAGTGTTTATGAGGAAGGTTTAGGTGCATAATTCGTTAAGGTTTTGTGTAAATTGGTTGAAATATGACGATGTTTGTTAAATATGTTCATATTTTATATTCGATGCAACAAACTGATGCAAATTTTATAGGCATATTTGTTCTACCCGTGCGAAGCTGGGGTGGGCTGCTAGTACATTATAATTTTATTCTATTCACAAATGATTTAATATCCTTTGGAAAGATGTTATCCAGATGTGAGACGTTAAACTTTAAGTTTTTATGTGGGTAGGTACACCAAATCTTCGTTTCCGACTTGTAGAAGAATCAATTAAAATAAGCAATGCTAGAGACTACATGTCTAGATTTATTTGATAAATATTAAAAGACTTCAAAGCATATCAACACATCGGTCCGGGTCAATGGATATGTAGCCAAAAATATGCCTGAATGTCATTTCCTCACTCTCCTCACGCCACAAACTTCACAGTTTCGCAATATTTTTCCACCCATTACAATAAAACATGAGTTTTTGATGTAAAAAAATAAATAGCAGCACGCCCACAAAGTTTTCATAAATTGCCACAAAAATTCACAGAGTATAAATATAGATTTAGAGATTGACGTCGGCAAAGGAGGCGTGGCCAGCTGACTCACGTCACCGAGTGGTGGGAGCAAGCGAGAAAGGGCAGCTAGAACATCGGAGAGCGCGCCTCGCTCACTTTGGCTTCGGCTCCAGGGACAGACGGACGTTGCTAATACTTTGTCAATTTAAATTTTGCTTATTATTGTGAATTGTTATTTTTAACTTATTGTGATTATATTTTTTTTAAGTATTTTAGATTGTGGTTTCTAATTTCAGAAGTGGGATTCCTATTCCGCTTTCTGCTCAGGCTATTCTTTGTATTAGTTTAAATTCAGTTCAGTGTTCATAAGTTTTGGGATTTTGAAAAATGTCCGATACACGAAAAAGTCGTAAACGTGATCGTACGCCTGTTCCTGGTTTGGAGAAGCAACTTCAAACGATTTTAGAACGATTAAATAATTTGGAAGGTAGTTCCAGGTTCCGTAGTGTCAGTGAATGCGGCGTAACGACACCGAGTGCACCGCCGGTGCGAGACGTAGCCGCCGTGGTGGCGCCGACGGTCCAGCCAGACGCGGCGCCAGACATCTTAGCCGTGCCGTCAAGCGCCTAGTCATGCGGTACAAGTCTGAACTTGTCCGTACCGTGCTCGGGAGCGACGCTCACCGGTACAGATGTGATTGTGAGTGAGGTAGCCGAGAAACTTGCGAGTGTCATCAGTGCTATTCCGGTGAGATCTAACCATGTTCTTATATCGAGTTTCGATCCGTCGTTGCATGATTTTGATTCGTGGTGTAGTGAGGTAGATCATATTAAAATTTTGAATAGATGGGACGATCGCGAATGTCTAGCACGTGTGGGTAATTGTCTTAAGGGTGACGCTAAACTGTGGTTGAACGAGTGGGTCAGCAATAATCGTAGTTGGTCGAGTTTCAAGCGAGATTTCAAAACGTTGTGCTCTAAGCGTTTAGATATAGCAAACATCTTGTTTGACGTAATGAAAACTGATTCTGATTCCTACCCTACATACGCAGAATATGCTAGGCGTTCACTGTTACGATTGCGCATTGTAAACGGGTTAAGTAACGAGTTAATTACAGCGATAGTGATACGTGGTATACTCGTAACTAACGCCCAAATTCGAGTCGCCGCTACGAACGCGTAATACCGGAAGATTTAGTTAACTTCTTGTCGATTTATGTAAAACCTTCTCAAGTTACACCAGTTCGTGCTCACAGTGATTTTAATAAAAGTGTTTCGCGAAAACGAGAGCATGGCGGTACAAAGATAAAATGTTTTTCTTGCGGAGGTTTCGGTCATAAACAGATAACGTGTTCCAAGCGTATGAGGTTAGATAGGTCAAGTGCGGAATCCTCATCTGCGAGTGTTGGTTATTCGAGTAAACCGCACCCGAAAGCTGAGCCGTGTTCTTTTTGTAAGAAAATAGGTCATAAGATTGAGGATTGTTTCACAAAACAGCGTACTGAGTCTCGTGGGAAGCCGAATGTGAATTTTTGTCGTGAGATGGTTGACTCGTATAAACGCGATGATATAGCAACAGCCGTGTTTCAAGGTGTGCCAGTTGACATTCTTATTGATAGCGGGTCGACTATTTCTCTTATTTCCGAGTCCATGGCTAAGCATTTACAATGCACTCAGACGCCGTCGTTTCGCGTTTTGCGTGGCATAGGTAGTCAGGAAGTAGAAACATCATACTGCACTACTTTAACGGTTGAATTTCCTGAGATAACTTTAGAAGTGGATTTTCATGTCGTACCTGATAGGTTTTTGAGTACACCGGTAATTGTTGGTACTGACGTTTTAAGTAGGGAAGGTGTCGCTTATATTATAACGCGAGGAGTGCAGCGCATCACACGGGTTGATAAGGTCAACGCTATCAAAACTGATGTACCTATTGATACTCCATTAGTAGGTACAGATCGCGAACGGTTGATCGATGTCATTAACGATTTTACTGATTATCTTGTAGTAGGTACTGCTACTACCACTGTAAGTACTGGTTCTATGCACATTCGTCTACAAAACGAAACTCCTGTGGTGTACCAGCGCATAATATCAAATACTT
The DNA here is from genome assembly GCA_954871355.1 of Cabera pusaria. Taxonomy (NCBI): domain Eukaryota; kingdom Metazoa; phylum Arthropoda; class Insecta; order Lepidoptera; family Geometridae; genus Cabera; species Cabera pusaria. The sequence goes on from OX940912.1 coordinate 16,679,702, forward strand.
TGCGTCCCTACATAGATGCAGGTAAAGCTTGTGTGTACATAGACGATGTGCTGCTGCCCAGCAACACTATTAAAGAAGGTCTACTGACTCTCCGTGAGGTCCTCGAAACTTTAATAAAGGCAGGTTTATCTATCAACCTTAAAAAAATGTAAGTTTCTTACAACAGAGGTTGAGTATTTAGGCCGGACGATCAGTAATGGTCAGGTGAGGCCGAGCGCGCACAAGGTTGAGGCTCTAGTTAATGCACGAGTACCGAGCAACGTAAAAGAGGTAAGGCAGTTTTTGGGTCTTGCAGGATATTTTAGACGTTATATCCCCGGATACTCCCAGCAGACAGCTTGTATTGCGAATCTCACTCGCAAAGGTGTGCCATTCATTTGGGGCAAAGAACAGGAGCGGGTCCGTAAGGATATTATCGAGCGGCTAACCAGTGAACCGGTATTAGCAATATTTGACCCTTCTCTCCCTACAGAAGTACACACCGATGCATCAGCTCAAGGTTACGGAGCCGTTTTGCTTCAGACACATGAAGGTGGACATAAGCAGCCAGTCGCCTATTTTAGTAAGGTAACTAAAGGTGCTGAACCGCGTTACCACTCATACGAATTGGAAACGTTGGCAGTTGTCAGGGCTTTACAACATTTCAGACATTACCTGATTGGTATGAAATTTAAAGTTGTATCAGGTTGTAATGCCTTGAAACTGACGCAGCGCAAGAGGGATTTACTGCCGAGGATCGCTCGGTGGTAGATGTTTCTTCAAGATTACAATTTTGATCTTGAATATCGAAAGGGGACTGCGCTATCTCATGCAGACTATTTGAGCCGAAATCCAGTCAATGTTTGTGAAATACGGAAACCTTTAAATTGAGCTCAGATAGCGCAGGCCGCTGACGATGAGACGCAGAACCTACTTCAGAAGCTGAACGATGGTGAACTGGACTCGTCTAGGTATGTTAAGCGCAATGACATCCTTTACTATAAAATGGATGTAATCGGTGAACAACCAAGTTTACTGTGCTATGTGCCAAAGGGTCATCGCTTTAGCTTACTCCGAGTATTTCACGATGAGCATCAGCATATCGGTACAGAGAAAACGACTGATCTCATTTTAAAACATTTTTGGTTTCCAAAATTGAGGCAATTTGTGCGGAAGTACATACAGCATTGAGACTGTACATAGCGATGTACTGGGACCACTTCCTGATTCCAACGGGTTCAAATATGTAATTCTTATAGTAGATGCTTTTACTAAGTTTTGTCTCCTGTATCCTATTCGTAAACAAGATGCAACGGAATCAAAGAGGGTTTTTGAAATGGCAATATCCCTTTTCGGTTCTCCTAAGTTGATAGTTGCAGACAGGGGTCGAATTTATGAAAGTTCCACTTTTGTAAATTGGGTTAAAGAGTTAGGATGTGATGTGCATTTTATAACTCCTGAAATGCACCAAAGTAATGGTCAAGTTGAGCGGTATTGTCGTACTGTTATGAATATGATTCGTGTTGAGTCTAATTTTAGACAAGAAAGTTGGTCTAATATTTTGTGGAAATTGCAGCTCACCTTGAACATTACTGTGCAAAAATCTACAAAGTATTCATCTTTGCGTTTGTTAATTGGCAGTGATGGTGCAACGCCCGTCATACAATCCCTGGTGCGCGATGTGGCTTTAGAGGCGTCGAAGCCCAATCGCGAATCATCGCGAGCTCACCCGACAGCGAGCTTCAGAGTTGCTGGACCAAAACCGCACTTGCCAGGATGCTTGTGTTAATGAGCGGCGCAAATCGGTCCGCTCCTTCCAAAAAGGAGACCTGGTATTTGTGCGTAAGTTGAGTCAAGCCACTGGCAAGCTAGACTCTGGTATGCGCGGCCCATATACGGTAAAGCAAGCGCTACCACATGGTCGCTATGAGCTCAAGCTGGTCACTGGCTCATATGGTAAAACCTCACAGGCAGCAGCAGAGTACATAACGCTATGGCGCGGGGAATGGACTCCCGATGTATGTATGTACCGCATTTTTCCAATGTGAGTACGGTCTTTATTAAAAGATTCTGTTCAGCAGTGTTGTAATGTAATCGTACATTGGTGCGTATACAGCGAGCACTGCCGAGGGCACTGCTCTACAGACATCTGCATGTTTTATTTATTTTTGTGGTGTTAGTTTTCTGTGTTGTAATGTATTATGCAATAGCATTAATACAGCGAGCATCCCGAGGGCTCTGCTCTACAGACACATGCATGATTTGTGATGCAATACGATGTTGTTGGTTTTGGATTCCGTGTTGTAATGTATTCATGCAATAGCATCAATACAGCGAGCAACCCGAGGGCTCTGCTCTACAGACACGTGCATGGTTGAGGTCCCAATGTTGTCAAATGTTGATGTCGGTTCAGAGTGATGTAATGCGTTTGTGTATACCCCAACACGCGGGCGTTACACTTATGCAGCGAGTAAGTCTTGAGACTGCTCTACAGTCACTGCATGCGATGGGACCAATAGTACGATGAACAACCCGGCGCTGTTCGATCGTAGATGTGCAACCCGAGGGCTCTGCAGGGTGGAGGAAAGCCTTAAGGGTAGACCTCACCACGGTGCCGCATGACGATGCGAAGAGAGGACATCTTGATCAAGTACTCCTCTGTACTCGCGAGAGTACACCCGTCTTGGATATTTCCTGAGGGCTATGTCCAAACGGTTTGAAAGTAATGGAGTCGCTCTTACTTTCAGTTAGCTTATGTTTGTCGTTGAACTAATGCAAACAATGTGACTTTCAGGTGACGATGATGAGACTGATGAGATTTCACAGGGCTCATCATGCGGTGAAGAACGCGCAGTTGGTCCAGCTACTGTAGAGCTACAATCGGTTTCACCCACCCACTCTGAACACCTTGCGGGCGAGGACGCGCCGCCGTCAGGAGAGGCCGATTTAGAGATTGACGTCGGCAAAGGAGGCGTGGCCAGCTGACTCACGTCACCGAGTGGTGGGAGCAAGCGAGAAAGGGCAGCTAGAACATCGGAGAGCGCGCCTCGCTCACTTTGGCTTCGGCTCCAGGGACAGACGGACGTTGCTAATACTTTGTCAATTTAAATTTTGCTTATTATTGTGAATTGTTATTTTTAACTTATTGTGATTATATCTTTTTTAAGTATTTTAGATTGTGGTTTCTAATTATAGTTACTCTTTGATTCACAGACTACTGTATCACCAGACAGGGTAAACAACCTAACGGAAAGTATTAGGCGTATAAATTTAATAGACAATGACTGAGTAATCTTTACGAATAGTATGTCCTAGGATGATGGATTACAATGGATGGAGCCATGTCAGCCATGTGACGTTGTCACATCGACTTTCATTCTATCAACACATTGTCCTACCCTTTCTATTACAGGGATCGCGAGATAAGAGTAAACGAGAAAGCTAATATCAAATTGACAACCTCGCGCATGAGTGATCGTGTCCATTTTTGACCGGCTAGCAGGCCATAATATAGCGACGCATCATACTTATTAATTAAAAATTAAATAGAAACATAGCTTTAAAGACTGAAACCCTGTTACATGGTTAAATTATGTCGTGTTGTGCTGTGTTTTATCCATCAAGAACAACTAAAGGAGGCGTAAAAGATCCAGCATTATCATTTCACACGTAAGTCTTTGTGGGCATTTATTCTCATATATAACCACTTTTTGAATCAAAATATTTATTTTGCTTGCATTATATACATCTTTTTCGTCATATAACTACCGAGGTGGTAAATGGTTATCATTTGAAAGCTTTAATTTATGTAAATAACAAATATAATTTTACGCCGCCCGGCTAGTGATGTACTTACGAGAACCCTCCAAAACTTTGTCGATAAATATAGTCGATACCCTTATAAAAACGAATATATAAATTCCTTTAAGTGTAATATTATAATATTACACTTAAAACTTCAAATATATAAATCGTTTATATACATTACACATACATTTTACACTAAATCTATACATATAAAAAAATTGAAGTGTCTGTTTGTAATTCCAAATTAACAGCTTTTCACTAAATGCATATGAAAGAATATACGATACTTACATAAAAAACAAAATTTTAAATGTTTGTCTGTCTGTCTGTTTGTTCCGGTTTATCTTTGAAATGACTGGACCAATTTAACGGAACTTTCACTAGCAGAATGCTGATGTTAAAATATTAACTACCAAGTAACTTGGCTACTTTTATTTTAGAATAAAATAAAGTTCCGCGAAATCAAAATTAAAGCTAATGAAATAGGGAACAATATCTGATACAAATAGGGAAGGTTAATGTGCAAATTAAGCAGTGTTTTCTACCGCGCACAGCCCACGCGCATGTTGCCGCTGTCATTAAACGCGGACAAAGCCGCGGGACCCAGCTAGTTGATTTATAATATGAAGATTTTTTAAAGGATGGAACGGTTAGCTTATGGCCTTGCTTAGAACGAAATTTGAATATTTTTAACCGACTTCACAATAAACATATGATGTTCTCGGTTTTTTTTTATGTTTGTTATCTCATAACTCCGTAAGTTCTTAACCGGATTGGAAATTTTTTTTCGAGAGTTTATTCTGCCCGTTTGGTCCCATTGTACATTTTTTTAAATCTGATAAGTATCTCCAGAGATATGGACATAAACACCTCCAACTTTAACTTTATACTGAAAATGGATAGCGTGGCATTTGAAGTTGGTTTTTACCCGACTGCGCGACGCAAAGGAGAGGTAATGTGTTTATCAGTCTATATATGTATGTATGTATGTATGTTTGTTCCTTTGTGGCACACTAGAGACCAAACGCGTGGACCGATTTTGATAATTGGCACGTCAATAGATTCGCCATGCTAGCGCGAGTGTCAACAAAAACATAAAAATTTAAAAATTCAAAATGGCGGATTTCAGCCGCCAAAATTTGGGGTTCAAAAAAAATTTTTTTTTCAAAACCTATCGAGTGGGTATCGAATTAAAGGTCTTAAAATGGAGATTCAAAATATATTTATAACAAATAATTTATGATCGTACAAATCGAAAAAAAAAAACGAATTTACATGCCGCGTTAGTTACTTTTAGTAACAAGATTGCGGTGCTTATAATCCACATGACATCAACTCTCTAAATGAAATGAGAAGATTACGGAATTAGCCGTCCTTTACTTAACTAAAAAGTGTAAAATAAAACATTAAATTAAAAAATCAAAAAACCCGACTGCGCAAAAAGTGAAGTTTTAAAAAACGAACTGAAAAGAAAAAAACAAGTAAGTCTAGTAGTTTAGACTTCTGTTTAGGGATATCAAAAAACTATACCATTTAAATTCTTTCTCGGTCGATACACTCATAAAATAAATTATACATTGTTATATGGAATATAGAGACTTTAACAGTCGGGACACATTAATCCCCATTCGTTTAGCCATTAATGTGTCCCAACTGTTAAAGTCTCTACATTCCATATAATAAAGTATAATTTATTTTATGAGTGTATCGACCTAGAAGGAATTTAAATGGTATAGTTTTTTGATATCCCTAAACAGAAGTCTAAACTACTAGACTTACTTGTTTTTTTCTTTTCAGTTCGTTTTTTAACACTTCACTTTTTGCGCAGTCGGGTTTTTTGATTTTTTAATTTAATGTTTTATTTCGTTTTGTGAACGATCTTAAAATATTATAAAAAGTAATCAAAGTAATGTCGCGCAAAATTAGTAGTAACTAGGTACCTAATTATATTATCACCACTTACACTTACTCGTATTCAATCTATTATTACTTATGATAATGCTATTATATATATTTTTATGAAGAATGTGTGACAGTTTACCACATTAATATATTATATCATTTTGTTGTAGGTTTCCAAAATGTCCGAAAATCCAATCAAGTGGATAAAGGCAGTAAGGCGTGAAAATTAGGATCCAACGAAACACTTCATACTTTGTTCTAAACATTTTGATAAATCAATTTTGTACCTACTAGATTATCAATCAAGCTGGAACTGACACCGAGGAAATGGAAAAGAATAGAAGCTATTTTGATTTTAAAATTATCGTGAATTTGTAACATTATTATTGTTATATACCGGCTGTAATTCACGTACCTTTAGTCGAATTTACTGGTGAACATCGCGATCTCACCGCGTGACCTCACTCCCGAGGAAGAGCGACTGACTCGCTCGAAACCCAGGTCGAGAAAAATCGACTAATGGTACGTGAATTACAGCCGGTATATAACAATAAGAATAGAAGCTAGTGGAGTCAAGATAGAAAATCTTCCTGTAAGTCTTCCTATAATCTTCCTCTGCGAGCAATGAAGGATGATGAAACGGTTTTGAAAGTGTTTTAATCGAAAGTGTTATTAGCTCTGATTCATGAAAATCTGTTTAGCCGTTGTAAAACTATGAGCATTTTTCTAGTTGATGGCGCTATGAAATCAACTTTCATAGTGATTAATTCGAAATTCGGTATCCTTTTCTTCAACGACAAAGGACACTGAAGCATTGACATGATGCTGGGACATCTTCTGGAATCTGCTGAATACTCAACTCCTCGCCAACTTACAGGTGAGATGTCGTGTTCAGACTCATTGGAATATTTTTTATTTTCATTATAGATTATACATAGATCAGTCGGGGTGATTTCAAATTTTGAGTTTTGGAGAGTGGAGAGCGACGGCATACGCAATGCGGTGGGCAGTGATTGGAAAAAAAGATCTGTAAATCGGGCTCAGTGGCGCATCTTGGGAGAGGCCTACAGTCCAGCAGTGGACTGACACTGGCTGATGATGATGATGATACAATAGATCATAGTACTATATTGACATCAAATTACTTTATATCGTTAGCATTTACAAAAAAATGAGCTAATTTTTCTGTAGTGGTAGGACTTCTGCTAGTCCGCCTGGGCCGACCACTTTGCCAATTAATTTTCATAGGAATGTTTTTCGGTTGAAATGGCAAGGTGTCCAGTGAAATTACGAGGCATGTGAAACTTAACATCTTTATGTCTCAAGGTAACAGGCGCAGTGGAGTGACATGCAAAATTCTGGACTGCCAGAATTTTCCTGTATAGCTGTATCTGTAATAGGTAGAAGTCATCGCTTACCATCAAGTGAGAGTCATGCTTGTCCTGTTACCTTTTACAATTAAAAATCTGATTAATGTTTACAAAGTAAGTATGGCCTAATTTGTGGTTTCACTGCATTTTTTTCTATTATTTGCGATGCGCGTAATTTTATATGATAATTTATCTAATACTATAAGAATCTTTGTCCTGACATATTGACTGCCTGACATACAACGCACAGCCTAAACCACTAGTAGTAGACACTTGAAATTTAAAGAGTATTTTTGTATTAGTACGCAAGGGTGTACTAAGAAAGGATTTTTCAAAATTCACCCCGTTAGGGGGTGAAATAGAGGTTCAAAGTTTGTGCGGATAAACAAGATTAGATAGTCTTTTCTATTCGAAACTTCATACAAGTGCTTCAGTAAAAAAATATGTAAATACGTGTTTTAGGCTTTTTCAAAATTCCACCCCTAAAAGAGTGAAATGAGGTAACAAAGTCTGAAAACCAATATTGTTTCGGGTTGCGCTTAAATTTGGCATCCAGTTGTTTTAGCATAAGTATCCGTTTAGAAAAGATTTATCAAAATTCACTCTTTAAGGGGATGAAACGGGGGTTCAAAGTTTGGATAGTCATTTTATTCGACCTTCACGCAAACCGTACTTCTGTAAATAAATAAGTAAATACGAGTTTCAGGCTTTTTCAAAATGCCACCCTAAGAGGGTGAAGTGGGTAAAAGTGGGTAAAAGAGGGTGAAGTAACAATGTCTGAAAATCAATATTGGTTCGGATTGCGCTGAAATTTAAAATGCAGATATTGTTATGACGTAGGTTTCCGCTGAGAAAGGATTTTGTAAAAATTCCCCACGGATATTACTTATAATTAATAATGAAAAAAATATATATATATAAAAACTTATAGATTTACGTAAGTACTTCTATAAATAAATAAGTAAATACGTGTTGCAAGATTTTTGCAAGGGGTTGGTAAAAAAAGTCTGACAGTCAATATGGTTTTTTGGGTTTTATAAATATGAATCCCTATTTCCCTTAGTCACGCAGTCACTTGAAAACGGGTGAACCGATTTGGCTTTTACTTCTTTGATGTCTTTTATGATAGAAAGGTTTCACAAAATAAAAGTTTTAAGTAAATAAAAGAAGTCTTTAACGCGACCGAAGCCGCAGGGCACTTCTAGTATTTTCATATAAATTATATACTGTAAAGGACAATTTTAATCTATGATATTGGGCCAAGATAATTCGCGTAATTATTTAAATAAGGATTAATACTGTATAGAAGAAAATAGCCTTGAAAGTTCTGTAACATTTTTTATTAAAAAATAAAGATTAAAATAGTTACTGTGAGTCTGTGCGATAGACATATGTTATCGCGGACTTTTTTGTAGGTCTTATTAAGTTGTACTACTCTTCGATACATACTTTCTTACATCTATTTCAGATTAATCATCTTTCGTAAAAAAACGTGTTTTCTCGACCGTTTTATTGGCGACGAAGTTGCAAAATAGGTCTTCACGAATATACCTATCTTTTAAACAGGATAATATATAGCCTATGTTCATTCTAAAAGACCATTAATATATTTATATATGAGAGAAAAAAATACTCGTCCTGTAGTTTTTGAGCTAACTCAATACAAACATACATGTTATCTCTTTATAATATTAGTATAGAAGTATAGATGCTTTGTAGCTCAAAATTGTAATATTTAATTGACGTATTGAAAACGCAAAAACATTTAAGATTTGTGTTATAGAAAAGCTAAGAAATCTATACCGCCAGATTTAAGGTTGCCTAATTACAGTTAAGTACTGTAACATTTTTTAACAATAACTAATTTCCATAAGTTCAGTAAAGTAACTACGTATTTTATCACATAAATTGTTTTCTTTTTACATAAGTTTTAGTTTTCTACATTTTTCACCTTTTTATCGATATGTTTTACAATAGTGATCACTTCCCTACTCACGCACACTCTAGCAATTCTAGACACTAACACAAACAGAAAATGGACATGCTGCCAAAGTTTTGACGCCATCCATTATAATCCATCATCCTAGGTTGTAAGCTAACAAAGAGAAATATGATAAGCTTTAATATATTGATACGTAGTATCATAGTAGTCTGTGATATTGTCTACAGTCCCGTGTGGTTGGTTGTTCCCAGTCCCCTCCCCGAATAAATACTATTCTGTGGTCGTTCCGGACCTTCGAGCGAGTTGCAAAGCACATATAGTAATCTGTGTTGCAAAGGAAAAACACCACAGACTACAGAGGGGGGAAAAAACCAAAAAACGTCAACGCAGTCGTAGCCGATTGTGAGGTTGGTAACAAAGGGCCGTAGACGCCGTAGTATTTATAATTTATATTCTCTTTGCAAAGGGCTTGTAGGGAGGTGCCGACTCATATAACGTATAATACGTATTGAATTAGTGATTCCGTACTCTGTGCCGTAAACTAAGAAACTAACTAATTTAATTTATTTTATAGTTATTTCATAAAGGAGCCCTGCTGAACCTCGTAAACGTATGTTTCTATTTTTGCCTCCTACTTACTTCTATCTTCTTAAATCCTTAGATTATTTAAGCTTATATCACATAGTATAGTAATCTGTGCTTTAATCGCTAGGTAAAACACGGGCAAAGCCAGTACCTATCATCAATATATACAAAAATCAATGCCACTTTTCGTTGTAATTTTATAACTCAAGAACGGGCTCACCCATCCAAACCAAATGTTTAGGCTTTGTTCGGACTATTTAGTGAAGTTTGCACAAAATCGGTCGAACGGTTCTTTATTTATTCATTTTACGAGGACTCAACGCGGGCTAAGCAAATAATTTTGTGCCATACTATTGCAAGTGTGATAAAAGAGATCCATGCTCAGACCAAATAAGATTATCATTATCATTATCATCATCCTAAAAAGCGAGTTGGCAACCATTATTGCTCTACTCAGCTGGGATTATTGTAGGGATAGGACTTCTGCTAGTCTGCCAGGGGCGGTACCACCACTTTGCCAACTAATTTTCAGCCGTGAAATAGGAATGTTTTTAGGTTGAAATGGCAAGGTGTCTAGTGAAATTACAGGGCATGTGAGACTCAACATCTTTATGTCTCAAGGTAACAGGTGCAGTGTAGTGACATGCAAAATTCTGGCAGTCCAGCATTTTGCATACCACTATATCTGTAATAGGTAGACGTCATCGCTTACCATCAGGTGAGCGTCGTGCTTGTTCTGTAACCTTATGTCATAACAAAAAAATACAATAAATTTCTACATCTATAATTCTATTTTTGTTACTAGTTTTGTGGAATAGTTCAGTAACATAAATGATTCTAAATATCTCTGTTGCAGGTAACAGCCAATTCAATAATATCTGGGTTTTATGAAATATACAAATGTAAATAATTGTGCCGCTGCCATGCATCATGAACCCTATGTATTGACACAGTTTGCCGGAGAGTGTGGAACATAAGAAAAGGAAAGGACAAGATTTTGAGAGTTAGCTATTGTGAAACATACAGCGTGCTGTGTACCTATGCTATCATGATCAGTCGTAGATAAGAGTAGGTACATATATACTTCATAGGTAAGGTTCAAGTTTGGTGCCAAATTGATCTTGATCTTGTAAATGACATAGTCCTACTTAGAGCTAACCTTTGCTTTATAATATAATATACTAGTTATTGTCTAGGAATGTTAATGCATAAAGCAGTAGTACATTGTCAAGTTAATGTTCTCAATATTTCATTGATAATCAAGTTAAAGTTTACATCCATAATTAAGATAAGTGTCGCTGATACTGTGAGTGCTTTAGAAACATATCAGCAATTTGTGTTTAAAACAGTTTGTGTTAGTTTTTATAGATAATTAGAATACATTTAGGTAAGACGACCTACCCTTGGACATACGAAGAGCCAAATCATTATCAATTTTTATAACAAGTTTGCATTATCTCTCACTTGTGTAACTTAACATAAATTAGCATTAAAAAAAAACAATTAAAAGTATAATATATTATGTATATATTGGTATGTATTGTAATGTATGTATTGTATTGATTTTGGAGTATGTTTTATTTGTCTAGTATATTTGTTTGAGTTATTTATATTTTCTACCTTTAATTTTGTATCTGATATAAGTATATACACAAGTATTGTACACAACCGTCTTATTCTTCCTGTATTTCTGTCAATACAAATGTTGTCTGGAAGAGACCGCTAATACTGATAAGACCACCATTGTAATTCCGAATTTTTATTTATTTATTGTATTACCGAATTGTAATACCGAAGACATAATTATTAATTGTTGTATAGATATGTTATTGGTATGCAATAAAAAGTTATTGTATTGTATTGTATTATATGTGTAGATCGGTATGTAGATTATAAAGACTTGTATTTGTTTAAATGTATAAAATGTCAGTTTGTAACTAATTAAACTAACATGATGAAGTATCTGAACAGCTCAAAGATGTGTTTAAAACCACATAAAGGTGTGTAATATATGTGGCCTTACATTTGAAGTAACACACACTAGTGAACAGCTCTACATACCTATATAATAATTATGTGTACATGCTATTCACATGAATATATTTTATCTGTTTAAAATAGTCCTCAAAACTGAAATTAAGAAACTACATACAGTAAAACCTTATGCATGTAATATGTGTTACTATAAATGTGCAATATAACATGGTTTAAAGAGGCACATCTCACATGTATATAGTTGAAAAACCCATATGCATGTGATATGTATGACTATAACTGTGCGCGTAGAAACTCTTTGAAGAGTCACATGATGTCACACACTGGTGAAAAACCATATGCATGTGATATGTGTGACTATAAATGTGCCCGTAAAAACCATTTGAAGATTCACATGATGTCACACACTGGTGAAAAACCATATGTATGTGATATGTGTGATTATAAATGTGCAACAAATTCTAAGTTGAAAAATCACATACGAACACACACTGGTGAAAAACCATATACATGTAATTTGTGTGACTATAAATGTGCCACAACTCCCGCGTTGAAAAACCACGTACAAATACACACTGGTGAAAAACCATATGCATGTGATATGTGTGATTATAAGTGTGCAAAATATTGTAGGTTGAAAAATCACATACGAACACACACTGGTGAAAAACCATATACATGTAATTTGTGTGACTATAAATGTGCAACAACTCGCGCGTTGAAATACCACGTACAAATACACACTGGTGAAAAACCATATGCATGTGATATGTGTGATTATAAGTGTGCAACATATTCTACGTTGAAAAGTCACATACGAATACATTTAGGTGAAAAACCATATGCATGTGATATGTGTGACTATAAATGTATAACACATTCCATGTTGAAAAATCATATACGGACACACACTGGTGAAAAACCATATGCTTGTGATACATGTGACTATAAATGTGCACATAAAAACTCTTTGAAGAGTCACATTATGTCACATACTGGTGAAAAACCATATGCATGTAATATGTGTGACTATAAATGTGCACTTAAGAACTCTTTGAAGAGTCACATGATGTCACACACTGGTGAAAAACCATATGCATGTGATATGTGTGATAACAAATATGCACGTAATTACAATTTGAAGCAACACATACGAACACATACTGGTGGAAAACCATATGCATGTGATATGTGTGACTATAAATGTGCACATAAAAACTCTTTGAACATTCACATAAATTCACACAGTCGGGAAAAACCATATGCATGTGTCATGTGTTACTATAGATTTGCAACATTTTCCTATTTGAAAATTCACATACGAACTCACACTGGTGAAAAACCATATAAATGTAATATGTGTGATAATAAATATGCTCGTAATTCCAATTTGAAGCGACACATACGAACACATACCTGTGGAAAACCATATGCTTGTGATATGTGTGACTATAAATGTGCACACAAAAGCTCTTTGAAGAGTCATATGGTGACGCATACAGGAGAGTAACCATATTCATATAGTCAATAGTGAGTTCAAAGTCGTGACCGGCGACAGCGGGACAGCTCTCTGCGCCGGGAGTTGTTTGGTCGGAACACGCCGGGGCATCTTGCGCTGTGGCGCACTCTGACCCGGGATGAGAGCTAACTTGCATGAAATAGGTCAATGGCAGCGAATGAATACCCTGATAATGTTCTCCACTTGCCACGCATCTATTTCAACGCGGGCGAAGCCACTGGGCTCAGCTTGTTTTATCATCATCTACTATAGAATAATTTTGTTTCTTCTATATTTAAGACATATTTTTCGTGACATTATGACTATTAGCATAAGCATTTGTGGTATAATATTCTAAAGAATAATAATAAACGCATAACTATAATCCTGCATAATTGTTTGGGCATAAATTTTTTTGTCATATTATATTCATATTCGTGATTAGATTAATAAATATTAATTTAAATACTTGGATCCACGAACTTGTTTTTTTGAGCCAAACAACTCTTAACTAAACATGACATACTTAACTAAACATGTCTTACTTTAATTTTGATTTTGGAGTGTTAAATTATTTTTATCATTTACTTTTATTATAAAAGTACATAATAAAAATAATTTTACTATAGTCGTTTCTTTGGCAATTAATAAATGTGTAATTAAGTAAACTTTGTTTATTTTAATTGGAATAATTCAGCATAAAATATGTGTATACATTCAATTATGACTTCATTTATTATGTTAAAACTATTAGGCCAATAAAAATTATGCCCTATAACTTTATGCGAATCAAAATTAAGCCGAAAAAGTATAGACTACTTGAAAGTTATGCTTGTTATACAATATGCCAAAAGAAATTATGCGATAGTACTATTATGCCATTTAAAATTATGCGTAACCCGTTATACCGAAGTAAATTAGGACTAAAAAAAATGTGAAACAAAGGGATCCCGTTCTGTTCTACCTTTGGACTTCCGCTTGACACATAATATTATATATATATTGCTCTTGATAGAGTAACGGATGACTCCTATAGCCATAGGCGGCTCGTGCTTCACCTAAATGCTTCTTGTATAGATTGGAAGCATGTCTTAAATCCAGATGTATTATTTTGACCAATGTGTTTTGGTTAGATAGATGATGCCGTGATTAGATGCGTCTTATTGTAAACGCGACAGAACATTATTAGTGTGTTAATACTTAGTTATAAATAAAATATCTAACTGAAATATTTAACTGTAATATTTAACCGAAACACTCAACTGAAATATTCAACCAAAACATTCAACATAAATATCTAACTGAAATATTAAAGTGAAACGAGTTGGGAGCGACGGAGTCGGCAGTCGCAGCGTCGTCGAGTGAAGGCAGCGACGCAGCAAGTCGGCGCCTGCACCAGGGACAACGACCCGCGATGCTCTGCCACCCACTGCACCCGTACACACCACGAGCTCCACTCCCAGCCACTGAAATATTTAACAGAAATATTTAACCGAAATATTTAACTGAAACATTTAACTAAAATACTTTAACCGAATATTTAACTGAAATTTTTAACTGAAATGTTTTAACTGAAATATCCAACCGAATATTTAACCGAAATATTAAACCGAAATATCCAGTTATAAATATTTAAATACGGGACTTATCGCGCCTAAAACATAAATCTTATCTACTCGACGTTTCGACCAAGTTGCATTGATCGTGGTCACGAGACGACTGATATTAATATTTCAGTTAGATATTTATGTTGAATGTTTTGGTTGAATATTTCAGTTGAGTGTTTCGGTTAAATATTACAGTTAAATATTTCAGTTAGATATTTTATTTATAACTATGTGTTCAAATCGCGAAAGTTTAAAGTTTACAATTGTTAATACTTAGTTGAGTATGCCTACATATAAGATTTTACGTTAAGGTGGTACGATTTCCATACAAAAAAATATACATATTTTATTTTTTATACGTTATAGGTAGCGTTTGACCACTATCTCACCTGTTGGTAAGTGATGATGCGGTCGAAGATGGTAAGCACGCTAGGCCTAGAATGGGAACTCGCTCTCAAGGATAACTGCCGGAACACATTAGATGTTTGGTGACAGATTTTCTAACTTGAGGGTGGTAGCTGGCCAGGCGGACACCAGATAGTGTCCTACCACCATGCGGGGGTTGTTGGTTTCTTAACAACGTTTTTTCCTTCACCGGAGGGCCACTGTGAATACTACACATATGCACGAAAATAGACCTATTTGTTTTGTGCATATATATTTATGTATATATTATATTTTATATTGTATTGTATCTATATCGTAGTAATATTACAATAATATTTCATTTATTTTTGTTTAACTGACGTGTAATTGTATTATCAATAAATATATGAATATACTTACTCACACCCCTGTATGAGTAAAGGAGCAAAGAATTCCAATAAAATTCCAATATTGGTTTTTATATATATAAGCTAATAAATTAAAAATTATACGCTTCACATTGAAAATACTTAAACTTTTTTTATTTACCAAGCACCATTTTCAGTCGTAATTAAATAAAATACGATCTATTGAAGCTTAGCCTGTGGCTTAGCGAACGAGTGATGGCGACGGGCGAGCTATCACCGAGTTTCTGGGGGCTGAAACTCGTCGGGTCTACGCGCGAGACGATTTGTGATGACTCTCGCAAACAGCTAAAACCGCTTAAAGACGTGACACAAGAGTGAAATGGATCGATAGTTCTTTAAGAAGAGGATCTTGTTGTGGATTATTAAGCGTCAAACATATTAGCGGTGACGGTCAGCCCGCAGTCAGTTATGATACAAATAGAAACTTAAATTACTTAAACACATGATGAGTGCAATTTAAAAAGAAAGTCATTTTTTATAAATCATAGCCTGGCCAGGAGTTTTTTAGCCAACCTTCACTATGTATTTTTTAACATACTAAAAGCAATTATAAGCGAGCATGTAATGTAATGAGCAAAGCGTCTATGTAAATTCATGATAGGGGCCAAAAAGTGGTTTTAATTTTTTTTCACTATGGCGTACCTTTTTTTAAAATAAATATACAATTACAGGGAAATATTAATATACGAAAAAAAATTTTTTCGTTATTATGTCAAAATTGAATCATGGTAAAAAATTAAATGTATCATTATTTTTCTATGATTACGTATGTGTTATAAAGCGTTTAATTTTTTTTATAATAGCTATTATTAGTACTAAATATATATAAAAAAATTGGATTAATTGCAACAGTCAGTCTTAAAAATTTTTTTTTTCTATTTTTTTACATTTTTTGCTTCAAAAAAAACCAATTGTGTTAGAAATCTCAAACTTTCAGAAAATACATATTTTATTAGTACCTACATATCGTATAAATATCAATGTAATATCTTCCGGGGGCAGATTTTCTTAGCTTATACCCCTAGAACCAACGGCGGATCCAGGGGGGGGGGGGGGGGGGGGGAGGGTCATGTGCGTCATGACCACAAAAAATTTAACCGACTTCAAGACCAGAAATAGGCACCCAAAAGCAAAAAATAAATTAACTCCAAATAGATGACCAAGGACTTCAAATATATGAGTGGGTAGCGCTTATAATAATTATATAAGTTCTTGACTTGACCACTAATCGTCTTTCTTTTGAGACATTTTTGCCAGTATCGCGTCAGTTCAGTAATGAAGTTAGTATTTGATATTAATAAAAAGGTAATGGTAAACGAGGTTAAGAGAAAGTAAAAGAAAAATAAGTTAGGGAACTCCACCCAAAAGAAAAGAAAAAATAAAAACAAATATTTACAATAATTGTTACGAGATATAAAAAGAATACACTAACAGTAAAATACATATAATAATTAAACTTTAATGTTATTATCGACAAGAAAATTACTTATGATTCTAAATATTTGCAAATTATTGGATGATAGAAGGGTAGGTATGGAAGTAGGAAGAGGAATAACAAGACTAAGAGAAAGATAAAATTCTGAATGATTAAGAAGCGGGCATGAAAAAAATATATGATTGAGGTCTCCCTCGTCCAGACCACATTCCATCGGATCTTATACCACCACTAGGACTATTATCTTTTCTGTGTTTTAACCTAGGATGATGGATTATCATCATCCTAGGTTTTAACATATAATGACATGACATGCATCGGCATGTCAAGCTTCAACTTGACATGAAATGTGACTACAGTGCCACAAGTATAACTTGGCGGTGGTGGTTTTTGTAACTAATTCCGCTCTCTTGAAGTTTGACGTTTGAGAGATTACCGCGACATTATTGTTGATAAATCTGCTACATTAAAATAGTTCAATAATGCCAAAAGTAATTAAAAGTGGTCTAAGAGAAACTGTTATCAAAGTACAAAAGTACAAAGTACAAAGTACTGCCAAAAATTCACAAGGTATTTGCCGAACGTCTGCCAAGGTACGTCCACGTATACTGCTTCAACGCTGTTTGTAGACTAATTGAGTTCAGAAATTCCAACTACTGGGAAGCAAAAAATAAAATAAAAAAGTGGTTACTGTCTCTCAACTATGAAGAAACAGAGAGACTTGTTATATGCAGAGAAATATGAGCTTGTAGCCCACTTTAATGATAAATTACCATTTACAACAAACATAAATCCATAAAATAAATAATAATTTATAGATATTAAGTTCCTCTCACACACTCAAACACATACACACACACACACCCACACACTCACACATACACATAGGTACTCGCACATACAGACTACTTTACTTTCCTTCATTATGCCAGTCTCAGTTCATCATATTAATTTAGATTTAAGTATAATTATTTTAAAACTTCTTATTTAATTTCTAATTATTACAATCTCATTCATGTCAGGTAGATACATCTCCCTCTAATAACCCTAATAATTCCCTTTTATGCCTAAACAAGGCCTACAATATTGTTCTTGAGCCATAGAAAAGATAATAATACTACGTTGCGCTACTATTTATGCCATAACTCTGGTCTATGAATGATCCATCCTGATTATGTGATTGCATAAACGGAGTCATATGGTATAATAGGTTATAATTCGATGTAGTACAATATATCTACAGAAATTTAACTGATCTTGTACCTATCGAGATAAAAGTATAGGTAAATAGTACAATTTATGATTTATTATATATAATTATTTAGATAACGCCGTTATATATAGGAACATGTAATTGAATAATAACAATATAGTTATACATGTACAGTAAGCGCCTAGACAAAAAGTATACAGAAAATTGCTACTGAAAGGGTTCCCAAGATACAGGCTATGCCTAGTTTGGGACCCGCCGATAAATGTCGATGTTGCTTTTTGTGTAGCTGTTACAATTTCGTCTTTATTATAATTAAACTTAACAACATATATACTTAACAACACTGATAACAGGATGCATTTAGTATTTAATTTGATTAAGACTAGAAAATGTTAATTTCAAGCAATGTCAACTTATTAATTTTCCATTATAAATAAAAAAAATAAACTGAAACAAAGTTAAAGCACAGTGGCGCACAGCCGCGCCAAATTATACATGCCGGACTGTATAACTCATGTTTATGATGAATATATTACCACAGAATAATGAATAGTACAAGTAACATTACTGACATTGGCTAAATACACTAATCGTGTGAAGCCATAAAGAAACAAAATACTGACGTGTCGTCACGTCACTGTCAAATTAAAAGTCAAAATAAATATGGAAGTGGACAGGGATTATATGCCGGATTAAATTATTGAATTTTAATATTTGTAAATTTGCGACTGAAAAGCTAACTATTTACGCACAATATGAAGATATATCAATAACTTTTGAGATATTTTAGACGTAACATATGCACACTTAACGTGAATTACTGAATTTCACAAAATACATCAGGATATCGGAGTCGTGACTAATGCCGTTCGGTATGTTGATATTGTTTTATTTTTCTTATTATATCATCTTAATTCCTCCCCTCTATTAAAATAATATTGCTAAACATGAAATGTTACGTTTTTGACGGTTTTTGAAAAATTGTTGAGTGTATTCCGGGCGATATGTATAAAATAATTTAAAACCGTACCTAAAGGTGAGTAATAAAGGCATTTTTAGGGTCGAGGTACCCTCTAGCAAACTTCAACTTCAACCTTTATCCTAGTTGTCGTCTCTGAGTATTAAATTGGTCACTGGTGGGTAAGCATTGCCACTCTAATCAACTTGGACCCTAGACAAAATCCGATTTTCTGTTTCCATTCACGCTAACGCAAGTTCAAATTGTATGGAATGACATATATGTTTCCGACACAAAGATATCATTCCCATATATTTTAAACTCTTCACAAGCGTGAAAGGAATCAGGAAATTGAATTTTGTCTAGGGGCTGTTCCGATCCACTGAGTTCGATCATGATGATTGGTACCAGCTAATCGGAAATATAGGTTAAGTCCACTATGAACTGTGTAGGTACTAAAGTCAGTAAATAAGGTATTAAATGTTATGTGTACTATAGTTTAGTTTTTTCAATAGTCTACCAACAAGTGAGCAAGTTGTCAAACACTTACATTTACAATATAAGAATATTTATAAAGTATGTAATTTGCCAAACACTGTAATAAAAAAAATTTGTGTTATAAAAATATAAACGTTACTGGTTGTAACATGAAGGTTATAGAGTATAAAAAGCTAAAAATTAATGTTAGGTAGACAGTATTTATGAATATCGAGCGCCCTTGTTCTACCAAGATCTAAAACTTACCAGGATAAATCAGCGGTGTCATTGAGACTTTTAATCTCGGACCGGGGGACAGGCAAATGATAACACGGTTTTGGGATTGTATGACAAATTTTAATACTTCAAAACGTCCCTTACCTCCAGAATGAGATACACATTATTTAGTTAAAGCCGGAATACTATGTCTAAACATTTGACTATAAATACCATTCGGTTTTCGTTACTTTTTAGGTTAATTTATTTTACATTTTACTACTGAAATTTGGTTATTGTCTTTCTTGCATCTTGCGAATATGAAATTAAAGTTTTTAAGGGTAATAAAAAGAGTTATAATGAAATTTGCTTAGCTGCAGCGTCCGGGGGCGTCTGAGCACTCCACTCTAAACAGACGTCATTCATCGTCGCACCAACAGCTCAAAACTACGACGACATCCAAACGGTGTGCGTCGCACGAACACCTCAAACTAACGACGTCTTCCAGCGTCGAACCAACAGTTGGCGACACCCATAGTCGCCCAAACAGTAGACGACAGTCGTCCAAACAGCGCCATAGGCTGTAACCAAAAATCCGATTGTAATTTGTCGCCATGAAGGATGACGCGAAACATTTTAGGTTATCAAAAATTGACTCACCGCAAAATCACGACGTTGTCATATGCTTGAACATAATATGCACGCCAATTAGCGTCGCATATTTCATTAACAAGATGGATTCATCTTGTAAAATCTGATTAAGAAAAAATACAAAAAGTTTAGCTCTTTGTAGGCCCCAGGGACAAGAAAAAGTGACGTCTCCCATCGAGAATTGACAGATGTCAAAGTCATTTTTTTTTTGAAAGATTGTCTATAGGATATTGAATGATCCACAGACCAAGTAATAACTCGATTATTTAAAATCGACTAAAAATGGCTAAATACGAAAATGTTCTAAATTATTTAAAACCAAAAGGTAATTTTGTCAGTCTTAGAAGCTGAAATGTGCTTCCAAACGAAAAATATGTAACGAGTCGAAATACCTCGTTACAGTACATACCTTCCCAAAAAAAATAAAAGAATGAAACTTCTTTTATTTTTGAGAAGAACTCCCAAAAAATTCCTAATAAAAACTTATTCAAAAAAAATTAATAAACAGAAAATATTCCGCCACCAAAATATGAAATTTATTCAAACTAAAAGAAGACACTAATAAAGCATAACGTTAAATCAGTTAAGCTTCTAGCCACTGACTAAGTTGCTCTAGAAAAACAAGTTATAAAAACTTTCTAACCAAGTGAAAAACAATGTAAAGGTTTACCAAAACTAATCCATCAATATGACTCAATCCTAAAATCCATCACAAATTAATTATACTCAAGAGTGGATAAGCACCATAGCCTCCATCTACCTATCTGTATTACAAACCAAATAAATATTTCTGAAATATTTAACAAAAGTGTAGATAAGCACCATCGCCTCTATCTTTTATAATCTCAGAACGATTCTAACTAAATTAAAAGGTAATAACAAAGGTTATCCATATTGTAGTACGGTTAAGCATTAGCTGCCGACTATAGATAATTATTCACTGCAAAAGATTCAGTGAACAAGTTTTCAATGAAAAAGTTGAACAACAAAAGTTCAAATTATTCTCATAAAAATAGAGAACCAAAAATAATAAGTAGTGACCGGCTCAACTCTACCGACTTTCCGAACACTAACAAATTAATAAAAGGGTTTGTCAAAAAGAACAAAAATTGTATATTGTGACCGGCTCAACACCACCGACATTCCGTGCACAATAACAAGTTAACAAAAGTTTGTTGGGAAAACAACAAAGTTGTATTGTGACCGGCTCAACACCACCGACTTTCCGTTCACAATATCTAAAAAGTTTTCAACGCTTGAACTAAAAATGTCAAAGCGAGGAAAAAATGAAGAGTAAAAAATTACCCAAAAAGGTTAACTGAGACAAAAGCTCAAAAGAGTCAAATCCGAGAGGCAAATCCGGGTAAAAATTATGTAGAGCTCTAAGTGTCAAATCCAAGTCTTAGGTCTACAACAAACACAAACTAAATAATCTAAATAATATATAACATGCTTCACAAAGACTGAAACACATCTATATTAAAAATGTATTTACACTATGTGCAGGCTATTTGAAAAGTGGAAAGCTTTTCATAGCAATCTAAAACAATATTTATACTAGAAAAGTGGAAAACTTCTCAAAGTATCTAAAAGAAAGTTGAGTACTTGAAAAGTGAAAAGCTTTTCAAAGTAACCAAAATAATAAAATATACAAAAATATACATAAGATCTTTTGATGCCAAGAAAATTTCTAAAAGAAAATATAATCGTTAGATGTAGCTTTTGAAGTTGGGTAAAAGTTCAAAAGTAGGTTAAAAGTATCAAAAATAAAATGAAGGTATCAAAAATAGAATATAAGTTCCAAAAATAGACCTAAGTTAGGTTTAGTATATTTAAAGTTGTATTTCAATAAAGTGTTGGTTTCCTTTCAGATCATCATCTTTCACTGTGAAGGTCAGCTTTCATACATCAAATCTCATTCTTCCACAAACAACCTTCCTCCCAAGCAGAGTATCAAAACAAATCTAAATAAAATGTTAAATCCAAAATGAAAATTTTAATATTTAATTATATCTTTAACATGATAACGTCCAGTACTTGTTTTATTAAATTCCTTTAGTACATAAACGTTAGGAGAAATTCTCTCTACAATTTCACATTTAATAAACTTAGGTGCTAATTTAGCCGAAAAATATGCAGGTGCATTTGACTGTACAAAACTTCTACGCCAAACTACATCACCGACATCAAAAGAAATGACTTTTCTTCCCCTATTATAATAAAGAGCATTACGCTTATAAGCTTTCAAAAGATAAGCTTGAACTTTAACAAAAACTTCACTAAGTGAATTTAAAGAGTGAGCATAAGTATCTCTAGTACCAAGCTCAAGTTGATCTAAGTTATCCAAAGAGTTACTAAAACGGTGCAAAAATGCATCAAAAATAAGTTCTCTACCGAACATCAAAAAGTTAGGAGTGTACTCTGTAGCAAGATTTACACTACTATTTAAAGCTAATTGGACATGAGGCAAAAACCTTGACCAAGTTCGATGATCATTTTTAACAAAACAAGAAATACATGTTTCTATTGTCTTATTATATCTTTCTACTGGATTATTCTGTGGAGTGTATAGTGCATTATAAAATATTTTAGTAATGTTGAAATTTTTTAAGAAATCTACAAAATATTTAGATATAAATTGGGGTCCGTTGTCGGCCACTAAAATTTTAGGTACACCAAATTTAAGAAATATTTCTTTTTCAAAGATTTTACAAATTACTTTAGAAGTAGCATTTATCATAGGAAATATCCAACAATATTTAGTAAAAACATCTACAATTGAAAGAATGAATCTATGTCCAGAATAAGATTTAGGTAAAATCCCAATAATATCAACGGATAACATTACCATAGGTTGATCAACTTTCTTAGGGTTAACCATCTTACCAGCAGGAGCAGATGTTGAATGTTTATAAGCTTTACAAATGTCGCAAGAAGAAATATATCTTTGAACGTCTCCGAACATTCCTTTCCAATAATAATGTTGTTTTATTTTATTAAGAGTTTTATGTATTCCAAAGTGTCCAGAATTAATATCATCATGATTAGAACGAATAGTATCTAAAACATGTTCTTTAGGTATAACAATTTTCCAATTCAAACGACTATTAGGGTCAAATTTGTTTTTACAGTAACGTTAATTTTATGTTCCACAAGGGTGGTAAGGCCTAAACCTTTTTTCTCATAAGAAATATCTTCAAACAAAGCAATGGTTTCATCTAATTGTTGTTTCTCAGAAGGAGTTAAATGAACTGTAGAAGTAACAGCGTTCACTTGAATTTTATTATTGTGAACATATTCAATATTTTTCCACAAGTCTTTAGCTAAGTTAAATTTCAACCAAAAATCAAATCCCAATATAATAGGTGGATCAAAAGAGGGTATTATTAAAAATTCTACAAGTTTACAAACATTGTCAACGGTAGCCGGTAATCGCATAGAACCGATAACTTTTCTTGATGAACCGTCAGCAGTACAAGCGGAGGCATCAATAGGTTTAATTTGAAATCCTAGTTTAGAAAGATGCAAGTGTTGGTTATTACCTAAAACACAGCTATTTGAACCACTATCTAGCAATCCAGAAAAAGTTTCATTATAAATGGTAAATTTTAAAAATGGTCTAGTATCATTTTGTTTAGTAAAAAGTATAGGAGCTGCTTTATGAACAGAAAAAAATGTTTTTAAATAGTCAAGCCATTCTGAAAATTCTCTTTTACACGTATCATCATCAGGTTTATAATTGGATATCGGAGCACCTGAAGTTTCTTCAAAAACTTGGGCCCGATGCCTTACAAGTTTTTTTGAATTATTATTATTTTTAATATTGTCAGAATGACAAGTATCACAGTTCTTTGTCAAAACGCCTCGTTTATGACATTTAAAGCACACTGGTCCAAGAATCTCTGTACACTCTTTATAAGTGTGGTCAGTCGACTTACACTTCAAACAAGAAAGTTTGGTTTCAACCGCATGAAAGTTTTGTTTAATTTCCTTTACAGGTTTTCGGTTAACTAAAATCTCTAATTCCTTACTAATTCGGATAAACTGTTCAATAGTGTCTATTGATTTTCCAAATAAAAACGGTGTGTAAATAGGTAACATGTTGTGTTTAATTATAGTTATCAAAACATTCTCAAAAGTTGGATTAGCTAATCTGCTAGACATATCTAAAATCTCAGTAATGAAATCAGGAAGTGACTCATTACTCCGTTGTTTGCGAGTTCTCATTTCATACTCCAAATGATAATCAAATTCAGGTTTGTCGAATCTGTTCAACAATTCAGTTTTAAGTGTTGTCCACGAAGAAACCCTAATTCGAATACTACGGAACCATTTCGTTGCTGTTCCAGTGAGCAGATCAGAAAAAGAACCGACTAAAAAGTTTTCATCAAAGTTTTTATACAAAAAATACTCCTCAACCGAAGTGATAAAGTCTCTAACACAAGTTTTCCCATCAAAAGATATCTTACTACGCTTCAAATCAGGAAGTTTATTTGTTGAAGGCAAATGCTTTTTCAATTGTTCATTGAGTTGAACATTCATCGAGTTAAACGAAGGTAAAGGTGTAAAATTATGCAAGCTACTATGACCAAAGTTAGGTAAGAAAGGGTCAACAGCCTCTAAATTATCCAACGCCGGATTAGAAATAACATCCCTAGAAGTACCAGGTAAGTTCTCTTCCAACAAGGGTGGAAATTGAACCTGTTTGTCAGTCATGATGAATAATCAAAAATATTAAAGGAACAAAGACAAACAACCAACTAAAAATTCAAAGAATAGTTAAAACTCATCAAAGTATAAGATTTTTTGTTAAAAACCGGTTTAAGTTATTATGTTTTAAAGTTTATGTTAATATTTAATAATGTTCAAAAGTATTTAAAGAAATCTGAATGTACAAAGAAACATTCAAATTGTGAAGTATGTAAGATGCAAAAAAGATTCACAATTTATCTTAATTTTCAAGATTATTAACAACGGCTAAGGTTATATCTATTTGTGAAAAGTAAAATCAATAAACTAGTTAATAATTATGTTAATAAGCTAGTATTTTCTAATATGAATGTAGCTTAATGCTTCTCAACAGTAAACAAACGTTATAACTTTATATAAGACAAAGTTATATCAATTCAAACAAAAACTTAGCACTTTCAATGTGGTCAAGGTCAGTTCCTTACAAAATGTAAACAACGCATATCTCAAATGTTATTATATAGTAAGTACACACTTAGATTAGTCTATCCAGTATATAAGACATATAAAGAACATTGTATGTTAATTAGTTTTGTTAAAATACAAAAAAAGTTGTAAACAAAGTTACAATTGTGTTTTCAAAGTACACAAAACAAAGTAAAAATGCTAAAAATAACAAAAAATTGCACTAAATTGTGACAAGAAAAACAAAAATAAGATGCAAGAAAGATTATGTATGTGGAGGTAACTCCGGTCCCTGTTCTCGCGCTAATTGTAATAAAAAAAATTTGTGTTATAAAAATATAAACGTTACTGGTTGTAACATGAAGGTTATAGAGTATAAAAAGCTAAAAATTAATGTTAGGTAGACAGTATTTATGAATATCGAGCGCCCTTGTTCTACCAAGATCTAAAACTTACCAGGATAAATCAGCGGTGTCATTGAGACTTTTAATCTCGGACCGGGGGACAGGCAAATGATAACACGGTTTTGGGATTGTATGACAAATTTTAATACTTCAAAACGTCCCTTACCTCCAGAATGAGATACACATTATTTAGTTAAAGCCGGAATACTATGTCTAAACATTTGACTATAAATACCATTCGGTTTTCGTTACTTTTTAGGTTAATTTATTTTACATTTTACTACTGAAATTTGGTTATTGTCTTTCTTGCATCTTGCGAATATGAAATTAAAGTTTTTAAGGGTAATAAAAAGAGTTATAATGAAATTTGCTTAGCTGCAGCGTCCGGGGGCGTCTGAGCACTCCACTCTAAACAGACGTCATTCATCGTCGCACCAACAGCTCAAAACTACGACGACATCCAAACGGTGTGCGTCGCACGAACACCTCAAACTAACGACGTCTTCCAGCGTCGAACCAACAGTTGGCGACACCCATAGTCGCCCAAACAGTAGACGACAGTCGTCCAAACAGCGCCATAGGCTGTAACCAAAAATCCGATTGTAATTTGTCGCCATGAAGGATGACGCGAAACATTTTAGGTTATCAAAAATTGACTCACCGCAAAATCACGACGTTGTCATATGCTTGAACATAATATGCACGCCAATTAGCGTCGCATATTTCATTAACAAGATGGATTCATCTTGTAAAATCTGATTAAGAAAAAATACAAAAAGTTTAGCTCTTTGTAGGCCCCAGGGACAAGAAAAAGTGACGTCTCCCATCGAGAATTGACAGATGTCAAAGTCATTTTTTTTTTGAAAGATTGTCTATAGGATATTGAATGATCCACAGACCAAGTAATAACTCGATTATTTAAAATCGACTAAAAATGGCTAAATACGAAAATGTTCTAAATTATTTAAAACCAAAAGGTAATTTTGTCAGTCTTAGAAGCTGAAATGTGCTTCCAAACGAAAAATATGTAACGAGTCGAAATACCTCGTTACAACACTATGCATTAGTTATGCAAGTAATTATTATGCAAGTTCATAATTAGGTTGTCTTGAGATTGCTCTATCTGTGTGACAAGACTGTTGATTGAATACTGAATTAGATTGCTCAAGATCCTGAAGAAGGCCTCCGGATGAGGCCGAAACATATGTCGATCGCTATATCGACATCACGTAAGTCACGTTAAATTCCCGTTTAAAATCTATGTAGATGTTGCTATTTAGAATTTAAGATCTTTTTTGTTTACAATAAATAGTAATTTTATTCTATTATATTTTAAACTTGTAAGACCAGTGCACAGTTCTACTTCAATTCAAGCATAATAATTGTAACTTGGATCGTCTCTTAAAATATCAGGTGATGTAGGAGTCAAGTGCTCATTGCCCCCAAAAAAATTTAACAACTTTTTACACATAGCAGATAAGAGCATGATATCCATGTTTCATCTGACTTGTTACCAAAAAGTAGCTTACCACTGTCACAGAAAAAATCTACCGTTGAAACCGTACGGTGTTCCGGCAGCATACAGCCGTTGAGATTCAGACCATCTAGGCTTAGTGTGACTCGACTTCATCAACACTTATGTCCAGGCAAGATAGAGGTCAAATGCTAGCTTATTAAAAATATCCTGCTCACATTCAGCATGTTTACCATACTCGACCACATCATCGCTTACCACCTGGAAACATAGTGTTACATTAAATAATAATAAATTTTCAAAATGAAAAACTACAATGTAGATAAACACCTCACGATGAGTCATCTGATCCTCATCTGTTCTACATGTCTATTGAGATACTCAGCACCATCAGATCTTGATAAAATTGTAATGGGACCAAAAGGGAAGTATACTCTCTCTCTAACAAAAGAAATAAATTTCCAAATTGGTTAATAAATGACGGAGTTCTTAAATGGAAATAAATACAGTCTCAAAAATACAATTTCGTACCTACTTCTGTTTTGTGAAGTCGGTTACTAAAGAAAAAACTGTACTGCACTTTTATAAATATTATCATTATCTGTATTTGATCATCTTCCTAGCCTTCTAATTCTAATTGGTAATGGGGGCGATAAGACCTGCACTTGGGGTGTATTGTGCATTTCCCCCTGCCTGCATTCACCCAAGCCATTGCAGCTCCTTGACAAAGCGGAGCTTGACGGCTTTAGGTTGCTGGCATAACGCTTCCAATGGTGATAGTGGTGATGTATCAGTTAGTAAAGATGATGCTGGCAAATGTTTGTGTGTATGCCTGCTTGTTTGTGAACTTGGATGTAGTGATAGTGCAGCAGATGGTGATGATGATGATGATTGTAAATGTTGTTGCTGCTGCGACTGGTACTCTGCATCCGGGTCACGCTCATGCAACCCAGCTGTGGTACTTATTTCATTTAAGACGGGACAGTGTAATATTTATCGAGGATGCATATCAGAAGATGAAACCGTGGAACATGTGATATTACACTTCCTAGCCTTATCCCACTTAAGTGGAGTCAGTGCAACATGTCATTCTGTTTTATTTGGGTCTATCTGCAGTCATGTCCACATCCATATGTTCCACCTACAGCCCATCCAAACTTTCATCATTATCTATATTTATTTGTATTTATTTCTTTTTTTCTTATTTCAGATTCAATGTAGTCAATGCATTTCCGAAATGAAGATAAATATTGCTACAAGGCCGGGTAACCAAATAAGATTAGAAACGAGAGATTCAGAAGCTTAGTATCTCAAGGAATCTGGTGTCATAGAGATTGATTAAAAGGAGCGGCAATTACTCCGGTGGTGCATTGAGATGCTGATCATGAATGTTAGATGTTATAAGGGGAAAATATCATATCAAGTATTAAATTATCATCTTTCTGCTTTGTTCTGTCTTGCAGCTATTTAAATATATAAT
This sequence comes from Cabera pusaria, assembly GCA_954871355.1. Lineage (NCBI taxonomy): Eukaryota > Metazoa > Arthropoda > Insecta > Lepidoptera > Geometridae > Cabera > Cabera pusaria. Next base: position 16,708,643 of record OX940912.1, read on the forward strand.
TTATGAAGGTTTTCATTGTTGCTTTAAGCAGACAGACAGACATACTACTGAGATCTAATGATATCATTAGATCAGTTTTTACTCATGAGATATGGAATATTAAACAGTTTCTATGTCAAAAGTTTGGGTAGTACAATATTGTTGTAAAGATAAAATACTAATGGAATTTGCAAAATTTGTTCGCTGGCTGTGATTCTGGAGACTTTACAGAGAAATTAAGTATAAATGCAGTTTATTTCTTGTTTGAGTAGTTAATAAAATTGCATTTATTGTTGTTGTATCAAAAGATTGAGATTAATAATTAGAATATTGTAAAAGTTGTCACTGAAATAAGTTTTTCTAATATTCAAAACAATTTTGTAATTAATCATCGTTATAATTTCTCTTAAATAATATTTATATTGCCATATTATTTACTTTAGATATACAGCATAAGACCTAATACAACACCCTGTGGAACACCAAAAACTTAACAACTAAAAATTAATAGCATTAAAAATGTCGCACGGAGATTACGTTTGCGACTTTTGCAGTCGCTCGTTCACGAGAAAATACAACTTGCAAACTCATATAGAAAATTGTCACGAAACTGCCTCATGTTACTGTGATATTTGTGATCAGAAATTCGGCAGCCCCGCTGGTTTACAGCTCCACTTATCTCGAGGGCACAACAGATACGACCAACCATTCCCGGAATGCGACATATGCGGCCGTATTTTTACTCGCAAACAAAACATCACGTCTCACATGTTTACTGTGCACTTACAAGGCGCTGGACCTCAGATAAGATGTAGAAGTTGCGGTAAAACGTTCACCACTGAACGGAATCTGAAAAGGCATGTGAAACTGTTGCATAACCCTGATGTCGAGCAACTATCGTGCGACGAATGTAACAGGACATTTAAAACTAAACATGCGTTGTTATCTCACACCCATACCGGCCATATCGAAAAAGGAATCAGATGCCATATGTGTGAGAAAGTTTACACGAATAACCGAAATCTTAAACGACATATCGAGATGTTTCACGGTGAAAAAGAAGATCACAGGTGCCATATCTGTCCTAAAGTCTACACCTCCAATCAAAGTTTGAGACGTCATATAAGAACAACCCATAATTCTGACGAGGACAGCTTACAATGCGAATTGAAATTGATAGATGCGGAAAACGTTGACTGGCATAGCGAGGAATCCATCGAGTCTGACGATTTCAACACAATCACTTGTGATACGTGCAATAGAGCGTTTCACGACGAATCTCTCTTGCGTCAACATATCAAGAAAGATCACTCTTTCGAAGCTTTCTACGATTACTGCCGTAGTTTCCTCCAAAAACAATCAAATAGAGACCAACCTGCGATAAAACAAAACGTCTACAAATGCGAATTCTGTTTTACGGCCTATTTCAACGTTTACGAGCTCAAAGATCACATGAAAGTTAATCACGACACTGAATACAACTTGTCGACCTGCAATGTGTGTTTTAACAAGTTTTATAGCAAAGAAACATTGTTTGAACACAAAAAGATATGCCTGCCTCCACACGACGTGAACTCGTGCAGTCATTGCGACAAGCTCTTCACGGACGTGTCCAGCTTAGAGTTCCACACGAGGATCTTCCATCCGCAAGCACAACTGGCGGATTCTAATATAACTTCCACAAAACAAGACGAAGTGTCCGATATTAATTCTTTTAAATGTGAACATTGTGACCGCATTTACTACAGCGACAGATCTCTGAAACATCACATCAAACTGAAGCACACGACCGACGAAGCGATGGAATGCGTGTACTGCAATAAAATTTGCAACAACAAGTACTACTTAGCGTCTCATATAAAAATCGTTCACAGCGTCGTCGATCTATCGAAGTGTGACTATTGCGACAAAGTGTTCAAATCGAAGCGTAATATACGCAGACATATAGAGTACACGCACATGGGCATGCAACGATACAAGTGCATCGAATGTGAAACTCTATTCAAAGAAAAGAGAAGTCTCCGCAAACACGTAAGGACGAAGCATCCAAACTCAACTACTTTCCCGCAGTGCCATATCTGTCATAAGAGATTCGAGTCTGCCAAGTCGTGCAAGATACATTTGAAGCTTCTACACTCGTTCAACATGAACACGTATCCCTGCGATCTATGCTCCGTCTCGTTCAGCTCTAAAGAAGCTTTAAAGATACATTTGGAGTCCAAACATTTAGCGGAAGACGAGATTTACAAATGCGAGGAATGCAATCTAGTCTTTAAAGGTCCCCTGAAATTTGAAGAGCATAACGAATCTTGCCACGGGACTGTCGACACTGTCACTAGACACAAGTCCCTGCCTCGTTGTTTGCTTTGTATGAAGGACTTCAGCACGCGGAAAACGCTCAGGCGTCATATAAAGAAGTTCCATGAAGAATTTCAGCCAGAGGAGCTCGCTAATTTCGGTTGTAGACGACAAGTCTTCAACGTCGATTGCGCGGAATGCCTCAAAAACTTTGCCGACGACCTATACTTCAATACCTACGTCTCCGTCAAACATATTAAAGACGCTATAGTCTTCAAATGTGAAATTTGTATGTCCTCATATACGCCCCTAGAATTCGCTATACAAAGGCACAAGGTGCTGAATTCAGATGCGACGAAGTCTAAGTTGATATTGAGCGACCTTTGCACGACGCAGATGAGTGAAGATGAAGCTAGTTACTCGGGATTTGGTTCCCTTCAGGAGTATATGGAGCCAGAAAGTACGACGGCCGATGTTAGAATCGAGCCTGAATACTATGAGACATATTCTGGTGAAGTCAAGGCCGAGCCTGAGTCACCATAACGTTATTGTTACGAACCAAATTCAAAGTTAGAGCAGGTTCTCTTGAAGGAGTGAATAGTATTCATCATGACTTATGAAGCTCGATCTTCACGAGCTCACGTTTTCAATCTGCTTCCAGCTACTTTGCGGTTGATGTTTTGCCAAACCGTAACCGTTTCCAGCACTGAATCTAAATCATTCGAAATCCTCGGTTCAGGTTCGGAAAGTGCCTCTTCTTCGATTTTTTCAATGCCCAATGCTCCGATCGGTAACTTTTTATTGCAATTCCATTATATCAGTGAATTTTATCGGAAATAGTCCGGTCAATCTAGACCAAAAAATGAGAGTGAATTTACATAAAATCCCAACAAGCTGAAAATCAGTAAAATTGTTCAAAACATAATTATAATTAATATTTTAAAGTTCCCCATCATTCCCGTGTATGGAAAAAAATTATTCAAGGTCAAAGGTAAAAAAATTGTTGGGACTTTATGCACCTTCAAATGTCTAAATTGACCGGACTAAAAGGTTTCCGCGGCTAAATAGCTCACGGGTAATCAATATTCCATTTCAAAATGACGCTTCTGAATTTGAATGTATCTTATAAAATGAAAATCAGACTCCGGGGGCTGAACATAATATTCTATATAATCAGACTTCGAGGGCTGAACATAATATTCTATATAATCAGACTCCGGGGGCTGAACATAATATTCTATCACAAATTGTGTCCAATTGTAAAAAGTTCCTCGGGAGGAACTTCTAATGAATCTGCTATTTGACGCAAAAGCAATTCCTATTGAGTGAACCATTTTACGAATCTCTATACAAATTACAAAACTGTCAAATAGATGAATTGCTGATCAGAATCAGAAAGCGAATCATAATATGAATTACTCCTAAGTGGCCAGTTTGTGATTTCAAATATGATTCATATTAGGATCACATTATGATTCAGCTACAACTACATAATGTGGCCTTTTTAGGCCCGCAGTCCACTGTTGCCTTCACTACTTTAATTTACTATACCTTTGGTCAATGTTGACAAATTTAGCTGATCTCGGATCGAAAACTCTACAAAAATTGTCAACAGCTGCCCAGCCAATTAGTAGTAGGTAGTTAATTAGTCGTCAATGAAGTTTGTTCAAAAGTATTCCTAGATATACAATAAAAGGATTAATAAGTATTATACTTTATATTGAGAATCTCATTTTGTATCTGAAATATTACGAGTATATTTAAATTTAGTATTAAGTTATTTATTTGTTTTTGGAATCATTGTTTTTTAAACTTTTGGTAAGAAATGTGTTAAACGCTCAGTAGGGCTATTCTGTAAGCTAGTTTATGCATCTCGCAAGCGTTGAGATTTACAACCGTATTACGATTTGAATATCGTAGTACGACTCACCGCGGATTCCGCTTGCGAGATGCGTAAACTAGCTTACAGAATAGCCCTACAGTTTATCGTTAATTTAAGGCGTAGGTCGATGTTCTCAAATAAAAGTCGAAAATGTCGAAACTAAGCAAATTCGAAATATTGTGTTATCGAGCTGCCTACGGTGACTGGTCAATGTCCATAAGATTCACTGTCAAATTAAATTATAGTTTTCAATAGCCCCGGGGCTATTGAAAACTATAATTCATGCCTATATTAGGGTTCCCTACCTCAAATGGTAAAAAAAGGAACCCTTATAACATCACTTTCTTGTCCATCTGTCTGTCTGTCCGTGTGTCACCACCGATTTTCTCAGGAACGGGTGGACCTAACAAGTTGAAATTTACACCAGATACTGAAGTCTAGATACTATAGTCCCTAAGGTGTATAAAAATCAAGGTCGTCAGTCAACACAATAAAAAGATATGGGCAAATTTAGATTTTCGCAAAAACTTGTAAGTACCAAAATTTACGTTAATTTTTACTTTTTTTATTTCCCAATTCAATTCATTTATTTATCTATAGACATAATATTATGCACTTTTCGGAATTTTTCCTTTACTTGTGCTGTAAGGCCTTGCTTTTGAGCAAAATTGACAATTCTAGGTCAACCAGAAGTACCCTATAATATATCTATAGGGTACTTCCCGTTGATCTAGAATCATGAAATTTGGCAAGAAGCTCGGTCTTACAGCACAAATAAAGGAAAAAATCGTATCGGCCGTATCTCGGCCCTTTTTGCGTGTGGAGCCTCTGAGTTATATGAGTGCTCATACAATTTAGATGTCTAGCTTAATTGGTACAAAACCAACGTTGGTACGGAAGCCTCGGTGGGCGAGTCCAACTTGACTTGGCCAGTTTTATTTTTTACATCAGTACCCTTAGTTGTCGAGTTGTCATACCAAACTCGGTTTTGTATGATAAACAGTACAGCGCCTTTAGTGGTTTTCACACTTCACTAAATTTAGACCAATCAGGGAGCCAGAATAAGTCGAAAACTATGAGAGATCTGTCAAAACCGTTTACGATGAAAACTTGTATTAAGGGTACTGCTTGTTGTGTCGAGTATGAATGAAACTTTTCTTTACATCTTCAACAATCACTGTTATATTTCAACCAAATTACACAAAACGTTAACAATTTCTATAACTTTCTCTTGAATCACTCTATTTATTGATAAAAACTGCATGAAAATAGTTTAGTATATAGTAGTCAAGTTTCAAAGTCAGTTTTCAAGTTTATTGCGAACAGACAGACAGACGCGGGTATTAATATATAAATAATTATATTATTTATCTGATATTTAAGCACAATAAAATATGATAATTTAGGTACAGTATGTGTTTGTATATTGTACATAAGCATCTAAATGGTAAATAAAATCTTTATACACTTGTATACTCCTTTATTTTGTTGTACTGCTTTAAACCCAAGTATTGGTTAGGTACCCAGGTTCAGTAACATTTGATTTGTTCTAAATGCATTCTGCACTCTGATAGGCTAGTCCACGATGTAGCACACTTATAAAGAAATCTGATTAGTTGATATTTAACAGAGCAAAATCACTTACTAGTCAAACTGAATTTTTTAAATGTTATGAAAATTCCTGTGTTGACAATAACACTCAAGTAATGACGATACTGAGTCGATTAAAATGACTAGGTATGCATTCCCCAGTACCACAGAACAGATAATACTACTTACCAGTACTGTGATAATTCTTGAACAGTTTGGGTTACTTGGGCGGTGGTAGATTCTAAGGCAGAAGAGATGGTCTGTTCTCTTTATACTTATGTCTTGCATTGCAATTCTGCCCTACGTTTTGTATATATGTGAATTTTTAAGATGCTACGACCGTGGCTCATTCTTATTTCATCAGTATTAGCTATATTCAACCTGCCTCTCTACTATAAGGCCTACACCTAAACTGGACTAGTTTCTGCCAGTTCAGCCATTATACAATAATGGCGTCGAATGCATGGGCGCCGGCAGGGGGGTGCACTTGCACCCCTTGGGAATCTCAGGATCAACAGGAATTATTGAAATAAAAAATAAATAAAATATATAATAAATTCATAATGAATAACAATCATATACAGCAAAGATTGTAAGAAAACTAAAATCTGCACCACCTGGAAATTATTTCTGCCGGCGCCCATGGTCGGTGAAGGAACTCATAGTTCTTTAAATAGAAAATAAAAACAATAATTACTAGTAGCTATATTTATTAAAATTTTGCACTTTTACGCCTTGAGAAAGCACTTGTTGCTTTATTCAGAGGCAGTTTCAATACGGCAATCTTTTTAGAACCTTGTTTTGTTATCCACCCTCCAGTCATAGCAATCTTGGTATTCGCTGTCCTCTCAACAAGTTTTACTTGTTTACAGAATGATTCTATGTCAAACTTGTAATTGTTTATTAAGAATAGAAAGACTATAGCATGACACAACGCTTTGTCCTTATAATGCAATGGACGCTGTCTAATATTACCATTGTATGTAAAGAATTCCTTTAATATTATTTTGTCTAACGTAGCAGAGTATGGACACGCAGCAAACTTCATAATTTTCATATCCTTGATAACTTTACCATTCATCAGAAGTAATGAATTAGCGTACACAGCCAGAACCGTCTGCTCTTTAGACCAATCATCTGAAACTATTTCTTTAACAAATGGGAACATGTCTGTCTTGTATTCACCATTACTGTCCAGTTCACTGAATATTGTGTTGTACTGCTCTTGTGTTAAGATAGATGTTAGATTGTAGACATCTTCCAGGGCCGTCGCTTCTTTGTTTACAGGCGGTAAGTAGAATTCATCCGAGTCGTTTTTGTTGTACGTTGACAGATCTAGTTGGTCTTGTGATACATTATGCGATATGTCCTTCAATTGTTCCATTACCACTTCTTCGTTCACTTTTAATTTTTCATTTTGTTCTAACACTTTCTTGTGCTTTTTGGAACCGAATTTTCGTCCTAGCTCTATGTAGGAAGTCTCGTGCTCTGAAGTAGTCACTTTGCTAGCGATTTTAGGTTTCAATTCGACATTACCGAGCTCGATAAGTCTCACTTTACCGGTTGTTCTGTTTCGCGCTAAAACTAAGACTTTGCCCAGGGCCTCGTCGCATTCTGCACCCGTGTAAAGTATGTTGTTTATATCGCAAGCTATGATCTTCTTATTGCTATCCTTGTGCTCTAAAATCACACACTCTTGCTCAGTAAAATTTTCGGCGGGGTATCCGTTTTGGAAGTGCGTTAAAAACGAATGTGCTTCGCTTTTAGGGCACACCTCGTCGATGAATAGTTCAACCATTTTTATAATTGCTGGCTGGTTATAGTTGGTTACAATATTTCATGATATTCACATGTTTCACGTGCAAGACTCCAAAACACTTCCAAAACTTCGTCTTATTTGAGGTTAGAAAGTCGACCAAAACAATGCATTTTTGGAATAGATTCCAATAATGACAATGACATTGACTTGGCAACGACTTTGATATGACACCTATTGATATTGACACTGGCCCAAAGACATTTTAACTTTATTTTTATTTTACAACTTTATTAAAATTAATAAAATAAAATTATAAATAATTCATAATCTAATTAAATAACAGTAATATTATCATAAGTATTGTGTATATAGTAATATAACTGTGTTGTCTTGTGTTGTCCTTAAATGTTTATTTCCAGATCTCAGACAAATTCAACCGATCAAAACCAGCATACCGGGCATACTTATACGCTTGTTGTCTACTCTATCCACGCGACATTGGCAAAATTGCGGCAACACTGCAAAAGCCAAAAAAGAAGAAGTTAAAGTTGACATTTTACTATAAATAAACTCGACTAGGCACTACCGGCCCGAAAGAGACGGACACTTGTACGGAGTTTGTCCCTTTCTTTTGTAGGGATGACTAATGCCCGGTTCCTATAACATAAGAACGGATCGTTTTGCTTACGATCGGTTAAATTTGACACAAGAAAATTATGTTTCTTGGTGTTATTTTTGTTATATACAATCCAAAATTTCATCGTACCGACGGGACTCAAACCCGCACCCCCCGGATAACATGTCCAGGTGCTCTGACCAATTCAGCCACAGTGCGATAACAATAAAAAATTTACTACGAGTGTAGGAATTGGGAAAAACGCAATATTGAAAAACATGCCCCATGAAAACATATTATTTTGCTTGCGTTCCCACCAATATTCTTTAAGCTTTTCCTTATGTTCAGTAAAATCCACATATTTTTTAATTTCTTCTAAGCTAGCGTTTGACCACTGTCTTGTCTGGTGGTAACCGATGATGTGGTTGAAGATTGTGATCAAGCTAGTCAATAGGCTAGGCCTAGAATACTCTGCTCTGACTCTCAAGGGTTGCATTGCATGCTGCTGGAAGTGCTGGAACACCGTAGGGTTATTATAAATTACTATAAGGTTAAGGCTGCAGATTTTTCTCCTTCATGGTGGTAAGTTACTTTTTGGTAGCAGGTTAGGCGGAACATCTATATCAGAGATAGCGAACCAAAACCAATGGCACGCGTATTTTGGGCACGTCACAGATCATAATAATGTATTAGAAAAAAAAAGTGTGAAGTAGGTTAGGTAATATGAATAGCATCGATAATACCCAGTTCACACCAGGCGATTCTAGTCGTTCAACTGGCTAGGGATGTACTTGTCTTTCGATTCCAAGTACTTTTAGTATCGATACTTTAGAATCGATACTTAGTAAGTAGCGGTTATAAGTACTCGTTTCGTTAATCAATTATTTGTTTTGGAAGAACATTACGGCTGGCATTATACAGCGATAATAGGGTTTCGAATGAAACTATTTGATTTGCTAATCAAGCGCGATTTAATAGATAAAAGATATCGATTGGGTATTTTTTGTTACTCGTATCGTACATCCCTAGGAAGTTTAACGACTGGAATCGCCTGGTCTGAACTCGGTATAAGCGCACGCGAGCATAGAAAATATAATAATACTACGTATATACTGACGCGAGTATACTTTGGTACTGGCTAAATACACTATTCGTGTGGAGCCATTAATAATAAAACGTAAAAGTAAAAAATGAAAAATTGTGTTTTGTTTCTGTTGTGAGTGATTGAAAATTTGAAATTAATACATTACATTACATTACGTTTTATCGTTTTAATTTCGAAGATTATGTATATGTTTTATCGTAGTGAATAAGTATCTTTCGATTTTGTGTTGTCTAAAAACTTTTTAGAGTGTAGTGTAGAGGAATTAAACCATGTATACCTATTTCCGTATATATAAAGTACTCTGTGATACCTACCTTAGATATTTGCGCTAAGTGCAGTAAGTGCGCTAACAGAAACAAATCTAAATTCATAAACTTTTATAGATAGTCAAATTAGTGTAAGAATGGATATCCGTGCTTCATGCAGAGTATGCCTCGGTAATAATATTAAAATGCACTCAGCCCTATCTTTCGAACTACAAGATATATACGAAAAGCTTACGGAAACTAAGGTAAGCTATGTTTATAAAACCTATACCTAATATGTTATATTCTTGTAATATTTTTCCATTGCAGAGTATTGAATTTAGACTAAAAAGATAAAAAAATAAGCAATATCCTTTTTGCTTGTACCCCTTTAAAATAACAACATAGTCTCGCATACCTCGTAAGATATAAATTGTACGTCAGCAGTCTGCTAGAAGATACTGATAGTTAAGCTATTTCTTAACTATCAGTATCTTCTTCAGAGATTAGCGCATAAGGCGTGTTCACAACGGCTCTAAACACAAAACGTGTTGTAACGAAACAAGGAGTAAAAAGTGCAGGATATTTTTTATGCTGTAAATAGCATGTCTGCATTTTCAATTTAAATCGCAATTGTGTTCGGTGTCACTGCGTTTGGACAAAACGAAACGCTCAATTATATATTAAAGTGCGATGTTGTTGTTTTGTTGAACGCATAGAGAGATTAAAACAAGTGCCTTTTACAATTTACTTTATTTTACTTACCAAAAAAATTAACATATGTCAATATTGCGTTAATGACAAAATAAAACTGCTTACTAGAGCGATGCACCAGCACAAAGCTTCGCCGCAGAAAGCAGTCTGCTATAGATATAAAAAAGCAGATGTCGTCTGCTATATTTTTAAATCTGCACTTTTTAACTGTGATCTAATATAAGGAGCACCTTTACCGCACATACACCTCATTTTATTTTTAACCGACTTCAAAAAAAGGAGGAGGTTTCTCAATTCGACCGTATATATATATTTTTTTATTTTATTTTTTTATTTTTTTTATGTTTGTTCGCGGATAACTTCGTCGTTTATGAACCGATTTCGATTATTCTTTTTTTGTTCGAAAGGAGATATCCCATGTGTGGTACCATGGTAATTTTATCGAGGTATGATAAGTATCTCCAAAGATATTGAGATAAAATCTTAAAATTGGTACTGAAAATGAATAGCGCGGCATTGAAGTCGGTTGTTTTTTAGTTTTTAAACGATATTACGCATATCCATATGGGCATGCATACCACTAATTGCGAAACACTGCTTTGGACCACACAGTGTATCTAGTTAGAATAAAATGTAATGCATGCATTTCATATGAGTGGCTAGCCCTGCTCTCAGGGTTTGTTGCCCACCTCAAGGCCTCTGACATGGCTTACAATTGTTGTCCTATAACCTAACAAACTACCCAACAAATAAATGTACCAATTTCCAGTGGCACACAGAAGACGGTCGACCAACATCGCTATGCTATATATGCTACGCTCACCTGCGGAGGACGGCCATGTTCACAGACACAGCAAGACAAGCAGAAACTGTGCTGCAACAGCTCTGCAGCGCTGGACTTGTGGTAACTATATAAACCAGTTCCGATTTTAGGCCTAGTGTGCTACTATTCTCAACCACATCATGACTTACCAAAACGTGAGAGAGTGGTCGAACAAAAGCCTATATACTATAAAAAAACTAAAAGAACCAACTTCAAACGTTGCGCTAGTCAAAGTTGCCACTAGTTAGTAGCATGTCATCAAGGTATATAAATGCATTATAATACAAATGTTCATATATTAAAAATGACTCATTCGATTTCATTAAAATTTAAATGGGACCACCTCGGAAAGGTACCCTTTGAAACAAAAAAAGAATTTTCCAAACCGGTTCAGGCATCTTCGAGTAATTGGTGAACATACATAAAAATAAAGAAAAAGATTCCAACGAATTGAGAAAGAACCTCCTTTTTTGTGAAGTCGGTTAAAATAATAATGGATTTAGAGGAGGTTCCTTTGCTAGTTTTTTGTTGTTACTCAAATGCTTTACCAATTCCAATGATGTTTTTTCATCTGTGTGGTATAATGCGTGTGTGGTGAGGTGATCTTTCTTTGTTGTGATTGTATCGAAATCTCATGAAAATCTTCAGAAAAGTGGGCAACTTTTACTGTAGCTTCAGCGGTAAATGCCTTGCCCTAGTGGTCCAATCTTAAAATTCCATTTTTGTATACAGAATACATGCTTTTGATTTTGAATTTTCTTTCAGGACTAACTGAATAGTTATAATTTAAACATTTTCAGTACACAGCTGATATTTTATCCATGATGGACAGACCTGTTCCCAGCTACACAAAAACTCCAATAGAACATATAAATCTGTACGATGGACAGACAGACATTGCCATCAAAACAGAGCAGTCAGATGATAATAAAACAATTGATAATAAAGACATTAAAGGTATGTATTTTTTTAACATGGTTAAATATTATCGCTTTACTTGTACAGCATGCTACACACATATTCAAGTTGGCACATTCGGCTCGGCACATTTGGCTTGGCAATAGTCCGATTTTAAGCTCAAGTATGTTTTATTAGTTTTAAGCATATAAGTTATTGAGACAGATGAGCACTTTACTACGTGAGCAGAGCTACGAGGCGCAACTAGTCACCGTGACCAAGGGCGCTTATCACGAAGCTTGACAGGGATTGAAATGAACATCATAATCATCAGCCAGTGGCAGTCCACTGCTGGACGTAGGCCTCTCCCAAGATGAGCCCGATCTTCGGCTCATCATTCAAATGAACAAAGTGTAGTGATTCCTGTAGAAAGTGATTCTTATTTTGAATCTACGTCGTTTTGGTTTGAAGGAGGGCCAATTCTGTGAAATTTGTTCTGAATTGGAGTTCCTGACTATTTATTGTGTAGTGGTAGGTATTTCTGCTTGTCTGCCTGGAGCGGTACCACCACTTTGCCAATTAATTCAGTCGTTAAATAGTTATGTTTATCGGTTTGAATGGCAATGTGTGCAATGAAATTACAGGGCATGCGGGACTTAACATCTTTATGTATCGAGTAAGGTTTGGGTCCCGGGACGTCTCGTGTCTCGAAGTCTCAAAGAATTTTCATGATTTTAGCTGTCTCGAGTCCCAGGACTTTTGAGTCGAGACTCGAGACGAGACAAGACTGTCGAAATTTTTATGTAATTATTTTTATTATCAAATAATTGAAGGAGCGTAGCGTCTTCTGTTAGTTTAATGAAGAATTACTTGGTCTACTACGTGCAAAACACAATAAATGAGTTTGCCGCACCGCCATATTGGCTGTCACGTTTGGATAATGATTGTGCCTGTGTCAGTTGAGTCAGTCAGTCAGCCGTCAATGTCATTTATGATGTAAGTGTGGTTTGGTGTTTCTTTTGCCCATAAATTTAATGTAAGTTTAATAGGTCATGTTTATAAATGCTTTTTTCAAAGAACACCTTATTCTTTTCATTTGGTCGGGTTAAAACTCGCTAACTGCGTATTTGATTTTTTTTCGTAAAAACTCAGTACGAGCCCTCTACTATCGTATATTACTTAATGTTTTCTTATAAAAAAAGATAATAAAGTGATACTCACTCACCGAATAAACATATACAATATATTTGGATTATTATCATTATCATTGCAATGCAATGCAATGCAATGATAATGATAATAATATTATTATTTTTACAGATACAGATACAGTCATAAAAAAAAATAAAAAGTCCCGGGAATTCCCGGGACTTTGACTGTAGGCTGTCTCGTGTCCCGGGACTTTGAAATTGTCGGGAATTCCCAAACCCTAGTATCGAGGTAACAGGCGCAGTGCAGTGTGCTGTATCTGTAATAGGTAGACGTCATCGCTTACCATCAGGCGAGCGTCTCGCTTGTCCTGTTACCTTACATCATAAAAAACTTCATACTTTCGCGATTTGAACACATATTTATAAAACCTACTCTCCAAAAAGCAGGAGGTTTTCAATTCGTCACAGTATGTTTACTTTTTTATTTTATTTGTATGTTTGTATATATGTTACGCGATTACTCCGTCAATTGTGAACCGATTCGAATGATTCTTTTTTAATCCATAGGTACGGTTCATTTCCAAGGTGGTCCCATTGTAATTTAATCGACATCTGATAAGTATCTCCAGAGATATGAAGATAAACGTCTCAAACTTGCTACTGAAACTGACTCGTGGGGCATGGAAGTCGGTTGTCACAAGCTTTTATTTAACTTGCAATGTATGTATGTATGTATGTCACTATGTATGTTCGGGTGGAATTTTGGAAGCTAAATTAGACCCACTTTCCGATGTCCGATTGGACTCAAACTTGGTGTGCTTATATATCTTCGGTTACAATACAATGATATAGTACCATGGAGCTGGTCTGATGATGGAGACGGAAGGTGGCCACGGCATCTCTGTGATAAAACAACATAAGTCTACCAAGCTTGGGTTTGATTGATTCGTCTTGAAAAGAAATTTTCACCTAGATGATATCCAGGGTCTGATGATGAAGCTGGAAGGTGGCCACGGCCAGTCTGTGATAAATCAACGTAACTCTACCGAGTTTGGGCTCGATTGATTCGTCTTAAAGAGAACTTTACACTTAGATGATATTTAGCGACGGTCGATGAAACTGGAAGGTGGCCACGGCGTCTCTATGATAAAATAACGTAACCCCAGTGAATTTGGGCTCAAATGATTCGTCTTGAGTAGCACTTTACACTTAAATGATAGCCAGGATCTGATGATGAAGCTGTAAGGTGGCCATGGCATTTCTGTTATAAAGCAACATAGCCCCACCGAGTCGATTGATTTTCCTTGAAGAGCACTTTACCCATAATCACATCACATATCCGTGGAATATTTTAAAACATCATGCCTTCTCTTAAATACTTAGGTAGTAGGTAGGTAGTCGGTATCTATACCTACCTACTAAAAAGTTAAAAATAAATGATAAGTAAAAAATATTTTTAAAAACAAGCTTTTATCTGGGACAATGAACTAAAATGTTAAAAATAAATTCTAGTAAGTATTTGGCGTTTAGGTACTTACCTATATTTTTAAAAGCTTGAGGCACTGAAGTATAGTAATTACCTAGCCTGAAAAACGGGTAGTGCTTCAAGCTTTTAAGAATATAGGTAAGTACCTACACGCCAAATACTTACTAGAATTTATTTTTAACATTTTAGTTCATTGTCCCAAATAAAAGCTTGTTTTTAAAAATATTTTTTATTTATAATTTATTTTAGTTTTTAAACTATCTTAATTATTTGAAGTCTGTTAGTAATTATGTCTTCCTTTCAGAAACAAGTCCAGAAGATATAAAATTAGATGAAGAATTAGACCATACGGAAGATGGAATGTCTTTCCATTATGGAACGGAATCAGAAGACGATCTGCCGCTTACTGTTCTAAAGACGGAAGGACAAAATAATATCCAAAGTACAGACAAGGTAAACACATTGTAATTATGTTAATACCAATAGGAGGGCCCAGTGGTGTAGTGAGAAAATGGTCGGCTTTGACACCAGCTGTACCGAGTTCAATCCCCGCCGTGCACAAATGGATTTCTTATTGAAAAATTTATGGGTGCTTTACACAGTGACCCTCTGGTGAAGGAAAACATCGCTAAGAAACCCCCCCAACCCCCGCATGGTGGTAAGACACTATCTAGTGTCCGCCTGGCCAGCTACCTCCTACCCTCAGCTAGCACCCTCAAGTTAATAAAATCTGTGTCCAAACATCTAATGTGTTCCGGCAGCAATCCTTGAGAGCCAGTTCCCATTCTAGGCCTAGCGTGCTTACTATCTTTGACCGCATCATCACTTACCAACAGCTGAGATAGTGGTCAAACGCTAGTCTATTAATTATAAAAAAAGGGATAATGTTTCTTAGTATAGGTCGTCGCCCTACATACACGACCCCGCTCTCATCCAGCAAAATAATGTTCATAATGTGAGCCTTAGGATGTCCTCTGTACACAGTCTTTACATTAACAACACACATTAGCAGACACTCTGTAGCCGATCTTACCGTCACCGTACTACTTGACTACTCGTCTCGCTTACTGCGCGCTTCAAGCGAGCGGCCCGCGCGGCGACCGCGCGCGGACTCAAACAATCAAAAAATCAAGAATCAAACTATTTATTCAGTATGCAGGCAGTATTAATATACGCACATATACACGTCAAAATCATAACCAATTATCATGTAAACATAGCTACAGTCCGGCAAGTATAACTTGGCGTGCCTGAGCGCCACTGCTTTTACTTTGTACTTTGGTAACAGTTTCTCTTAAGCCACTTTTAATTACTTTTTGCATTATTGAACTATTTTAATGTAGCAGATTTATCAACAATAATATCGCGGTAATCTTTCAAACGTCAAACTCACAGTTTCAATTAAAAGAATTAGTTCCAAAAACCACCACCGCCAAGTTATACTTGTGGCACTGTAAAGCAGAATTTTATCGCTTTGAATTAGAATAAAAAAACAATAGTAATGAACCATTCAGCTGTCATCCAATCGTTTACGTCAGAATATTAAAAAATATTAAAGTGGGTTAAAACCAACCATACTTGTAACTGTGTGTTTCAGTACTTCAGAAGCACGTTACGTTTTGTAGACTGACAGCTGTAAACTCGTGGACAGCTGGTAGCCTGCTAGCTGTCCACGCGTGGACATCGAGTGGTCACCTCCATTTAAGGCGGTGTTGTGCAGGCACGACCTTAACACGTAGCTTTCTACCCACTTCCGGTTTTTTTTTTCTTGGCTAGCGTTTGACCAACATCTCGCCTGGTGGTAAGCGATGATGTAGTCGAAGATGATGAACACGCTAGGCCTAGAATACTCTAACGCTCAAGGGCTGTGTACTGTCGAATCTTTTTAACCCCCGACGCAAAAAGAAGGGCTGTTATAAGTTTGACGTGTGTATGTGTGTGTCTGTCTGTGGCATCGCAGCGCCCAAACGGATGACTGATTTTGATTTAGTTTTTTTGTTTGATATGTTTTTTATACGAGAGTGTTCTTAGCTTTCTTTCATGAAAATCCGTTCAATCAGCCGTTTAAATATTATCAGCTCTTTTTTAGTTGATAAGACTACGATAGCAACTTTCGTCAACTCGTAGTCCTTTGACCGCAGACGTCAAAAAAATCTAAATGGCGATTCTGCGCACTACTTACCTGTCACACTGCTGCAAAATTGATAGTAAAATAAAGTTGATTTTAGATTTAACGATTATTTTTATTTTTAAGACCTAATGTTTGTTAGAGAAACTTTATCCTGAATATTAATACTACCGATTAGTATATTAAAATAAAGTGTTTATTTTTTTTAATTTTAGTTGGTTCGAGTCCCGGGCGAAGCAAGCGAGTTTAAAAAATCTTTTAATGCAGATTTGTTTCTTTTCAAAAATAAAGGAATGTCTCCTTTAAGTAAAATGAGCTAGCTTAAGGATTTAAAGTAGTTTCCCTCCAGGGCCTGAGTTTAATTTCCACACTGTATATACAAATCAGTCGGGGGTGGTTTTAATTTTTTAAATATAAGTATTATTTTATGACATTTAGTTTTATGACAGCATTTAGTTTATGCCAGCAGATTTTCTTAAGCAAGCTTGCTAAACTACTTCTTGGTAGCAAGTCAGGCGGAACATCGATATAATATGCTCTTTCCACCTGTGGAAACATGTACAACAAACAAATTAATGTAGATTTTTGGTTTTCAAGGTTGAGGTCAAAGTCAGACACAAGAAGGTGAAGGACAAGGTCAAGGTCAAGCAAGAAAGGCTCAAAGTGAAACAAAGTCATGATATAGAAAAAAGATCTTATACAAAACGTAAGTACCTGCTTACTTGTAATTGTAGTCGTGATGTGATAATTGCGCTCGATGATGCAGACTACAGACTAAAATCTGTCGCCAAACATCTAATGTGTTCCGGCAGCTATCCTTGAGAGCCAGTTCCCATTCTAGGCCTAGCGTGCTTACCATCCTCGACCGCATCATCACTTAGCAATAGGTGAGATTGTGGTGAAATTCTAGCCTATATGATATATATATAAAAAAAAAGTTGTCCCACGACTGGTGTCAGTGGTGCTGTCTTACAATTCCAGACAAGGTACTATTCCATCTTAAGCCGCATCTTCATTTACCACCAGTCTACAGGCACTAACATAAGATACTATATACACTTGTAGATTTGGCACTAGATAAGGCCAATCTATACATATAAATAAACTGGCCAAGTGCAAGTCGGACTCGCACTCATAGGGTTCCGTAACACAGTAAGTACTGTTTGTACATGTAAGTACTGTATTTGAAATATAACATATTTTATTTGATTGTATATTTTTGACTTTCAAAAGTGTACAATGTACCCAATTGGAATAAATTAATATTGAATTGAATTGAAAAAAGTAGAGTATCCTAAAACGATGACTTTTAACGCTTTAGACGCGCCTATCTATATTTATCTATTTAAAAAAAAAATTATCTATATTTTAAATGAACGACTTTGAGAAAAGAATATTTTAGGAACCTCAATGTCATTTTTAAAGACCTATCCATAGACACCCCACACGTATAAACCTGCCCACTCGTAATCGTTTCGGAATAAAATGGCTGTGATACGGACGGACAGATAGACAGACAGACATCACGAATCTATAAGGGTTCCGTTTTTTGCCATTCGGTTACGAAACCCTAAAAACCGATTTATAATATTATAGTATAGTATAGTGAAGTGAATAGTATATATCTTATAGGCTAGCGTTTGACCACTATCTCACCTGTTGGTAAGTGATGATGCGGTCGAACATGGTAGCACGCTAGGACTAGAATGTTAACTGCCTCTCAAGGATAGTGTGACCAGCTGTGCCCCGTTTACCCGCTTAGACATTCCCGTGGGAATATATTTTAGTCGTAATATAAACTACCCACAGAAATAGGAATAATAAATTATTCCTATTTCTATGAAACTACCCTATGTGTTATTCCTTAGTGTACCCTTAGTACGATTTGTCATACCAAACTCGATATCCTATATCGAACAAATGTTGTATGATAATATAATATCGTTTAAAAACTAAAACAGAACCAACTTCAATGCCGCGCTATTCATTTTCAGTACCAATTTTGAGATGTTTATCTCAATATCTCTGGAGATACTTATCAGACCTCGATAAAATTACCATGGTACCACACTTGGGATATCTCCATTCGATCAAAAAAAGAATAATCAAAATCGGTTCATAAACGACGAAGATATCCGCGAACAAACATTAAAAAAAAAAACAGTCGAATTGAGAAACATCCTCCTTTTTGAAGTCGGTTAAAAAACAGTACAGCGCCTCTAGTGGTTACAAACCGTTTACGATGAAAACTCGTACTAAGGGCACTGTATTTCCTGATTGTAATTATAACAATAAAACAATAATAAACAATGTATATAAACAATACATATTATGATTTTTAATGTTTTCAGAAATGAAGATAAATGCTACACTAATAAAGGTCCCAAAACAGGAACAGATAGAAGCAGTGAAGGTCCGAGCTAAATCTCTGAACTACATAGCGTCCCCCTACAAATGTACTCTGTGTTTCAGAGGATTCATCAACCTGAGATCTTATACCAACCACGAGAACAAACACCGTGAGGTAAGATGAACACCTTTAACACATTGTTACACACAATCCAAAATTTCATCGTACCGACGGGATTCGATCCTGCACCCTTCTGGGTAACATGCCCAGGTACTCTGACCAACTAAGCCACGGTACGATCCTATCCATACGACGAAATTAAAAAACTGGTTTAAAAGATGAAGATTAGATCCGACGATAGATTATGTACCCTAAGTGTGAAGTAGTAAAAATAAAAAGAAAAATAACTATATTTTGTTGGTTTTTTATATTTTTTTAAAATGTTTTTTTATTGACACAATCAAGCTTAATATTCATCATCATCATTATCAGCCGGTATCAGTCCACTGCTGGACGTAGGACTCCCACAAGACACGCCACTGAGCCCGGTCTTCGGCTCTTTGTTGCCAGTCACTGCCCACCGCTTAGTGAATGTCGTCGCTCCACCTGGTAACAGGGCGTCCTACTCTACGTTTACCGATTCGCGGTCTCCACTCTAGAACCAGTCTACCCCAACGGTTATCGGTCCTACGGCAGATATGACCAGCCCACTGCCACTTCAGCCTGCTAATAAACACCGAGCATAGCTCTATCCATAGCTCGCTGAGCGACTTTAAATTGGTGGACCAGTCGAACCGTGAGTGTCCACGTCTCGGCTCCGTATGTCATCACTGGTAGGACGCACTGGTTAAAGACTTTTATCTTTAGGCACTGTGGTATATGCGACGAGAAGACTCGACGGAGTTTTCCGAATGCTGCCCAGCCCAGCTGAATTCTTCTCTGGATTTCCTTCTCGAAGTTATGTTTGCCTAGTTGGAGCGTTTGCCCTAGGTAAACATACTGCGTGACAACTTCGAGTGGGATTCCATCTACGGCAATCGGTTCCGGAACAACGTGCTCGTTGTACATGACTTTGGTTTTATCAAAATTCATCCGGACACCGATGCAACGAGAAGAATCAGCTAGGCCATTCAACATCCTCTGTAGGTCCTGCAGCGTCCCTGCCATAATGACGATGTCATCTGCTTAATTATAGGTAGGACTTCTGCTAGTCCGCCTGGGGCGGTACCACCACTTTGCCAATTAATTTTCAGCCGTGAAATAGGAATGTTTTTCGGTTGAAATGGCAAGGTGTCCAGTGAAATTACAGGGCGTGTGAGACTCAACATCTTTATGTCTCAAGGTAACAGGCGCAGTGCAGTGACATGCAACATTCTGGCAGTCCAGAACTTTGCATGCCGCTGTAACTGTTATAGCACTCCATAAAACCGACAAACTATACATCAACAAAAAGACGAAAAGATAGAGTGCACACTCTTAAATCCTTTTCCACGACTTTCGCCCAAAGGTTCCTCTGTTTCCTGGGGGAATTTATATATAACCAGGTTAACCGAATACTATCTATTCATAGTATTAACACATATGATGTAAGAGAAAAGTCACCCACTGGCTCCTCAAATCGACTTTTGATGAGGCAGAAAACCTCATTTTGACTATAAAATGATAAATCCTGTATTTTTAACAAAACACATATATTCACACAAGCACACCCACACACATACACACGCTCGCACACACACAAATACACTCACACACACACACACACACACACAAATGTGCGAGCGCGCACACACGCACACATACACACATCATCTAATTAAGTTTTACTTATTTTACCTTTACTATGTAAAATTCTTGAGCAACTAAACACCTGACCAACAAATATAAGGCTAACACGCCTGCCGACGGAGGAAAACTGTCCCACAAGTCACAGTTTATAAACTAGTTTGTAGAACAGGGAACTATCACATAGTAACGTACAGCCTATCTGTCACAACTATTAGCAATAACATAAATTAAGCCACTGATATGTATTAGTTATTAGATGTAAGGCTCAAGATTTCAATAAATTATTATTAATTATAGGTAGACGTCATCGCTTACCATCAGGTGAGCGTCGTGCTTGTCCTGTTACCTTTTACCATAAAAAAAAATATTCGTAGGTAACAAGAACAGGTGGAGCGACGACATACGCAAAGCGGTGGGCAGTGACTGGAAGAGAAGAGCCGAAGATCGGGCTCAGTGGCGCATCTTGGGAGAGGCCTACGTCCAGCAGTGGACTGACACCGGCTGATGATGATGATGAACATGAACTAAAAATAATATGTTTATGTTTGTAGGTAGGTGCAGAGTTCGAGTGCGACGTATGCAAGCTTCGCTACCAAACCGCCAGACTGCTGAGAACACACGTGAGCACGTCTCACGCCGCGCTGTACCGCTGTAACGTGTGTGCTCATACCTCTCACACCAAGTTAGTCTGTTCATTATAATTCTAACTATTATAATTATATATATCTTATAAATAAACTGGCCAAGTACAAGTCGGACTCGCACTCGTAGGTTTCCGTACCACACTACAGTATTTTATAAGATCGAGCAAAAAATACCACTGTCATTTTTCGCCAGCATAAAATAATAATTAATAAACATTTTATTTCTTATAACGCCATCTAACGTCTAACAAAGGTGTTAGGGATCGGCATTTCAAGATAACGCCATCTATGGACGTTTACCTAAGCTTTCATCACGTTACTTGTATGGGGACCCCCTATTATTTTTAACTTAATTTTGTTTTTAGTATTTGTTGTTATACTCGTAGCGGCAACAGAAATACATCATCTGTGAAAATTTCAACTGTCTAACTATCACGGTTCATGAGATACAGCCTGGTGACAGACGGACAGACAGACAGACAGACAGACGGACAGCGGAGTCTTAGTAATAGGGTCCCGTTTTACCCTTTGGGTACGGAACCCTAAAAACAACCAACCAACCTTACGAATTACCACATAGGATTAATAAAAATCTGTATTACAATTTATAAACAATCATTTATTTTCGCTCATAATACAATACTGATCTCCCGCTCTTTTCTCCATAACCACAGAGTTCCTAGCTCTATCTTCTATTTTGACCGCTAGAGGCGCCACCCGCTCGGTTAGACGCACCATGCAGGTTTTATTACAGCAAAACGCTAACAGGATACTTTTATTTTAAATTTATAATTATCGTGAGTTTGAATCGTGATTGTGCGGTGTTTGGGTGCGACCTCTGCACTACCCTTACTATAGCGTGTTCTCTCAGTTGGTGTGGGGCAGAAATAACAAGATGGTGACATATGCACTCCGTTTATTGTCAAGACATCTGTCCTATATCGCGTCCGGGAAACCACTGCCGGTGGGACAATAGGTATGCGGGACGCGGGCGACGTTACATGTTATGTCGCGTCAGCTCTACCTACTGTGCCCACACAATGATTATGACAACGATTATGATATGACCGACTAGGTCGACACAGTCGACAACAGTCATCAGTGAGTATAATAGTCGGTATTTTATAATCAGGATACCTTTAAATGCGAGCAAAACCGTGGGGTAGTATATATAGTGAAAGTGAAAGACTTCAGTAATGCCACTTAGGTATAATAAAAAGGTACAAGATACAAGGTACGAGGTACAAATAACTTAAGCTTTATGTGTATAAATCTTCGACAAAAGTGTCACTAATCGGCCCCATCTCAGCATAACTGTCTAATGACCGACGCTGGTCTTCCGGTGATGCCGGTCGGTGACGTCACGTGATAGGCTAACTATCTAATGACCAACGCTGGTCTTCCGGTGATGCCGGTCGGTGACGTCACGTGATAGGCTAACTATCTAATGACCAACGCTGGTCTTCCGGTGATGCCGGTCGGTGACGTCACGTGATAGCCTAACTATCTAATGACCAACGCTGGTCTTCCGGTGATGCCGGTCGGTGACGTCACGTGATAGCCTAACTATCTAATGACCAACGCTGGTCTTCCGGTGATGCCGGTCGGTGACGTCACGTGATAGGCTAACTATCTAATGACCAACGCTGGTCTTCCGGTGATGCCGGTCGGTGACGTCACGTGATAGGCTAACTATCTAATGACCAACGCTGGTCTTCCGGTGATGCCGGTCGGTGACGTCACGTGATAGCCTAACAGTTATCGGTATGTCTCTACATAGTAAAAACAAAGTCCCTCCCGCTGTCTGTACGCTTAGATCTTTTAAACTTTGCAACGGATTTCAATGCAGTTTTCATCAAATAATATTATATATACATATATATGTATTTATATTAATATATTTGGGAACATTATTATATATATGTAGGGTATTTTTATGTATTATATCTTAATATACTAAAATTTTAGTAGTCTATTTTGTGTATTATTATTATATATATTTTTTTTTTTCTGACATCATTAATTTGTATTGTACGCTACCCCCAATTTTTGTTTGTATTCTTCTTTTCCATGCCAAGGTTGTCTGGAAGAAATTGCTTTATGCAATAAGACCGCCGATTGTATTGCCTTATTATTCTACTGTCTTTCATCACATAGTATGTACAATTTGTAATTTCTTTGGTGATCAATAAAGAGTTTTTGTATTTGTATTTGTATTGTATCAATAGATAGAGTCATTCTAGAGGAAGGTTTATAACCGAGATTAAATGCGAGCAAAGCCGCGGGTCGCAGCTAGTCCGTACTTATATTATAAAGGCGATTGTATGTATGTTTGTTACTCGTTCACGCAAAAACTACTGACCCGATTGAGCTGAAATTTGGTATGTACTCGTAGATAGCCTAGACCCTGGAATAATATATACGTTACCGTACTTTTTATCCCGATATTCCCACGGGAACGATGTTTACGCGGGCAGAGCCGCGGCGCACAGCTAGTATATAATAAAGCGTATTTTGGCATACCACGGAGTATTTTTTTACCCGATTTTATACTTATGTATTACATACAACATTTAAATATTCCAATTCAGTATTAAATTCTAATTATACTAGAGATTTCTGTTTAAAATTTCTATCTAATAAAATTTAAAAACATTTATTAACCGACTTCAAAAAAAGGAGGAGGTTTCTCAATTCGACCGTATATTTTATTATTTTATTTTTTTATTTTATGTTTGTTCGCGGATAACTTCGTCGTTAATGAACCGATTTCGATTATTCTTTTTTTGTTCGAAAGGAGATATCCCAAGTGTGGTACCATGGTAATTTTATAGAGGTATGATAAGTATCTCCAGAGATATTGAGATAAACATCTCAAAATTGGTACTGAAAATGAATAGCGCGGCATTGAAGTCGGTTGTTTTTTAGTTTTTAAACGATATTATAATTAAGTAGATGTCCCGGCAGATGTCCTGCCCTGAAAAGTTGTATGTGTGGCGCCATCCGTCGAAAATGGGTAGTACCAATTCAGAAACCTTCTTTGTCTCATGCACAACAACTTTGCTAAAGCTCATCACATGATCAAATGCATAGTTTACGATTATATAAAGGGCATACAGACAAACATTCATTTATATATAAGAGATAATTATTTACAACTAGAAGTGCCCCGCGGCTTCGCCCGCGTTAAGGACTTCTTTTATTTACTTCAAACTTTTATTTTGTAAAAACCTTTCTATCATAAAAGACATCACAGAAGTAAAAGCCAAATCGGTTCACCCATTTTCAAGTTATTGCGTGTCTAAGGGAAATAGGGATTAATATATATAAAACCATAAAAACCATATTGATTTTCAGACTTTTTTACCAACCCGTTGCAAAAATCCTGCAACACGTGTCTAATCATTTATTTACAGAAGTACTTAAGTAAATCTATACATTTATATATATAATTAAAAATAATAAGTAATATCCGGGTGAAATTTTTAGAAAATCCTTTCTAAGAGGATACCTACGTCATATCAACAAGCAACAACAGCGCAATCCGAAACAATATTGATTTTCAGACTTTGTTACCCAACTTAACCCTTTTAGGGATGACATTTCGAAAAAGCCTGAAACACGTATTTATTTATTTATTTACTGAATAACTTGTGCAAAGTTTCGAATAGAAAATACTATCTTATCTTGTTTCTCCATACACACTTTGAACCCCCGTTTCATCCCCTTCAAGGATGAATTTTAGAAAATCATTTTTCAGAGAGAACTAACGTCATAATAACTATCTGCATACCAAATTTCAGCGCAATCCAAAACAATATTTATTTTCAGACTTTGGTACACCATTTCACCATCTAAGAGGTGGAATTTCAAAAAATCCTGAAACACGTATTAACTTATTTATTTACTGAAGCACTTGCGAAAAGTTTCGAATAGAAAAGACTATCTAATCTTGTTTCTCCATACAAACTTTGAACCCCTATTTCACCCTCTTAAGGGTTGAATTTTGGAAAATCCTTTCTTAGTACACCCTTACGTACTAAGACAAATATACCCTCCAAATTTCAAGTCTCTACGACCAGCGGTTTAGGTTGTGCGTTGTCTGTCAGTCAGTCAGTCAGTATGTCAGGACAAAGATTCTTATAGTATTAGATTTTGTCGAATTTAAATGATATTAATTTTTTCGATACGGAATAATTTATTTGTTAATAAAAGAACAATGTTATTTTCAATTATTTGATGCATGGAATTCAATAAAGCTTTATTATTATTTATATATTTATTTTTAACCGACACAAAAAAGAGGAGATTCTCAATTCGTCTGTATGTTTTTTTGTGTGTATGTTAGGCGATTACTCCGTCAATTCTGAACTGATTCAAATGATTCTTTTTGTAATCGGTAGGGTACGTTTCCGAGGTGGTCCCATTGGAATTCCATCGAGATCTGATAAGTATCTCCAGAGATATGACGATAAACGTCTCAAACTTGCTACTGAAACTGACTCGCGGGGCATTCCAGTCGGTTGTTTTAGTTTTTAAACTATCTCAATTATTTATCTTTAGCTTAGGTTTTTACAATAAAATATTCAAAAATAGTAAAAAAGTTACTATGAAACATAGAATATTATAAAAAACCTAAACCTAGGGTGCCGCCGGTAGCGGGGCAGGGCCCAAGCTACCGGTGGTTAGGGCTGCAGAGAGGGGCACCTCCTGACGATGCGTGCCGTGTCAAGAAGTACCGCCTTCTGTATCTGGCCCTTGATCCAGACGTCTAGCGAGAGTCTTTTGAGATGTTGGTCGAGAGTCGAGACTCTTCGCTATAAGGCCGTTTACCGAAACGACTATCGGGACAATGATAGTCGAATCCACTTATTATTATTATTATCTTTTATTACCCGACTACAGCGAAGCAAAAAGGAGGGTTATGTTTTTGACCTGTATGTGGGTATGTATGTATGTAAGTATGTATGTTTGTATGTATGTTCATCTGTTCCCTCATAACTTCTAAACTACTTATCATAATTTGACAAATGAGGTGTCGTTGGACGCGTCTTATTTGTCTGCTGGTTATAGGCTATGTCAGCTATGTGACGTCACAACAAATTGAATGTGGCGCCCTCTAGAGGGCACAAAGTCCAGAACTAAAAAAAAAAAAAATTTCACCACACCCCATCGTGTTTGGTATCGTTGAATCGTTTTAAAATGAAGATAGGGTTTAGTTCATCATATTTTTGTCGGGCGTAGCGTTGGCGAGATATATCCCGCCGAAGTCAAGAAAACTAATTTTTACCCCACTGCGTCGCAAAGAAGCAGCTGGGAGGGTTATGTGTTTGTTGATCGCTGTGTATGTATGTAAGTATATTGACATGTATACAATTATGCAAAAAACCCAAAATGCTTTAAATAAAAAATAAGTTCAAAAACTAAAACCCGACTACTGAAAGATCACACTCTAAAAAATATGAAACAAGAAAATATTCTCACCTGAGATCGCTATGTACAAACTATTCAATATGTATCGTGTATTATATAAACAACTTACTTTTAATAAATATTTTATTGTATTTCATAAATATTCTAAATGGTGCTCAGAGGATAGCTGTGGTCTTATGCCTTTAACACTTCCTTCCTGGAGCTTAGGTCTTAGTTCTTGTGATTCGATTATTATTGTTATTATAATGTTTGCAGACACCAGGCGCGCGACCACGATCTGTGGCACGCCGGTCACAGGTATCCGTGCCAGCTCTGCGGAGATACGTTTGTGTAAGTAAGTAACTCTTTAACTAACATGTGATCATTCATAACAATTTATTGATATTTCTAAAATAAGGTATAGTTTTAAAACCTGCAACGTGAATTTTTATCATTTTTCAACATTTTTACAATTACAACAGTCAATGTCACTTGTCAATCCTTACTAATATTATAAATACGAAAGTAACTCTGTCTGTCTGTCTGTCTCACTTTCACGCCAAAACCACTGAACCGATTTAAATGAAATTTGGTACAGGGGAGGGGGATTAGTGGGGGGGGGGGAGGTCATGAGAATGTGAAGGGAAGGGGGAGGGTAGGTTGGGATACGTAATGTGTCTTGTTAGTTAATGCTACCCAAAGACACTATTCCACGCGGACGAAGTCGCGGGCACAGCTAGTTGATAATAATTGTCACTACTGAAAAATCGAAGTTGCTGGACTTTGCGGGGTTTGAAACTATACCCCTCAGATATAATATAATAATAATATGCCCGTTTGCACTAAACTTAAGAATCGCGTTAGCTTGTCAAAATATCACAAAATAAACAAATCCGGCTACCAACATCTCAAAATTTAGATAAAAACTAGCAGCGCTTCGTGGTGTCACCCGCATAGTTCCTGTACCCGGGAGAATACGGGGATAAAATATAGCCTATGTTACTCGCTGATAATGTAGCTTTCCATTAGTGAAACAATTTTTAAAATCGACCCAGTAGTTTTTGAGTTAAATCGATACAAACGAAAAATCATATCTTTCTTCAATAATATTAATATTAGTATAATATAGGATCATGTCGTGGATGAACAAACTGAAAGTGTCCTGAGGATGTCGAACAAGGAGCTGGAGGTTCTTCACACTGTGAAAATCCGCAAATTACAGTACTTTGGTCATATTATGCAAAATAAGAAGTATGACTTGCTACAACTCATAATACAGGGAAAGATACCAGGTAGCAAGAAACCTGAAGGCGCACATCATGGCTCAACAATTTAAGAACCTGGTTCAAACAGAGCACCAGATCCCTGTTCCGAGCTGCTGCATCTAAAGTTAAAATAGCTCTAATGATAGCCGACCTCCGGTAGGAGATGGCACCTCAAGAAGAAGATAGGATCGTTATTAGCCTATCTGTAAGATATATTTGATTCCCGATGTTGCTTTAATTGAGATATTTTGAAATCTTAGGCGATTCTTAAGTATAGTGCAAACGGGCATTGGTCTTATAAGTTTAAATGAAGGTACAGAAGACCTTCAAATGGCTAAATTTCAGGCCGCTAGCTGAACGGCGCTGTTTAGTAAAGAGGCTAGGCTGTTGATTGAACGGCTAATTAAGTTATCTGTCTGCGACATATATATTTGGTAAATCACCAAACACCGTCGTGTCACGTTAAATTTTTCTCTCCACCAGAAGGTTGTCTGGAAGAGATGATCGCTTTTAGCGACAAGACCTTCTACTGTTACACTGTTGTATACATTAATGTTTCTTTTTTTATCATAAAGGCTAGCGTTTGACCACTATTTCACCTGGTGTTAAGTGATGATGCGGTTGAAGATGGTAGCACGCTAGGCCGAGTATGGGAACTGGCTCTCAAGAATAGATGCCGGAACATATTAGATGTTTGGCGACAGATTTTGAAACTTGATTGTGGTAGCTGGCCAGGCGGACACTAGATAATGTCCTACCACCATGTCGGGGTTGGGGGTTTTATTAACGATGTTTTTCCTTCACTGGAGGGCCACTGTGAAAAGCGCACATTGGTATACTTTTCTATAGAAAAATCCATTGGTGCACGGCGGGGATTGATCTCGGTACCTCTGGCTTCAAAGCCGACCGTTCTCCCGATTACGCCACCGGGCCCTCAACTAGTACTAAATATTATGTTGCTACACCCTAAACAGAACAGGAAACATGTCATTAGTAATTAAATAGCTTAGTACTAAGCTAAGTTATCATTGATGTAAATTGTGTGACACCGGTAGATTCAACAGTCATTCAGTTTTCCCCTTCTGTCCGCAGATTTTCTTTCTAGGCTTGCCATTTTTATTTAAACAATATTATGCAGCTGACAAACGGACAATCAGTTCCATTCGGATCATGATATGTGATACTGTGATCGGTATGCGTTTCTTGAAGTTGTGTTTTACTATTTCACTTTTTTTTTAAATATAATTGTCTGAAGTACTGAAATACACAGTTACGTGTATGGTTGGCAACGCTACATTAATATTTTTTTAATAGTCTGACGTCAACGATTGGATGACAGCTGAATGGATCATTACTTTTGTTTTTTTTTTTAATTCAATGCGTTAAATTCTGCTTTTGCTATGTTTACTTGATTATGATTTGTTGTATGAATTTGACGTGTATATGTGCGTATATTAATACAGTCTACATACTGATTAAATGCTCTGATTTGATTTGTGCAATAAATAATACTGAATACTAAGTTAAATGAGTATTGTATTGTATGCAGTAAGCGTACATCGTACCTGTCACACGTGCGCGCACGACACGCGTCCTCTGCGGCGTGTGACGCATGCGGCGACACGTTCGTCGGCGCACACGGACTGCGCATGCATCAGAGCAAGGCGCACAGGTACCAGGTGAGTATCACTGTTACTATTGTTATTATTTAACGAGTATTACTATAACAATTATTATGATTTAACAAGTATTACTATAACTATTGTTATTATATAAAAAGTATTACTATAACAATTTTTATTGCACAAGTATTATTATAACTATTGTTATTATTTAACACGTATTAATGTAACTATTGTTATTATTTAATACGTATTACTGTAACTATTGTTATTATTTAATACGTATTACTGTAACTATTGTTATTATTTAATACGTATTACTGTAACTATTGTTATTATTTAACATGTGTTAATGTAACTATTGTTATTATTTAACATGTGTTAATGTAACTATTGTTATTATTTAATACGTATTACTGTAACTATTGTTGTTATTTAATACGTATTACTTTAACTATTGTTATTATTTAACATGTGTTAATGTAACTATTGTTATTATACAATACAATACAATACAAAAACTCTTTATTGATCACCAAAGAAATTACAAATTATACATACTATGTGATGAAAGACAGTAGAATAATAAGGCAATATAATCGGCGGTCTTATTGCATAAAGCAATTTCTTCCAGACAACCTTGGCATGGAAAAGAAGAATACAAACAAAAATTGGGGGTAGCGTACAATACAAATTAAGGATGTCAGAAAAAAAAAATATTAATACACAAAATAGACTACTAAAATTATAGTATATTAAGATATAATACATAAAAATACCCTACATATATATAATAATGTTCCCAAATATATTAATATAAATACATATATATGTATATATAATATTAAATACACATATACATAACCATATATATTAAATCACAGTAGTGTTGCAGTTTTAACATGTTTGGAACAAGTAATGGGCTTTTACCATGGATTTAAAGATAGCCAGCGATTTGGCATGTCTAATCTCCACTGGTAGCGCGTTCCATAAATGGACCGCTTGCACAGTAAAAGATTTTTCATAAGCAAGTGAGGAATGGATAGGGGTTAAAAGTTGTAGAGTTTCAGCGGATCTCGAGGAAAACGGATTTGAAAGGTGAAGGAACGTGAAACGTTCCTTAAGGTAGGAAGGGGTAGACGGGATAAATAGAATAGAGTATAGAAGAGAAAGGACGTGACTATTCCGGCGAAGACGAATAGGTAACCATTTCAGCTTTGTACGGAATTCTGAAATGTGGTCATACTTGCGTAATCCAAATATGAACCGTATACAAAGGTTCTGCAGTCTCTCAAGCTTACTAAGCTGTTCCTCGGTTAAATCCAAATAGCAGGTGTCAGCATAATCTAGTATAGGAAGCAAAAGGGATTGCGCAAGCGCAGTTTTGGTGGAAATTGGAAGAAGATTACGTAATCGTCGCAACGAACCTGCAGATGCGAAAATCTTACGACTAACTTCAGCTATTTGGGGTGCCCAAGAAAATGTCCTATCAAAGAGTATCCCAAGGTTTTTGACTGTATCGCTGATAGGTATATGTGTTCCGTCGAATATTACCTGAGGAAGGCGGAACCAGTCAATCTTGGATATCATCCTGGAACCGCCGATGACTATCAATTGTGTTTTCACCGGATTCACACTTATGCCGTACCATTTACTCCATTTGAGAACACAATCTAGGTCAGAATTTGTCTGTGTGATGGCATCTGATAGCTGAGAGAGTGGTACTTGTCTGTAAATTTGCAAATCATCTGCATAAAGGTGGTAGGAAGTAGAAAGCTGTTGAGAGATAGAGTTTATGAAAATAGCGAAAAGAAGAGGAGATAGAACGCCGCCCTGAGGGACACCCGCAGTCGTGTCACACCAAGATGAAAAGGAATCATCAATGCGGACACGCTGCCGACGTCCATACAGGTAAGTACGAAACCAGTCAATTACTGAAGGAGATATGTTAAGAGAGCGGAGAATTGTCAGTAAAATGTCAAAGTCGACATTATTAAAGGCATTGCTAAAATCGAGTAACGACAGCACTGTTACATGCCCTTTTTCAATGCCATATCGAATATCATCAGTGATCTTCACCAGTGCCGAAACAGTGCTATGGCCTGGAC
Organism: Cabera pusaria; assembly: GCA_954871355.1. Taxonomy (NCBI): domain Eukaryota; kingdom Metazoa; phylum Arthropoda; class Insecta; order Lepidoptera; family Geometridae; genus Cabera; species Cabera pusaria. The sequence continues at coordinate 16,740,505 of OX940912.1, forward strand.
GAAAACCGGATTGAAAAGGATTCAATAGATTGTTTCTGTTAAGGAAGACGGAAAGTTGTTGATGAATTAGGCGTTCTAGGACTTTGGAAAGAAAAGGTAAAATAGAAATAGGACGAAAATCAGAGAAGGACAAAGGAGTGGATTTTTTAGGAAGCGGTATAATCTGAGCTTCTTTCCAAAGCGATGGAAAAGACGCAGAGGTAACAGATTCGTTTAGGATATGTAGGATTATGGGAAGGATTTCGTCCAGGAGTAGCTCAATCATGTTACGACTGATACTGTCGCTACCGATAGCATTTGAGGCAATGGCAGAGATGCTACTCTTAACATTACTAGCAGTAAATTGACGGAAGACAAAAGAAGAGTAGTCGGGAGTCGGAATAGAGGAAAGATGATCCAAAGTAGCTACTTTTGTGGATGCATGGAAATTACTAGAAGAAGAAAAATGTTGATTTAATGAATTGAGATCAAGATTTTTATGTAAAGGATTTTGACGCTGTTTACCAACTCCCAACGAACGAAGAAATTTCCAAACTTTCGAAGGATCTTCATTTTCTACAGAATCATGAATATGCTGGCGTTGTGCATTCCTACACACCTTATTGCAGTGATTCCGGGTTTCAATGTACTTTTCCTTATTTACGTCAGTAGGTCGCACCTTAAATCTCGTTTTGGCTACAAGTTTTTTTGCATTACAGTTTTTATATCAGTTGTAAGCCAAGGGGCACGTAGATGTTTGATTTTAATAGGCCGTAACGGTGCGTGAATATCATAAAGACCTAATAATTTACTATTGAAAATATCAACCTTGTCATCGATAGTGCGTGCATCTATAATAGGAGACCAATCCATTTCTAAGGCATCTTTACGTAGACACTCGAGATCAATACCACCAAAACTACGCTGCAGACGAATAGTGGGCTTGACTTTAGGTGGTCTTATTTTAAAAGATAGAAATATTAGATCATGGTACGAGACGGCATCCGCAGCACATTGGCCATGTTTGCCAACTAGATCTACGGAAGAAACAAGAATCAAGTCAAGAAGAGATGGAGTTGAATTCGGAAAGAAATGTGTTGGACTAGAAGGAAGAATAGACAAGTTGTTAGCTCTAATGAGCATTTCAAAAGTAGACGAACGAAAATCTTTTTTGAGCAGACAAGTGTTAAAATCACCCATAATAATGGTGTGATTAAAGGAAGGACAGAGATTTTCAAGAAGTTTTTCGAAAGAGGCAAAGAAATTAATACGGAGAGAAGGGCAGTAATATACACCAAGTAGTACTTTAGAATGGGAAAGTGAAACTTCTAAGAAAAGGTGTTCCCCAGCATCGGCAGGAGGTGGTTGTGCTGACACATTTACAATGGCGAAAGGAATGTGAGTACGAAGGTAAATAGCAACACCCCCACCCCCGCTACCGATGCGGTCATTACGTAGAAGTCGAAAACTAGGTAATGAGTAAAGAGTTGTGGAAAGGCAAGGTTTTAACCAAGACTTCGAAACAAGGATAGCATGAATATTTTTATGCATAAATGACACCTGCATTTCAGTGAAATGTGCCGGAATACTCTGAGCGTTTATGTGGATCACGTTGAAATTTTTTGGCACATCGCAAAATTGCGAGTCTATGCTATCAGACAGGGTAGGTATACTGGCAAAACTATCAACACTTGTATTCATATCTGTAGACAAAGACAGATATTCATCGTCACTACTGTTTATAGACATACTTAATAGGTATAAATATAATAAACTACACAAACACTAATATATAACTCTTATAAATCAATATATTAAATATGATAAAACTTATTTTATTTAAGATACTCTCAAACAACCTGTTCATTTTATACCACCTACCAAAAGTGTATATTTAAAGAACAATTTTATCAGTAGTTAACTTTTAACTTAAGAATCTACCTAATTACGTACCAACAAAGCTTTAATAAATTATCATTTATCAGACACAAGTAATTATCAGACACAAGTCAATTATCAGACACAAGTAACAAATAAGACTAAAAAAAGATAAAAATATCGTATCACAAAAACTTTTATAATAATTAAACAAAAGTTTCCAAAAATAGTTATAACTAAAAGTAAAAACTAACAGGTAGGTACCTAAGTAGGTACGTCCAGTGAACTACAAGAAACATCTTACGGCTGGGTATAACATACTACTATTTATAAAAATACCTACTACATATCTTATAGAACGAATAGTGCATAACTGAGTACCGTATGAAACACAAACAACATAATCAACATATTATATATATATATATATATATATATATAAAATCAACAACACAAACAACATATTATTTAACATGTGTTAATGTAACTATTGTTATTATTTAATACGTATTACTGTAACTATTGTTATTATTTAACAAGTATTTAATCATTCATTCATTCATTTATTTTGCAGAATGTAGGTTTACATTGTGTTAAAATGTAGGTGGTAAATGATAATTAATAACAAATAGTCGCCTACACATTCTGCCATGTATCATGGTGTGCAAATTCTTTACATACTATGTTTTCTTAAAATATATCATTAACATTTCAAATTTTACTAATTATTTAAACAATGGTTGTTGTATTTTAATTAAAGTTAAGTCATTACATTGATATTTTGTTATTGAAACATACTATAACAATTATTATTTTTATTTATTACTATAACAAGGCGCACAGGTACCAGGCGAGCATTACTACTTCACTGTTATCTATTACTAGCTGCACCCTGCGGATTCGACTGCGTTTAAAAGTACCCTATGTGATAATCCAGGTTATAAACTATATGTATGCCAAATTTCATCGAAATCCGTAACGCCGATTTTGCGTGAAGTAGTAACAAACATGTAACCATCCTCACAAACTTTGCATAGTTCCATTTTGTAGAGTTATCTTAATATACTCGTAGAAGCATCATGGGGCTAAAGCATTATTCACCATTCTCTTTATATGTAAATCCTGCGTGGCGTAAACGACATTTTCCGCGATGTTAGTACTTGTTGTTAATATCTGAAAATTTGAACTTATGAGAAACATTTCGCTTTTATAATATTAGTAGCTAGCGTTAGACCACTATCTCCCTGGTGGTAAGCGATGATGTGGTGGAGATGGTGAACACGCTAGGCAGGCCTAGACTGTCAATTATGCTGCCGAAACACCGTAAGGTTATGCCGACAGATTTCCTTCTTGACATTAGGTGGCAAGCTACTTTTTCATAGCAAGGCAGACGGAACATTGATAATATAAAAAGATAAAAAACGGCAATAGCCCAACGGATAGGGTGTCGGACTGGCGATCGAGAGGTCGTAAGTTCGATCCCCACCCATCGCACTATTGACAGACACAAGCATATTTAGCTTAGTTGGAGGGTTAACAAGTATACTAGTAATGTGCAGCCCACATTGCTAGTAAGCTTTAAAAAAATAATGCTCCTGGCACCTGTAAAAAATAAATAATACATTAAATAAAAAATAAAAGGCAAGGGTCAAAACTGACTGATTGATATATCAACGCAGAGTCAAACCGCTGGGTCTAGAGCGTGCGAAGTCCGTTAATCATAAAACTCTTTTCTTACAGCTGCCTCAGACGGCATCTGGAGACACTTCGGATCCACCTCGTGTGAGCAAACACACACAAGACGTCAGACTGCCCTGTGAACAGGTAAGCCGTAATATTCATAATACTTTAATTATACTAGAAGTGCCCTGCGGCTTCGCCCGCTTTAATTTTTTTAAATTTATAATATAAGATAACAGGACAAGCACGACGCTCGCCTGATGGTAAGCGATGACGTCTACCGATAAAACATAAGCGATACAGCGGCATGCAAAATTTTGGACTACCAGTATTTGCATGTCACTGCACTGCGCCTGTTACCTTGAGACATAAAGATGTTGAGTCTCACATGCCCTGTAATTTCACTGGACACCTTGCCATTTCAGCTGAAAAACATTCCTATTTCACGGTTGAAAATTTATTAGCAAAGTGGTGGTACCGCCCCAGGAGGACTAGCAGAAGTCTTACCACTACTTCTTATATTTACTAAACTACTCATAAACTTTTCTTTCGTAAAAACCTTTCTATCTTAAAAACATATTAAATAATAATTAGCTACATCGGTCCCCTTTGTCCACGTTTTAAGTTATCGCTTGACTGAGTTGGGATTTATTTTTAGTAAACCTGTTAAACCATATTGATTTTCAGACGTTGTTACCTCATTTCACCCCTTTAGGAGTGGAATTTCGAAAAATCCAGAAACACGTATTTACTTATTTATTTACAGTAATTTAAGTACTTGCGTGAAGTTTTAAATAAAAGACTATCTAATCTTGTTTCTCCTTACAAACATTGAATCCCCGTTTCATCCCCTTAAGGGGTGAATTTTGGAAAATCCTTTCTTAGCGGATACCTACGTCATAATAACTATCTGCATGCCAAATTTTAGCGCAATACGAAACAATATTGATTTTCAGACTTTGTAACCCCATTTCGCTCTTAGGGCTGAGATTTCGAAAAAGCCTGTAACTCATTTTTACTTATTTATTTACAGAATTACTTGTGTAAAGTTTCGAATAAAATAGACTATCTTATCTTGTTCCTCCTTACAAACTTTAAGCCCCCGTTTCATTCCCTTGAAGAGTACATTTTGGAAAATCCTTTCTTAGTACACCTTTATGTACTAAACAAATATTACCTCCAAATTTCAAGTCTCTACGACCAGCGGTTTAAGCTGTGCGTTGTCTGTCAGTCAGTCAGTATGCCAGGACAAAGATTCTTATAGTATTAGATCTAAATTAGATATTGTTACGACAATCGGCCTGTACGCTAAAGTTCTAGAAATATAGCGAGAACCTACTCACCATAGTAGAACATTCCATCGCGGGTAGGTACTCTTATGGCTCCTCTACATGATGGGCCAGCGCTTGTCCAGCAAAATGGCCATGCGATGGTTGAAAAGGATCTACACAATGGCCCACTACATATATATATAAATGTATATATATATATATTTATTTAGCACGTACAATTAACTGAGTAATGGCCGAAGTTTAGATGCGTACCGCCATCGCTGGCCCATTACCTTTGATGTGTGGGCGAAAAACCGACACCGCGGCCATTCCGCCGCCATCGTACGCACCACAAGCCAGCCTACGCCACTACGTCCGCTATATGGTGGCCCACTACGATGGCCCATCGTGTAGAGGAGCCATTATCATTTTTGTGTGCTACTAGGTAGGTATGTAAGCATTTTTCACGGAGGAAACGGGGGAATACATTTGTATGGAAAACTGCACCCCGCGTTCGCTCTTAAAGCGTACTTAAAGTAAGTTGTGTAAAATATGCTAAGTTGCAATAATAAGTAATGTATTCCGCACACATGTTTATGGGTTCCGTGACCGTTGGAATAACGTGTTTTTGAGTGGAAACCGCGTATTAGCAAACGTAGCGTAGGACCGCCTCAGACTAGGTGGAGCGATGATTTTCACAAGGTGGCTGGTAAGAGCTGGATGGATGAGAATAGCCGAGGATTGTGCTCAGTACAGTGCAGTTGGAGAGGCCTATGTCCAGCAGTGGACTAGTATAGACCGCCGTGCTCCAATGGATTTTTCTATCGAAAAATGTATTTGCGCTTTTCACAGTGGCCCTCCGGTGAAGGTAAACATCACAAACCAACAGCCCCCGCATGGTGGTACGACACTATCCAGTGTCCGCCTGGCCAGCTACCTCCTCAAGTTAGATAATCTGTCGCCAAACATCTAATGTGTTCCGGCAGCTATCCTTGAGAGCCAGTTCGCATTTTAAGCCTATCGTGCTTACCATCTTATCTATCATCATCATCGCCTACCAACAGGTGAGATAGTGGACAAACGCTAGCCTATAAGATATAAAAAAATAATGATAGGCTGATGATGCTTAAACTAATAAAAGTGTGTTAAATATTATATTTTGTTTAATTTGTAGTGTGGCGAGACGTTTGTAGGACGATCGCAGTTAAACGCGCATGTTCGGCGGAAGCATCTCGGCATCCGATACAACAAGAACATCGTCTGCGAAGTGTGCGGGAGAACTTGCAAGGTGAGCCACACCTCGGAAGGTGTTTGTCACCCACTCGCGTACGTAGCCGCTAGCCCGTTTGTACTAAACTAAGGCCTAGCGGGTAACCAGGACATCCTCGACCGCATCGTCACTTACCGACAGATGAGACAGGTGAGATAGTGATCAAACACTAGCCTATTTATTTATTTATTTAAAACATTGCATGCTACACTTACAGTATACACCAAAGCGTGCAACAGGCCAGTACATAGGAACATATACGCAGACATATTTATATGTAGATATTCATACATATGTATATAAATTATAAAAGCTTACAACCTCAATGCGTAACTTTATAATCTAACTAAAAAATAGTATACATTTATTTAAAAACAGATTGAATGTGGAGAAAAATAGGTCCACATCAGGCTCCTTAGCAATCAGATCGTTGAGAAGACTAACAGCCTATCGCTGAGACTCGCGCACCGACGCTTCCATACAAACTTTGTAGTGGTAGGACTTCTGCTAGTCCACCTGGAGCAGTACCACCTCTTTGTCAATTAATTTTCTGCCGTGAAATAGGAACAGTCCAGAATTTTGCATGCGGCTGTATCTGTGATAGGTGGACGTCATCGCTTACCATCAGGCGAGCGTCGTTCTTGTCATTTTACCTTATATCATTTTAAAAAAAAACTTGTTATACTAGGTTAAGGGACACACTTAACTTTGCAGTTCGATCCCTAAACGATGCCTAGACACTGCTGATGAACCAACCGCAAATAACAAGTTTGTTATAGTAAATTCGCTTTTTTCGCATCAACTCGAATCTCGACAATGGGGATTCGTCACCGCCGGTCATTCCGCAGTGCAAGAGTTCCTGGCCGGAAGTACGCATCTCCAAGAGAGCAGTATGGAAGGAACTCTTATCCCTTGATGTGCGAAAATCGAGTGTGCCTGACTGCATTCCGGCGATCGTCCTGAAGGGATGTTCTTCCGAGTAAACACCAGCGTTAAAGCGCTTATTTCTGCTCTCCTACACCTCGAGATACGTGCCCGCTCTTGGAAAGCTACCTTAGTTCACGCGGTACCCACAAAAGGTGACCGTTCAGACCCGTCTAACTACAGGCCAATCGCAATAACCTCTGCTCAGTGCTCTGTAAAGTCATGGAGCGTGTTGTCAACACGCAGCTTCTCCGGTACCTCGAAGAGCACCAACTGATAAGTGATCGACAATACGGTTTTCGCTATGGTCGCTCAGCTGGTGATCTTCTAGTGCATCTAACACACCGAAGGTCCGAAGCTATACAGAGTAGAGGGGAAGCACTTGCTGTGAGTCTGGACATTGCAAAAGCCTTCGACCTGGTTTGGCCTAGAAGCTTCTTTCGAAGCTACCATCTTACGGCTTACCAGAGGGTATTTATAACTAGATCGCCAGCATTCTTGTTGGGCGCAGTATATACGGTCGTTGTAAACGGTTGTAAGTCCGATCTAATGCGCATGAGTGCTGGTGTTCCACAGGGTTCTGTGCTGTCGCCCACCCTATTTATTGTGTATATCAATGATATGTTGCAAAACATCAACATTGATTGCTATGCAAATGATAGCACGGGCGACGTGCAGTATACCGGTCGTGTCAGCGGCTCTCCTTCTGAGGTGCAGGATTGCAGAGAGGAATTTGTGTCTCAGATCGACAACTCCCTTGAGAGAGTATCTGAGTAGGAGTAACTTGGTGCAGTTCAACCCCACTAAAACACAAGTATGCGCATTCACTGCAAGAAGAACTCCATTCTCAATAACTCCTCGCTTTCAGGGCATTCCACTCACAGTATCCAGCAGTCTCTCAACCAGAATCTTTGATGTCGAAATATCTAGTGAGGTCCAGTGTAGGAGTCACTTGGAGGCCAAAACGAAACTCGCTTCTAAGAAGCTCGATGTGCTGAATAAGGCGAAGCGATACTTCACACCGCGTCAGCGACTTGTGCTTTACAAAGCACAAGTCCGCCCGCACATGGAGTATTGCTCACACCACTGGAACGGCATCCCGAGCTACCTGCTTCAGCCCCTTGACTCCCTACTAAAGACATTAAGATCGTCGACGATCCTGAACTCGGTAAAAGGTTAAAACCACTCAGCCTCCGTAGAGACATCAGTGCGCTGTGTATCTTTTACCGACTCTACAATGGGGAATGCTCTGAAGAGCTTTTTGACCTAATACCACCGTCGCCTTTTTTTTTATCGATCTGCCCGACATCGTCAAAAAGCTCACTCTCACGTCCTAGACAATTGGAAGTCTCGCACCACCCGCATCAACCCTGGCTTTCCAACTCGGACCTGTAAGCTGTGGAATGATCTGCCCGCAGCGATATTTCCCTCTAGCTATAGAATGAAGTCATTTCAAAAAGGTATCCACAAATTCCTCAAAGGTCGGCAACGCATCAACAGCGCCAATGGTGTTGCAGATGTCCATAGGCGACGGTAACCGCTTTCCATCAGGCGGGCCGTCTGTTTGTTTGCCTAGTCTAACATATAAACAATACTTCCGTTAATATTTTCCCCAGTGCGCCTAAATAAGTTTCACTCCAAAACAACATTTGCTTCTTGCCAAGTTGCATGATTCTAGGTCAACGGGAAGTTACCCTTTACATTTTGATAACCTTGTGAAATAGCAAAAATGCGACATAAATGGTCATATCTTTTGAACGCGTTGACTTACAAGTTTAAGTTGTTCTCAGACAAAAGATACCGTATACCCGAGTATTTGATATAAGTTTCAACTTGATATCTTTACGCGGACTTGCAAAAAAGTTGACAGTCGGATAGACGGACAGACAGACAGACAGACAGAGAGACAACAAAGTGATTCTATAAAAGTTCCTTTGTTTTCCTTTTGAGGTACGGAACTCTGAAAAACTAAAGTTTATATCCTAAAGGTGGGTCCACGCTAGACGAGCCGAGCACGAACAGCTAGGCTACTCTGTAAACTAGTTAACGCATCTCGCAAGCGGTGAGAACGGTATTATATGAACGGTATTACAATCGTATTACGATTTGAATCTCGTCGTATACGACTAACCGCGGATTCCGCTTGCGAAATGCGTAAACTAGCTTACAGAATTGCCTAGCTGTTCGTGCTCGGCTCGTCTACTGTCGGTTTATTGATGAACACAAAGAGATTTGCATCGCGCTCGAGGACAGTGATTATTGTAGGCTCGAGTGCGTCCGCACTTGACAGCGCGAGTAGAGCGGCTCAGCTCGCGCTCAGCTTGTGCTCGGCTCCTCTAGCGTAGACCCACCATACACTTGACAGCGCGAGTAGAGCGGCTCAGCTCGTGCTCGGCTCCTCTAGCGTAGACCCACCTTACACTTGACAGCGCGAGTAGAGCGGCTCAGCTCGTGCTCGGCTCCTCTAGCGTAGACCCACCTTACACTTGACAGCGCGAGTAGAGCGGCTCAGCTCGTGCTCGGCTCCTCTAGCGTAGACCCACCTTACGCTTGACAGCGCGAGTAGAGCGGCTCAGCTCGTGCTCGGCTCCTCTAGCGTAGACCCACCATACGCTTGACAGCGCGAGTAGAGCGGCTCAGCTCGTGCTCGGCTCCTCTAGCGTAGACCCACCATACACTTGACAGCGCGAGTAGAGCGGCTCAGCTCGTGCTCGGCTCCTCTAGCGTAGACCCACCTTACACTTGACAGCGCGAGTAGAGCGGCTCAGCTCGTGCTCGGCTCCTCTAGCGTAGACCCCCATACACTTGACAGCGCGAGTAGAGCGGCTCAGCTCGTGCTCGGCTCCTCTAGCGTAGACCCACCTTACACTTGACAGCGCGAGTAGAGCGGCTCAGCTCGTGCTCGGCTCCTCTAGCGTAGACCCACCTTACACTTGACAGCGCGAGTAGAGCGGCTCAGCTCGTGCTCGGCTCCTCTAGCGTAGACCCACCATACGCTTGACAGCGCGAGTAGAGCGGCTCAGCTCGTGCTCGGCTCCTCTAGCGTAGACCCACCATACACTTGACAGCGCGAGTAGAGCGGCTTAGCTCGTGCTCGGCTCCTCTAGCGTAGACCCACCTTACACTTGACAGCGCGAGTAGAGCGGCTCAGCTCGTGCTCGGCTCCTCTAGCGTAGACCCACCATACACTTGACAGCGCGAGTAGAGCGGCTCAGCTCGTGCTCGGCTCCTCTAGCGTAGACCCACCTTACACTTGACAGCGCGAGTAGAGCGGCTCAGCTCGTGCTCGGCTCCTCTAGCGTAGACCCACCTTACACTTGACAGCGCGAGTAGAGCGGCTCAGCTCGTGCTCGGCTCCTCTAGCGTAGACCCACCTTACACTTGACAGCGCGAGTAGAGCGGCTCAGCTCGTGCTCGGCTCCTCTAGCGTAGACCCACCATACACTTGACAGCGCGAGTAGAGCGGCTCAGCTCGTGCTCGGCTCCTCTAGCGTAGACCCACCATACACTTGACAGCGCGAGTAGAGCGGCTCAGCTCGTGCTCGGCTCCTCTAGCGTAGACCCACCTTACACTTGACAGCGCGAGTAGAGCGGCTCAGCTCGTGCTCGGCTCCTCTAGCGTAGACCCACCATACACTTGACAGCGCGAGTAGAGCGGCTCAGCTCGTGCTCGGCTCCTCTAGCGTAGACCCACCTTACACTTGACAGCGCGAGTAGAGCGGCTCAGCTCGTGCTCGGCTCCTCTAGCGTAGACCCACCTTACACTTGACAGCGCGAGTAGAGCGGCTCAGCTCGTGCTCGGCTCCTCTAGCTTAGACCCACCATACACTTGACAGCGCGAGTAGAGCGGCTCAGCTCGTGCTCGGCTCCTCTAGCGTAGACCCACCTTACACTTGACAGCGCGAGTAGAGCGGCTCAGCTCGTGCTCGGCTCCTCTAGCGTAGACCCACCTTACACTTGACAGCGCGAGTAGAGCGGCTCAGCTCGTGCTCGGCTCCTCTAGCGTAGACCCACCTTACACTTGACAGCGCGAGTAGAGCGGCTCAGCTCGTGCTCGGCTCCTCTAGCGTAGACCCACCATACACTTGACAGCGCGAGTAGAGCGGCTCAGCTCGTGCTCGGCTCCTCTAGCGTAGACCCACCTTACACTTGACAGCGCGAGTAGAGCGGCTCACTCGTGCTCGGCTCCTCTAGCGTAGACCCACCTTACACTTGACAGCGCGAGTAGAGCGGCTCAGCTCGTGCTCGGCTCCTCTAGCGTAGACCCACCTTACACTTGACAGCGCGAGTAGAGCGGCTCAGCTCGTGCTCGGCTCCTCTAGCGTAGACCCACCTTACACTTGACAGCGCGAGTAGAGCGGCTCAGCTCGTGCTCGGCTCCTCTAGCGTAGACCCACCTTACGCTTGACAGCGCGAGTAGAGCGGCTCAGCTCGTGCTCGGCTCCTCTAGCGTAGACCCACCATACGCTTGACAGCGCGAGTAGAGCGGCTCAGCTCGTGCTCGGCTCCTCTAGCGTAGACCCACCTTACACTTGACAGCGCGAGTAGAGCGGCTCAGCTCGTGCTCGGCTCCTCTAGCGTAGACCCACCTTACACTTGACAGCGCGAGTAGAGCGGCTCAGCTCGTGCTCGGCTCCTCTAGCGTAGACCCACCTTACACTTGACAGCGCGAGTAGAGCGGCTCAGCTCGTGCTCGGCTCCTCTAGCGTAGACCCACCTTACGCTTGACAGCGCGAGTAGAGCGGCTCAGCTCGTGCTCGGCTCCTCTAGCGTAGACCCACCATACGCTTGACAGCGCGAGTAGAGCGGCTCAGCTTGTGCTCGGCTCCTCTAGCGTAGACCCACCATACACTTGACAGCGCGAGTAGAGCGGCTCAGCTCGTGCTCGGCTCCTCTAGCGTAGACCCACCTTACACTTGACAGCGCGAGTAGAGCGGCTCAGCTCGTGCTCGGCTCCTCTAGCGTAGACCCCCATACACTTGACAGCGCGAGTAGAGCGGCTCAGCTCGTGCTCGGCTCCTCTAGCGTAGACCCACCTTACACTTGACAGCGCGAGTAGAGCGGCTCAGCTCGTGCTCGGCTCCTCTAGCGTAGACCCACCTTACACTTGACAGCGCGAGTAGAGCGGCTCAGCTCGTGCTCGGCTCCTCTAGCGTAGACCCACCATACGCTTGACAGCGCGAGTAGAGCGGCTCAGCTCGTGCTCGGCTCCTCTAGCGTAGACCCACCATACACTTGACAGCGCGAGTAGAGCGGCTTAGCTCGTGCTCGGCTCCTCTAGCGTAGACCCACCTTACACTTGACAGCGCGAGTAGAGCGGCTCAGCTCGTGCTCGGCTCCTCTAGCGTAGACCCACCATACACTTGACAGCGCGAGTAGAGCGGCTCAGCTCGTGCTCGGCTCCTCTAGCGTAGACCCACCTTACACTTGACAGCGCGAGTAGAGCGGCTCAGCTCGTGCTCGGCTCCTCTAGCGTAGACCCACCTTACACTTGACAGCGCGAGTAGAGCGGCTCAGCTCGTGCTCGGCTCCTCTAGCGTAGACCCACCTTACACTTGACAGCGCGAGTAGAGCGGCTCAGCTCGTGCTCGGCTCCTCTAGCGTAGACCCACCATACACTTGACAGCGCGAGTAGAGCGGCTCAGCTCGTGCTCGGCTCCTCTAGCGTAGACCCACCATACACTTGACAGCGCGAGTAGAGCGGCTTAGCTCGTGCTCGGCTCCTCTAGCGTAGACCCACCTTACACTTGACAGCGCGAGTAGAGCGGCTCAGCTCGTGCTCGGCTCCTCTAGCGTAGACCCACCATACACTTGACAGCGCGAGTAGAGCGGCTCAGCTCGTGCTCGGCTCCTCTAGCGTAGACCCACCATACACTTGACAGCGCGAGTAGAGCGGCTCAGCTCGTGCTCGGCTCCTCTAGCGTAGACCCACCTTACACTTGACAGCGCGAGTAGAGCGGCTCAGCTCGTGCTCGGCTCCTCTAGCTTAGACCCACCATACACTTGACAGCGCGAGTAGAGCGGCTCAGCTCGTGCTCGGCTCCTCTAGCGTAGACCCACCTTACACTTGACAGCGCGAGTAGAGCGGCTCAGCTCGTGCTCGGCTCCTCTAGCGTAGACCCACCTTACACTTGACAGCGCGAGTAGAGCGGCTCAGCTCGTGCTCGGCTCCTCTAGCGTAGACCCACCTTACACTTGACAGCGCGAGTAGAGCGGCTCAGCTCGTGCTCGGCTCCTCTAGCGTAGACCCACCATACACTTGACAGCGCGAGTAGAGCGGCTCAGCTCGTGCTCGGCTCCTCTAGCGTAGACCCACCTTACACTTGACAGCGCGAGTAGAGCGGCTCACTCGTGCTCGGCTCCTCTAGCGTAGACCCACCTTACACTTGACAGCGCGAGTAGAGCGGCTCAGCTCGTGCTCGGCTCCTCTAGCGTAGACCCACCTTACACTTGACAGCGCGAGTAGAGCGGCTCACTCGTGCTCGGCTCCTCTAGCGTAGACCCACCTTACACTTGACAGCGCGAGTAGAGCGGCTCAGCTCGTGCTCGGCTCCTCTAGCGTAGACCCACCTTACACTTGACAGCGCGAGTAGAGCGGCTCAGCTCGTGCTCGGCTCCTCTAGCGTAGACCCACCTTACACTTGACAGCGCGAGTAGAGCGGCTCAGCTCGTGCTCGGCTCCTCTAGCGTAGACCCACCTTACACTTGACAGCGCGAGTAGAGCGGCTCAGCTCGTGCTCGGCTCCTCTAGCGTAGACCCACCTTACACTTGACAGCGCGAGTAGAGCGGCTCAGCTCGTGCTCGGCTCCTCTAGCGTAGACCCACCATACACTTGACAGCGCGAGTAGAGCGGCTCAGCTCGTGCTCGGCTCCTCTAGCGTAGACCCACCATACACTTGACAGCGCGAGTAGAGCGGCTTAGCTCGTGCTCGGCTCCTCTAGCGTAGACCCACCTTACACTTGACAGCGCGAGTAGAGCGGCTCAGCTCGTGCTCGGCTCCTCTAGCGTAGACCCACCATACACTTGACAGCGCGAGTAGAGCGGCTCAGCTCGTGCTCGGCTCCTCTAGCGTAGACCCACCTTACACTTGACAGCGCGAGTAGAGCGGCTCAGCTCGTGCTCGGCTCCTCTAGCGTAGACCCACCTTACACTTGACAGCGCGAGTAGAGCGGCTCAGCTCGTGCTCGGCTCCTCTAGCGTAGACCCACCTTACACTTGACAGCGCGAGTAGAGCGGCTCAGCTCGTGCTCGGCTCCTCTAGCGTAGACCCACCATACACTTGACAGCGCGAGTAGAGCGGCTCAGCTCGTGCTCGGCTCCTCTAGCGTAGACCCACCATACACTTGACAGCGCGAGTAGAGCGGCTTAGCTCGTGCTCGGCTCCTCTAGCGTAGACCCACCTTACACTTGACAGCGCGAGTAGAGCGGCTCAGCTCGTGCTCGGCTCCTCTAGCGTAGACCCACCATACACTTGACAGCGCGAGTAGAGCGGCTCAGCTCGTGCTCGGCTCCTCTAGCGTAGACCCACCTTACACTTGACAGCGCGAGTAGAGCGGCTCAGCTCGTGCTCGGCTCCTCTAGCGTAGACCCACCTTACACTTGACAGCGCGAGTAGAGCGGCTCAGCTCGTGCTCGGCTCCTCTAGCTTAGACCCACCATACACTTGACAGCGCGAGTAGAGCGGCTCAGCTCGTGCTCGGCTCCTCTAGCGTAGACCCACCTTACACTTGACAGCGCGAGTAGAGCGGCTCAGCTCGTGCTCGGCTCCTCTAGCGTAGACCCACCTTACACTTGACAGCGCGAGTAGAGCGGCTCAGCTCGTGCTCGGCTCCTCTAGCGTAGACCCACCTTACACTTGACAGCGCGAGTAGAGCGGCTCAGCTCGTGCTCGGCTCCTCTAGCGTAGACCCACCATACACTTGACAGCGCGAGTAGAGCGGCTCAGCTCGTGCTCGGCTCCTCTAGCGTAGACCCACCTTACACTTGACAGCGCGAGTAGAGCGGCTCACTCGTGCTCGGCTCCTCTAGCGTAGACCCACCTTACACTTGACAGCGCGAGTAGAGCGGCTCAGCTCGTGCTCGGCTCCTCTAGCGTAGACCCACCTTACACTTGACAGCGCGAGTAGAGCGGCTCACTCGTGCTCGGCTCCTCTAGCGTAGACCCACCTTACACTTGACAGCGCGAGTAGAGCGGCTCAGCTCGTGCTCGGCTCCTCTAGCGTAGACCCACCTTACACTTGACAGCGCGAGTAGAGCGGCTCAGCTCGTGCTCGGCTCCTCTAGCGTAGACCCACCTTACACTTGACAGCGCGATTAGAGCGGCTCAGCTCGTGCTCGGCTCCTCTAGCGTAGACCCACCTTACACTTGACAGCGCGAGTAGAGCGGCTCAGCTCGTGCTCGGCTCCTCTAGCGTAGACCCACCTTACATTTGACAGCGCGAGTAGAGCGGCTCAGCTCGTGCTCGGCTCCTCTAGCGTAGACCCACCATACACTTGACAGCGCGAGTAGAGCGGCTCAGCTCGTGCTCGGCTCCTCTTGCGTAGACCCACCTTACACTTGACAGCGCGAGTAGAGCGGCTCAGCTCGTGCTCGGCTCGTGCTCGGCTCCTCTAGCGTAGACCCACCTTAACACGTAAACAATACTTTTCACCAGTCTTTGTTGAAACGATACTTTTCACCAGTCTTTGTTATCAATATTCCAGTCTAACGCCGCACTGAAGTACCACCAGCGCGTGCACAGCGGCGAGCGCGCGCACCCGTGCGCCGCGTGCGGCAAGACGTTCGCGGACCGCAACCAGCTGCGCATCCACACCCGCACGCACACCGGCGAGCGGCCCTACGCCTGCCAACACTGCCACAAACGGTTCTCGCAGAAACCTGCCCTCAACACACACTATAGAGTGAGTTAGTTATATGGTAATACCGATACATCCACACCGGCGAGCGGCCCTACGCCTGCCAACACTGCCACAAACGGTTCTCGCAGAAACCTGCCCTCAACACACACTATAGAGTGAGTTAATTATATGGTAATACCGATACATCCACACCGGCGAGCGGCCCTACGCCTGCCAACACTGCCACAAACGGTTCTCGCAGAAACCTGCCCTCAACACACACTATAGAGTGAGTTAGTTATATGGTAATACCGATACATCCACACCGGCGAGCGGCCCTACGCCTGCCAACACTGCCACAAACGGTTCTCGCAGAAACCTGCCCTCAACACACACTATAGAGTGAGTTAGTTATATGGTAATACCGATACATCCACACCGGCGAGCGGCCCTACGCCTGCCAACACTGCCACAAACGGTTCTCGCAGAAACCTGCTCTCAACACACACTATAGAGTGGGTTCATTATATGGTAATACCATAGACCTTCTACTCAACTATGTTAAACTTGACTGTATACTGACCGACACATGAGACCGACCTTGATCGGAGTTTGTCCCTTTCTGTTGTATGGGCCACATATATATACTATGCATATAGTTATAGTACATGTAGCTAGCAGGTTGTTAGACAAGGACACGCTCCCACCTAAGTGCCTTTCGTTTGGGCCGTTTTGATGTACATAGCAATTACAACCTTATACTTGGAGCATACGGATTAAATTGAATTTGTCAAAACATCTGCAGTGCACCATCTATTTATATTAAGTGTATGGGTAATACCGGTACATCCACACTCGTTCGCCGATGCGTGCTACTCTACTCGTCCCGCTACATAGCTTACCATCAGTCGGTGGACACGGTCGCATAGTGTCGTATCTAAGATTGCACATCCTCGCAGCACAGTCACGTGGCACATCTCTGGTAGAAAACCACTCTAACCCAATAATGTGTGTATTGATTTCAGGTACACACGGGAGCCAAGCCCTACAAGTGCGAGCTGTGTGCTAAATGTTTCAGTCAGTCTAACTCGTTGAAGGCGCACGTCAGGTATACATTGTTTTTTATAACTTGACTTTTTTTAATATCTTATTGATGGCTAGCGTTTGACCACTATCTCACCTGTTGGTAAGTGATGATCCGGTCGAAGATGGTAAGCACGCTAGGCCTAGAATGGGAACTGGCTCTCAAGGATAGCTGCCGGAACACATTAGATGTTTGGCGTCTGCGTTTTATTTATCTATTATGTTTCATTATTTCACAATTTTTTGGATAAAAATTGTCTGAAGTACTGAAACATGCACTGGGTTGCGGGTGCACGTAATGGTACGGTTGGCAACCCTACATTAATAAGGGGAATTAAACATGTGTTTTAAGTGTGACGTTCAACGTCTAGATGAAAGCTGAATGGCTCAATACCTTTGTTTTTTTTTTGTAAATTCAAAGCGTTATGTTTCTGTTATATCTATATTTTTTTGTTGAATATGATCTATTTAATGTTATTTGACGTGTGTAAGTGCTAATTTTTAATTTGCCCATATACTGAATAAATGCTTTGACTTTGACTTTGACTTTGACAGATTTTCTAACTTGAGGGTGGTTTTAAATATTTAAAACTTTGATTATTATGATATGCTACATATTAAACTTGATCGCGTACACCGGACCCCATGAGACCGACCTTGAACGGAGTTTGTCCCTTTCTTTTGTATGGACAACATATATATACCATACATATAGTATAGAACATATATAGGACTATCAGGTTGTTAGACAAGGACACACCCCCACCCTGGTGTCTCTCAATTGGGCCGTTTTGTTCTACAAAGCAATTACAACCTTATTGTTACAGCATACGGATTAAATTGAATTTGTCAAAACATCTGCAGTGCACCATCCTTTTATATTAGGTGTATGGGTTTACTTTCAGGTCGGTACACCTGAAGCTAGCGCCCGTCAGAAAGAAGCCGCCTCGAGCCGCACACATAGCTACAACTCCTCTACAATGTACGCCGGAACTAGCGCCATAATCTACACAATGTTAGAAATAAATAATAATTCAAAACTAAAACGACCGATTTCCATGCCTCGCGAGTCAAATTCAGTAGCAAGTTTGAGACGTTTATCGTCATATCTCTGGAGATACTTATCAGATCTCGATGAAATTGCAATAGGACCACCTCGGAAATGTATACCCTACCGATAAAAAAAAGAATCATTCGAATCGCCCTCTATTGTAGATCTTATTTTATGATATACCTGTATCGTAGAGGTATGTCAGGATCTTAGCGTGTGGAAAAAAGTAGTCTCTGTCTCCAACGGGAAAAAGGCGTGATTGTAAAATTGTCGGCCGGCGTCACTACGTAGACGTAATTCGCTAAAGTTCGACGCTTGCCTGATGGTAAGCGATGACGTCTTCCTATGATGGATTTGAAAGTTTGACTTCGTGTGTTGCTTCGCACCCTCTTTTTTATTTAGTTAAAGAATAAATGGATGATTATAACTACTACTATTTTACAAACTTTAATTTCACCTGTCCCGATGTTTGTCATGAAATCTTGCAAATTAAATTAGATCCACTTCCCGGTTACCGATTGAGCTGACATGTTGCATACATGTGTAGATCGCGTGACAATGTAATATTATGATGACATGGTGCTGATCTGATGATGGAGCTGGAAGGTGGCTAAAGGAACTCCTAAACTACACATCTTATACCGTCGTGTTTGGGCTCGTTGGATTTGTCTTGGCTTACTCTGGACCTAGGTTATGTAAAAGCTTGTTAAAAAGGTTTTTTTTAATAATATTACTTGATTTGGTTTAATTATAGCTCCACACGATTACTGTATTTAGCCAGCGTCAAAGTATTAAAATAGTTCATGGTTTTGTAGATAAAAGTCGTGAAGTCTTAATTAATTCAAGTGTAAGTCATATCCTTAGTACAGATGTGGACTGGTGGTTCAAGCGACAACAGCCCAATGGCTAAGGTGTCGGCCTGGCGATAAAGAGATCGTCAGTTCGATCCCCACCCATTACACTATTGACGTGAACCCACTGCAGACACAAGCATATAGGTATACAGCTCAGTTGGAGGGGTTAACGAGACTACTAGTATAATGTGCAACCCTTATTGCTGGTACCTAAGCTTTTTGAAGTTATACTTCTTTTGGCGCTATAGAGAAAAATGATGAGAGTGAATTTTTAAGATGCGCGCGCACACCGACACCTAAATTCTACACCGTGAAGTTAGTTCTAGGTGACTATGTTCAAGTTGTATATGTCATTTCGTAAGAACGTCATATTTTTACGTTAATAAAACCTTTTTTTATTTAAATAAATTCTTTTTGATTAATTTTAATATTTATCGTTAATCACTACTGCATTTTAGTTATTTTTTTCCATACGCCACAGAAGTATAACTTCTAACGCGTGTACATAAGTACACACACTTTTTAGGGTTCCGTAGCCGAATGGCAAAAAATTGAACCCTTATAGATTCGCCATGTCTGTCTGTCCGTCCGTATGTCACAGCCATTTTATTCCGAAACTATTAGGACTACAGAATTGAAACTTGGTAGGTATTCTGTGAACCGCTTTCCGATTTTTATACAAAAATAAAAAATATATAAGTTTAAGGGGGGGCATCCCATGGAACTGGAACAAAAAAATATTTTTTTCGTCAAACCTATACGTGTGGCGTATCTATGGATAGGTCTTTAAAAATGACATTGAGGTTTCTAAAATAATTTTTTCTCAAAGTCAACCATTTCAAAGATAGGCGCGTCTAAAGTGGTAAAATGTGTGCCCCCCCCCCCTCTAACTTCTAAAGTAAGGGAGTGAAAAATCTAAAAAAAATATATTCTGTAGATCTCAATAAAAACTAACAACGAAAATTGGTTTGAACGAGATACAGTCGGCAGTTATTGAGATATAGCGACCGCAAGAATAACTTTGTTTTTCATACAAACACTATGAAAAACAAAGTTATTTTTGTAGTTGTGAAAAATCAAAGTCATAGAATACTCTACTGTGTTACGGAACCCTACGAGTGCGAGTCCGACTTGCACTTGGCCAGTTTATATTTTTAAATGGTTAGACTCTTTTCCTGCTGCATATTAAATATGTGCGAGATTATCGAGCTCAGTAGCGTGCCATTAAGGCCTATGTCCAGCAGTGGACGTATATATGTGATTATGAATTGATCAATATCTTTAAGTAGCTTATTTTAAAAGCGTATACAGTTCCCCATGAATGAACCACTAACTTTCCGCAGTCTGAAATTGGGTATAATTTAACAAACTGACTTTCGCATTTATAAAAGTGTTGATTGAGTATTCTGCTGGCCAAGTTTCTTTAGTAAACTTATCGTGGTTATGACCGCCCAGCGCGCGAGTACCTTACATACATGATAACTATTACTAGTACTACTTCATCATAATCATCACAATTAAGGCGGCAATAGCCCAATGGATAGGGTGTCGGACTGGCAATCGAAAGGTCGTGAGTTCGAATCCCACCCCACCCATTGCACTATTGACGTGAACCCACTCCAGACACAAGCATATTTAGCTTAGTTGGAGGGGTTAACAAGACTACTAGTAATGTGCAACCCCCATTGCGAGTAATCTTTAAAAAAAAAAAAAAAAAAAATCAGCCGGCATCACTCCACTCCAAATCAGTCCAATCAGACTCGACGGAGTTTTCCGAATGCTGCCCAGCCCAGCTGAATTCTTCTCTGAATTTCCTTCTTGAAGTTGTGTTTACCTAGCTGGAGCGTCTGCCCTATGTGGCAACTTCGAGTGGGATTCTAAATACGGCAATCGGTTCCGGAACAACGTGCTCGTTGTACATGACTTTGGTTTTATCCAAATTCATCCGGAGACCGATGCGACGAGAAGAATCAGCTAGGTCATTCAACATCCTTTGTAGGTCCTGCAGCGTCTCTGCCATAATGACGATGTCATCTGCGAATCGTAAGTGAGAGGTGTACTTTCCGTTGATGTTAATGCCACAATCTTTCCAATCCAGCGTCTTAAACATATCCTCCAAGGCGTTAGTGAACAGTTTCGGGGATATGACGTCCCCCTGTCTCACTCCTCGACGCAGGTGGATATGATTAGTTCGCTGGTTCTGTACTTGTACACTCATCGTTGCGGCATTATACAGACATCTCATCACTCCAGTCGACTTGGCAACGCTGCAAGGACTCCAGAACAGACCAGGTTTCGATTGAGTCGAAGGCCTTCTCATAGTCCACAAATGCTAAGCACAGGGGCCGAGTGTACTCTTCGGTCTTCTGTACAATCTGCCGCACCGTGTGGATGTGGTCTATGGTGCCGTAACCGTTTCGAAACCCGGCCTGTTCCGGAGGTTGAAACTCGTCGAGTCTTCGCGCAAGACGGTTCGTGATGACCCTTGAAAACAGCTTGTAGCATGGCTCAGAAGCGAAATCGGGCGGTAGTTTTTCAAGAGCGAAATTAGATCATAAAAAAGGTGCTTACTCACAATCAACGGCGGATTATCAGTATCAAACAGAAATAATACCTCTCTCAAGTCTCTAGTGGCAGGACTTCTATATATCTTCTATATATATGAATTGTGGACGGATTATTAAGTGGACCTGGCATTTAAATAACAATAATAATATGAAAAGTATAAAACTATACAGTCATGTATGACCCGACCAAATTACGTTGTTCATTTTATCTTATAGCTGGCATATGTATCACGTGTTCATCATTTTAGTCGGGTTATATCTCTATAGCTATTTCATTCGCATACGCTGATGTCTGATTTTTTTTTCCCGAGGGTAGTTGTGATGTAAACACATATTTCTGTAACTGTTTATTTGATTAATTAATTAAAATAGTATATTACATTTTAAGCTAAAATTTATATGAAATACTAGTGTTGTAGGATTTACCCCCCTGGAAGTGTTATCTCTTATCATGAATAAGTATTTACTGTGAAAACATTACATAAAAATGGAGGCTATACATGAGTCACTTTCACAAGTTGCAGCTACATTTCACCAACGCATGGAGCAATTTGAAAGTGATTTAAAGGAGAGCTCGGCTGCTGGTTCTGCACCTCCCAACACTGCAGGTGATTATGCTACTTTTAAGGAGTTTGTCTTTACGCTGCACTGAGATCTCTTCAAATGCAAGCTGACTACTTAACCAATGGTTTTGATCGTTTGGAAATGCGTAGTCGGCGTAAAATCCTTTTGCTCCATGGTATTTCTGAGGAGAACCACGAAGATATCGCCACAGTTGTAGCATGCACTTTAGCAGATAAGTTGAAGCTGACCGACTTGTGCTAGTGACATAAAACGATGCCACAGAATGGGGCGTAAATTAGAAACGGACAGGCGGCGGCCCATTCTATTTAAGATGCATGATTTGTCACTGCGCAGGAAAATTTGGGACTCAAAATCCAACCTCAAAGGCACAGGAATTACTATGTCTGAATTCCTAACCAAATCACGCCATGAAGTATTTATGGCGGCTCGCGAACGATTTGGTATGACCAAATGTTGGACGAAGGACGGAGATGTTTACGCACTAAGCCAGGATGGCACTCGACATCGATTGAGTTCTTTAAAGGACATCGATGGCATCAAGCAGGCGGGCCCTGCGAAGCCGGCTAGTCCTGCCAAGATAATTGCAGGGGCCTCAACGGACAGACCTAGAAGAGCTGCTGCTTGCAAGAGAAAATAGTATTAATGTAACTTTTCCTCGAACATACTTTTAACTTGTTGGTAAAAAATATCTGTGTTTACAAACCTTTTCTCATACTACGTAGTCATGCGACGTGACTCCCACGCATTACAAGAAGTCCCTGTTTGCATTATGACCATTCGCACGTAGTCAGCAGAGAAGACTTATTTCTTAGTAGAGATATCTGCATCCGTCGAATGATCATACTGAATAGATTTTATTTAATATTAAGTTAGTCTTAAGCGAACCGTCGAATAAACGACATCTTTTATAACTCAAATTTGTCTTTTTAAAAACATCTCCGGTAGCCGTCGATACTTGAGTGGCGCAGCCGGTAGGATACCCGTAATCCTTCTGTCGTGCTTGCGCTCGCGCTCTATTCAAGGTCCCAATATCCGCTTTGGCGCGAAAAGTTCCGCGAAACCGATTACGTCGGGTATCCATACGAACCAAACAAGAAGTCTCCTGTGACGGCCAGAATCCGGAAGACGCAGTAGCTGACTCAAAGGAGGATATGTGTGGCTTATGAGTAGTTTACTTCACTATTTCCTACATCCATATCTATTCCATTTTATGTCTGTTTAATGTTATTTTGGGTCAAAACTTGCCTAATCTATTCATTAACTGATTTTCGGTATAAATGCACTTACATTGGCGATTTATATTTCGATTTTAGGTATCATAGTTAGATATAATATGTTATAAGTGGTATAGATTTTAGGCAATTGTTTTATTGCGTTCTCTCATTGTAATATTGCGATTATAATTTAAACATTGAACTAACTATTATATAAATAAATAGGTACAATTATTGTGTGATATAGGTACGATTTAAGGTTAGATAAAATGACTGAGGCTAAAGTTGTGGCTATCCCTATGGAAATGTCCAAGGTCATTCCGAAATTTGATGGTGACGAGAAACTCCTCAATCTTTACATAAAAAAATGTGAATATGTGATTGGTTGTTTTACAAATGCTGAAAACGACGCACAAGATCTATATGTATTTCATGTAGTGTCTAGTAAACTCACCGGTAAAGCCGCCCAGCTTATAAGTGAAAGGCAGGATATTGAATCTTGGGCCGCACTAAAAGAAGTTTTAATCCAACACTTTGGGGATCCACGATCAGAAGAATGTATCGCTATTGAGCTTGAAACATTAAAAATAAATCAAAATGAATCTTGCCTTGATTTTTGTAACAGGATTCAGCAGGTTAAAAGTCCTTTAATTGCCAAAGTAAACGCCATAGTAGACCCTCATGTAAGAAAAAGAAAAATTACTATTTACGACAATTTATCTATGAATGTGTTTCTCTACAATCTGCCAGAGGACCTCATACGGATAGTTAGGCTTAAGAGCAGCACAACACTAGAAAACGCGCTTTCTATCGTGTTGGAAGAGGTCAACTTTCAATACCAATATAACGCTAGGAACAAAATGTTTCGTGCAGGCTTAACTAAGCCACAAGTGCCGGCATCTCTGATGCTCGAACCCGCAAGACTAGAGATGTACGCGAAAAGAAGAAAGCCTGTAACTTAGCCGCCAAGTCCTGCAAAAAGGCTCTCAAGAAGGCTCGCTTCGATCACATACGCCGAACAGGGAACAAACTTGCTTCTTACCCCTCGGGTAGCAAAGCGTTCTGGTCCCTGGCGAAGTCGATCGAAGAGAACTTCTGGCGTCCCTCACTGCCTCCACTACTGAAACCCGATGGATCACTAGCACACTCGGCTGAAGAGAAAGCGAATTTATTTGTTACTCTGTTTGCGGAGTCTTCACGTTTAGATGCTGGCAATGCTGTACCTTCTCTCTTGACATCTCGAAGGCTTTCGACAGGGTTTGGCACGATAGCCTTATTAGCAAGCTTCCTTCATACGGCCTGCCCACTGGTTTATGTGTTTGGATAGCAGATTTCTTAAGAGATCGGTCGATTCGAGTGGTCATCGATGGCTGTTCTTCCGACCAATTGGCCATAAATGCCGGAGTCCCTCAAGAATCAGTACTCTCTGCAACACTTTTTCTGCTGCATATTAATGACCTGCTTAAACCCGGTATCTTTGGGTACGCAGATGACAGCACTGTTGTAGAGAGTTATACATCCAACGCACGAACCAGTGCATTACAAATCCAGTCTCATAGAGAAGCGATGGTCGAACGCTTGAACTTTTCTTTGAAGGCAGTCTCTGATTGGGGCGATGCCAATCTGGTCAAGTTCAATGCTGCGAAAACCCAGGCGTGTCTTTTCTCCGCTAAACGGAGCCCATTTCTACTGGCTCCTACTTTCCGGGATGTGTCCGTTCCGATAAGTAACAATCTCGAGCTTCTTGGCATCTCTTTGACACCAACTCTCAATTTCGGCTCTTATATTGAGTCTAGAGCCCAGCTAGCCTCAAAAAAGCTTGGCATTTTGGCTAAGGTGAGACGGTACTTCACACCGGGACAGTTGCTTAATCTTTACCAAGCACAAGTCCGGTCGTGTATGGAGTACTGTTCTCACCTTTGGGATGGTTCTGCTAAATACCAGCTGGAGACACTGGAAGCTATTGAGAGGAGAGCCAAAAAACTCATCAGCGATGACCTATTAGTAAGCAAGAGACTCCAGAGTCTCGCGCATCGCCGCAAAGTCGCTTGTTTATCGGTTTTCTATCGGATACATTTCGGAGAGTGTGCAATGGAACTGCATGATTTGATTCCACCATCCCCATTTTATAATCGGACATCCAGAGACACTAAAAGGCGCCACCGATTTATGGTGGATATACCATCTACCCGAACGAAGCGATTTGCTTCTTCGTTCATCATACGAACAGCTAAGGAATGGAATACCCTGCCTGAGTCCGTGTTTCCGATTAAGTACAATATGGGGGTCTTCAAATCGCGAGTGAATAGGTATCTTCTGGGTAGGCGCGCTACATCATCGATCGCATCGTCGCTTAACATCAGGTGAGATAGTGATCAAGTGCTACCCAGGACGGTATAAAAAAAAAAAAAAATCTAACAATCCGTACGTAGAGAAATTTGGTTTGAAACAATACTTACCCACAAATGCTCCTCATCAGACAGGCTTTAGATTTGGTATTCCGAATCAGTTCAGACCACAACATTCTAATTCTGGCGCACAACAGGCACCGCAATTTAAATTTGGTATACCTCACACCTCATCCGGTTTTAGACCACAGCTTAGCCAAAATGTTCAATTTGGCATGCCAAATCAAGGACCTCAAGGCTATAGGCCAAATTTCGGAACACCCCAAGGCTACAGGCCAAACTTCGGTGCAACTCAAGGTTTTAGGCCAAATTTCAATGCACCTCAAGGTTACAGACCAAATTTCGGTCCGCTACAAACAAAACCAATATTTAACCAATCAATTCAAATTTGGTATTCAAACGCAACAAAAACCATTTAACACTGACGTAACAATGCGCACGGCGTTACCTGCCCCGCGTCCTTATCAAGCTTTTAATAATGAAATTGAAGTTTACGCGGAAGGAAATAATGATTGTTTTGACTACAACAGTTACGAGATGAACTATGACTATGACAGTTATGACAATGACCATGCACAAGTTAATTCAATGAATATGCCAGAATTTTACGATGAGACAGAATGTTTGTCTAACGATTCAAATTTTTACACACAGGCCTCGGACACGACCATGAAATAATAAATTTGAACTGTGACAATTTTGCTAAGTTGCCGTATATTTACCTATCTGCATTAGACGCGAGATTTATGATAAACACCGGCAGCTCACGATCTTTTATTAGTCCTCACAAAGCGGATGAGTTCTTTGAACACAATAAAATTGCAGTTCCTTTTGAAGTAATAAGCACTAATGGTAAAAGCTTACATGATGAAGCTATACATATACCGCTTCCACCAACATTTAGAACTACGGAAGAACATACCTTTTACGTATATAGTGTAGATAAGGATTATGACGGCTTGATAGGCTCGGACCTTCTCGCGCAACTAGATGCAAACATAGACATGAAACACCAAGTTCTTAGAATACGTGATGCAGAAATTCCGTTCACTTACAATCCGAAGGTGAATATTAGGCTTGAACCGCGATCGGAAACCCGTGTGCGGCTGCCGACTAACATATACAATAGTACCGGAATTATTGAATATAGGGAATTTACAGAAGGAACCAGGATGCCATCTGCATTAGTTAATTGTGTCAATGGTCATACATACACAGTAATTCAAAACACATTAGAGACTCCAATCACGTTAAAAAT
This sequence comes from Cabera pusaria, assembly GCA_954871355.1. NCBI lineage: Eukaryota > Metazoa > Arthropoda > Insecta > Lepidoptera > Geometridae > Cabera > Cabera pusaria. The sequence goes on from OX940912.1 coordinate 16,767,367, forward strand.
AAACGACCTCATAAATGTTACTCCATACGAACCAGTAGTATGCAATACCAATACTAACGTTATCACTGAAAACGACTTGGACAAAGATGACTATCTGATTTCAAACTTAGAAAAACTTCGGCTCGATTACATGAACGACGAAGAAAGACATGCAATTGGTGAATTATGTTTTGAATACAGAGACATCTTTTACTGTGAAAAATTACCTCTGACTTTTACAAACAAAGTGAAACACCAGATACGTACCACTAATGACGATCCCATATACTTAAGACCATACCGACAACCCTCCGCAGTTAATAATGAAATAAATAGACAAGAAGATAATATGCTTAAAGACAACGTTATTCAGGAATCTTGTTCACCTTGGAACGCACCCGTGCATCTCGTGCCCAAAAAGCTAGATGCTTCCGGGAAGCAGAAGTTTAGGATGGTGATAGACTATAGGCGGCTAAACAGCGTAACAACTGATGATAAATATCCGCTACCAAATATATCAGATTTGTTCGATAAATTAGGTAAGTCTCACCACACTAGATTTGGCTAGTGGGTATCATCAGATTGAGATCAATAAAAAAGATAGACAGAAGACTGCGTTCAGTTCCCAGGCAGGACACTTTGAATTTCTTCGTATGCCGTTTGGTCTAAAGACGGCACCAGCCACATTCCAAAGAGCTGTGGACAGCATCCTACGTGGTCTCCAAGGGATTCACTGTCTCGTGTATCTCGATGATATTATCATATTTTCAACCAGTCTCCTGGAACACGTAGATAAATTGCGCAAAATCTTCGAACGACTAAGAGAAACTAACCTTAAAGTGCAGATAGACAAATCAGAGTTCCTTCGTAAGGAAGTCCTATACTTAGGACATTCTACAACTAAAGATGGACTAAAGCCCAATAATGATAAAATCGATGCAGTTCTGAGGTATCCTATTCCAAAAACTCAAACAGAAATCAAGAGCTTCTTAGGATCGGTAGGGTATTATAGAAAGTTTATAAAAGACTTTGCGAAATTGACAAGACCTATGACCGTTTGCCTAAGGAAAAACCATAAGGTAACAATCACCCAGGAGTTTGTAAAGGCGTTTAAAAATGTAAGGAATTGCTTGCACATGCACGTCTACTACAGTTTCCCGATTTCGAAAAACCTTTTATATTAACCACCGATGCATCTGATTATGCTATAGGCACAGTACTCTCGCAGGGAAATGTAGGTAGTGATCGATCTGTTGCGTTCGCTTCTCGAACACTTAACGACGCTGAAACGAGATATAGTGTCATCGAAAAGGATGCTTTGGCCATTATCTGGGCCGTGAAACACTTTCGCCCATACCTTTATGGCAAGAAATTCACGATATGCACTGACCATCGACCGCTATCTTGGTTAAATTCGTTTGAAGAATCCAACAGCAAAATAACTCGCTGGCGTTTAAGACTAGCCGAAAACGATTATGACGTAATATATAAAAACGGTCGCCAAAACACAAACGCTGATGCCTTATCCCGAATGAAAATCAACGCCTTAGGTAGCCGTGACGAAAATTCATCTATAAAGGTTAATGTTGATGAGAGAGAATTAGAATTACAGAGGCACTGTGAACAAATAACGAAGAAAATAACAAAACTAGGCAAAAAGATAAAACAACAAAAATCTTTAGATAGCCCTATACCAATTTCGTCAGATTCCGAAAAAACAATTACGATCTCTTCAGACTCGGAGAAAACACTATCGATACCAGAAAATAGCCCAAACAGAGCTCAATCACCGTTTTCAGTTTTGGCACCGTCTAGCGATACAATTACTGCATCAGAAACGGATACAATTCAAACAGAAACCATACATTCAGCACGTGATGTTGACTCCTTAGGTATTCCGATTCTCAAAGAGGGAATAGATACAAAACCTAACCAAATTTTGGTACACACATGGTTCCGAAACGAAATCGCAGTTAAAGATATTTCAAATAAAAAGCAAAAGATCCTAGAGTTACACTTGCCATTAAATCGACCAGATTTAATAACTGACTTCCTCAGAAGATATATAAGAAACAAGGTCAAATATTTCATATATTTTGAAGATGTGCGACACAGGGTCGAATTTACAGACGTAGTTATTAAACTTTTTAAGGCCGGCTCAGTCAACATTCTAGAGTGTACAGAAAGGGTAGTTTACGTAGAAAACGAAGAAGAACAAAGATAAATAATCCTAAAATATCACATAGGCAAAAGCTGCCATCGCGGCATAAAAGAGACCGTATCACACCTAAAACGGACTTACTTTTGGCATAACATGGACATAACAGTAGTGGCAGTTATTAATACATGCAAAGCATGTCAAAAAATAAAATATGACCGGAAACCTTTAAAACCCGCAATTCAGTAACACAAACTCAGAATAAGCCTTTTCAGGAGCTATTCATGGATTTATTTAAAATTGAAGGAAAGATCTTTCTCACCATAATAGACGCATTCAGTAAATTGGGCCAGGCGTTTGAAATCTCAAATCAATCAGCACCCGAAATAGTCAGGGCGCTTATCAGATATTTCTCCTATTATGGGACCCCTAGCAAAATAAGTTCAGACTCAGGATCTGAATTTAATAATCGACTAATACTAAGAACTTTTGGACTTCTATAAAATCCAATCACATTTAGGAACCCCAAACAACCCCAATTCAATGGGACATATTGAAAGATTCCATTCAACATTACTAGAAATCTATAGATTAGCCAATTATGAACAGAAACTGACTGATGCTTCATCCACTATGACTTATGCTGTAATGGCTCATAACCACACTATCCACTCCGTAATGGGACTCACACCTTTTGAAGTAGTATTTGGCCACACGGAGTCTAAAAGTGCAACATGCAAGCATTAATGCGAGATCACCTAAAAAGAACTAAATTCCTTTACAAAAACCTGACGGACAAAGCTATACAAATTAAACAAAGATCCATAAATAAACGGGGAGGTGAAAATGAATTCAAAATAGATACAGGCGACGTGGTTTTCTTCAAAGGAACCAATGTCAGACGAAGTAAAGACGTTTGTCTTTACTTCGTCTGACATTGGTTAGGCTAGGTATGATAAAGCTGTAGTGACCGGAAAAATAGAACGAAATATTGTCACTTTAGACAAAAATAATCGCGAATTGAAGGCCCCAGTATAAAGGATATCAAACGTCCTCCACAGAAACATCCAGATCGCCGTGCTGGTCCTGATGGCGGCCAGCCTACTGCAGGCCATTCAAATGCAGTCACTTAAAGAAGTACCTGGAGTCCTACCACTTAAAGAAGGAAATGCCGTAATAACTCAGGAAAATTGGATAATAATTAAAATATTAGATATAAACAGTATTTCTGAAGACATAAGATTAAATATCGATAAATTTGATGAATTAAACAGGCTAATTAATGTTAATTTTAACGAAACATATAATGACTTAATATTTCTGAACTTTAAAACCCAAACAGAGTATTTTAAAAATGTATCTTTAAATAAATATAAACAACTATTTCCTAATAACAGAGTAAAGCGTGGTCTCATAAACCCTCTGGGAAGCATGATTAAGATGATTAGTGGTAATTTGGATAATGATGACGCTAAACGTTATGACCAAATTATCAAGAACATAAATATGAAACAAAATATACTAAATAAAAAGATAACTCTAATTACCGAATTCATTGAAAACTTTAGTAATTTGACAATATCAATTCACAATAATATTAATCAGTTAAACGAGACGATCTTGATTCATTCAAAAAGCAAGAAAAAATGAATTTTATAAGCAACATGATAATTAATACATATTCATTCATTTTACATAACTTTCAAAGCATTACCAGCAAATTAAACGAAATAGAGACAGCCATAGCTTTCAGCAAAGTGAATACCCTTCACCAATCAATTATTGACTCAGAAAACCTGTTAGGTATACTAAAGAATATTGAAAAATCTGAGAGATTAGCTTTTCCAGCAAGTCTAGATAATATTGTTAAAATTGAGCAAATTATAAGTATAAAGGCATATTATAAAGAAAATCAGTTAGTGTTTATGTTAGAAATACCACTCATTGGCAAAGAGACCTATACATATTATAAACTACATCCCATTCCTGTTTTCCGTAACCAGAATACATATATTATCCTACCCAAATATCCTTACCTGATAGTGAATGGACTGGTCTCCAAGCGCTCGACCGAACGAACCGACGAACGAACGACCACTCGCCGAACCTTGCAAATTGACAGCATGTTACGTCTAGCACGTAAACAGAAAAGAAATGAAATACTATATTACAGACAGAATAATTTTACTATGTACAATAAGAAGAACTTTTGGAAAAAAAGTAAACAAGAGAATATCTCAAGGCGCGGATCTATTCGTTCTATCGGTTACGCTAGTACCGCACCACTCCCCTGTCGTCTTCATGTAATGTCTCGGCAGACTTCCAGAAAGTTTCTCTGCAGCGACCAGTTTCCAGAAAGTTTCTCTGCAGCGACCAGTTTCCAGAAAGTTTATCTGCAGCGATCAGTTTCCAGAGACAAGGAGAGGTGAAGTAGAGCCCTGAAATCCACAAGGGTGGACAATTAGTTCCACATCGGAATTGTGGCCTTGGATGCAGTAGAGAGACCGAGTGATGACATGATAGGTAATGAGTGCAAATGTAATAACTAGTTATCAAGGATGATGCTGCCAAGGTTTAATAATGAACATAAATGATAAAAGCAATAGAAAAGGAATACATGAAATAATCCGTCACACAAAGCTACATTACAACAATCTTAATTTTAAAATATTACAACAAGGTATCGCGGCGTGTAGAGGCTCACCATACACGTCATGAAAAATATTGATCATATGATTATAATTTATAACTGCTAATAAAAATATTATTCATCAACTAGATGCTTAAGTAGTAGTAGAAATATAATTAAGATATATTTTATTATTAAAATTACATTTCAACTATGTTCGTGTGACGGCTTTATGCTCCAAGACATATATGGTGTGCACGTCGGGCAACACCAGTTTATTGGGGCGTCCGTGTGGTGAACGCCCTGGTTTTTACTCTTTAATTGATTGTTAGAAGGATTGTATGGAGAATAGTTACGAAATCAAACGCGGAAATATGTGGAGCGGTCGGGCAGGCGGCGCGCATGCGCTTCGCACTGGTTATTCGAGTAGACTGTCGGCGGCCGGTGTCGCGGCGAGGCAGCGCGCGCCGCCCCGCGTGACGTAGTCGCCGAACGGGTTACTGGTGTGGTAAACAAATAGATAGCTCGGCGCGTGCGCGTGTCCTATGCCCGATATTTATTTATTAGCTTAATACAGTATTTCAAATCGACGGCAATGACATATTTTATTCTAATGTGATTTGTAAATATTTATGCTATATATATTAGTACTTAATCTATTATAATATTATTTAATCTAGTTAAGTAAGTAATTTTATTTATCTTTTATTTAAGTAACAGGTGCAGAATCTATGAGCAACAACAGGTAAGTATCAGGTAAGTACTTAGGAATATTTGTTACATTTAATTTATAGTTTCTAATCTTATGTTATTAATTTAGTTTGTAAATAGGTATTACTACGTAGGTATTCATGTTTAATTTTAAGTTTAGTTATAACGTAAATATTATGTAAGTGATATGACACCCACACATACATGAACTACCAATGACTTTATATGATTATATGAAAATATCGGTAATCATTCACAACTTAGAAGATAACAACTTAACAAATTCTATGGCTTTTATACCGACTGATTTTGGGGAAATCGAAAATATAATCGTGAACCTCCGAAACGACTGTGCAACCGGATGGGACAACATTCCATCGAAAGTCATAAAATATGCGCGTAAGTCTCTCATACCACCGATAACTTATTTATGTAACCTTTGCATATCCACCGGTGTCTTTCCGAATTCCTTTAAAAAAGCCGTCGTACATCCTATCTATAAGAGTGGGGACAGGAACAGTGTCAATAATTATAGGCCAATTTCAGTTCTCACTATCCTTTCTAAAATCTTAGAAAAAATTCTCAATACAAGATTGATTAGTTTTCTTGAATCCAACAATGTAATAGCCCAAAATCGCGCACAAATGAAATATCTGGGGGTAGTCATTGACAGTAATCTTAGCTGGAATAATCAATTAGAAGCACTCATTCCCAGGGTAAGGAAACTAATGGCGGTTTTAAAAAAAATAAGATATGTTGCCTCTGCAGACATTGTCAAATCGGTGTACTATGCCCTAGCTCAGTCAGTGTTGACATATTGCATCTCTGTCTGGGGAGGCTCACATACCACAAAGATGCTCCGACTGGAGAGGGCTCAGAGAGCTGTCTTGAAAGTCATACATAACAGACCGTTCAGGTACCCAACAACACTTCTTTATCAGGAGTGCTCTGTGCTGACGGTGAGACAATTATACTTACTACAAATAATACTACACAAACACTCACAACTTCCCTATGACCCGAGCATACTGGCTGGAAAGCGTATAAGGTATAAAGTCTGTGATACAGAGCCTAGAAGACTAGATATTGCAGCACGTCACCCTGAATTTGTCAGTAGTCGGTTGTACAACGCTATCAATAAGCTAATAACTATTTATCCTCTCACAACTTATAAATGTAAAGAGAAGCTTATACTGTGGCTTAAATCTCTGTCATACCAAGATACAGAAGATTTTTTTAAGGCTACTCTATAGCCTTATATCTCCTATACACTCTCTCCGACATGAACTCAAACTTACACACACACACACACACATAAACACACACAAACACATACACACACACACACATACAAACACACATCACGTCATGTAACTAGACGACATTGTGAAACCATATGTTATAAATAATTATGTAATTTAAATATTGTGTCGCTGTATAAAATTATCTCACTTAGTTAAGTAACTTTTTATTAGAGTAATAATTTGAATAATTAATCTTATTTATAGATACTGTATAATTTTCCTCTTGATTGAAATTTTAATGTTTGATTAATATGAATAATTTAATCTTAAACCTAATCATTAAAAATATCTATATTTTATTATGTACACAAGATTGATCAATTACTCGGAAGGAACTAATTGCTGAAATACGGGTGTTTAAACACCTAGTTTAGTAGCTAGGGCCGCACTGAATTGTAAAGTACTTCAAAGTGAAATAAACAAATTTTAATTTAATTTTTTTAATTTTAACATTCTAAGTGAGTGGGTATGTACTCGGCACTTTGGACAGTATAACTGATTATTGCCGTGACTAACAGCCTCAACTGGGAAAGAAACGGCATTGCACTCAGTCAAACTTTTGGTATATCTATTTGAAGTGGGGATAAAACAAGAAGATGAACTATTATAGGCAAATTCAGGCGCATGAGTATCTGCCGATACTTTAGGAGGTTCTCTGAAGTTAGATACACGAGCCTGAAAATTTTCGTAGTTACGGCACGCAGTACGCAACTGATTAATATTCCTGATTTCAGGACAACAAGCCAAAGTACTAGCATAGCACGGTCTTATATTGTGAAGCAAGATTTCAAGTTTGTCTTGTTCAGTGATGACTTTCGAGAGCCGAGAGAACATTCCCTTCAATATAGCAATGTAAATAGTAAAAGACTCAGCCTCTCCTTGGGTACGCGAGCGAATTTCATTCATCAGCTTATAGTCATAGTCAAATTAATCAAAATCTTGTTTTAATAACAAGACAAGTTGCTCCCATGATTGGACCGAGTCACGGATGCTACGAAACCAATGAAGTGCGTCACCTGTAAATATTTCGGTAGCAAAAGATATAGCTCTAGTAGATTTTATACCCCTGGCCTCAATAAATTCATCCACTTTTTGGATAAATGCCCTGACACAAGAATTTCCATCATACTTCAGTTTAGAAAGATCTGTCCCTAAGCCACGATCGCAAGAAATGCAAGGTACTGATGCATCTTCCCTCTTGATAACGTGTTCACTGGAAGGGACCAGGCCTGCGACGGTAGTGAAGTTTTCTATTTCCTAATAAAGACTTTGTATTTTTTTGTTTAACTCCTTTAATTTTTCGAAGTGCAAAGTAGTCTCAGGCTGTATTCTAGACAGCCGGTAGCTTAAATGACAAGCTAAATTTACCGAGCGTAAAAATAAGTTTTTGTCAAATTTAGTTTTAAGAATTTGAATGTTGTCAAATAGTTTTACTAAGCTGTCTTTAGCACCATTCAAATCTTCAGCAGTATCGAGATAAGACTCTAAAATATCCTCTGAAGGAATACTTTTGCTTTGCTTGACAATCTGTTTCCTAAGATCGGAAACGTTGTCGGCAGGTACCTCGCCTCTTATTCCGACTTCGTATATAAGTTCTGCCTTTTGTAACGAGAGAAATTTAATTTCTTGAACCATTTTTATTAAATTCTTATTTATGAACTATAAAAGAAATACCAATAATGATCGGACTGGTAAGTTGTGGGATGACTAACGGTATTACAATTAATGCAATACAAAAGAATCTATTAACTAAACCGTGCAGCCATCATCGAAGAGAACCAATTACTGCAACTAGATACCAACGTAACCAATAGAAGTCTTTACCGCGAATTGGGCACCACTGTTACGTCTAGCACGTAAACAGAAAAGAAATGAAATACTATATTACAGACAGAATAATTTTACTATGTACAATAAGAAGAACTTTTGGAAAAAAAGTAAACAAGAGAATATCTCAAGGCGCGGATCTATTCGTTCTATCGGTTACGCTAGTACCGCACCACTCCCCTGTCGTCTTCATGTAATGTCTCGGCAGACTTCCAGAAAGTTTCTCTGCAGCGACCAGTTTCCAGAAAGTTTCTCTGCAGCGACCAGTTTCCAGAAAGTTTATCTGCAGCGATCAGTTTCCAGAGACAATGAGAGGTGAAGTAGAGCCCTGAAATCCACGAGGGTGGACAATTAGTTCCACATGGGAATTGTGGTCTTGGATGCAGTAGAGAGACCGAGTGATGACATGATAGGTAATGAGTGCAAATGTAATAACTAGTTATCAAGGATGATGCTGCCAAGGTTTAATAATGAACATAAATTATAAAAGCAATAGAAAAGGAATACATGAAATAATCCGTCACACAAAGCTACATTACAACAATCTTAATTTTAAAATATTACAACAAGGTATCGCGGCGTGTAGAGGCTCACCATACACGTCATGAAAAATATTGATCATATGATTACAATTTATAACTGCTAATAAAAATATTATTCATTAACTAGATGCTTAAGTAGTAGTAGAAATATAATTAAGATATATTTTATTATTAAAATTACATTTCAACTATGTTCGTGTGACGGCTTTATGCTCCAAGACATACATGAACTACCAATGACTTTATATGATAAAATATCGGTAATCATTCACAACTCACCCAAGTCCGGGGGCTTGCACTATTTGAATTATTAATATTAGTTAATTTCAAGTATTTAATCTATTATTTACGTATAATTAACTAAATGAAAAGAGATGATCTTCAATCTCTCGTATCGCAGTCTTTTTCCGACACCGTCATTATAGATGACATTAAAGGTTTTTTTTTATGAGGTTTTATAGCTAGTTTATAGTATTTAATGTTTTAGATAAATAATTACATGGAATGTAATGTAACAAGCAGCCTCCAGTTTCATTTGTTTTGAAGATTTAAATGCTGAATGTATAGAAGATAATTGTATTTCCGACTTGATGAAGTATATACCAAACCCTAGCTCATGTGCTTTAGTTCCGGTTAAGTTGGAGAAAATTCTTGTACAACATATCCAGCCAAATCGATGGATTGTGTTTGCCAAATGGAACACACCACTCCAGAAAATCTGTCAGAATGAAGTTTCTCAGCAGCATATCAAAGGAAGCTACATCGTCACTCTGGAAGACACGTGTGAAGTAAAGATTGACAAGTTCTCGATGAAACTACGCCCACGTCAGATGGAATTCCTGAAATATTCTAAATTGCCCATAGTGACCCTGCCGAATATCAACAGTCTCAAGATTGAACACAGGAAACCGATAAAAATGGAAGATATGAATGTGAAAAGTATGCAGATCATAGTTAAATCAATCCAAAGTGCCAGTGAAAATGTAAAGGAAAACGAAATCAGTGAAATTAGAATCCGTAGTGTTAGCGTCTGGACAATCTTATTATACTTAATTATAGGAACATTAATCGTTGTAATTTTAAATGTTAAACTTAAGAAAATGGGTTACATTTGTAATGTTCGAAATTCTCGGAATCCTTCTGATAATTTTGAATCTCAGGAGGGAGAAGTCATGCGATGTGACTCCCACGCATTACAAGAAGGCCCTGCTTGCATTATGACCATTCGCACGTAGTCAGCAGAGATGAAGAAGACTTATTTCTTAGTAGAGATATCTGCATCTATCGAATGATCATACTGAATAATTTTATTTAATATTAAGTTAGTCTTAAGCGAACCGTCGAATAAACGACATCTTTTATAATTCAAATTTGTCTTTTTAAAAACATCTCCGGTAGCCGTCGATACTTGAGTACGTAAGTCTTTTATCGGTCGTACCATAACTTCACTGTAGTTTATTTGTTATAATTATTCTTGAATACCTTTTATTTTACCACTGTCATAAGATACCTACAGTCCGGCAAGTATAACTTGGCGTGCCTGTGCGCCACTGTGCTTTTACTTTGTACTTTGATAACAGTTTCTCTTAAACCACTTTTAATTACTTTTGGCATTATTGAAATATTTTAATGTAGTAGATTTATCAACAAAAATGTCGCGGTAATCTCTCAAACGTCAAGTCAAACTCACAGTTGCAATTAAAAGAATTAGTTCCATAAACCACCACCACCAAGTGATACTTGTGGCACTGTACTTAGTTTTTGCCAAAAATATGCAATTTCATTTTTCTGTTTGCTAAATATATACGGCTAAATATTGGTAAAGTTTGGCTCGCCACGATTAGTGTATTTAGCCAGTCTTCAAGTTTTAGTGAATTCAAGTCATTTTACGCATAAACGTTATCGTATCATGCAATCTTAGTTATAGCAGCTACTATTGAGTCTGATGTATTTTAATGTTTGTTTATTATTGTGTTTATTTAATTTTGTTTCCATAGCATATTTTAAGTGTTTTTCTTTCCTTTATAATACTTACTAGCAGCCCGCCCCGGCTTCGCACGGGTAGAACATATATGCCTACAAAATTTGCATCAGTTTGTTGCATCGAATACAAAATATGAACATATTTAACAATCATAGTCATCCAATTTACACAAAACAGTTCATCCAATTTACACAAAACCTTAACAAAATATGCACCCAAACCTTCCCAAACACTCTGGCTATTGGTGAAAACCGCATGATAATCCGTTCAGTAGCTATTGAGATTATTGCGAACAGACAGACAGACGCAGTGATGGACTTTGTTTTATAATGCTTACGTAGTGATATTGGACGGCCCTCTGGCGTAAAGGATAGTTACCATGATTCTGACCCGACGGTCGTTAGTTCTAATCCTAGCTATATACCTACCAATGAAAGTTTTATGTGCATTCATGAATCATGAGATTTCGTACAGTGGTAGTGGGATCATTAAATCTACCAAAAAGTAGCTTACCACCAAGGAGAACATCTGCCGCCGTAACCTTACGGCGTTCCCCGACGCAAAATGTAGGGGTAATTAGTTTGTACTTAGCGATCTCAGATGAGAATATTTTCTTGTTTCATACTTTTTAGAGAGTGTATTTTCAGTAGTCGGGTTTTAGTTTTTGAACTTATTTTTTATTTACTTACTAAGGTATACTTTCCTTTTATAAGTATTTCAAAAATATTGTACACGACAATATTTTATTTTCATTTACAATATTTATATAAAAATAATAAATATATCCGTAAATGATAATGGAGCGGTCCTAATAGAGCAATGCATGAACATTTTCGAGATCTGGCGCTGGTATCATCATCACCAAAATCAGCCGGTACCAGTCCACTGGTAGACATAGGCCTTTCCTAAGTCAATGCCCACCGCTTTGCGAATATCGTCGCTCCACCTGGGCCCCTAGACAAAATCCAATTTCTGTTTTTTTTCACGCTAACGCGACTTTAAAGTGTATGGGAATGACAACTTTGTTGCGGAAACATATGAAATGAAATGAAATGAAATGAAATGAAATGAAATGAAATGAAATGAAATGAAATGAAATGAAATGAAATGAAATGAAATGAAATGAAATGAAATGAAATGAAATGAAATGAAATGAAATGAAATGAAATGAAATGAAATGAAATGAAATGAAATGAAATGAAATGAAATGAAATGAAATGAAATGAAATGAAATGAAATGAAATGAAATGAAATGAAATGAAATGAAATGAAATGAAATGAAATGAAATGAAATGAAATGAAATGAAATGAAATGAAATGAAATGAAATGAAATGAAATGAAATGAAATGAAATGAAATGAAATGAAATGAAATGAAATGAAATGAAATGAAATGAAATGAAATGAAATGAAATGAAATGAAATGAAATGAAATGAAATGAAATGAAATGAAATGAAATGAAATGAAATGAAATGAAATGAAATGAAATGAAATGAAATGAAATGAAATGAAATGAAATGAAATGAAATGAAATGAAATGAAATGAAATGAAATGAAATGAAATGAAATGAAATGAAATGAAATGAAATGAAATGAAATGAAATGAAATGAAATGAAATGAAATGAAATGAAATGAAATGAAATGAAATGAAATGAAATGAAATGAAATGAAATGAAATGAAATGAAATGAAATGAAATGAAATGAAATGAAATGAAATGAAATGAAATGAAATGAAATGAAATGAAATGAAATGAAATGAAATGAAATGAAATGAAATGAAATGAAATGAAATGAAATGAAATGAAATGAAATGAAATGAAATGAAATGAAATGAAATGAAATGAAATGAAATGAAATGAAATGAAATGAAATGAAATGAAATGAAATGAAATGAAATGAAATGAAATGAAATGAAATGAAATGAAATGAAATGAAATGAAATGAAATGAAATGAAATGAAATGAAATGAAATGAAATGAAATGAAATGAAATGAAATGAAATGAAATGAAATGAAATGAAATGAAATGAAATGAAATGAAATGAAATGAAATGAAATGAAATGAAATGAAATGAAATGAAATGAAATGAAATGAAATGAAATGAAATGAAATGAAATGAAATGAAATGAAATGAAATGAAATGAAATGAAATGAAATGAAATGAAATGAAATGAAATGAAATGAAATGAAATGAAATGAAATGAAATGAAATGAAATGAAATGAAATGAAATGAAATGAAATGAAATGAAATGAAATGAAATGAAATGAAATGAAATGAAATGAAATGAAATGAAATGAAATGAAATGAAATGAAATGAAATGAAATGAAATGAAATGAAATGAAATGAAATGAAATGAAATGAAATGAAATGAAATGAAATGAAATGAAATGAAATGAAATGAAATGAAATGAAATGAAATGAAATGAAATGAAATGAAATGAAATGAAATGAAATGAAATGAAATGAAATGAAATGAAATGAAATGAAATGAAATGAAATGAAATGAAATGAAATGAAATGAAATGAAATGAAATGAAATGAAATGAAATGAAATGAAATGAAATGAAATGAAATGAAATGAAATGAAATGAAATGAAATGAAATGAAATGAAATGAAATGAAATGAAATGAAATGAAATGAAATGAAATGAAATGAAATGAAATGAAATGAAATGAAATGAAATGAAATGAAATGAAATGAAATGAAATGAAATGAAATGAAATGAAATGAAATGAAATGAAATGAAATGAAATGAAATGAAATGAAATGAAATGAAATGAAATGAAATGAAATGAAATGAAATGAAATGAAATGAAATGAAATGAAATGAAATGAAATGAAATGAAATGAAATGAAATGAAATGAAATGAAATGAAATGAAATGAAATGAAATGAAATGAAATGAAATGAAATGAAATGAAATGAAATGAAATGAAATGAAATGAAATGAAATGAAATGAAATGAAATGAAATGAAATGAAATGAAATGAAATGAAATGAAATGAAATGAAATGAAATGAAATGAAATGAAATGAAATGAAATGAAATGAAATGAAATGAAATGAAATGAAATGAAATGAAATGAAATGAAATGAAATGAAATGAAATGAAATGAAATGAAATGAAATGAAATGAAATGAAATGAAATGAAATGAAATGAAATGAAATGAAATGAAATGAAATGAAATGAAATGAAATGAAATGAAATGAAATGAAATGAAATGAAATGAAATGAAATGAAATGAAATGAAATGAAATGAAATGAAATGAAATTATTTATTTGCATGAAATATGGTAACAACAGATGACAATAAAATTTTGCGCAGCATATTTCGCCAAAACATTGACATACAAATGTTGGTGCATTTAAATGAATTTAGTATTTAATGATGTAATTACAATATATTTAAATATAATAATTAAGTAATTAAGAATATTTTAAATGTCAATAACAACCTATTTCAAATTATATTCAAAAAATTCCTTAACGTCATAAAAGCAATTGCTGATAAGCCAATTATGGAGTTTTCTTTTAAAATGGGTAAACGGGAGTTCCCTGATTTCTTTTGGTATATTATTGTACATTTTTATAGTCATTATTTTGCAGTTCTTACTCTTCAAAGCAGTTTTACTGTTAATGAGATTGAGTTTGGTCGGATCTTTTCTTGTCTGTCGCAAGAACGCAGTCTCAGCATAGCTATGACATGTGTCAAACATATTAGAATGTTCTTTTACGAAAACTCCAGCCTGCATTATATATAAACCAACCAAAGTCAGAACCTTTAATTTTTTGAAAAGAGGCCGGCATGAGTCTAATGGTCCGGCACCACTTATGGCTCGAATGCATTTTTTTTGGACAATGAAAACTTTATTTATGTCTGTTGAGTTGCCCCAGATTAAAAGGCCATATCTGAGAACAGAGCAGACATAACCATGATACGCTGTGAGGGCAGCTTTTTCGTTAACTGTTCTTCTGAGGCGTTTCAATGCGAAAACAAAACGGTTTAGCTTAGAACAGACTAAGTTAATGTGTGTCTTCCAGTTGCAAAATTCATCAACGTTAATTCCCAAGAATTTGTAATCTTTCGCTATTTCTATTGATTGTCCTCTACAGGAGATGTCAAATTTGGACTCTACAGATTTGTAGGATCGAAAATAAATGTATTTTGTTTTCGATAAATTTGGAATTAACTTATTATTCTCCATCCAATTGACTATAGATTCAGCTGCTGAATTAATTAGATGTCCATGATTATTACGATTAAATGTCAGATTAGGATTATTAGATGTTAACATATTACAATTACTTGATGTCAAATTACGTGTATTTAATGTCATATTATTATTCCTAGAAAATGTCAAATTTGGATTTTGCAAATTTTTATTATCAGTTATGATGACCGACACGTCGTCGGCAAAAAGTACACATTTGTGTTCTGTAGCCGACGGCAGATCATTTATGTAGAGTAGAAATAATAGTGGTCCTAAAATGCTTCCTTGAGGCACACCGCACTTATTTATTTGGTAAGAAGATCTGTGATTCGTAGAAATATCCGTGCTGTTTAGTGACTATATTTCAACGCACTGTTTTCGATTTGTGAGGTAGTCTAAGAGCCAGCTCAGTGTGGGACCCCTAATACCGTAGCTTTCGCACTTACTTATAAGCATTTCATGATTCACAAAGTCAAAAGCCTTGCTCATGTCGAAGAAAAGGACTGATACAGATTTTCGTTTATCGATTTGTTGTACGACTTCATCGATAAGATTGAAAGCAGCCAGAGTGGTAGACTTTCCTCTTTGAAATCCATTTTGTTCTTCTTTAATAATCCTAAATTTTTCTAAATATTCATCAAGGCGGCGATGCATAGCTCTCTCAAAGACTTTTGAGAAAACTGGGATCAGAGTGATTGGGCGATAATTAGTCATGTTAAGTCTATCACTCTTTTTAAAAAGAGGTTTAACGATACATTGCTTTAGTCTATCCGGAAATAAACCTTTTGAGAATGATAGGTTTATAAGATACTCAAGAATAGGAGCCAATAATGAAACGCATTGTTTTATGATTTTTGTGCATATTCCATCGCAGCCAACGGCTCTCGTGTTATTAAGGCCCATAATAATTTTTTCTACTTCACCTGCTCTACATGGCATAAGAAACATGCTATCTAGGATGATGGATTATAATGGATGGCGTCAAAACTTTGGCAGCATGTCCATTTTCTGTTTGTGTTAGTGTCTAGAACTGCTAGAGTGTGCGTGAGTAGGGAAGTGATCACTAGTGTAGAACATATCGATAAAAAGGTGAAAAAATTAGAAAACTAAAACTTATGTAAAAAGAAAACAATTTATGTGATAAAATACGTAGTTACTTTATTGAACTTATGGAAATTCGTTATTGTTAAAAAAATGCTACAGTACTTAACTGTACTTAGGCAACCTTAAATCTGGCGGTATATATTTCTTAGCTTTTCTATAACACAAATCTTAAATGTTTTTGCGTTTTCAATACGTCAATTAAATATTACAAATTTTAGCTACAAAGCTATCTATACTTCTATACTAATATTATAAAGAGATAACATGTATGTTTGTATTGAGTTAGCTCATAAACTACTGGACTACAGGACGATTATTTTTTTCTCTCGTATATAAATATATTAATGGTCTTTTAGAATGAACATAGGCAATATATTATTCTGTTTAAAAGATAGGTATATTCGTGAAGACCTATTTTGCAACTTAAGTCGCCAATAAAACGGTCGAGATAACACGTTTTTTATGAAAGATGATTAATCTGAAATAAAGTATGTATCGGAGAGTAGTACAACTTAATAAGACCTACAAAAAAGTCCGCGATAACATATGTCTATCGCACAGACTCACAGTAACTATTTTAATCTTTATTTTTTAATAAAAAATGTTACAGAACTTTCAAGGTTATTTTCTTCTATACAGTATTAATCCTTATTTGAATAATTACGCTAATTATCTTGGCCCAATATCATAGATTAAAATTGACCTTTACAGTATATCATTTATATGAAAATACTAGATGTGCCCCGCGGCTTCGGTCGCGTTAAAGACTTCTTTTATTTACTTAAAACTTTTATTTTGTGAAACCTTTCTATCATAAAAGACATCAAAGAAGTAAAAGCCAAATCGGTGCATCCGTTTTCAAGTTATTGCGTGACTAAGGGAAATAGGGATTCATATTTATAAAACCCAAAAAACCATATTGACTGTCAGACTTTTTTACCAACCCCTTGCAAAAATCTTGCAACACGTATTTATTTATTTATTTATAGAAGTACTTACGTAAATCCATAAGTTTTTATATATATAATTATAAATAATAAGTAATATCCGTGGGGAATTTTTAGAAAATGCTTTCTCAGCGGAAACCTACGTCATAACAACTATCTGCATTTTAAATTTCAGCGCAATCCGAAACAATATTGATTTTCAGACTTTGTTACCCCTCTTAGGGTGGCATTTTTAAAAAGCCTGAAACTCGGATTTACTTATTTATTTACAGAAGTACGGTTTGTGTGAAATGTCGAATAAAATGACTATCCAAACTTTGAACCCCCATTTCATCCCCTTAAAGAGTGAATTTTGAAAAATCTTTTCTTAACGTATACTTATGTTAAAACAACTATCTGCGTGCCAAATTTCAGCGCAACCCGAAACAATATTGGTTTTTAGACTTTGTTACCTCATTTCACTCTTTTAGGGGTAGAATTTTGAAAAAGCCTGAAACACGTATTTACTTATTTTTTTACTGAAGCACTTGTATGAAGTTTCGAATAGAAAAGACTATCTAATCTTGTTTATCCATACAAACTTTGAACCTCCATTTCACCCCCTAACGGGGTGAATTTTGAAAAATCCTTTCTTAGTGCATCCTTGCGTACTAAGAAAAATATACTCTTTAAATTTCAAGTCTCTATGACCAGCGGTTTAGGCTGTGCGTTGTCTGTCAGTCAGTCAGTATGTCTGGACAAAGATTCTTATAGTATTAGATAAATTATCATATAAAATTACGCGCATCGCAAATAATAAAAAAAATGCAGTGAAACCACAAATTAGGCCATACTTGCTTTGTAAACATTAATCAGCTTTTTTATTGTAAAAGGTAACAGGACAAGCACGACTCTCACTTGATGGTAAGCGATGACGTCTACCTATTACAGATACAGCGATAAAGGAAAATTCTGGCAGTCCAGAATTTTGCATGTCACTCCACTGCGCCTGTTACCTTGAGACATAAAGATGTTAAGTTTCACATGCCCCGTAATTTCACTGGACACCTTGCCATTTCAACCAAAAAACATTTTTATAAAAATTAATTGGCAAAGTGGTGGTACCGGCCCAGGCGGACTAGCAGAAGTCCTACCACTACAGAAAAATGAGCTCATCTCTTTTGTAAATGCTAACGATATAAAGTAATTTGATGTCAATAAAGTATGATCTATTGTATCATCATCATCATCATCAGCCAGTGTCAGTCCACTGCTGGACTGTAGACCTCTCCCAAGATGCGCCACTGAGCCCGATTTTCAGGTCTTCTTTTCCAATCACTGCCCACTGCATTGCGTATGCCGTCGCTCCACCTGGTCACAGGACGTCCTACGCTACGTTTGCCGTTTCGCGATCTCCACTCTCCAAAACTCAAAATTTGAAATCACCGCGACTGATCTATGTATAATCTATAATGGAAATTAAAAATATTCCAATGAGTCTGAACACGATATCTCAGCTGTAAGTTGGCGAGGAGTTGAGTATTCAGCAGATTCCAGAAGATGTCCCAGCATCATGTCAAGCTTCAGTGTCCTTTGTCGTTGAAGAAAAGGATACCGAATTTCGAATTAATCACTATGAAAGTTGATTTCATAGCGCCATCAACTAGAAAAATGCTCATAGTTTTACAACGGCCAAACAGATTTTCATGAATCAGAGCTAATAACACTTTCGATTAAAACACTTTCAAAACCGTTTCATCATCCTTCATTGCTCGCAAAGGAAGATTATAGGAAGACTTATAGGAAGATTTTCTATCTTGACTCCACTAGCTTCTATTCTTTTCCGTTTCCTCGGTGTCAGTTCTAGCTAGATTGATAATCTAGTAGGTACAAAGTTGATTTTTCAAAATTGTTAGAACAAAGTCTGAAGTGTTTAGTTGGATCCTAATTTAAACGCCGTACTGCCTTTATCCACTTGATTGGATTTTCGGACATTTTGGAAACCTACAACAAAATGATATAATATATTAATGTGGTAAACTGTCACACATTCTTCATTAAAAATATTTATAATAGCATTATCATAAGTAATAATAGATTGAATACGAGTAAGTATCAGTGCTGATAATATAATTAGGTACCTAGTTACTACTAATTTTGCGCGACATTACTTTGATCACATTTTATAATATTTTAAGATCGTTCATAAAACGAAAAAACCAACTTCAAATGCCACGCTATCCATTTTCAGTATAAAGTTGGAGGTGTTTATGTCCATATCTCTGGAGATACTTATCAGATTTCAAAAAATGTACAATGGGACCAAACGGGCAGAATAATCTCTCGAAAAAAAAAAATTTCCAATCCGGTTAAGAACTTACGGAGTTATGAGATAACAAACATAAAAAACTGGCCAAGTGCAAGTTGGACTCATAGGGTTCCGTAACACAGTAAAGTATTATATAACTATATTTTTTCGCAACTACAAAAATAACTTTGTTAAAAAAACAAAGTTATCTTTACGGTCGCCATATCTCAAAAACTGCCGATTGTATCTCGTTCAAACCAATTTTCGTTGTTAGTTTTTATTGAGATCATCATCTAGAGAGAACCTCATCTTTTTATTGTGAAGTTGGTTAAAAATGTTCAAATTTCGTTCTAATCAAGGCCCTAAGCTAACCGTTCCATCCTTAATAAAAATCTTCATATATATCATATTAATATCATATAATCATCTAGCTGGGTCCCGCGGCTTTGTCCGCGTTTAATGACAGCGGCAACATGCGCGTGGGCTGTGCGCGGTAGAAAACACTGCTTAATTTGCACATTAACCTTCCCTATTTGAATCAGATATTGTTCCCTATTTCATTAGTTTCAATTTTGATTTCGCGGAACTTTATAATAAAAGTAGCCAAGTTACTTGGTAGGTAACATTTTAACATCAGCATTCTGCTAGTGAAAGTCCCGTTAAATTGGTCCAGTCATTTCAGAGATAAACCGGAACAAACAGACAGACAGACAAACATTTAAAATTTTGTTTTTTATGTAAGTACCGTATATTTTTTCATATGCATTTAGTGAAAAGCTGTAAATTTTGAATTACAAACAGACACTTCAATTTTTTTATATGTATAGCTTTAGTGTAAAATGTATATAAACGATTTATATATTTAAATTTTGAAGTGTAATATTATAATATTACACTTAAAGGAATTTATATATTCCTTTTTATAAGGGTATCGACTATATTTATCGACAAAGTTTTGGAGGGTTCTCGTACATCACTAGCCGTTCGGCGTAAAATAATGTTTGTTAATTACATAAATTAAAGCTTTAAAATGATAACCATTTACCACCTCGCTAGTTATATGACGAAAAAGATGTATATAATGTAAGCAAAATAAATATTTTGATTCAAAAAGCGGTTATATATGAGAATAAATGCCCACAAAGACTTACGTGTGAAATGATAATTCTGGATCTTTTACGCCTCCTTTAGTTGTTCTTGATGGATAAAACACAGCACAACACGACATCATTTAACCATGTAACAGTGTTTCAGTCTTTAAAGCTATGTTTCTATTTAATTTTTAATTTATAAGTATGATGCGTCGCTATATTATGGTCTGCTAGCCGGTCAAAAATGGACACGATCACCCATGCGCGAGGTTGTCAAATTGATATTAGCTTTCTCGTTTACTCTTATCTCGCGACCCCTGTGATAGAAAGGGTAGGACAATGTGTTGATAGAATGAAAGTCGATGTGACAACGTCACATGGCTGACATGGCTCCATCCATTATAATCCATCATCCTAGCATGCTATGGTTTAATGTTTGTACTCTATATTTATTATTACATGTCATTTTATTAGAAAAACTATTTGTGACATTCAAATAGTAATTGTTGAATGCTTCTGCAATTTTGGACGGGTCACGTAACACAACTTCATTGTCACATATCGAGTCAATGCCAGAAAATGTTTGTAAACATTCGGCTTTATTTTTTATTATTTGCCATGTCGCTCGGCATTTATTTTTGGCTTGTTTCAATATAGTATAATTCGTTTTTTGTTGTGAACTACTTACACATCGCCTCAAGATAAAGCTGTATTTTTGTAGTGCCACCTTATTTTGAGAGGTTTTATTTTTATAATAAGCTAGTCTTAATTTGCGCTTATAATTACTAGACCTACGCAATCCCTTGGTGATCCAGTTTGGACATACCCTACCATTCTGTACTTTTCGTCGTATAGCTGGGAAACAGAGGTTATAAAATAAGCAAATCGTGTCGTGAAAATTATTGAATGCCATATTTAAGTCATCGGTTTGTAAAACGTCTGACCATCTCAATGAAGACAAACAGTCTTTGAATTTCTTAACATTGTCTATACTGTAGTCTTTTGAATAGGTATACCAGCACTTCGTGAGTTTTGGCTTCATCAGTACAGGTATAGACAGAGTCTGACCTGTATTATGGTCGGAGAGGTATAATTCATGAACGTCACCTTTAGCGTTCTGAACATTACTAATGAAGTGGTCTATACATGACTTTTGTCGTGTAGGTACATTTATATGAAAAGTGAGATTATAGTTTAGTGCTATGTCATGAAGACGTGTGGAAATATTATTAATTTTTAGAGTATCTATATTAATGTCACCGGTAATTATAATTTTTTTGTTGGATTTATTTGATATCTTATGTAATAATGCCTCTAGGTTGTCGAAAAATATGCTTAAATTACTATTTGGGGTGTGGTAAATACATATCACTATAATATTAAGATACGGTATTGTGATACTGCAACATTCGAAATGTTTTTCGACTGACAATTCTTTGCATAATTTTAACTCTTCATAATCGTAATTATGTCGAACCAAAATGCACACACCTCCGCGTTTTATGTTTTTTCTAGAAAACAATGATGCCAACTTAAAGCCTTTTAGAGAAATATTATTCTCATTGCCGGCGTTTACGAAGGTTTCAGATAGACATATCACATCGAGATACATGTTTTTACGTAGAAAACTGTCAATGCACAGCTCTAAAGTTTCTAGTTTATTCAATAATCCAGCTATATTCTGATGAAAAATTCTGAATACAACATTGTTATTTTGGGGAACGAAAAAATGCACCGCCGTCAACAGAGGTAGCTACCGATGAAGCTACAGATAAGTTATGTTTGCATTTTTTCGGAATGACACTAAAGTAATCTAATAAGGTTTTTTTCCTTAGCGGAACTTTAGTCTGGGTTGTGATCTCACTATTTATATTATTAGACTGGTTTGGTTTAAAATACTGATCTAATGTGGCTTGTGTTAGGGTTTTTGACTTTGGAAACTGGTTAATTTTGGTATGGGGTATGGCTGAGTGAAGACGATCCCTAATCTTACCAACATCGAGATAGTTCGCTTCATAATATTTACAGTCAATAATAAAACTTATTTTCCTGCATAATTCCATTTGATAATGATATTTTGATCTGTATCTTTCTTCAATTGATATGAACCTACAATTAGGTACATATTTGCAAAGTGTTTTAGTCAGGTTATTTAGCGTTACAGTGTTTAAATATTTGTTGTTATTGACATTTATTACAATTATATTGCACTTTTCTAAGCGTTTAAATGCCCCTGACAGCTCATATAATAATTTACTTGGATTTTTGTCATTTTCGCCTACACATAGAATAAGATAGTCACGTTCGGCATTTAATTTAATATTATGACAGTCCTTCAAGATCTCTTCTGCTGTTGCCATAGGTTTCGTAAATCCGAAAATATCATATTTTTCGTAATTACTGCAATGTTCCTTTCTAAATTGTATTAGCAAAGTGGGTAAGCCAGTGCATTGTTGAGTGCCATAAAAAATAAGTCTTGGCTTTGTTGAAATATCAGACGGGTTCGTCTTGGTGGCTCCATCTACGTTTGGTACTTTATCGGTGGCAATTACACCGGGATCCGTGACGTCTACAGTGGATTGCGCTTGCTCGTAGGTTGAAAAGCCGTGAAGACTTTTTGCTAGATCTTTGTCATAAAACTGTGCGTTGACTGATTGCTCTAGCTCGGTTATACTAGACCTTAATACTCGTTCTGAAATTTGTCGCTTGGCTTTCTGCTTCCTTGCAGTGTCTGACGGTGACGTGCATACGTTTATTAATCGATTATTTTTTTTTTGTTTTTCATCGTTTTCCTTCTGCAGTTGGGTTACTTTAAGACATAATTCATCTATTTCAGTGTGAGCACTTGCTACTTGCGATCGTAAATTAATATTTTCCGTCCTTAGCTCCTCTATTTCATTTAGATCCGTCGATAAATCGGGAAGGCTCCTGACACGCATGTCTGAATGCGTTGAAATAAATGAATAATTTAACGAATCATCTGATGTTTTTCGTCGATAGTTTCTCGTGGTAACATTATTTATTTCAATATCCATGGTTATTTTAACGAATGATTACTGAATGGGCACGCCCTCTGGCCGAAATTCAAATGTCACAATACAAAGAATATTTTTTTTTTTTTTATGGTGCAAAATTGCAGTCGTGCCGGGATTTGAACTCTATCCTCCCGCACTGCGATCGGAGCTTGTACGCAATGGACCAAGCCGGCTGTATGCAGTGTGTCGAAAATAGTATACCAATAGTGCACAACGTCTGCAGTGTATTTTGCTTATCTTTGCAGAGTCCAAAGGTTAAATTGATTTGAATCACGCGATAATTTGCTAACGGTTTTTTGTTTTGTCACTTTCAAAATTATACATAATTTAAACACTTTTTAAAGTCTGTGATTATATACATTTCTTGCACTGGTGGTTGTTTATCACTACGAGTTAATTTTAACTCCGGGAATCGTTGATTTAAGAAATTATATTGATAATTATCACTTTGTATATATCATGGAAATAAACTTAGTTGTTGTTGTTTTTGTCGAAAGATAACGATTGCACACATGGGTTGTCACTTGATCTTCACAATTTTGATTAATTTGTTTACATTAAATTTATATACAATTTTTAAGAATAAAAAAATCACAGAGTCGATGTTTATCGTATTGCGCCACCTTGCGGTCTCTCTGCGCCACCTTGCGGTCTCTGTAATATAATATATGTAATATAATAAAAATAAATGTCATTCTATACATTTTGACCTTGCGTTAGCGTGAATGGCAACAGAAATTGAATTTTGTCTAGGGGGGCTGCTCACAGGACTACGCTACGTTTGCCGATTTGCGGTCTCCACACTAGAACCAGTCTGCCCTAACGGTTATCGCTCCTATTCGGGAGATATGACCAGGCTACTGCCATTTCAGTTTGCTAATCCGGACATCAGTAAGCTATATGCCTGATACTTCTTCTTTGGTCGTACCACAAATAAAATATCTAAACAATTTAGTCAATTAGTCGTACTCTCCTCAGTACACTCTCTGGTAAAACACATTTTTTTATAAAATGTAACTAATTTTGGTAACATGTTTGTTATAAAATCTTCGTCACGTTAAATTTTGAGAATAGTGATGTCATGTGTGTTTCGGTAATATAGCCAACATATTTTTTTAAATCGTACAAAATTAAAAATCCGACTTCACATGCCGCGATAGTCAAAATAGCCAGTTGCCATAAACATGTCATCAAGGTATACAAATTTGTTTACATTGTTTAACTCCATATCTCCGGAGAGAATTACACGGTAATATTAAATAAATATTACCGTGATGATTATCAGATCTCAATAAAATTTGAATGGGAC
Source organism: Cabera pusaria (assembly GCA_954871355.1). Lineage (NCBI taxonomy): Eukaryota > Metazoa > Arthropoda > Insecta > Lepidoptera > Geometridae > Cabera > Cabera pusaria. The sequence continues at coordinate 16,792,492 of OX940912.1, forward strand.
CAAGCGGGAGGCATAATCTCTTAAACAAAAAAAAAATATTTGAAATCGGTTAAGATTTGACGAAGTTCTGAGGTAACAAACATGAAGAAAAAATACCGTCGAATTGAGATCCTCCTCCTTTTTTGTGAAGTCGGTCAAAGAGTTATTCCGTTAGTTAGTCCGTTTATTGGTATACAAAGACGTATTTGAGAATGATCTGACAGATGATCTGACAGGATCGGATCGATTTATCTATGAATAAAAAGCTGATGTTGGTTTTAAATTGGCCTCTAAAATATCACCATCATCAGGCTATCTCACCTACAGCACGCCACTGAGCTCGATCTTCAGCTCTTTGTTTTCAACCACTGCCAGCCAGCTTGCACATGTCTTCGCTTCATTTAGCTGGAGGGCGCCTTACACTATTACGAAAAAGATACTTTTAGTGCGTTTATCGAGCCGTGGTCTCCACTCGAAAACACGTCTACCTCAACTGTTATCGGTTCTACGACAGTTGTGAACAGCCTACTACCACTTCAGCTAGCTAATCCTTTGAGATATGTCGATAACTTTGGTTCTCTGACGGATTACTTAATTTCGAATTTGATTCTTCAGACAGACTCCCCAAGCATAGCCCTCTTTATAGCTCGCTGAGCGATTTTGAATTGGTGAACCAGTCTCACTATCAGTGTCCACGTCTCGGCTCCGTAAGTAATAACAGGCAGGACGCACACGTTAAATACTTTCGTATCGAGGCTATTTCGTATTCGTATAAGAGCGATAAAAAGACCAGTCGGTGAATACTACGGTGTTGAACCTAGTGATCCTGATCACTGTGACATCTCTAAATATACGCTTCTTGTCCGTTATAATAAAATCAATCTCGTTTTTACAGTTCCGTAGCCGAATGGTAAAAAACGGTAGCCTTTTCCTTTGAGTATTCAGCCAGAATACTCAAAGATGTTCACCGATTACTCAAAGATACCTAAATCGATTTGGAAAATTCTATTTCTTTTTTGTTTTAAAAGCCCTTCCCAGGTAGTCCCAACTAAAAGAAACGACATCAAATGCCGCGATATTAATGTTCAGTACCATGTTTTAGGTGTTTGTCTCCATATCTTTAGAGATACTTATCAGATCTCAACGAAATTACAATGGTGCCACCCTTGGGATATCTCCTTTCCAACAAATAATAATTATCAAAATTCGTCGTTAATGAACTGTCATTAACGACGAAGATATCCACACACATTAAAAAATACTATACGGTCGAATTGAGAAAAATTTTTTTTTTAAGTCGGTTAAAAATATCGTAATTTCAAAACTTGGAGTACCTATCAATTTCAATATTACAAAAAATGCCAATATGGTCCAAAATTTCCAATAAACACTAAGCGATAAGATCGATAAAAAAAATAATAATAAAGAGAACCGACTTCAAATGCCACGCTATTAATTTTCAATACCAAGTTTGACGTGCTTATCTCCATATCTCTGAAGATTTATCATACATACATCATGTCTCCTTTCCAACAAAAAAAGAATCATCAAAATCGGTTCAGAAACGACGAAGCTATCCGCGAACAAACATAAAAAAATATATACGGTCGAATTGAGAAACATCCTTTTTTGAAGTCGGTTAGAAACAAAATAAAACTAAATTTGAGTTTGTTAGAGCCTAACCTAACCGATTGTAACGTTAATACGTTACCCTTCATAGGCTCGGGGTCCATTACGCCCACTATCCCCCTTCCTTATTTCGTCCACCGATTTGCCCCTGGCTCTGCAGCCGGCCCAGCGCTGTGACGTGAGCGCAGCACCTCTCCGGACCGGCCAGACCTAGGATGATGGATTATAATGGATCGCGTCAAAACTTTGGCAGCATGTCCATTTTCTGTTTGTGTTAGTGTCTAGAACTGCTAGAGTGAGCCTGAGTAGGGAAGTGATCACTAGTGTAGAACATATCGATAAAAAGGTGAAAAATGTAGAAAACTAAAACTTATGTAAAAAGAAAACAATTTATGTGATAAAATACGTAGTTACTTTATTGAACTTATGGAAATTAGTTATTGATAAAAATGCTACAGTACTTAACTGTAATTAGGCAACCTTAAATCTGGCGGTATAGATTTCTTAGCTTTTCTTAAACACAAATCTTAAATGTTTTTGCCTTTACAATACGTCAATTAAATATTACAAATTTGAGCTAGAAAGCTATATATACTTCTATACTAATATTATGAAGAGGTAACGTGTATGTTTGTATTGAGTTAGCTCAAAAACTACTGGACTGCAGGAGTATTATTTTTTTCTCTCATATATAAATCTATATATGGTCTTTTAGAATGAACATAGGCTATATATTATCCTGTTTAAAAGATAGGTATATTCGTGAAGACCTATTTTGGACCTTAAGTCGCCAATAAAACGGTCGAGAAAACACGTTTTTTACGAAAGATGATTAATCTGAAAAAGATGTAAGAAAGTATGTATCGAAGAGTGGTACAACATAATAAGACCTACAAAAAAGTCCGCGATAACATAAGTCTATCGCACAGACTCACAGTAACTATTTTAATCTTTATTTTTTAATAAAAAAATGTTACAGAACTATCAAGGCTATTTTCTTCTATACAGTATTAATCCTTATTTGAATAATTACGCTAATTATCTTAGCCCAATATCATAGATTAAAATTGTCCTTTACAGTATATAATTTATATGAAAATACTAGAATAGCCCCGCGGCTTCGGTCACGTTAAAGACTTCTTTTATTTACTTAACACTTTTATTTTCTGAAACCTTTCTATCATAAAAGACATCAAAGAAGTAAAAGCCAAATCGGTTCACCGGTTTTCAAGTTATTGCGTGACTAAGGGAAATAGGGATTCATATTTATAAAACCCAAAAAACCATATTGACTGTCAGACTTTTTTACCAACCCCTTGCAAAAATCTTGCAACACGTATTTACTTATTTATTTATAGAAGTACTTACGTAAATCTATAAGTTTTTATATATATAATTATAAATAATAAGTAATATCCGCGGGGAATTTTTAGAAAATGCTTTCTCAGCGGCAACCTACGTCATATCAACTATCTGCATTTTAAATTTCAGCGCAATCCAAAACAGTATTGATTTTCAGACTTTGTTACCCCACTGCACCCTCTTAGGGTGGCATTTTGAAAAAGCCTGAAACTCGTATTTACTTATTTATTTACAGAAGTACGGTTTGTGTGAAATGTCGAATAAAATGACTATCCAAACTTTGAACCCCCGTTTCATCCCCTTAAAGAGTGAATTTTGAAAAATCTTTTCTTCACGGATACTTATGTTAAAACAACTATCTGCATGCCAAATTTCAGCGCAACCCGAAACAATATTGGTTTTCAGACTTTGTTACCTCATTTCACTCTTTTAGGAATGGAATTTTGAAAAAGCTTGAAACACGTTTTTACTTATTTTTTTACTGAAGCACTTGTATGAAGTTTCGAATAGAAAAGACTATCTAATCTTGTTTATTCATACAAACTTTGAACCTCCAATTCACCCCCTAACGGAGTGAATTTTGAAAAATCCTTTCTGAGTACACCCTTGCGTACTAAGACAAATATACTCTTTAAATTTCAAGTCTCTACGACCAGCGGTTTAGGCTGTGCGTTGTCTGTCAGTCAGTCAGTATGTCAGGACAAAGATTCTTATAGTATTAGATAAATTATCGTATAAAACTACGCGCATCGCAAATAATAAAAAAAAATGCAGTGAAACCACAAATTAGGCCATACTTACTTTGTAAACATTAATCAGCTTTTTTATTGTAAAAGGTAACAGGACAAGCACGACTCTCACTTGATGGTAAGCGATGACGTCTACCTATTACAGATACAGCGATACAGGAAAATTCTGGCAGTCCAGAATTTTGCACGTCACTCCACTGCGCCTGTTACCTTGAGACATAAAGATGTTAAGTTTCACATGCCCTGTAATTTCACTGGACACCTTGCCATTTCAACCGAAAAACATTCCTATGAAAATTTATTGGCAAAGTGGTGGTACCGGTCCAGGCGGACTAGCAGAAGTTCTACCACTACAGAAAAATTAGCACATCTCTTTTGTAAATGCTAACGATATAAAGTAATTTGATGTCAATATAGTATGATCTATTGTATCGTCATCATCATCAGCCAGTGTCAGTCCACTGCTGGACTGTAGGCCTCTCCCAAGATGCGCCACTGAGCCCGATTTTCAGATCTTCTTTTCCAATCACTGCCCACCGCATTGCGTATGCCGTCGCTCCACCTGGTCACAGGACGTCCTACGCTACGTTTGCCGTTTCGCGATCTCCACTCTCCAATACTCAAAATTTGAAATCACCCCGACTGATCTATGTATAATCTATAATGAAAATTAAAAATATTCCAATGAGTCTGAATACGACATCTCAGCTGTAAGTTGGCGAGGAGTTGAGAATTCAGCAGATTCCAGAAGATGTCCCAGCATCATGTCAATGCTTCAGTGTCCTTTGTCGTTGAAGAAAAGGATACCGAATTTCGAATTAATCACTATGAAAGTTGATTTCATAGCGCCATCAACTAGAAAAATGCTCATACTTTTATAACGGCTAAACAGATTTTTATGTATTAGAGCTTATAACACTTTCGATTAAAACACTTTCAAAACCGTTTCATCATCCTTCATTGCTCGCAGAGGAAGACTTATAGGAAGACTTTCTATCTTGACTCCACTAGCTTCTATTCTTTTCCGTTTCCTCGGTGTCAGTTCCAGCTTGATTGATAATCTAGTAGGTACAAAATTGATTTTTCAAAATGTTTAGAACAAAGTTTGAAGTGTTTAGTTGGATCCTAATTTTCACGCCTTACTGCCTTTATCCACTTGATTGGATTTTCGGACATTTTGGAAACCTACAACAAAATGATATAATATATTAATGTGGTAAACGCTCAGTAGTCATAATTAGATTAGTTTTAGACTAAGTTATAACTATTGTACATTGTTTTTGCAAATAAATGAATAAATAAATAAATAAATAAACTGTGACACATTTTTCATAAAAATATATATAATGGCATTATCATAAGTAATAATAGATTGAATACGAGTAAGTATCAGTGCTGATAATATAATTAGGTACCTAGTTACTACAAATTTTGCGCATAATTACTTTGATCACTTTTTATAATATTTTAAGATCGTTCACAAAACGAAAAAACCAACTTCAAATGCCACGCTATCCATTTTCAGTATAAAGTTGGAGGTGTTTATGTCCATATCTCTGGAGATACTTATCAGATTTCAGAAAATGTACAATGGGACCAAACGGACAGAATAATCTATCGAGAAAAAATATTTCCAATCCGGTTAAGAACTTGCGGAGTTATGAGATAACAAACATAAAAAAGGCGAACTGAGAACCTCATCTTTTTATTGTGAAGTCGGTTAAAAATGTTCAAATTTCGTTCTAATCAAGGCCCTAAGCTAACCGTTCCATCCTTAAAAAAAATCTTCATATTATAAATCAACTAGCTGGGTCCCGCGGCTTTGTCCGCGTTTAATGACAGCGGCAACATGCGCGTGGGCTGTGCGCGGTAGAAAACACTGCTTAATTTGCACATTAACCTTCCCTATTTGAATCAGATAGTGTTCCCTATTTCATTAGCTTCAATTTTGATTTCGAGGAACTTTATTTTTTTCTAAAATAAAAGTAGCCAAGTTACTTGGTAGTTAATATTTTAACATCAGCATTTTACTAGTGAAAGTCCCGTTAAATTGGTCCAGTCATTTCAGAGATAAACCGGAACAAACAGACAGACAGACAAAATTTAAAGTTTTGTTTTTTATGTAAGTACCGTATATTCTTTCATATGCATTTAGTGAAAAGCTGTTAATCTGGAATTACAAACAGACACTTCAATTTTTTTTATATGTATAGAATAAGTGTAAAATGTATATAAACGATTTATATATTTATATAATGTAATATTATAATATTACACTTAAAGGAATTTATATATTCCTTTTTATAAGGGTATCAACTATATTTATCGACAAAGTTTTGGAGGGTTCTCGTACATCACTAGCCGGGTGGCGTAAAATAATGTTTGTTATTTACATAAATTAAAGCTTTAAAATGATAACCATTTACCACCTCGGTAGTTATATGACGAAAAAGATGTATATAATGTAAGCAAAATAAATATTTTGATGTAAAAAGTGGTTATATATGAGAATAAATGCCCACAAACACTTACGTGTGAAATGATAATTCTGGATCTTTTACGCCTCCTTTAGTTGTTCTTGATGGATAAAACACAGCACAACACGACATAATTTAACCATGTAACAGGGTTTCAGTCTTTAAAGCTATGTTTCTATTAAATTTTTAATTTATAAGTATGATGCGTCGCTATATTATGGTCTGCTAGCCGGTCAAAAATGGACACGCTCACCCATGCGCGAGGTTGTCAATTTGATATTAGCTTTCTCGTTTACTCTTATCTCGCGATCCCTGTAATAGAAAGGGTAGGACAATGTGTTGATAGAATGAAAGTCGATGTGACAACGTCACATGGCTGACATGGCTCCATCCATTGTAATCCATCATCCTAGGGCCAGACCTTTCATTTTATGATAGAAGGCAAAAAAAAAAAAAAAAAAAAAAAAAAAAAAAAAAAAAAAAAAAAAATGATAGAAGGCAGTCGCACATTCTTGCGCTCCTCGCTTCCCGCCATTATTTTATCAGTACTAGGTACCTACATTAGCATTATGCAATAAGTGATGATTCCGAGTGATTTAAGATAGCATCTACAGGAATCGTTTTAAAAAAGCACATAAGTGCATTACCTAAATTCATTGCCAGCGCCCGTTAACCGCCCGGGACGTATTTCCCGCGTGTCTAACGTGCACCTACAACGATTCATCGCCACGTGCTCCCGACTGCCTCAGGACTACAAAGGGAAGTGCTAGTGCTATCCTGTGGAAGTATGACCAGGCCTTGTGAACCTACTTAAATAAATATTGTTGATAACGATTCGCCTACTAATAATTTTACATTAAGACCCATAAGCGAAATACCGTTACACGATAAACCGACGAAATATCTGAAGGCCACAAACTATAATAATAGGTACTGTAATGCTAATGAACACTTGAAAAAGTCCTGAAAAAGCAGCGACTAGCATGTAAGCGGTCTGGCAACGTCGCCTTTTCAGCGAGCGCACGGTTTGGCAACATCTGACAATCGCGGCAATACACAACAATGAGTTTAGCGTAAGACACTGTAAAAACTTCACTCACATATTGACAAAAATTAATTAAAATCTCGTTCCTAGTTTTCATATTATTTAATCAAATTATGTAGTAAGATTGGATTTCGCGTATGTAAAGAGTTGTATAAAAACCAATAGATGTGATTTCATTGCAATTTTTTGATTCATTTACTCGTATTTGTCAATATACTTTTGTATGGAAATCGAACCACCTTAATTGCGCTATGAAATCAACTTTCATAGGTCTGATCAATTCGAAAATCTTCTTCTTCAACGATATTGTAAGAACATGGAAGCATTGACCAGATGCTGGGACATCTCCTGGACTCTACAGAATACTCAAATCCTCACCAACTTACAGCTCAGATTTTAAATGTCGTGTTTAGAGTCATTGGAATGCTTTTAATGAAAAGATTATACATAGATCAGTCGGGTGGTTTAAAATATTATATTTATATATATATGAATATTATTTTATACAATAGATCATATTATTATACTTTATTGACTTTAAATTGATTGTGATCGGTGGGGATCTACAGCATAGCTAAGCTTATAATAATATTTTCGTACTAACTATGACCTAATCTGTGGTTTCACTGCAAATATTTTATTAATTTTGCTATGCGTGTATGTGAAATTCGTGATACCTTCTAGAGTTTTCATTTGAATTATATACTGTAAAGGACAATTTTAATCTATAAGATGTAGCCAAGCTAATTAACGTAATTTATTGGATAAGGATTAATAATATATACTTGAAAATAGCCTTGGAAGTTACATAATATTTTTTAACAAAAATTTTAAGATCAAAATGGTTACTGTGAGTCAACCTTAAGAGATAGACATATGCTGTCGCGGACTTTTTTGCAGGTCTTATTGAGTTGTACAACTTTTGCAAAGAAAATATTCTTCTATCTATTTTCAATTAAGCAGCGTTCGTAAGAAACGTGTTTTTTCGACCGTTTTTTTGCCGACTTAGGTTGCAAATTAGGTCTCCACGAATGTACCTTTGATTTAAACGGGATAATATATAGCCTATTTTCATTCCGAAAGTCCATTCTATGTATTAGTGAAATAATTTTTTAAATCGGTTCAGTAGTTTTTGAGCCAAATCATTACAAACATACAAAATACAAATGTTCTCTCTTTATAATATTAGTATAGATAAAAACCAGCTAAGTCGAATTTACTCACCCACCGAGTCTTCCGTAGTATATATTATGTTACTCTTTGCTTCCGTACCAACTTCTCAGACTAGTTCAAAACAACCGACTTCCATGCCGCGCGACTCGCGCGGCAAAACTTGCTACTGCAACTGACTCGCGCGGCGCGAGTCAGTTGCAGTAGCAAGTTTGAGACGTTTATCGTCATATCTCTGGAGATACTTATCAGATCTTGACGAAATTACAATGGGACCACCTCGGCAACGAACCCTACCGATTAAAAAAAGAATCATACAAATCGGTTCACAATTGACGGAGTAATCGCGTAACATACACACACAAAAAAACATACAGACGAATTGAGAACCTTTTGGAAACTTCTTTTTGGAAAGTCGGTTGAAAATACGTTACGTTCAATTAAAATTGAGTAAAGTTTTAGATTTCGTAAGTCAATAACCCGAAAAAATAGTACTCACTTGCCTAGAATCGTAGGTTGTTTGACTTGTAACATTATAATAGTCTAGGAGCTGACTCACTCTTTCGAGCAAAAATAATTATGTATTTTATTCATTGTAGGAAAACTTTATTTTGTAATAGTTTAATCTCTAAATAAAAAAAACTGTGTTTATATTGTTTATCTCCATATCTCTGGAGACGATTATCAAATCTCGATAAAAATTGATTTGAATGGGACCTAACGGGAAGCATCATCTCTCAAAAAAATAAAACCGGCCAAGTGCATGTCGGGCCACGCGCAGAGTAGGGTTCCGTAGTAGCCCGTTATTCAATGCAAGTCTTACCCGTTATAAACAAGCAACAACTTCATCTTAGTCACTTTTAAGGATTTATTCTAAGGATTTTGTAATTGGTACAAAATTATACAATACCCAAGTTCAACGACTATTACTGCTAAACTTATAAAGTTATCTTAACCGCTATAATTTTCCATTAAAGTTTATGAAATGCACTATTATCATGATTTTTTTTTTAGATTTTTCAAGCTACTAATCTAACTATAGTTATATAGTATTACTGTTAAAAAGTAATAAAATAAAACCCTAAGTAAACATTGGTAATCGTACTTATTTATCTGAGTACAAGTCTTGCATCAGCTCTCGGACTATACAACTCGTTTGACTTTTCATCTAACGTGAATTCCCTTGAATCATGAAACTCAGCCGACTTATACCTACCTACCATTTTATGTGTGACATCGACAACATTAACAAATCAAATGAAAAAAAGGCAAAATAAATGGTCATTTTCTATCCCCTTCTTTTATTGTTTAATTGATATAAGTATTAAACTAAAACTAGTATACACTGACCCTGCATTAGAAGGCGGCCACTAGTACCCGGGAGGTCTACTTACAGTGAACGATCTTTAGGGTCCATTGACTTTTACGCGAAAAAAAGTCGAAAATTACTACTAAACGTCGGGATTGTTAAACAAAAAGTACCTAATTAGCCTTACTACCTAGATTTACGTTACTTATAAATAATATTAAGTTTAATTAATGTCTTACATCTCGAGATTCTTAAGGAAGTGTATGAAATGTAATGTCGTCATTCCCGTTGGTGTTTGTTTAAGCATCCGTATGATACGCAAAGCTTTTGTCCTTCGTTTAGGCATACTAAATAATATTTTTGTATGTTAATATAGTAAGCAAGGAATATAATAATGAGGTAGGTACAAGTAAGGCGCGGGGCCGATCGAGAGCGCGCGTGACACTTAACTGACTGAACTTGCACCCAAGCGGGTGCGCGGAGGTACTTGTAGTTTCATAGCTACAGCGCGGAGTGCGACAGGCCTGGTTAGGAGAAGGGGAGAGGAGGGGAAGAAGAAGGGGGAGGGGAGAGTAAGTTAGGAGAAGGGGAGGGGGAGGTTAGGGTAAATTAGGAGAAGAGAGGAGGTGGAAGTGAGGGGAAGGAGTAGGATTAGCGCGGCGTTTTACGGTGCGGTGTAGTTGGGATACATACGTGTCTTATAAATTAATGCTACCCAAAGCACAGATTGTATAATAGTTACAACGCAACAGATACTTCACTCCCCTACAAAAACACAATACCAACGTTTATTTCAGACAATACAAGCAAAAATGTGTCTAAGGCGCTCGACCTAGCGTTGTTATTACTTCGTTCGGCGCGCGATGTACCGGTGCGCGCCTGATCCAGGAAAGGGTTGGCTCAATGAAATTAAAAAAAAATATTCTTCGAATTCTTTTTATTTACCTCACAAAATAACATCAAAATTCTTAAATTAAGAGTCGAATTTGAAATCGAGAAAGTGAATTTTACGCCGTTTTGTCATTTTTAGTATCGTAAGCATAAAAAATGAAACATAATATTATGCTTGTTTTTTGTCAAACCCGCAAAATGACTATGAAAAACTGAAATTGTTTCTAATATAGAATACGAATGCGCAGTCAATATCCCGTCATTTGAATAATAATATACTTTGTCAGAGTGCGCCACAGCGCAAGATGCCCCGGCGTGTTCCGACCAAACAACTCCCGGCGCAGAGAGCTGTCCCGCCGTCGCCGGTCACGACTTTGAACTCACTATATGAATATGGTTACTCTCCTGTATGCGTCACCATATGACTCTTCAAAGAGTTTTTATATGCACATTTATAGTCACACATATCACAATCATATGGTTTTCCACAGGCATGTGTTCGTATGTGTCGCTTCAAATGGGAATTACGAGCCTATTTATTATCACACATATTACATTTATATGGTTTTTCACCAGTGTGAGTTCGTATGTGACTTTTCAAACTGGAATATGTTGCAAATCTATAGTAACACATGACACATGCATATGGTTTTTCCCGACTGTGTGACATTATGTGAATGTTCAAAGAGTTTTTACGTGCACATTTATAGTCACACATATCACATGTATATGGTTTTTCACCTGTGTGTGTTCGTATGTGATGTTTCAACTTAGAATATGTTGCACATTTATAGTCACACATATCACATGCATATGGTTTTTCACCAGTGTGTGACATCATGTGAATCTTCAAAGAGTTTTTATGTGCACATTTATATTCACACATATTACATGCATACGGTTTTTCACCAGTGTGTGACATCATGTGACCCTTCAAAGAGTTTTTAAGTGCGCATTTATAGTCACACATATTACATGCATATGGTTTTTCACCAGTGTGTGACATCATGTGACTCTTCAAAGAGATTTTATGTGCGCATTTATAGTCACACATATTACATGCATATGGTTTTTCACCAGTATGTGTTCGTATATGATTTTTCAACGTGAAATGGCTTTTACATTTATAGTCACACATATCACATGCATATGGTTTTTCACCAGTGTGTGACATCATGTGACTCTTCAAAGAGTTTTTAAGTGCACATTTATATTCACACATATTACATGCATATGGTTTTTCACCAGTGTGTGACATCATGTGACTCTTCAAAGAGTTTTTATGTGCGCATTTATAGTCACACATATTACATGCACATGGTTTTTCACCAGTGTGTGACATCATGTGACTCTTTAAAGAGTTTTTAAGTGCGCATTTATAGTCACACATATTACATGCATATGGTTTTTCACCAGTGTGTGACATCATGTGACTCTTCAAAGAGAATTTATGTGCACATTTATAGTCACACATATCACAAGCATATGGTTTTTCACCAGTATGTGTTCGTATATGATTTATCAACGTGGAATGTCTTGTACATTTATAGTCACACATATCACATGCATATGATTTTTCACCAGTGTGTGTTTGTATGTGAGTTTTCAACGTGGAATGTGTTGCACATTTATAGTCACACATAACACATGCATATGGTTTTTCACCTGTGTGTGTTCGTAAGTGTCTTTTCAACTTAGAATATGTTGCACATTTATAGTCACACATATCACATGCATATGGTTTTTCACCAGTGTGTGACATCATGTGACTCTTCAAAGAGTTTTTAAGTGCACATTTATATTCACACATATTACATGCAATCGGTTTTTCACCAGTGTGTGACATCATGTGACCCTTCAAAGAGTTTTTAAGTGCGCATTTATAGTCACACATATTACATGCATAAGGTTTTACTGTATGTAGTTTCTTAATTTCAGTTTTGAGGACTATTTTAAACTGATAAAATATATTCATGTGAATAGCATGTACACATAATTATTATAAAGGTATGTACAGCTGTTCACTAGTGTGTGTTAGTATGTGTTACTTCAAATGTAAGGCCACATATATTACATACCTTTATGTGGTTTTAAACACATCTTTGAGCCTTTCAGATACTTCATCATGTTAGTTTAATTAGTTACAAACTGACATTTTATAAATTTAAACAAATTCAAGTCTTTATAATCTATATACCGATATACACATATACAATACAATACAAAAACTTTTTAATACATACCAATAACATATCTATACAATAATCAATAATTATGTCTTCGGTATTACAATTGGTGGTCTTTTCAGTATTAGCGGTCTCTTCCAGACATTTGTATTGACAGAAATACAGGAAGAATAAGACGGTGGTGTACAATACTAGTGTATATAGTTATATCAGATACAAAATTATAGGTAGAAAATATAAATAACTCAAACAAATATACTACACAAATAATAAACATATACAAATAAACATATATTATACTTTTAATTGTTATTTTTTAATGCTAAATTATGTAAAGTAACACAAGTGAGAGATAATGCAAACTTGTTATAAAAATTGATAATGATTTGGCTCTTCATATGTCCAAGGGTAGGTTGTTCCACTTACCTACATTTATTCTAATTATCTATTAAAACTAACACGAAATGTTTGAGACACAAATTGCTGTTATGTTTCCAAAGCACTCACAGTATCAGCGAAATATTGAGAACATTAACGTGACAATGTACTTGCTTTTTGCTATATGCAATAATATTCCTAGACATGAACTAATATATAATATTATAATACAAAGGTATAGCTCTAAGTAGGACTATGTCATTTACAAGATCAAGATCAATTTGGCACCAAACTTGAACCTTACCTATGAAGTAAATATGTACCTACTCTTATCTACGACTGATCCTGATAGCATAGGTACACAGCACGCTGTATGTTTCACAATAGCTAACTCTCAAAATCTTATCTTTTCCTTTTCTTATGTTCCACACTCTCCGGCAAACTGTGTCAATACATAGGTTTCATGATGCATGGCAGCAGCACAATTCATTACATTTGTATATGTCATAAAACCCAGATAATATTGAATTGGCTGTTACCTGCAACAGAGATATTTAGAATCATTTATGTTACTGAACTATTCCACAAAACTAGTAACAAAAATAGAATTATAGATGTAGAAATTTATTGCATTTTTTTTTATGATATACGGTAACAGGACAAGCACAACGCTCGCCTGATGGTAAGCGATGACGTCTACCTATTACAGATATAGTGGTATGCAAAATGCTGGTCTGCCAGAATTTTGCATGTCACTACAATGCGCCTGTTACCTTGAGACATAAAGATGTTGAGTCTCACATGCCCTGTAATTTCACTGGACACCTTGCCATTTCAACCGATAAACATTCCTATTTCACGGCTGAAAATTAGTTGGCAAAGTGGTGGTACCGCCCCAGGCGGACTAGCAGAAGTCCTACCCCTACAATAATGCCAGCTGAGTAGAGCAATAATGGTTGTCAACTCGCTTTTAGGATGATGATGATGATAATGGATCTTATTTGGTCTGAGCATGGATCTCTTTTATCACACTTGCAATAGTATGACACAAAATTATTTGCTTAGCCCGCGTTGAGTCCTCGTAAAATGAATAAATAAAGAACCGTTCGACCGATTTTGTGCAAACTTCACTAAATAGTCCGAACAAAGCCTAAACATTTGGTTTGGATGGGTGAGCCCGTTCTGAGTTATAAAATTACAACGAAAAGTGGCATTGATTTTTGTATATATTGATGATAGGTACTGGCTTTGCCCGTGTTTTACCTCGCGATTAAAGCACAGATTACTATACTATGTGATATAAGCTTAAATTATTGACTAAATCGATAATCTAAGGATATAAGAACATAGAAGTAAGTCAAAGAGAATATAATACTAGGTAAAGTAAGTAGGAGGCAAAAATAATACAAACAAATAGTCGAGTGTAGTTCACGAACACAGAGTACTATTTAAAAGTTTTATTATGGCTCCACACGATTAATGTATTTAGCCAGTGTCAAGTACTGAATTTCTTTAAGTTTTTATGAATGTAAGTCGTAGAGATGGGTCAAAGTCACATTTCAGGTCGATTTTCAAGTAAAAGTCTAGTCTAAGTCATACCTTCAGTAAAGACTTGGGGTTTACTGAAGATTTTCAGTGGAATTTTGCTGAGAACGCAAATAGCATGTTTTACAACAGTGTGCTGTTTCCCTACACTCGCACTCATTCACCGGCACTTAATGGTTAATAATCCACATTTATTACACATTAACTCGCGAAAGAATACAAGTTATAGGAAAAAATACAATGAGACCACACACACTTATCCACGTTCCCGCCAAAACTCCAGAGTACTATTTAAACTAGGATGATGGATTACAATGGATGGAGCCATGTCAGCCATGTGACGTTGTCACATCGACTTTCATTCTATCAACACATAGTCCTACCCTTTCTATTACAGGGATCGCGAGATAAGAGTAAACGAGAAAGCTAATATCAAATTGACAACCTCGCGCATGGGTGATCGTGTCCAGTTTTGACCGGCTAGCAGGCCATAATATAGCGACGCATCATACTTATAAATTAAAAATTAAATAGAAACATAGCTTTAAAGACTGAAACCCTGTTACATGGTTAAATTATGTCGTGTTGTGCTGTGTTTTATCCATCAAGAACAACTAAAGGAGGCGTAAAAGATCCAGAATTATCATTTCACACGTAAGTCTTTGTGGGCATTTATTCTCATATATAACCACTTTTTGAATCAAAATATTTATTTTGCTTACATTATATACATCTTTTTCGTCATATAACTACCGAGGTGGTAAATGGTTATCATTTGAAAGCTTTAATTTATGTAAATAACAAACATTATTTTACGCCGCCCGGCTAGTGATGTACGAGAACCCTCCAAAACTTTGTAGATAAATATAGTCGATACCCTTATAAAAAGGAATATATACATTCCTTTAAGTGTAATATTATAATATTACACTTAAAACTTCAAATATATAAATCGTTTATATACATTTTACACTAAATCTATGCATATAAAAAAATTGAAGTGTCTGTTTGTAATTCCAAATTAACAGCTTTTCACTAAATGCATATGAAAGAATATACGGTAATTACATAAAAAACAAAATTTTAAATGTTTGTCTGTCTGTCTGTTTGTTCCGGTTTATCTCTGAAATGACTGGACCAATTTAACGGGACTTTCACTAGCAGAATGCTGATGTTAAAATATTAACTACCAAGTAACTTGGCTACTTTTATCTTAGAATAAAATAAAGTTCCGCAAGTTTGTAATCCATCATCCTAGTATTTAAATATAAGTTACATACTAGGAGGAAGGAAAGGAGGTTCATTCAGGTCATTTCCTCTTTGAATTCTTTGATTGAAGCACAGCACTGACAGCACATGAGTAGTGAGCCGAGCAAAGCGAGGGCTGGCTCCGTTCACGACCTACGCTCGCAATACAACCTGTGCAATCAAACGCTCTAACCTCTCTCTCTAACTCGTTTAGCGAATGTGACGCTCTGAGGTCGTGAACGGGGCTAGAGCACATGAGTAAAGAAGGAACAGAGACAAACCTTCTAAGGAACGGACAAAATGTTTACATATTATTGTAGGGTTGGTACAAAAAAAAACTAGAAAAATCTTCATCGTAGCGATGGGTCGTTGACGTATTTTTCGTTAACGCAACTAGTCCGTTACATTAACCTTCGTCAACTAGTCGATTAACTAGTTGAATTGATTAACTAGTTAATGCTTCAACTATAGTCGATTTCACATATGCTCGTATGAATTCAACCGCTAACGAAGTATTGATAATTCAATCGTTTAATCCAAATAGCGCTGTACGTTAAATTTAATTTTTTAACAATAAATATATTTTGATTTAAAGTTTTAGTTTTACTCATGACGTAAATTCCTAAGAAATTAAAATACTAAGTCTTTGAATAAAGGGCTATTGTTTTTTCTATAAAAAATAATTACGCAGTTGAAATACCCTCAGACTAAAAACGAATGTTACCGTTCGAAATCACGTTGACAGTTAATCGCGCAACACGCCTCCGTTCGTTGACGTCAACTGATACGTTTCTCTATACTCTTGAAATTTTCCGTCTATGGATTCAACTAGTTGATCGGTAAACGATTAACGGTCGAGAAACGTTGACAGTCGATGGACGGTTTTTTCAACTAGTTCGTTTAATCAACGCCCATCTCTACTTCATCGTAATAAAATCCTGCTTTTTTGTTTTTCAAGCTTCATCATTGCTGACAACGATGTGTGGCGACCTCATAGATTTAGGATGTTTTCGCTACGCAAAAGATACATGAAGCGTGTGAGCGAGAAATCCTTATCCAGTTCAAACTGCCCGAGAGAAAAAGAGACAGCGAATGAAGTACCGTTATGTCATTGTTTTCGCGAGTAAGAGGCCATAGCGTCCCAGTGTGATCTACGTGGCGGTGAAATTTGTGGATTTTTGTGCTGATTCTACGATTACAATTGAGAATATTATATTTTACAATTATGGTGTCGTGTTCTGTACCTGGATGTGAAGTTACAAGACGAAATAATCCGAATCAATACACTTTTCACAGGTAAATGCGATTTTGTCATTGGAATTTTTCAAACCATATTTTGTGAAATTTCGGCTAGTAATCAGCTCAGAAAGAGATTTTTGCAATTGTATCTTGTTTTCCTTGTATACATTTAAGTATATTTCGAGATTTTAAACAGAATTCGAGAAAAAAATGTGTAAAATAGTAAATTGTTTGGTTACGTTAGTGCTTGACAAAGCAGTGACGTCACGAATATCGATAAAAATTTAAATCTTTTTTATCAACATGATGACACAAGTGGTTACTACACGTAACTAAATTTAGACCAATCAGGGAGCCAGAATAAGTCGATAACTATGTGAGATCTGTCAAAAGCGTTTACGATAAAAACTCGTACTAAGGGTACAGCCAACCGAATGAATCGATACTGTGAAATTGTATCGTGGACAACACTATTTTTAATTCACACATAGACATTCACCAACACATGTACTTTTTTTTTGTCATGTCTCCAAGCCGCCTATGTGTATCTTGTACATCCTAAATCTATGGGCGACCTTGACTTATTGGCATGACGTTCACACTCCTTGATGACGGCTTGATATTCTCATCGACAGATTTGAATATTTTCATATGTCGATGGTAGAATTTGTTGTCAAGAAAGTTGACGTCTATTTTTATCTAGTACATATTTTTTTGCTCGCTATGGTCGGGATACTAATGTATAATTAATATTTTTCCAACTAAAAAACAAAATCTAAATAGCGTGAGCCTGATTTGCGAAGTAACCAGGGGGCTGATCACGAAACCCATTGAAATGAAGGAATGAACGGAATTACGGGGACGCAGCTATGTAGGCTGTATAGCTCCGTCCCCGTCATTTAGTTCATTCCTTCATTTCAATGGGTTTCGTGATACGGGTGCAGGCCACGCGAGGATTGTGTTACATCACCGGTCAGAATAAAGACCGGGCGATCCGTGTATCTATAATTCAAAGCAATAAATATTATACCAATAACCTCGCTTCTTAATTGACGAGGCTAAGACACACAAAAGCTGTTCGCGGTCGACGCTCCTTGCGGACCGCGGCTGTTCCAGATAAGTACCCTTAAAATTATTTATATAGACACGTTTCACATCGTGAAAGCTAGCTCTGATCTCCCCCGGGATTTGTGCACGAGTCGCAAATCGCCGGATCAGCAAGTGCCATCCCGCGTCCTGGCTCAGTATCTAAGTAGCAGTAGATAGGGTAGGCACGCGCAAGCAACTGGGATATCCCGGGAGTTTTCCCGGAGGTCCCAAAGATGTATGTCGATCATGATCATGAGATGTCACGAGATGACATTTAATGACATTTGTGTCATGATATGTCATAAAATTCCATAAATGTCATGAAATGTCACGAAAAGTCATGAAATATAATTCCATGTCATGACATGTCACAAAATGTCACGAAATGTCTTGAAAAGTAACTAAATGTCACGAAATTTTATAAAATGTCATGAAATATCACAAAATGTCACGAAATGCCACGAAATGTCACGTAATATTATGGAATGTCAAGCAATTTCTTTGAACCTCCTTAGACAGGGCATTATAAAAGAACATTCATGAGCCAAAAATTAAAAAATCACTTTCCCACCCTAGGGCGGAAAACACCTACTTTGCGCGCACTTATAGAGGAGCCAACCATCACTTTTCGAATAGATTGGATGAAAAATAATATAATATAACGTGACGCGTCGCGAGCGACAGCCCTGAGTTAAAGCACCAACCGAGCCACTTTAAACCGGTTTCAATCCGTACGTGACAGGCGGTACACAGGCCGCTAGTGCTCACGTACTCACGTGCGTCTACGTCATCATCACAGCGCAGTTGTATGAAGCTTTGTCTCTGTTCCTTCTTTTCTCATGTGGCTAGAGCGTTTGTTTGCACTCCGAGCGTAGGTCGTAAACGCAGCCCTGCGTTGACGTTTTTTTTCCTCCCCCTCTGTAGTCTGTGGTTTTTAGGGTTCCGAACCCAAAGGGTACCAACGGAACCCTATTACTGAGACTCCGCTGTCCGTCTGTCCGTCTGTCTGTCTGTCTGTCTGTCTGTCTGTCCGTCTGTCACTAGGCTGTATCTCATGAACCGTGATAGCTAGACGGTTGAAATTTTCACAGATGATGTATTTCTGTTGCCGCTATAACAACAAATACTAAGAACAGAACAAAGTTAAAAATTAAAGAAAAGTTTTAAAAAAGTTTTTCACGATAGCGCAGCGCCACCTATCTAGTTGCTAAGATGGCGCTATCGTCTTTACCTTAATCTGAATTTCGGAAGCGGCTCCAACGATTAAATAAAATTTAGTATACCTACAGGGGATTTCGGGGGCGATAAATCGATCTAGCTAGGAGTCATTTTCAGAAAATGTTGTTTTATTCGTGTTTTCAATAATCAACTTTATTGATAATCAACTTAAAATATGACTCTTCCCGACATCTATTGGCGAGTAGAAGTACTGTACCAGTAAAGCAGTTAGTTGCTCTCAATAAAAAAAAATGTATTATTATTCGTCAAAAGATGTCGGGAAGCGTCATATTTTTCTGTTTAAGTGGCAAAAAATTCCGAGCAAAGCTTGGTCAACCAGATATTTAATAATATTAATTACTACAATTACTATTACTATTAGTACTATATAATACTATTCTACCTTTGTGTTAACGTTTACTTAGTTGGTGTTAGAAGTTCGTTAGAAATTCGATAGATGGCGTTCGGAACCCTCCGTGTGCGGGACAAAGTCTGACTCGCACTTGGCCAGTTTTATTTTGCTTTGCAACTCGCTCGAAGGTCCGGCACGACCACAGAATACTATTTATTCCGGGAGGGGACTGGGAACGACTAACCACACGGGACTGTAGACAATATCACAGACTAGTATGATACTATGTATCAATATATTTTAGCTTATAACTATCTTACTTACGTTCTATGTTCTAGTATGGTGTACGCTATCATACAAATGGGTAAGGTATTGTTGCCACAGTGCAATAAATATAAAGTTGAGTTACAACCTAGGATGATGGATTACAATGGATGGAGCCATGTCAGCCATGTGACGTTGTCACATCGACTTTCATTCTATCAAACATTGTCCTTCCCTTTCTATTACAGGGATCGCGAGATAAGAGTAAACGAGAAAGCTAATATCAAATTGACAACTTCGCGCATGGGTGATCGTGTCCATTTTTGACCGGCTAGCAGGCCATAATATAGCGACGCATCATACTTATAAATTAAAAATTAAATAGAAACATAGCTTTAAAGACTGAAACCCTGTTACATGGTTAAATTATGTCGTGTTGTGCTGTGTTTTATCCATCAAGAACAACTAAAGGAGGCGTAAAAGATTCAGAATTATCATTTCACACGTAAGTCTTTGTGGGCATTTATTCTCATATATAACCACTTTTTGAAAAAAAATATTTATTTTTTTTTTGCTTACATTATATACATCTTTTTCGTCATATAACTACCGAGGTGGTAAATGGTTATCATTTGAAAGCTTTAATTTATGTAAATAACAAACATTATTTTACGCCGCCCGGCTAGTGATGTACGAGAACCCTCCAAAACTTTGTAGATAAATATAGTCGATACCCTTATAAAAAGGAATATATAAATTCCTGTAAGTGTAATATTATAATATTACACTTAAAACTTCAAATATATAAATCGTTTATATACATTTTACACTAAATCTATACATATAAAAAAATTGAAGTGTCTGTTTGTAATTCCAAATTAACAGCTTTTCACTAAATGCATATGAAAGAATATACGGTAATTATATAAAAAACAAAATTTTAAATGTTTGTCTGTCTGTCTGTTTGTTCCGGTTTATCTCTGAAATGACTGGACCAATTTAACGGGACTTTCACTAGCAGAATGCTGATGTTAAAATATTAACTACCAAGTAACTTGGCTACTTTTATCTATATATAAAATAAAGTTCCGCGAAATCAAAATGGAAGCTAATGAAATAGGGAACAATATCTGATACAAATAGGGAAGGTTAATGTGCAAATTAAGCAGTGTTTTCTACCGCGCACAGCCCACGCGCATGTTGCCGCTGTCATTAAACGCGGACAAAGTCGCGGGACCCAGCTAGTTGATTTATAATATGAAGATTTTTTTTAAGGTTGGAAAGGTTAGCTTATGGCCTTGCTTAGAACGAAATTTGAATATTTTTAACCGACTTCACAATAAAAAGATGAGGTTCTCAGTTCGCCTTTTGTATGTTTGTTATCTCATAACTCCGTAAGTTCTTAACTAGATTGGAATTTTTTTTTTCGAGAGTTTATTCTGCCTGTTTGGTCCCATTGTACATTTTTTGAAATCTGATTAGTATCTCCAGAGATATGGACATAAACAACCTCCAACTTTAAGTTTATACTGAAAATGGATAGCGTGGCATTTGAAGTTGGTTTTTTTCGTTTTGTGAACGATCTTAAAATATTATAAAAAGTGATCAAAGTAATGTCGCGCAAAATTAGTAGTAACTAGGTACCTAATTATATTATCAGCACTTATACTTACTCGTATTCAATCTATTATTACTTATGATAAATCTATTATATATATTTTTATGAAGAATGTGGGACAGTTTACCACACTAATATATTATATCATTTTGTTGTAGGTTTCCAAAATGTCCGAAAATCCAATCAAGTGGATAAAGGCAGTAAGGCGTGAAAATTAGGATCCAACGAAACACTTCAGACTTTGTTCTAAACATTTTGATAAATCAATTTTGTACCTACTAGATTATCAATCAAGCTGGAACTGACACCGAGGAAACGGAAAAGAATAGAAGCTATTTTGATTCTGATTTGAATATTATATTAAGTATAGAAGTATGTAGATGTAAGATGTAATGTAATGTAAGTAATGTGATGTAGTAGTAATGTAATGTAAAGTAATGTAAGATGCTTTGTAGCTCAAAATTGTAATATTTAATTGACGTATTGAAAACGCAAAACCATTTAAGATTTGTGTTTTAGAAAAGCTAAGAAATCTATACCGCCAGATTTAAGGTTGCCTAATTACAGTTAAGTACTGTAGCATTTTTTAACAATAACTAATTTCCATAAGTTCAGTAAAGTAACTACGTATTTTATCACATAAATTGTTTTCTTTTTACATAAGTTTTAGTTTTCTAAATTTTTCACCTTTTTATCGATATGTTATAGTATAGACTAGTGATCACTTCCCTACACACGCACACTCTAGCAGTTCTAGACACTAACACAAACAGAAAATGGACATGCTGCCAAAGTTTTGACGCCATCCATTGTAATCCATCATCCTAGGTTATAACATACGTAGTATCATAGTAGTCTGTGGTTATAACGTTGCGTTGCGCCTTGTGCGCCACAGACTATTATCATTGTTGTGCGCTATGTGGCGTGTTGTGACCACAGAGTACGGAATCACTACGTTCTAAGAGTCGGCACTTCCCTACATTGTTGATAACCGAATTATGAAAGCCCTTTGTAACCAACCTCACAATACAAAACTAGAGCCAACATTATGAAAACAGGAATATTGGTCTATTTTATAATAGGGATAATAGGGATTGAACATAACGAATCGCTTTTGTTTATCAAAATCAAAATCAAAATCAAAATATCTTTATTGTTGAAACTGTGTACAATAGTGAATGAAAGTGTGTGTATCGATATCGATAAAAGAAAAAAAATATGAAGAGTAGTGGTATCATTTAATCCTGTGTTAATTTGGTATAGTAAATAAAACGAAGCTACGGTCTCTGCATTTTTATTACATTACTAGCAGCCAGCCCCGGCTTCGCACGTGTAGAACATATATGCCTACAAAATTTGCATCAGTTTGTTGCATCGAATATAAAATATGAACATATTTAACAATCATCGTCATATTTCATCCAATTTTCTCAAAACCTTAACGAAATATGCACCTAAACCTTCCTCATAAACACTCTGGCTATTGGTAAAAACCGCATATTAATCCGTTCAGTAGCTATTGAGGTTATTGCGAACAGACAGACAGACGCAGTGATGTACATTGTTTTATAACTCTTACGTAGTGATATTGGACGAACCTTTGGCGTAAAGGATAGTTACCTACCCTGATTCTGACCCGACGGTCGTTGGTTGAGATTTTAATTTTGTACTACGAAATTCAACCGTATTGCGAACGTGATACGATTGAATTTCAAAGTACGAAATTCGTATCTCACCGCGGATTCCGCTGTCAAGATAGCTTACAGAATAGCCTAGCAGATGTGAGACGTTAAAATGGCTACAAGAATATTTAATTGAGAGGTATCAGTCTGTTGAGGTATGCAATATAAATGAAAATAATGAAGTTCAAGCTTATAGGTCCAAATACCAACTAAACGAATTTGGTGTGCCTCAAGGTAGTGTTCTCGGACCGTTGTTGTTTTTGCTGTATATAAACGACCTACCTAATATTACCTTGAATTCGTGTGTTCTGTTTGCCGATGATTTATCCATTATTATTACTTGTAATTACAAATATGACATCAATAATTACTCAACTGACATTAACAACACTATAAAATATATAATTCAATGGCTAACTGACAATAATTTACAAATTAATCTGACTAAAACAAATTACATACAATTTAGAAATTATGGTAGACAACACAGAAAACTTGACATACATGTTGACGGAAATAAAATAGCCGAAAAAGACGAGACAACCTTTTTCGGCATAACCCTAGACAAAAACTTAAACTGGAAAATGCAATTCGAAAAGGTTTGTAACAAAGTAAATAGATTTGTTTATGTTCTTTACAAATTAAATAAAACATCACACTATCAAACTGTCTTGGCAGGATACCATGGATACATAAGCTCGGTGTTAAATTATGGTATTATGTTGTGGGGTAACTCAACCCATGTCCATAAAGCCTTTTTGGCGCAAAAAAAGTGTATAAGAGCAATAGCTGGCATACCACCGTAGGAGTCTTGCAAACCTCTGTTCAAAAAGTACCGTATACTTACTTTGCCTTGTATGTACATTCAGGAAGCAGCCAAGTACAAATACAAACAAAGAAATATTTATCACCGCTAAGGAAAAATACCCTAGAAACACTAGGAACCCAAATAAAATAGTTCTACCGCGGGCTCCAAGGACAGCATTATTTTCAAAGAGCTGTCTCGTAATGTGTGGCCGCATTTACAATTCTGTTCCTACAGAGATAAAAAATCTTCCAATGACACGATTTTGTCAAAAACTTAAGTGTTGGTTACAAGAAAAATGTTTCTATAATGTAGCAGATTTTTTAAAATAATTTAATATCCTACAAAATTGACATCTATATAAATCTATATAGCTTAAATTCTATTTTTTAATTCTATTTTAAATGTTGATGACTAAGTAAACATGTATAATTATAATTCTATTTTATTTTGATAATGACTTAGTAAATGTGTATAATAATAAATTTTAATGATTAGATTTTAATTTGATTTTTTGTGTGATATTTGCATGCCGCTTTCTGGTAAAATGTTTACGGAACTATTTTTTACAATTGTTAGCGTTTTGCTGTAATAAAACCTGCATGGTGAATCTAACCGAGTGGGTGGCGCCTCTAGCGGTGAAAAATAGAAGATCAACTACGAACTCTACTCTGTGGTGACAGAGTAAAAGAGGGGGAGATCAGCATTGTATTATGAGCGAAAATAAATGCTTGTTTATAAATTGTAATACAGATTTTTATTATTTCAGAAGTGGCATAAAGCTCACGACGCGTACGAGGCGAATCGTCCGAGTGTCGGGCGGAACATGGCGCTAAAGGAGTTCGGCGGCCTGCCTTCTGCATCCTACTACTCTTCATGGAACAAAGGCGCTAGGCGCAACGAAGGTTGGTTCAATCGAGATTTATGATTAAACCACTAAATTTCTGTTGAACTGAAAGTGATTATGTGTCTCTGTTGCCTAAGTTCTGACACAGATCACGATAATATGCTGGCTCGGTTCTGAAAGATGTTCCAATGAGGAACAGAGGAGTGAATTGGAACGGGCTTGCTAATGCTAAGACGACTATGATAATGACAAAAACTGTGATAATGATAAATGAATCGATGCTCGCAGGGGGGATGAGCCTGCACGATTAGAGAATATATATGATTGGGACAGAGTTATATCTTTTTTTAGTTCAACTTGTACATTTCATACCTAAACATGTATTCATGGTACATAAAATCATTATTATTATAGAACAAAATAAGGATTTTAGGGATGCCGAAAACGATTCGATATATCGATACAGCATTAAACGATGTACTGGCCTTACGATACGCTGCTATATTATATCATAGCAAACTGGTGATAAAAAGTCCTATTGGCCGTATTGTCAGGTATTCGTAATATGAAATAAGTACTATTAACAATATTGACATACGATACAATATTGATGCTAATCAGTGGAAACTGGAAAACATGACTTATTACCTACAGTTAAATATTATTTTCTTCTTTGAACAAAGAAATTGAACTATTAATATATCTAATGTAAAATACAATACAAAAGCATGATTATGCATAGATATACACTGAAATGAAATTAAGGTTTACTTCGCCAAAAATATAATTAAAATTTAGGTGTTCGTCATTATAAGTCCATTTATTTTGTCGTTTTATGACATGTGAAAGCGTACACATAAAATTTAAATTAAATTAGAATTATATTTCATACATCAAAATCATCAAGATATCAATAATATTTAAAATCTAGGTAATTAAATACAAATGAATTGCTATTCACTTAAGTTTTTAAATTAGCAGTAAGGTCATGATAATAATATAATATGATTGAATTATATATTACCACGTCTTGAAGAATTGTATTCCAAAGTCATTTAATACACAATGATTATGTTTGGTCTAATAACCAGAATTATAGCTTCTTCTTTTAAACATGGTAAAATTACATCCCTTATGCACGTATCGATCGAAATGCTTGAGATACGGATATGATAATTATGATATATCTGTGGAAGGGGGACCCGGGACACTATAGTATCGCGTATCGTTACGATATATCGACACATAAGAATTAATTTTTGTCATCCCTAACACAACTTTGGAATTTAATAAAAACCACAGATTAGTGTGCAATAGACAATGGCACATAGATAGATATGAAAGTGTCACAGACTATAAATACTCTAAGAAAGGTCAAGTATTCACGCATAAAGCTTACTATAAATGTTCAATCTTATCCGAGAGATATGTGATGAAGTAAATGTAAATTATTGCAATAAAAATAAAAATAATTTATTGCTAGTTAGACACTTTGAAAAGAATTATATGGGATAGTGGAGACGAATAAAAAGTCCGTGTTCCAATTCAACACAGTAGGTATATTAATGGGTACGGTTACAGAATAAGACTGTAAAACACAAATTATTACGATTCGCGGAGGTGTGGTCGCGGGGCAGAGCACGAGTAGTGTTCACATTTAACTAATTCGTTATCGAAATGTCGAGGCGCGGCCAGCCGCAGGGAGCACAACCTGAAGTGAAGAAATTATCGTACTATCAGAATGATAACACTAAGGCAGGTGATTTTTAGGGTTGCGAACCCAAAGGGTACCAACGGAACCCTATTACTGATTATAACTTTGTGCCAGGTTGTGTATACAGAATTACATTACGTACCTACATTAAATATAGACATGCCAATACGATATCAATAACGTTCGCTGATTGGCAGACGCTAGCGTAGCAACCAGAGAAATCATTGACGCATGAAGCGGCGGCAAGTGTCTCTAAGAAAGATTCAATTCAATTCATTGCATTCATTAATATTTCATGTAAGTACACAAGGTGCACTTATGAGCGTTAATATTATCAAACAGCTAATAATGTGAAATATATAAATGTAAACATCAAATTAATAATAAGTAACAAATCAATTATTGTCAAGTGAAATTGATAATATTAATAATTGATCTTGCCATGATTTTCTGACCGCGAGGAAGTCGTCAGTTTTGAAGTATGTTTTGTCCATGAGTGAGCGTTTATTAACTAAGGGTACAGGTAGATTGTAAAACCTCACACAGTTGCTTAAAATAAGAAAGAAATTAGCCAATAGATGGCGCTGTAAGCTAAAACCAATCGTATTTGTTATTGCACTGTTGACTATTAGCATAATCCTCATATTTTGCGGCATGATGTAATATATCGTACGGAGGCCTAAATTATCGCACATGTACGATAATTACCGTACGGTTGTGAACCGCTACCAGGCGGGCTCGAGCGAGTGTTCCGAGTGAGGCAGAGAGAGAGAGATAGAGAGACGCAACGGTGCGACCGCGACGTTGAGGCACGAGGCGGCAAGTCGCGCGCCATTACTATATATACAACCTATGTATATAATGATGTATACAATAAATATTGTAAGGCACGAGAATGAGAGACTAGTGTGCTACTGCTAATCTGCATACCGTTTTGGGAGTCGACCGCGGGACGATATAAGGGGCCGTGCGCATACGCTTTAGTTACGCGTTTTTCTATAAGGATATTAGTTTATCTTTATAAGAGGTTATTTTGATTTATAAATCGATGGATTAGATTGAATATTTTGATTGACTTATTTGGTTTTGAGGTCTTCCTTTTATCGATGGACTCACTATTGCTTTGCTACCAGGGCTGTCGCACTCCGCGCTGTAGCTGTGGAAATGCTAGTACCTCCGCGACACCACGTGAGTGACAGGTTCAGCCAAAAGTGTCGCGCGCGCTCTTTATCTGACTGACGCGCGCCTTTATTTACAATTCAATTTGTTTTCTCACAACTGACCTTACAGTTAGAGACAGCTGACGGCCCGCAAGCTGACCGAGTTATACAGACTCTCGCTGCGCGGCGAACTTACAGTGCATTCTACGGTGCGCAACACGCTGTTCCCAGTTACTATTGGTTTATTCTGTGACGCAAATCAAGGTCGCACCCCAGGCGTGTAGCATATCTTGAACGTTGCCGACTTTGTGACTAGGTTTGATCTCGCATCTTTGCTATCAGAGAGTCCATCTTCTGTACTTGTACTATATTTGTTCTGTGGTCCTGCTGTATTACTGAACTGAACTCTAACCGAAGACCCTCAGGAAAAGGGCGGTTCAGTAATAGATAGATAGATAGATAAACTCTTTATTGTTACACCTTTTGAAAACTAACTTACATAGTAAACTTAAGCATAATGTGTTGCAATGGGCGGTCTTATCGCTAATAGCGATCTCTTCCAGACAACCTTAGGATGGAGAGGATAGAACATGTGACTAATGATGGGCGTATTTAACAACTCTAAACACTAATCACTTACATATATACCTATAAATAAACTTAACTAACGTACCTAGTGACTCAAATATTAAGCGAAAACTAATCTTATGCAGCTAAAACAGTACAACAATAAATAATACACTTGGAAAAGAGTAAATAAATAAATATAAAGGGACTCCAATTAGAATGACAAACGAATCTTACTGTAAAGGATTTGTCAAAAAACACAGAACTGTGAGGTGGAAATCTGAGGGTATAGTTTTTCTGATGACCTAAGAGAAAGAGTATTTAGCTATGGAAGGAGTTAAAACGTTCTTTAAGATAACGTGGAGTACATGAATTAAAAATAATATTGTAAAGAAGAGAAAGGATGTGAGTATTCCGGCGAAAACGAATAGGAAGCCACTTGAGCTTAGAGCGAAACCGAGATACGTGGTCATATTTAAGTAGGCCAAAAATGAATCTTATAAAAAAGTCTTGGAGACGCTCAAACTTATTTAGCTGGTCCCCTCTAAGGTCTAAATAGCAGACGTCAGCATAATCAAGAATAGGAAGTAAGAGAGATTGAACGAGGGCAATTTTAGTGGTAATGGGGAGAAAATTACGTAGTCTTCTAAGTGAAGCCCCTGTTGCATACAGCTTTCGTCTAGTGTTTTGAACTTGTAAATCTCAACTAAGAAATTGGTCCATTACGAGTCCCAGATTCTTTACAGATGTACTGAACGGAATATCAATACCTTCGAAATTCACCTTTGGAAGCATCAGTTCCCTCACTACAAAACACTTTCCTAACACTTTGCTGAAGATTGTCACAGTGTGCTGTGTGAATCTCTGCCTGTTTCTGTATGCGTTAAGTCCATTTTATCGCAGCTTGCGTAAGCTTTTACATTCTTACCACAAAAATATTTTTAAACAACATTTCGACACCTGTTTAGTTAGACAGTGTCTAAAAGTTAAATAGTGTTTGAACGGGTGTTTTATTTATCTTACTACAAAACTTAGATCAACAATTGGGGTTGTTTAAATGTATAAATGTGTTTAAAGCATGTTTACCCTTAGGCAAATGTTAGACACGAATTTGTAATACGAAATTTCTGAAACTTCTGGTCAATACATGTTTATGCCGTGTCCAATTATTTTGTGGTAAGACTGTTAGTTATTACTTTTGTGGCTCTTATATTTGAAATAACTTCAATGTGTATTATCCATAACCGGGTTATTTCAACATTGTGTGCGGATCAGTTTTTATATTTCTTTAACGCCTATGTTGCAGACTATTTATCATTTCAATAGGTACAAGTTTTATAAAGAAACAGTGTGAGTAACAGGCTCTTGGGTGAGTGTAGAAGTGTTGTAGATGTCCTCGTCTGTCATATAAGCTCAGGATTTAATGGAATTTGCAAGATGCATCATTGTCAACATATTATTATATATTAATATAAATTAAGTGCATTTAAATCATGTCGAAGCTGATCGCAATCGAATATCGTTGTTCATTGAAATAAGTGGTGGTGTCATCTGCGTACATTAGGTCCTAGGTATAGAATCTAGCAGACTGGAAACATTTACCAACATCGCAACGAAGGTAAATACTGGGCTACAGTGTTTACCCAGCATATTCTACCGATGCCGCGGCTGGTGTACTAAGACCATTTACCATACATTACGATCAAAATTCAAACATAGGTACATCCAAAAACAAGATTACACGAATAGTACTCGTATATTAAGAATAGAACAATAAGTATAATAGTACATTAAATAATAATAATAACTTATTAAAATAATAAACTAATGTTAATGGCATAAATAAATAAAGAATTAAAGTAGTAAAGAAGTACTCTGTGTGTGTCATAACTCTGAGCATGATTTTGAGCACGGAGGATAGATAGACATCCGTGATTTTGAGTAACGAAATTTGAAGGTCAAAATTATGGATACCATGACAAAAAAAAAAACAAAAAGAAAAACCTTGAGGTTAATTTTATTACTTGCGTAGATCTTTAAATCGTCCATGCACATTATTATAAATGGGTGGTTCATTAGTATTATTTATCACCTTTTAGTTTGTATTCTTTAGACTGGTAATTACTGAAAATAATGTGAGATCGGGTTAATGCTCATAATTATTAATGTTATATTATTCGAATAAAAGAGGAGACAAGCAGGCTCCTTGAAATATTGCAAGACGAATGTAAATGGGGTCTGTAGTCGCAGACGTTAGCACTATGAGCTGTCATGTTTAGATTACACATGGGCATGACTCTGAGGGTGCCTCAGAGAAAACCCCGGGGTGGCGATTTGTAAATAACTAGAACGAACCACTTGTACGAAATGCTATCAAAGGTTTTCCGACAGTCAACCCAGGGTTCCAGGCTATGCTAAGGTTTTTCTGAAACCTATGATCATCTTCTAGCATCATCGTTTTATAACTCACACACATACGACTGTTGCTACACACACATAGCTTTGTAAAGATTAAATTCATGCATAAAATAAAAATTAAATAAATATATCAGAAATTCCAAAGAAATATTTTAGATGAACTTATATAACATGTTAGATAAAAAAAAAATACAAAATGACTTTATTTCGAGTAAATACATATTTTACAAAAAATAGTCTTAATCCCTGCTTTTTATAACTGTGTTGCAAAAAGCAGTCTTCCCAAAATTAAGAACAAAAAAAAAAGTAAAAACTTGCTTATGATGATATACATGATTTAGATGATATACATGATATAGATGATATAGATGGTACAGATGACACAGATGATATACATGATATAGATGACTAATATGTTAAGTTCCTACTGTAGGAATAAGTTTGAATTATAAAAAGATACTGCCTTGTGTTTTTTGTTTGGACAGGTGCAGACCGCGGGGCAAGAACGCTGCCGACGGCTGCCTGTCCCGAAGTCAGAGCAAATAAGGAATAAGAAGCAGATGTTGGGCTGAGCTAGCGGCCAACACTGCGGGATAGCAGATGTTGGGGTTAGTGAGCAGCCAACACTGCCCGAGAACCAGATGTTGGGGTGAGCTAGCGGCCAACACTGCGGGATAGCAGATGTTGGGGTTAGTGAGCAGCCAACACTGCCCGAGAACCAGATGTTGGGGTGAGCTAGCGGCCAACACTGCGGGATAGCAGATGTTGGGGTTAGTGAGCAGCCAACACTGCCCGAGAACCAGATGTTGGGCTGAGCTAGCGGCCAACACTGCGGGATAGCAGATGTTGGGGTTAGTGAGCAGCCAACACTGCCCGAGAACCAGATGTTGGGCTGAGCTAGCGGCCAACACTGCGGGATAGCTGATGTTGGGGTTAGTGAGCAGCCAACACTGCACGAGAACCAGATATTGAGGCGAGCTAGCGGCCAACACTGCGGGATAGCAGATGTTGGGGTTAGTGAGCAGCCAACACCGCACGAGAACCAGATGTTGAGGCGAGCTAGCGGCCAACACTGCGGGATAGCTGATGTTGGGGTTAGTGAGCAGCCAACACTGCACGAGAACCAGATGTTGAGGCGAGCTAGCGGCCAACACTGCGGGATAGCTGATGTTGGGGTTAGTGAGCAGCCAACACTGCACGAGAACCAGATGTTGAGGCGAGCTAGCGGCCAACACTGCGGGATAGCTGATGTTGGGGTTAGTGAGCAGCCAACACTGCACGAGAACCAGATGTTGAGGCGAGCTAGCGGCCAACACTGCGGGATAGCTGATGTTGGGGTTAGTGAGCAGCCAACACTGCACGAGAACCAGAATTTGAGGCGAGCTAGCGGCCAACACTGCGGGATAGCAGATGTTAGGGTTAGTGAGCAGCCAACACTGCCCGAGAACCAGATGTTGAGGCGAGCTAGCGGCCAACACTGCGGGATAGCAGATGTTGGGGTTAGTGAGCAGCCAACACTGCACGAGAACCAGATGTTGAGGCGAGCTAGCGGCCAACACTGCGGGATAGCTGATGTTGGGGTTAGTGAGCAGCCAACACTGCACGAGAACCAGAATTTGAGGCGAGCTAGCGGCCAACACTGCGGGATAGCAGATGTTAGGGTTAGTGAGCAGCCAACACTGCCCGAGAACCAGATGTTGAGGCGAGCTAGCGGCCAACACTGCGGGATAGCAGATGTTGGGGTTAGTGAGCAGCCAACACTGGCACTGCAACCTGTACTGAAGATGGATATTGGAACGGAGAAGCTGAAAGCACTAGACTTCGCGACGAGTATGCTGGATAGCCTGGATTAAAGATGAATGTTGCAGCAGACAAACTGCAAGCACTAGACTTCGCAACAAGCAGGCTGGGCAGCCTGTACTGAAGATGAATATTGGAGCAGACAAACTGCCAATATGGGACCTCGCATCAGTAATCTCGCTGGACAGACTATACTGAAATGAAAAGTCTATACTGAGAACAGAGAGTGGAGCCAATTTAGAAATTCCAGGATGGCTGAATGAATTTATATTAATTATCAGGACTATGAATGACTCGGCTGTTAACGCACAAAATATTGCTTGTCTGAGGACAGACATTGGTCAGGATGGCCGAATGTTAACGTTTTGCTGTAATAAAACCTGCATGGTGAATCTAACCGAGTGGGTGGCGCCTCTAGCGGTGAAAAATAGAAGATCGACTACGAACTCTTTGGTGACAGAGTAAAAGAGGGGGAGATCAGTATTGTATTATGAGCGAAAATAAATGCTTGTTTATAAATTGTAATACAGATTTTTATTACAATTTGTCAACACCAATGATACCAACATTTTAGGCAAATAAATAATTCTGATTCTAAACTTTTCGTTTTTGTGTGGGTAGGTACACCAAATCTTCGTTTCCGACTTGTAGAAGAATCAATGAAATAAGCAATGCTAGAGACTACATGTCTAGAATTATTCGATAAATATTAAAATTAAGACTTCAAAGCATATCAACACATCGGTCCGGGTGAATATAGTCCGGGTAGAAAAATAAATGAACATAACCTCGAAATTCGAGTCTGCACAAAATGTCAAAGTCACAATTTGAGTGAAAAACAGCCTTGGTCGTTCCGGACCTTCGAACGAGTTGCAAAACAACCAAATAAACTGGCCAAGTGCAAGTCGGACTCGCACTAGTAGGGTTCCGAACCACACGACAGTATTTTATAAGATCGAGCAAAAAATACCACTATCATTTTTCGCCAGCAAAAAATAATAATTAATAAACATTTTATTTCTTATAACGCCATCTCACGTGTAACTAAGGTGTTAGGGATCGACATTTCAATATAACGCCATCTATGGGACGTTTATCTAACTAAGCGTTCATAGATGGCGTGAAATGCCGAAAAAACACGTTTCTTGTATAGGGACCCTCTATTATTTTTACCTTTATTCTGTTTTTAGTATTTGTTGTTATAGCGGCAACAGAAATACATCATCTGTGAAAATTTCAACTATCTAACTATCACGGTTCATGAGATACAGCCTGGTGACAGATGGACAGACAGACAGGCAGATAGACAGACAGACAGGCAGACAGACGGACAGACACCGGAGTCTTAGTAATAGGGTCCCGTTTTACCCTTTGGGTACGGAACCCTAAAAACCTTCTCCGGAGGACGTGAACGAAGCCCAATGTCGCAGGCCTGTATCACGAAAACATTGAATGAACGAATTGACGGGGACGGAGCTATACGGCCTACATAGCTGTGTCCCCGTAATTTCGTGCATTCGTACATGAATTAGCTATTAATGTTATAAATCAAATTATCAATCAGTAATTTAAGAGTCGTTCATGTGTCGGAGTGAGGGAAGTAGTAGAGCGCCTCGTGTCACTACCGTCCTCCACAGTTAATGTGTCGGAGTGAGGGAAGTAGTAGAGCGCCTCGTGTCACTACCGTCCTCCACAGTTAATGTGTCGGAGTGAGGGAAGTAGTAGAGCGCCTCGTGTCACTACCGTCCTCCACAGTTAATGTGTCGGAGTGAGGGAAGTAGTAGAGCGCCTCGTGTCACTACCGTCCTCCACAGTTAATGTGTCGGAGTGAGGGAAGTAGTAGAGCGCCTCGTGTCACTACCGTCCTCCACAGTTAATGTGTCGGAGTGAGGGAAGTAGTAGAGCGCCTCGTGTCACTACCGTCATCCACAGTTAATGTGTCGGAGTGAGGGAAGTAGTAGAGCGCCTCGTGTCACTACCGTCCTCCACAGTTAATGTGTCGGAGTGAGGGAAGTAGTAGAGCGCCTCGTGTCACTACCGTCCTCCACAGTTAATGTGTCGGAGTGAGGGAAGTAGTAGAGCGCCTCGTGTCACTACCGTCCTCCACAGTTAATGTGTCGGAGTGAGGGAAGTAGTAGAGCGCCTCGTGTCACTAGCGACCTCCACAGTTAATGTGTCGGAGTGAGGGAAGTAGTAGAGCGCCTCGTGTCACTACCGTCCTCCACAGTTAATAAGTCGGAGTGAGGGAAGTAGTCGACTGCCTCGTGTCACTAGCGTTCTTCTCAAGAGCTAAGTATTTTCTTTATAAGACCGCGTCGTCAATAATGTAACCAGTCCGAGGATTGGATTCACATTTAAGATAACAACAATTTAGGTAACTACTAATCACGCAAATCACGCTTACGTTATTCACGTTTAATATTATTTAACGTATGGGTGTTGGTATGACATGCGGGTATGACCCATTGCCGTATAATTATTAGGACACGAAATACCTACAAAAAAGGTGGATACCTAAACGTCGTAATGGAACTTTAAATATCTGCCATAGGATATAGAGAATTTCATTCCAATAAATGCCACATCTTTACCGAGGGTATGGCTTGGACTGGACTATAACTTAATAACTTATATATATATATATATATATATATATATAAATAATTATATATTATATATAAATAACTTGACTTGAATGTGACTAGCGGGTCGGTTTGTAAGCGTTCGGCGAACTTATTGGGGTCGTACCATGGAGGTAAGAACTTATTGGGGTCGTACCATGGAGGTAAGAAATACATATAAACAAGGAGGCGCCGCGATACATTTGCCTGCGTGGCAATTACTTCAAAAAAGGTGCTTACTTACAATCAACGGCGGGTTATCAGTATCAAACAGAAATAATACCTCTCTCAAGTCTCTAGTGGCAGGACTTCTATATGAATTGTGGACGGATTATTAAGTGGACCTGGCATTTAAATAACAATAATAATATGAGAAGGATAAAACTATACAAACACTAGTTTGAGAGAGCGAGATGGACAACCACTTTTTATCCTTCTCTGCATATGCGATTTTACTGTTTTGAGCCAGCTCTGGCTCCCTGTTCTAGTTCACCCATTGGCTTTTACCCGCTGTCATGTATGACGGGTTATATCTCTATAGCTATTTCATTCGCATACGCTGATGTCTTCTCCATTAAATGTTTCCTCCACGATATGAATACATAATTACGATGTGATACATTAGCTCACTCTGCGGGACAGTCGTACAGAACTTCGCCTGCCCTGTCACACCGTCTGAAACTGAAGTACTTGAGTCTCATCAGTTCAGTGCTGGTGTAGTGCAACAATGGAGGCTCTCCTCTCCTTCCCACCTCCAGTGTGTCTGAAATTATAGTAAATACTTAGACTACGCAGACTTTAGTTAACCCATCACGTGATCCCTGGGTGGTGTTACATTTTTAGTTTTAGATAATTGCTCATGGGTGTTAATTAAACTTACTTCTTTTTAAAAGCATTATTCGCCTCTAAAAGTCTGCATTGCCTTCTAAATTACTGATGGCAGGTTTCTGAGTACATTTGTTGAGAGTTTATCTATTCAATAACGGTACAATTGAGTAGATAAACTCTCAATAAACCGACCCTAAGAATCCGACCATGAGTCAGCCACATTTAAAGAGCATCTGAATAGTACTATTTAAGCCTCTAGTTATCTTCTATGTGAGCCACTCTAAATATCCAGCACCAGCACCAAAATCGTAGCACCGTGGTTATTTTTTAGCATCTAAATTTGTAACATGCATTCGAGCATTAAACTTCTAAAATAATTATACATGACATCAAAAAAATATTGTTCTATTAGCTTATATTTTTTTAACTCAGTAACTTTAAAATGTACCTAACTCAACCACATTAATTTAACAATAAAATTTAGCTAAAATTGTCATCAAATATTATAATTATAGCCACTAAATTGACAGAGATATCGGCGAACATACATAAAAAAATATACATACTTTTTTATAATTATTTTTTGTATGTACGTTGTATGTTGTTACCCAATTACTTTGTCAATTTTGAACCGATTTGAATGATTCTGTTTTTAGTCGGTAGGGTACATTTTCGAAGTGGTCCCACTGTAATTTTATCGATATCTGATAAGTACCTCCAGAGATATGACGATAAACGTCTCAAACTTGCTACTAAAACTGACTCGCGCGGCATGGAAGTCGGTTGTTTTAGTTTTTAAACTATCTTATATCTATACTATCATTATTATTATAAAGAGAGAACATTTGTATTTTTGTATGTTTGTAATGATTTGGCTCAAAAACTACTGGACCGATTTAAAAAATTCTTTCACTAATATATAGAATGGACTTTCGGAATGAAAATAGGCTATATGTTATCCCGTTTAAATCAAAGGTACATTCGTGGAGACTTAATTTTCAACCTAAGTCGTCAAAAAAACGGTCGAAAAAACACGTTTCTTACGAACGCTGCTCAATTGAAAATAGATGGAAGTATCTATGGAAGAGTTGTACAACTTAATAAGACCTACAAAAAAGTCCGCGACAGCATATGTCTATCTCTTAAGGTTGACTCACAGTAACCATTTTAATCTTAAAATTTTTGTTAAAAAATATTACATAACTTCCAAGGCTATTTTCAAGTATATAGTATTAATCCTTATCCAAATAATTACGTTAATTAGTTTGGCCACATATTATAGATTAAAAAAAATTAAATTGTCCTTTACAGTATATAATTCAAATAAAAACTCAAGAAGATATCACGGATTTCACATACACGCATCGCAAAATTAATAAAATATCTGCAATGAAACCACAGATTAGCTCATAGTTACTACGAAAATATTATTATAAGCTTAGCGATGCTGTAAATCCCCACCGATCACAATCAATTTGAAGTCAATATAGTATAATAATATGATCTATTGTATAAAATAATAATTATCGATATATATATATAATAATATAATATTTTAAACCACCCCGACTGATCTATGAATAATCTTTTTAACCGACTTCCCAAAAAGAAGGAGGTTCTCAATTCGTCTGTATGGTTTTTTTCCTTTTTTTATGTTACGCGATTATTTCGTCAATTTTGAACCGATTTTAATGATTCTTTTTTTAATCGGTAGGGCTCCAG
The DNA here is from genome assembly GCA_954871355.1 of Cabera pusaria. Taxonomy (NCBI): domain Eukaryota; kingdom Metazoa; phylum Arthropoda; class Insecta; order Lepidoptera; family Geometridae; genus Cabera; species Cabera pusaria. The sequence continues at coordinate 16,830,404 of OX940912.1, forward strand.
CCCCCAGGTGGTCCCATTGTTTCCGATTTTATTGAGATTTGATAAGTATCTCCAGAGATATGACGATAAACGTCTCAAACTTGCTACTGAAATTGACTCGCGGGGCATTGAAGTCGGTTGTTTTAGTTTATTATTATCTTAATTATTGGTAGATTTAATAATCCCACAACTGTTCTGTACTGTTCATATTTTATATTCGATTCAACAAACTGATGCAAATTTTGTAGGCACATATGTTCTACCCGTGCGAAGCCGGGGCGGGCTGCTAGTCATATATATTTTAGCCATTGCCTGCTTGTAACACAGCGGCACGAGAGTGGGTGTGGTGCGCTCGTCACCCCGGCCCTGTAATATTACTAGCTTCTGTGTCCTTCATAATGATAATAATGTTAAAAATAATGTTAATGTAATAAAATAAACATATAATGTAATAATAAAAATAACAAACTATTCAATATAATATCCGTAATATGGCGAAAGAGGTTATCACTCAGGATACAGTTTTTCTTGTCCGGGTGTTAACACACCGCTTTAATGAACACAAGTGTACATAAATTTGTACCAATTTTGAATGTATTGCATGACTAACTTTATTTTAGTTAAGTAAGTGAATTATGCATGATATTAGTTTATATTAATACTCCGATTGTATATGTACACTTTTTGTAAAAACAAAAACAAATTTCATTTCATTTCATTTCAATGTTCACTTACCGCCGGATATAGTTACATAGTAGTAGGTGTAGTTCTCTCTAGAGATGATTTTGGTCATATTGTACTTTTTAAGGACTTTTCTCCAATCCACGGTCGGTAGCTTTTCAGCCATCCAGCAGGGCTAGCATGGCAAGGGGACTATTTGGTCTTTCCACCTATCCAGTGTTTTGTTTGGTGGAGAAGGCAAATTATAAGTAAAGTTTTTCGACAATTATAAACGCCCGCTGACTTTTAATCAATTCTTTTTTAAGCTTTTTAATTCGAAACAAAATCAAAACTCGGGGTTAAACTTCACCAAGCGTTTAAATTGTTGTGTTGATCTCCTGTCAGTGGCGAAAAACAGGGATATAATTTTGTCTTTCCCCCGGGGATAAGGCCATGCTAGCCCTGCAGATGTAACCACCATTGTCGTCGGAAAGCCCTGTTACAAGTACACATTACATAACATTTAAAAATGAACGTGAGTTTTTATAACCGACACAGACTGTTTAAACTTATAGATTCAGGGCCAGTTTCACCAGTTCCTGATAGCGCTAATATGGAGAAATCTGACAGATTTTATATGGCGATTCTAAATTAGAATCCTTAGCGGAGCGTTTTACCCTTTGGGTACGGAACCCTAAAAACCTTCTCCGGAGGACGTGAACGAAGCCCAATGTCGCAGGCCTGTATCACGAAAACATTGAATGAACGAATTGACGGGGACGGAGCTATACGGCCTACATAGCTGTGTCCCCGTAATTTCGTGCATTCGTACATGAATTAGCTATTAATGTTATAAATCAAATTATCAATCAGTAATTTAAGAGTCGTTCATGTGTCGGAGTGAGGGAAGTAGTAGAGCGCCTCGTGTCACTACCGTCCTCCACAGTTAATGTGTCGGAGTGAGGGAAGTAGTAGAGCGCCTCGTGTCACTACCGTCCTCCACAGTTAATGTGTCGGAGTGAGGGAAGTAGTAGAGCGCCTCGTGTCACTACCGTCCTCCACAGTTAATGTGTCGGAGTGAGGGAAGTAGTAGAGCGCCTCGTGTCACTACCGTCCTCCACAGTTAATGTGTCGGAGTGAGGGAAGTAGTAGAGCGCCTCGTGTCACTACCGTCCTCCACAGTTAATGTGTCGGAGTGAGGGAAGTAGTAGAGCGCCTCGTGTCACTACCGTCATCCACAGTTAATGTGTCGGAGTGAGGGAAGTAGTAGAGCGCCTCGTGTCACTACCGTCCTCCACAGTTAATGTGTCGGAGTGAGGGAAGTAGTAGAGCGCCTCGTGTCACTAGCGACCTCCACAGTTAATGTGTCGGAGTGAGGGAAGTAGTAGAGCGCCTCGTGTCACTACCGTCCTCCACAGTTAATAAGTCGGAGTGAGGGAAGTAGTCGACTGCCTCGTGTCACTAGCGTTCTTCTCAAGAGCTAAGTATTTTCTTTATAAGACCGCGTCGTCAATAATGTAACCAGTCCGAGGATTGGATTCACATTTAAGATAACAACAATTTAGGTAACTACTAATCACGCAAATCACGCTTACGTTATTCACGTTTAATATTATTTAACGTATGGGTGTTGGTATGACATGCGGGTATGACCCATTGCCGTATAATTATTAGGACACGAAATACCTACAAAAAAGGTGGATACCTAAACGTCGTAATGGAACTTTAAATATCTGCCATAGGATATAGAGAATTTCATTCCAATAAATGCCACATCTTTACCGAGGGTATGGCTTGGACTGGACTATAACTTAATAACTTATATATATATATATATATATATATATATAAATAATTATATATTATATATAAATAACTTGACTTGAATGTGACTAGCGGGTCGGTTTGTAAGCGTTCGGCGAACTTATTGGGGTCGTACCATGGAGGTAAGAACTTATTGGGGTCGTACCATGGAGGTAAGAAATACATATAAACAAGGAGGCGCCGCGATACATTTGCCTGCGTGGCAATTACTTCAAAAAAGGTGCTTACTTACAATCAACGGCGGGTTATCAGTATCAAACAGAAATAATACCTCTCTCAAGTCTCTAGTGGCAGGACTTCTATATGAATTGTGGACGGATTATTAAGTGGACCTGGCATTTAAATAACAATAATAATATGAGAAGGATAAAACTATACAAACACTAGTTTGAGAGAGCGAGATGGACAACCACTTTTTATCCTTCTCTGCATATGCGATTTTACTGTTTTGAGCCAGCTCTGGCTCCCTGTTCTAGTTCACCCATTGGCTTTTACCCGCTGTCATGTATGACGGGTTATATCTCTATAGCTATTTCATTCGCATACGCTGATGTCTTCTCCATTAAATGTTTCCTCCACGATATGAATACATAATTACGATGTGATACATTAGCTCACTCTGCGGGACAGTCGTACAGAACTTCGCCTGCCCTGTCACACCGTCTGAAACTGAAGTACTTGAGTCTCATCAGTTCAGTGCTGGTGTAGTGCAACAATGGAGGCTCTCCTCTCCTTCCCACCTCCAGTGTGTCTGAAATTATAGTAAATACTTAGACTACGCAGACTTTAGTTAACCCATCACGTGATCCCTGGGTGGTGTTACATTTTTAGTTTTAGATAATTGCTCATGGGTGTTAATTAAACTTACTTCTTTTTAAAAGCATTATTCGCCTCTAAAAGTCTGCATTGCCTTCTAAATTACTGATGGCAGGTTTCTGAGTACATTTGTTGAGAGTTTATCTATTCAATAACGGTACAATTGAGTAGATAAACTCTCAATAAACCGACCCTAAGAATCCGACCATGAGTCAGCCACATTTAAAGAGCATCTGAATAGTACTATTTAAGCCTCTAGTTATCTTCTATGTGAGCCACTCTAAATATCCAGCACCAGCACCAAAATCGTAGCACCGTGGTTATTTTTTAGCATCTAAATTTGTAACATGCATTCGAGCATTAAACTTCTAAAATAATTATACATGACATCAAAAAAATATTGTTCTATTAGCTTATATTTTTTTAACTCAGTAACTTTAAAATGTACCTAACTCAACCACATTAATTTAACAATAAAATTTAGCTAAAATTGTCATCAAATATTATAATTATAGCCACTAAATTGACAGAGATATCGGCGAACATACATAAAAAAATATACATACTTTTTTATAATTATTTTTTGTATGTACGTTGTATGTTGTTACCCAATTACTTTGTCAATTTTGAACCGATTTGAATGATTCTGTTTTTAGTCGGTAGGGTACATTTTCGAAGTGGTCCCACTGTAATTTTATCGATATCTGATAAGTACCTCCAGAGATATGACGATAAACGTCTCAAACTTGCTACTAAAACTGACTCGCGCGGCATGGAAGTCGGTTGTTTTAGTTTTTAAACTATCTTATATCTATACTATCATTATTATTATAAAGAGAGAACATTTGTATTTTTGTATGTTTGTAATGATTTGGCTCAAAAACTACTGGACCGATTTAAAAAATTCTTTCACTAATATATAGAATGGACTTTCGGAATGAAAATAGGCTATATGTTATCCCGTTTAAATCAAAGGTACATTCGTGGAGACTTAATTTTCAACCTAAGTCGTCAAAAAAACGGTCGAAAAAACACGTTTCTTACGAACGCTGCTCAATTGAAAATAGATGGAAGTATCTATGGAAGAGTTGTACAACTTAATAAGACCTACAAAAAAGTCCGCGACAGCATATGTCTATCTCTTAAGGTTGACTCACAGTAACCATTTTAATCTTAAAATTTTTGTTAAAAAATATTACATAACTTCCAAGGCTATTTTCAAGTATATAGTATTAATCCTTATCCAAATAATTACGTTAATTAGTTTGGCCACATATTATAGATTAAAAAAAATTAAATTGTCCTTTACAGTATATAATTCAAATAAAAACTCAAGAAGATATCACGGATTTCACATACACGCATCGCAAAATTAATAAAATATCTGCAATGAAACCACAGATTAGCTCATAGTTACTACGAAAATATTATTATAAGCTTAGCGATGCTGTAAATCCCCACCGATCACAATCAATTTGAAGTCAATATAGTATAATAATATGATCTATTGTATAAAATAATAATTATCGATATATATATATAATAATATAATATTTTAAACCACCCCGACTGATCTATGAATAATCTTTTTAACCGACTTCCCAAAAAGAAGGAGGTTCTCAATTCGTCTGTATGGTTTTTTTCCTTTTTTTATGTTACGCGATTATTTCGTCAATTTTGAACCGATTTTAATGATTCTTTTTTTAATCGGTAGGGCTCCAGCCCCCAGGTGGTCCCATTGTTTCCGATTTTATTGAGATTTGATAAGTATCTCCAGAGATATGACGATAAACGTCTCAAACTTGCTACTGAAATTGACTCGCGGGGCATTGAAGTCGGTTGTTTTAGTTTATTATTATCTTAATTATTGGTAGATTTAATAATCCCACTACTTCTGTACGAAAACTCATGATTCATGAATGCACATACAACTTTCATTGGTATGTATAGCTAGGATTAGAACCAACGACCGTCGGGTCAGAATCAGGGTAACTATATCCTTTACGCCAAAGGGCCGTCCAATATCACTACGTAAGTATTATAAAACAAAGTCCATTACTGCGTCTGTCTGTCTATTCGCAATAATCTCAATAGCTACTGAACGGATTATCATGCGGTTATCACCAATCAGCCAGAGTGTTTATGAGGAAGGTTTAGGTGCATAATTCGTTAAGGTTTTGTGTAAATTGGATGAAATGTGACGATGATTGTTAAATATGTTCATATTTTATATTCGATTCAACAAACTGATGCAAATTTTGTAGGCACATATGTTCTACCCGTGCGAAGCCGGGGCGGGCTGCTAGTCATATATATTTTAGCCATTGCCTGCTTGTAACACAGCGGCACGAGAGTGGGTGTGGTGCGCTCGTCACCCCGGCCCTGTAATATTACTAGCTTCTGTGTCCTTCATAATGATAATAATGTTAAAAATAATGTTAATGTAATAAAATAAACATATAATGTAATAATAAAAATAACAAACTATTCAATATAATATCCGTAATATGGCGAAAGAGGTTATCACTCAGGATACAGTTTTTCTTGTCCGGGTGTTAACACACCGCTTTAATGAACACAAGTGTACATAAATTTGTACCAATTTTGAATGTATTGCATGACTAACTTTATTTTAGTTAAGTAAGTGAATTATGCATGATATTAGTTTATATTAATACTCCGATTGTATATGTACACTTTTTGTAAAAACAAAAACAAATTTCATTTCATTTCATTTCAATGTTCACTTACCGCCGGATATAGTTACATAGTAGTAGGTGTAGTTCTCTCTAGAGATGATTTTGGTCATATTGTACTTTTTAAGGACTTTTCTCCAATCCACGGTCGGTAGCTTTTCAGCCATCCAGCAGGGCTAGCATGGCAAGGGGACTATTTTGTCTTTCCACCTATCCAGTGTTTTGTTTGGTGGAGAAGGCAAATTATAAGTAAAGTTTTTCGACAATTATAAACGCCCGCTGACTTTTAATCAATTCTTTTTTAAGCTTTTTAATTCGAAACAAAATCAAAACTCGGGGTTAAACTTCACCAAGCGTTTAAATTGTTGTGTTGATCTCCTGTCAGTGGCGAAAAACAGGGATATAATTTTGTCTTTCCCCCGGGGATAAGGCCATGCTAGCCCTGCAGATGTAACCACCATTGTCGTCGGAAAGCCCTGTTACAAGTACACATTACATAACATTTAAAAATGAACGTGAGTTTTTATAACCGACACAGACTGTTTAAACTTATAGATTCAGGGCCAGTTTCACCAGTTCCTGATAGCGCTAATATGGAGAAATCTGACAGATTTTATATGGCGATTCTAAATTAGAATCCTTAGCGGAGCGAGGGATACAGGGACCGAGATAAAAATGTTTATTCACGAGTCGTGTAATCTTCTTTTTACCATTGACTGTGAGAAAATAAATAGTAGTACCTAGTTATAGTACTTATTTATATTTATCATACGTTATTCTTAATGTGTAATAAATGTGGCTTATTAACCAGTGAATGTGTGTGTAGGAAAACAGCACAATCTCAAGCAAATAGCATGTTTTCATGCGTTCTCACCAAAATTGCACTGAAATTCTTCAATAAAGTTCACATCTGTACAAGTAAACCACTTGTACTAGACTGTGACTTCAACTTGATCAGGAATGTGACTTTACAAAAATCTTGAATAATTTTTAAACATTAATCTGGCCGAATATACTAATTGTGTGAAGCAAAATGAAAACAAAAAAAACTATAATTGGCGGGGTTTTTATTTTTATTTAATTATATAGCTTCTATGGTATACATCCATTTAGCCAAGTAGTAGGCACTTTCAGCAAGGTTTATTTATTTTTTGTACATAATTCGTATTTCGTGCATGTTCCAAATTAAAAATGTTTTTATTCACCGAGTGAGTAAAAGAGCGTTTTATTCACTGCTGTCGATGAATAAAGTGCTCTTTTTTGAGTGGCAATGGTAAAATAGTAGATTATACAACAAGTGAATAAAAAGGCAATTTAATTCGAGGGACTAAGTTGGATCCCGAGAGCAGCGAAGGATTCTAGATTAGAATCCTGAGCGGAGCGAGTGTGATACAAAGACCGAGATTAAATTTTTTATTCACGAGTTGTGTAATCTGCTTTTTACTATGTCAATAGTAAAAAGCAGATTACACATTCATTCATTTGCAGTCATGCAAGAAAATAAAAAGTAGTAACTACTTATAGTACCTATTAATATTTATCATCTGTTATTAATGTCTAATAAATGTGGATAATTAACCATTTAGTGTCGGTGAATGTGTGTAGGGAAACAACACAATCTTGAATAACATGCTATTTGCGATCTCACCAAAATTGCACTGAAAATCCACATCTTTACTGTACTAAGGGTATGACTTGGACTAGACTGTGACTTCAACTTGATCAGAAATATGACTTTGACTCAACTTTATGACTTGAATTTACAAAAACTTGAATCATCTTTATACTTTATTCTGGCTTAATACACAAATAGTGTGGAGCAAAATAAAACTAAAAAAAAAATTACCAAAAATGGCGGGATTTTTATTTTTATTTAATAATTATACAGCTTCTATGGTATACCTCCATGTAGTCAGCTAGTAGGCACTTACAGCAAGTTTTATTTATTTTTTTGCACACAGTAATTAGTATTTCGTGCTTGTTCCAAATTCAAAATGTTTTTATTCACCGAGTGAGTAAAAGAGCGTTTTATTCACTGCTATCGATGAATAAAGTGCTCTTTTTTGAGTAGCAATGGTAAAAAGTATATTTTCAATCTTTGTTTTTTTCTTTCACTGAAGCTTCGCAACCCACCGATACCTCCTTATAGAAGCTTTGCGACCCCCAGGAAGTCGCGACCCACACGTTGAAAAACACTGGTATAGACTATGCCTCAGGAGACGGAGCGCGTACAGCAGCACGCTATCTCTCTCTAGCATGGAGTGGTGCTCGCCTTGTTCCGACACATACCATGTACTATTATTTATTCTATGCCCATACTACTACATTTATATACTATCGCTTCTCAGGTACAGCTAACGCGGTCGGACTACATTTTAAGTATTTCTGAATATCATCGTGATTTTTAACCCCCGAAGAAATAGAGGGATGTCATAAGTTTCACGTATGTATATGTACTCGTATGTGCGTGTGGCTTCGTAACGCCCAAATGGATGAACCGATTTTCATTTAGTTTTTTTTTGTTTGATGGGTACGTGTTTTAAACGAGAGTGTTTTAGCTTTGATTCATCAAAATCGGTTTAGCCGTTTTAAGACTGACATTTTTAGGGTTCTGTACCCAAAGGGTAAAACGGGACCCTATTAATAAGACTCCGCTGTCCGTCTGTCTGTCTGTCTGTCTGTCTGTCTGTCCGTCCGTCTGTCACCGGGCTATAGGCTATATATATTAACCGTGATAGTTAGACAGTTGAAAATTTCACAGATGGTGTATTTCTGTTGCCGCTAGAACAAAAATATTAAAAACTAAATAAAGTTAAAAATTAAAGGGGGTCCCCATACAAAAAACGTGTTTTTAAACGCCATCTATCTAGTTAGTTTCGGCAAAATGACATGTTATATATTCCTCTACTGAAATATGATGACACCGAGCTACCACATTCATGAGAACATGTAGTTAGTTGCGCAAGCCCGCCGATCGATACCAGGAATAGACCGCACCGCAGCACTGCATCGTGCAGCACTGCATCGATCGATACCAGGAATAGACCGCACCGCAGCACTGCATCGTGCAGCACTGCATCAATCGATACCAGGAATAGACCGCACCGCAGCACTGCATCGTGCAGCACTGCATCGATCGATACCAGGAATAGACCGCACCGCAGCACTGCATCGTGCAGCACTGCATCGATCGATACCAGGAATAGACCGCACCGCAGCACTGCATCGTGCAGCACTGCATCGATCGATACCAGGAATAGACCGCACCGCAGCACTGCATCGTGCAGCACTGCATCGATCGATACCAGGAATAGACCGCACCGCAGCACTGCATCGTGCAGCACTGCATCGATCGATACCAGGAATAGACCGCACCGCAGCACTGCATCGTGGGATCAGCGAATTCAGCATTTCGAAACACCTTCTCGTGAGACCAGTAGAATCAGCATTTCCGCGATGCTATGTTATGCATACCTTGTTATAATTACTCACTTTACGTTTTCACATCGAACGGACTGTCACGTCCCTTAGGTTACTTGTACTGTTCATTATTCTGTGCTTAGGTTTAGGATTTTAAATGTTTAAGTTATTTTAGTGACTGCCTTTATGTTCTGGCATCGAACAATCGTCACGTCCTCTAATTGTTATTTATTTTTACTTGAAATAAATTAAGTTATTAAAATACTAAATAAATAAATATTCCTACAACAATGTTATTGCGGTACAATTATTCAATAATAATAAATATTTAAATATATATGTAAATAGGTCATATAAAAATGAATAATATTTCAATAACGAACCAATATCGAGCATAGGGTTTCAATAGATATTTTCCTTTTTGCATTTATCGGTAATTAAACAACCACATTTCAACACCACAATTTCCGTAATATCGATATAGTAAACGACAAATGTTACTGCTTCATCTAGATGACTTCTTCAGGATCATGAGCGTGGAAACCATTATAGTTTAAAACTAATGCGAGGTATTATTTAAAAGGTATTGAAACAGTAAATAATGACAAACTAGTAAGTAAACGGTTTAGGTTTAATGGTATTGTGGGATTTAGCCCCTGTATCGGGGTACATTTCGGGTGAAATGAAGAATTACTCACTCAATATAGTATTTTATTGTTAATCTCTTTTCAGTTTGCTTCTATATAATTAATTTGTTTTTTAATCGGTCATCGTGTCTCACATTGCACGGATTCAAAATCTCCCCACTCTTACTCAATCTCACATCTAACTGTCAAATAATCTTATATTCATTTGTCACTGTCATTCTGTAACGCTACTTTTACTCGACCAGTTCTTACATTCGACCCTACAGTATTATATTATCAGATCAGAAACTAAATTATATCATTATGATTTAAATAGTTTGTATACAATAATTTAATAATTGTGGAATACCGCCATGCGATCAGTGCGCTCCTGTAAAATAAAAATTCGTCATTGTAACTAGATAACTCAATCCAGACTTAATATTATAATAAACTGGCCAAGTGCAAGTCGGACTCGCACTCGTAGGGTTCCGTAACACAGTTAAGTATTCAATAACTATGATTTTTCGCAACTACAAAATTAACTTTGTTTTTCATAGTGCTTGTATGAAAAACAAAGTTATCTTTGCGGTCGCCATATCTCTAAAACTGCTAAGTGTATCTCGTTCAAACCAATTTTCGTTGTTAGTTTTTATTGAGATCTACAGCATATATTTTTTTTAGATTTTTCACTCCGATACTTTAAAAGTTAGAGAGGGGGACACACATTTTACCACTTTAGACGCGCCTATCTTTCAAATGATTGACTTTGAGGAAAAATGATTTTAGGAACCTCAATGTCATTTTTGAAGACCTATCCATAGACACCCCACACGTATAGGTTTGAAGAAAAATATTTTTTTTGTTTCAGTTCCATGTATGGGATGCCCCCTTTATATTTTTTATTTTTGTATTAAAATCGGAAAGCGGTTTACAGAATACATCTACCTACCAAGTTTCAATTGTGTAATCCTAATAGTTTCGGAATAAAATGGCTGTGACATACGGACGGACGGACAGACAGACAGACAGACAGACAGACATGACAAATCTATAAGGGTTCCTTTTTTTGCCATTCGGCTACGGAACCCTAAAAACGTTTGTAACTCTGTCACTCTGTTTGTTACCTAATCACGTGTAAACGGACGATCCGATCTTACTGACATTTATCAAGGAGATACTTTAGAGCATGAGGATGAACATAATGAGTATAATATATATCAGGCGGTGATGAATGCGGACTGACTCGTACAGTTCGAGTGTAACTTTACGTGTACACTTCTAGGGCGCGTCGTCCACTGAGATTGTGCTCAACAAACCAATTACAAGAGGGAGAGCAACACGTGGCATTGTGTTATGATGTTAACGGGTCAAAGAAGACGCTCGCCTGATGTAAATCGATGACGTCTGTGTATAAATGACACGCAACACTCTGCATTGTCAGAATGTGTGTAATACTGCGCAGCGTGCGTTACTCTGACACATCTTGATGTTCACTCTCACACGTTCTGTTATTTACTTTGACATTTTGTATTGTATAATATTACGTCTAAATAAGTGACATCGAAGTGGTACCGCTCAGGTGGAGTAGCAGATGCCCTATCACTAAATAAAAATAAAGGTAGATCTCTCTTACATCTCTATCTCAGAGAGATATCTCCTTGGTGGTAGGACTTTATCTAGTGTCCGTCTGGCCAGCTACAACCCTCAAGTTAGAAAATATGTCACCAAACATTTAATGTGTGTTCTAGCAGCATCCTTGAGAGCCAGGCTCTACCATTCAAGGCCTAGCGTGCTACCATCCTCGACCGCATCATCACTTACCAAAAGGTAAGGTTGTGGTCAAACGATAGCCAATATGATAAAAAAAAAATATCAACCTTTAAACCGACTTCAAAAAAGGAAAATCTCAAATCCCTTGTGTTTTTTATGCTCGTTACCTCATAACTCCATCATTATTTAAAAATTCCTTTCAAGTTTAAGAAAGTATTAATTTTTTTTTAATGCGAAATAGGGTGGCGCTTGAACACTATCTCGCCTGATGTCGATGATGCGGTCCATGATGTAGCGCGCTTACCCAAACCTATTCACTTGCGACTTGAAGATCCTTAAGTTGTTTCTAATCGGGAACATAATATACCTGATAATCCACCGTGTGTCGTGATATACACACAATGTACGTGTTACATTACCTCACTCCGCGGTACAGTCGTACAGAGCCGTGCCTGCCGTGCAGCCTTCCCACGCGAAACTGAAGTACTTGAGTCTCCTCAGTTCAGTGCTGGTGTGTGTCATCAATGGAGGCTCTCCTCTCCTTCCCACCTTCAGTGTGTCTGAAATAATAATAACATCAATGAGCGTTACATTATAATATCTAGATTACTATTTGGAGGTCATTGTTACCTGCCTGCGTCCGTAGACTTAAATAAACCCTACACGTGATCCCTGGGTGGTGCTACATGGGTGACCACTGGTGGTAGACTCCGGCCGTGGCTCCAACCACCCATTGAACGCAGACATGTCACCAATTGGTTCGCTGAGTTCAGACAATATGATGTTTGGTGCCGGCCTGTGTGGGGTTATTCCACATTTATTCCCATTGACGGGAATGTCAATTGGGGTTAGTGGAATAACCTGTGTGGAAGATAGGTTGTAATAGTTGATCTCCGTGGATTAGACTCAAGTCAGTTGGCCATCGCCTCGTCTCACTGCCGTCTTCTTATATTACACAAGATGTAATCGATCTCTTCGACCACATCGTCATTTATCATCAGGTGAGACTATAGTCAAGTGTCTATCCGACACTTAAGAGATTGAAAGAAAAATCATTAACGTTGTTATTTTTACATCACTGGCGGATTAGCATTCGACCGCTATCTCATCTGATGTTAAGTGAAGATAGATTAGTAGACGACAGTGAACTGATGCGCTGGATGGCGCCTGTTCCCATTCTAAGCCTAGCGTGCTACCATCCTTCACTGCATCATCACTTCTCACCAACAGGTGAGATAGTGGTTAAAACGCTAGCCTAATATATAGCATATGATATAAAAAAATCTCTAGAGATCTTAAGCTTTGCACGCCAGTAAATAAGCACAAAATAAGCTTTTCCTGCTTATAACAAATAGAGTACGGCACGAGAATGTGTGTGGTGCGCTCGTCGCCCCGGCCCTGTAATGTCACTGGCTCCTGTGTCCGTCATAATGATAACAATGATCACTTACCGCCGGATATAGTCACGTAGTAGTAGCTGTACTTCTCGTCAGAGATGATGTTGGTTGTGAAGATATCATGGACTATTCTCCTATTGACGGTCGGCAGACGTTCATACATGTAGATGTTACCACCTCTGTAGTTAGTAAACCCTGTTAAAGTAAACAGTCAGCTCTAGCTTACAATATATATGAAATGTATCATTTACTTACAATCAGTACTCGACTGTAACTTCGTCAGAATAATAATTTATTTAAAGTCGTTACTGCTGGACTGATTTTGATGCAGTTTTAGGTGATTGCCAGCTGATGGATATTCTCGCATTGTTGTGATACACATAGATCGTCCTACTCTATATGCCACGTGTGTCATTTTCAGTAGCATTTTGAGGTGGGTTTTGGTAGCAAGTCAGGCGAAACATCGATATAATGCTCTTATCACCTTTGGTATATCGGTAAAAAGTATAACGCAATCCCACTCGTGATCCCCGGGTGGTGATTAATGGTTGACCACTGGTGGTAGGCGTCGGTCGTGGCTCGAACCACCCACCGAACTAAGACATGACGTCAATCAGTTCGCCGAGTTTCGGCATGATGTTCGGTGATAGCGTGACTAGTGGATTGGACTACAGTCAGGTGTCCTGCGACTCCATCGACTTCATAGCAATTAGACCCCTAATTATTACTGGCGCGCGGTACAATCAATTCCGCAACTGGCAACTGGCCGAGGTATGCGGTCGCGGGGAACTGTTTGTGATTGGCGCTTCCGACTAGTTTTGACGGGCGGACAAAGTCATAAATCTCAGATAGAGATGACCATACCAAATTACCGTACAAAAAATATCGATAAAACTTAACACATTATCGACATGGACGTATGTAGTAGAAATATATGAGTATACAAACATCAGATGCACTATCAAGGAAATCATAATATATGAGTTAGCTAAAGTAGCCGTCAGCCTAAACTCATAATTTTGTTAATTATCCTATTTAGCGCGAGAGCAAAATTAATATTAAGGTTGGAATGTACTTTACCCGACATCGATTTTAGGGGCGGGAGGGGGAGAGGAGGGAAGGGCGGGAGGGGAAGAACTCCCCCCTTGAAAGAAAAGTTGCGTCCGGAACCCCCCTTTTAGGATATATGAATATTTTAAAATTTTAAGTAAAAAAAAAATGTATCAGTAATTACTTTAAGGCTGGAGAGGGGAAATGGTCCACCTCCGACCCCCCTCGGGTTGGAGGTGGACCACTTCTCATAGATGCATAGAGATGCACGGAGAATATTTTAAGAGAAAAAAAAAATTATAAGTACATTCATTGACTTCTTATTACTAATACATTAGAGGGATATTTTACCAATAAAGTCTTCTTTACCTTCATTTAAACGCCATAACGTCGGTTCTAGAGACGCGCAGCCGCTGCCGCGGCTCCCCTCCTGGCTAATCTCGTCGGTGTACGTGACGCAGTACTATTATGCCATTAAACATTATGCGTTAACTGTTATGGCGAAATAAAAAACTACGTAGAATTTACGAAAACTTGAACAATTTTAATACACTGGCTAAATACACTAATCGTGCGGGGCCATATTAAAACGTACTTACTCTGTAGATCTCCATAAATGATCTGTGGGATCAGCAGACACATACATCCAAATTTACAAATTATACTTAATTGTAAAATGAATGTCGATAATATTCCTAGCTTATCGATATGTATAACTGCAGCAGAGGCGCAACACTAAATCCACGCAAAAACGGGATAGAACTATTAAACATTGCCCATGACAAAAATAGATAGTGATTAAAGACAACTGCCGACCGACAAATATAAGCTGAGCTTTACCTAAAATGTATTTTTGAACATTAGATACATTAATTGACTTACCGGTGAAATATTATACCGTTTGCCTCAATATTTGAGTTTGTACTGGTTTTTTCAAACCATCTTACACTGCAAGGAGCCATCACAACCACTTTTTAAGAAACTTAAGTATCTGAGCGTGGAGGTGTTTACAGGTCACCGTACTGGTCGAAACTAACATCGCGTTTATGGGCGTGGACTTATATAAGACTTATAAGTCCGATGAATTAGCGGAAAGTCTTTCAAGCGGGGTCTAATTGTTATCAAGTCGATGTGCGACTCACTGCCGTCTTCCATTACCAGACCAGCACAAGACCATCTTAGACCGCAGCGTCACTTAACATCAGCTGAGATAGTGGTCAGGTGCTTGTCTGTACATAATTATAAAAATCTACATAGTGCAACTGTCCTGATTGGCTTGATGGGCCGATTAGTGACATGTATTTTTCAGTTGGCCATCATGCCAAAGCATATAACTAGTGGTTACTCTTAACCACCACCTAGGTATAACGTTTGTCCTTATCGTCTAGAAACCCTAGGTCTACGGATATGGATGACTGAGTTGTGCGTCAGTTGAATGCAAACCTTAACCAATTCAAATAGGGTCGTAAATAATTTGTATGAAACCATACTGCCGCAAGAGTGAACACATTCATTGCGTACAATTTCCTACTCTAAATGATTTAGATAAGGTTGATATTTAATTAATTCCAATGTAAATAAATGTTATCATAGTACAGTCTGCGCCTCAGGAGGCGGGGCGCGTAGAGCAGCATGCTATCTCTAGCACGTAATAAATCAATAAATATATGGACATGTAATATACCGTCGTTCCTCAGGCACAGCTACCGCGGTCGGACTATAGCACACAGTATATTCAAGTATTTCTGAATAGTATCGTGTTTACATTTTAACGAATATAGTAGTACATACAGATTGTATAATACAGATCACTCAAAGGTGACCTAGATGACAGTGTCAGTCCCACACTCTCTCCCATCACAGCGAAGAACATGGTGTACTCCTGCAGGCCGGCGCTGGTCGTGTTCACCACCGTGTGGCGCCCCCTGGCGGACATCTCTGTGTAGTCTGTAAGCTCCCCGTGTCCTACAATAGCCTCAGTGCAGCACTCCTCTTGCTGACTGCGGTCACACTTGCTGGGACCTGTGAACACAGCACATAAACAATGTAAACGAGTACATAAATAGTGTATTTGTTTTAGTTGCTACAAGCTGGCGTTTCGATATGCTTAATTATATGCGATATTTCTTAATTATAGACGTCAATTACGTGCCTTATGTTGTGTGTATGTAAATACATAAATTATGGACAACGTTTTATATGAACAAGATGTTGCGTACTATGTACCAGGAAAACTTTTACGGAAGAACTAAAATACACATAGTATGTATTTTAGTTCTTCCGTAAAAATCCTTATAAATGTACCTATGTGTCTATTCGTTCATACAGTGTGTAGAGTTAGGACTTCTGCTAGTCCGCCAGGGGCGGTACCACCACTTTGCCAATCAAATTGAACCGTGAAACAGGAATGTTCTTCGGTTTAAATGGCGATGTGTCCAGTGATATAACAAGACATGTGAGACTTGCACGGTGCAGTGACATGCAAACTGCATGCCTCTGTATCTGTTACGTCAACGCTTACTATCAGGCGAGCGTCGTGCTTGTCCTGTTATCTTATATCATCAACAATAATATAATTATTGTTATATACGCCGGTATATAATTCACGTACATTTAGTCGAATTTTCTCGACCTAGGTTTCGAGCGAGTTTGTCGCTCTTCCTCGGACCTCACTCCCGAGACTATTTTAACCAACTTCACAAAAAGGGAGGTTTCTCAATTCGACCGTATATGTCTTTTTTTATGTTTGTTCGCGGATAACTTCGTCGTTTATGAACCGATTTTGATTATTATTTTTTTGTTGGAAAGGAAATATCTCAAGTGTGGTACCATGTTAATTTTATCGAGGTCTGATTAGTATCTCCAGAGATATGGAGATAAACATTAACACAAACACACAAAACTGGTACTGAAAACTAATAACGCGGCATTGAAGTCGGTTCTTTTTTAGTTTTTTAAACGATATTATATGCTTTTCTACGAAATGCTCTATTTTCTCAAGTAGCTTGTAAAATTTTAGTTGTATGGTCTCTCTTAGATTGGGTGTTATACTTTGCACGGCTCCATCTATCAAGTTGTTTTTGAGATATTTGTAGCGTCGTTAATATTGTTTAATCGTACATTGGATGGGTATAACAGTTTCCCAATTCACCCATTCAAGTTATACATACATATTGTCCCGCAGTCGCCGGAACTTTCTTTGGTGCCGCCGCCGTCTGGTAGCGAGTGGGTTGACCCGAAACTGTATAAATACAATAAAATACATTAAGTCACCATTATATGTTCTGTAATAATACTTATAAACACTGATTCACCGTCGCACAGACGCATGGCGGTGCGGGTTTGGTTTAAAGAGAAGTTTAAAATATGCCTTAGTTTCAGTTGAGAACGGCTGGACTGGTGTTTATTATTTGATACCTTATTTGATATTATCAACGAGCTACGAAGGATACTCAAAGACGTGAACTACAGTGATGATGAACAAAGCAAAATACATAAATGACTAGTTGTAGCGAGACGCACGTCACTCACGTAGCGAGACGCACGTCACTCACGTAGCGAGACGCACGTCACTCACGTTGCGAGACGCACGTCACTAACGTAGCGAGACGCACGTCACTCACGTAGCGAGACGCACGTCACTCACGTAGCGAGACGCACGTCACTCACGTAGCGAGACGCACGTCACTCACGTAGCGAGACGCACGTCACTCACGTAGCGAGACGCACGTCACTCACGTAGCGAGACGCACGTCACTCACGTAGCGAGACGCACGTCACTCACGTAGCGAGACGCACGTTACTCACGTAGCGAGACGCACGTCACTCACGTAGCGAGACGCACGTCACTCACGTAGCGAGACGCACGTCATTCACGTAGCGAGACGCACGTTACTCACGTAGCGAGACGCACGTCACTCACGTAGCGAGACGCACGTCACTCACGTAGCGAGACGCACGTCACTCACGTAGCGAGACGCACGTCACTCACGTAGCGAGACGCACGTCACTCACGTAGCGAAACGCACGTCACTCACGTAGCGAGACGCACGTCACTCACGTAGCGAGACGCACGTCACTCACGTAGCGAGACGCACGTCATTCACGTAGCGAGACGCACGTCACTCACGTAGCGAGACGCACGTCACTCACGTAGCGAGACGCACGTCACTCACGTAGCCCGTAGCACGCGTAGCAGAGCTCGTAGCAGCGTGAAATAGGCACGACCACAGGTATTGTATATATATTGTATATATATATATACAGGTATTGTATATATATATCTGTGGGCACGACTAATGCAGGGTTTCTAACACATGTTTTTAAGGCGCGTCAAGTTATGTCACTTTGGTTATTTAAAAGATAAACTTCAGCTAACCTAAACTGGGTTTGTTAACCTCCCTAGCGAGCACATCACTGTGAACTTAATGCCCACTTGTTGTGCATATCCACAGGTCGAAGTTCATGATTCATTCATGTATTGCTTTCTGTAAATGTGTACAAAAAGTATTTTAATTAAAAAACAGTACATTTGAGAGTCTCTAATGTAATGTCACAACAATTTTAGAGCAGAGGAAAGCGATATTTTAATATTTAAAATCAAATTTATTATATGAATAATATTTCTGCTATATGTACATATATCGTTTTTTTTATTCTTTATTTATGAGCTTAATCGTTTACAATTATGGCGCTCCGTTGAATCAACAGCATATACATCACACATATAACTAAGCTGCAATAACAGATATATAATAACAATCATAAGTACAACACAAAGCGCCCAGAGCAACCGCCAATGATATAGGTATTACGGGTGCTCGGAGAACCTCGAATTGTACAGTCTCACTAATAATTGTATCTCATTGGAAAGTGGGTAAGCTATTATGAGGCTTCGCTCTGGGAACATCCCATCTACGAAATTTGCGCATCTCATGGGAAAGGTCCCGTCACCAAACTGTGAGCAGTGCGGTGTATCCGAGGACTTGACGCATGTCTTGATGGAATGTGTCCAGAATACTTCCTTCAATATAGATAAGTGTAACCATATTTTAAAGAATTTTGCTGATTGTAATAATATTCTAGCTTACCTACTTATATCATTATATTAGAATTATTAATTTAACTATTATCTAATATATAAAATTCTCGTGTCACAGTTTTCGTTGCCATACTCCTCCGAAACGGCTTGACCGATTTTGATGAATTTTTTTGTGCTTATCCGGTATCTATGAGAATCGGCCAACATCTATTTTTCATCCCCCTAAATGTTAGGGGTAGTCCACCCCTAAATTTATTTTTTTATTTTTTATACAAAATTTTTAATTTCTATTTTTTTATGATACAACATACAAAAATACATACAATCCTCAATTTTCACCCTTCTACAATTTCCTTCTAAATTTGCACATTTCCAGAATGTAAATAGATAGAAGGGTAAGTACATTATTTATTATATATACTATTTTCATTTTTACAAGTATTAAATTTCTTGAAATACGACTTACAAGTGTCTGTTTGTTCCATATTTGCTTATATGCCATACCATACCATATTTGCCAAGTGCAAGTCGGACTCGCACTCGTAGGGTTCCGTAACACAGTAGAGTATTTTTTAAACAAATTAACTTTGTTTTTCATAGTGTTTGTATGAAAAAGAAAGTTATACTTGCGGTCGCTATATCTCAAAAACTGCTGACTGTATCTCGTTCAAACTAATTTTTGTTGAAAGTTTTTATTGAGATCTAGCATGTATATTTTTTTTATTTTTTACTACCCTACTTTATAAGTTGAAGGGGGAGGGGGTTACACACACATTTTACCACTTGAGATGTGCCTATCTTTTAAACGATTGACTTTGAAAAACATACGGACGGACAGACAGACAGACATGACGAATCTATAAGGGTTTAGTTTTTTTGCCATTCGGTTACGGAACCCTAAAAAGTGAGGGTGCGGATGGAGCCCTGCCCCATAACATGATTCCGTAACAAAAGCAACTATGAGCGTATGTATGATATGTCATTGGCGCTGTCAGTCGTATTTTTTTATTTCGCGAAGAGCGTACGTACATTTTGAGATTTTGTTTCTTATCGTTTGGATATGAGATTGCCAGTTTACATTTTTATCTATCGTTACATCCAAGAGCGAAAATAATTTACCGTTTCTAGAATGGTGCCGTGATAATTTAATAACTTGGAATTTAAATCTAATGACATTTTTTGATACGACTGTAACAATATTATCTTTGTTATATGCGAAAGTCAACTTCGATATTCTTATCGTTTATCCACGTTGTGTTTTGTCCAGGATGGCAGTAAGTTTGTCATTTAGATGGTTACTATATTACTTGCGTCTGGATATCTAGCAACAATGCAGCCCGAGCTTGTTGATGTTTCATTTTCCTCATTCAGAAACGTCTATTTAAGGTACGGACTACGACCACACCGCAGCGTCCTGCGTGCGCGATCTAGGCGGCGATCAGATAGCGCAGTAGTATTTGTACCGACTGGTTCACACCAAACGCGATCAGAAAACAATTGAAACGTACTGGAATCGCGCTCGCAGATCGCAGGACGCCGCGGTGTGGCCGTACCTTAAGAACCTTCATAGATAGAGAATTTAAATTTTCACGCAGTAATATTATCGCCGCTATGACAACTAGTACTAAAAGCCGAATAGGGGTTCCCCATAGAAGAAACGTGTATTTTATGCGTTTTTTGCACCATCTTATATATGTTAAGTAATAGCAATACATACTTGAATATTTCTCTGGTTATGTATATGCTATATAGCTGCTATAATATATATATATATATATATATATATATATATATATATATATATATATATATATAATAAGATCAAGTTAAAAATGCCAAAATTCACGTTTCTTTCATGGGGATTCCTTCTAATTTTTAGATTTATTATTTGTTTAATTTTAATTTGAATTTTATTAATTTATATATATTACACACTTGGCTAGTTATTTTTAAATGTGTTGTTGTGATTTAAACGTATTTTCCTTGTATTTAGGCGTCTAGCGTATACCCGCTGAATAAGCTGAACTAGTAGCCTGTTTAGTAGGTAGGTGGTAACAGATAATGTCAACTAACTTATGTGTTAGTTGCATACTGTGACGGTCAACTACGGAACTGTACGACGCGCGTGCCCGGCACGCATATGGCCGGTTCGTTTCCTATAGATTGTTGATTTAAAATTTGTGTTGACTTAGCCTAAAAAAATATTAAGAAACGGCCTGCTTCCATAAGCTATATTTAAATACCGTTTGACACAGAACATATAAAAAATCGTGTTAAAATATTGATTATTTGTTTATAACAAAGAGTGACCAACAAGCCAGCAGCCCACCTGCTGGCAAGAGGTCACCACCACATTTCTACATCTGCAATACCTGAGGTGTTGTCTGTGTCGTCTACTCTCATTAGAGAGAACTCTCATGACTCTTCGTTTGAAGGAATTCAGATTGTAGTTTGGTGGGTAACATGTTTGTAGGGACCATTGTCGCCAAACATCTATGTGTTCCGGCAGCTATCCTTGAGAGCCATTCTTATTCTAGGCCTAGCGTGCTACCATCCTCGACCGCGTCATCGCTTACCAAAAGGTGCGACAGTGGACAAACTTGCTATGTGATATAAAAAAATATCGGCGATAAAATGCGTTGTTTATAGAATAAAACGGGCAAGCGACAGAAAGTTGTACAATCTATGATCTGAAATTTTTAGATACGGCAAAATTTTCTTAAATTATCATTTGAATTAAGGTACGCGATCGCAGTACTTTTCAATTGTTTTCTGATCGCGTTCGGTGTGAACCAGTTGGCACAAATACTACTGCGCTATCTGCCTAGATCGCGCACGCAGGACGCTAAGGTGTGTCCGTTCCTTTAGACTGAATAAATTCACTCTGGTCATGAAATTAAAATCAATAAAATAATATATAAACTTACCCACTGACCAGCACCAGCGCAGTTAATAGTAGCACAATAGATAATTTCGTCATTTTACTAACAGTTGTAAGTTTGTTCAGACAAGTACACCGGCGGGTTGTTTCGCGCTCACTGACATACAATCGTTCTTGTTCTCATATAAATACTCGTTACTTATCACACTTATCTCATACATAGGTACTGAGTTGCTTGTTTATCTGGTACATATTTTGCTTTAATTTATATATAACTACCTGTGCCTGCGATTTTGTCCGCGTGGAATAGTGTCTTTGGGTAGTATTTTTAATTATTTTCCAAATAAGACACATCCCACGCCACGCTAATCCCCCCTCCCCCTCTCCTCCTACTCCCCTTTCTCCCACTTCCCCTCCCCATCCCCTCCACTCCCCTACTCTTCCTCTCCCCTCCCTTTCTCGCCATTTCCCCTTCCCCTCACTTTCCCCTCCCCTCCTCTTCCCCTCACTTCCATCTCCCTTCCCCTTCCCCCTCACAAACTTTGAATATCATATTTACTTATATCGAATCAAAAGCCTAAAAATATGTTTCAAGATTCTAGTTTTAAAAATGACAATACTTCCATACAACTTTTCGTCCCCCCTTTCAACCCCTTACAACCCTCTTTTCACATTATAATAGTAGCCTATGACCTTTCTCAGGCTCTAGACTATTGGTGTACCAAATTTCATTTAAATCGATTCAGTAGTTTTGGCGTGAAAGCGAGACAGACAAACAG
Source organism: Cabera pusaria (assembly GCA_954871355.1). Lineage (NCBI taxonomy): Eukaryota > Metazoa > Arthropoda > Insecta > Lepidoptera > Geometridae > Cabera > Cabera pusaria. Next base: position 16,853,346 of record OX940912.1, read on the forward strand.
AGTTACTTTCGCATTTATAATGTTAGTAAGGAAGTAAGGTTGAGGACTGCTGACCATTTTGAGTTTCTTGTAATGTTTTTGACGCCAACTCTCATTTTTATCTCTTACATCCATCGATGTATATATACAAAGTGCACCTCGATGCTTACATCGAGTCAACAGCTCAATTAGCATTAACGCTTGGTGTCAAGCCAAAGTAATGCAGTACTTTATAGTTCACATTGGGTAGTTTCTCTGTATAAAACACAAGTCTGTTAACTGTATTAAGTACTGTTTCTTCCTCTGGGATGGTTCTACCAAATACCAACCGCAGGCATAGAGAGGCGAGTGAAAATCTCATCAGCGATGATACATGAAATAGCAGGTTGTGGCGAGAGCGTCGATTACCGGGTCGGATGTCACCGTGCTGGCTACGTGCTGGTGAGGTGGATAACCAGAACATCACCGCGAGCAGAGGTCACCAGGTGCCGCTGTGCTCGTAGGGACGACACTGTGAGGGACACCTAACATCATACTAAACACCTGCTCGACGGTCTGCTTATCATGCAAAATAATTAACAATTTAATGGTCCAAGGCCACGTGATATCATTGTCAACATATTAATATTGTAGCTAGTCACTAGCTGACCCGGCGAACTTCGTACCGCCAATGCGCCAATGTAAGTTGTCTCAACTTATCAGCTATATAAATAAACTGGCCATGTGCAAATCGGACCCGCACACGTAGGGTTCCTATTGAACAAAATTTGCCGGAAAAATACGTTTATTTTATGGGGACCCATTTTATTTTTAATTTAGTTTTTATTGTTTGATCTTATAGCAACCATTGTAATTACTCACAATAAGCTCTGCTATCTGTAACGGTTTGTAAGATCGAGCATAAAACGATTCTTGATTGAAAAAAAACATGATTCTTGTATGGGGACTTTTGTTTTTTACTTTGTTATTATTTGTTGTTATAGCGGTCGTAGTAATACATACTTTGTGAAGATTTGATTTCAATCTCTATCTATTATGGTTTATAAGTTCAAGCAAAAAAATCCGAAAATACACGTTTCTTGAATGGGGTCTTGGGGTCCCATTTCAATATTTAATTTTATCGTATATATTAATTTAATAATAATAATTATATTAATATTAATTTATTTGTTGTTAACTCCCCTATATATATTTCCCCCTATACATTTTTTGTGGAAATTTCAAGTAAGTATCTACCTATTACGGATAGGGAGATACAAACAGCCCTGTGAAATGCGTACTAATAGACGGACGGACGGACGGACAGCGAAGTTTCAGTCATAGGGTTCCTTTGGTACCCTTTAGGTTCTGAACCTAAAAACAAATTCGGATTAGTAAGTTTTATATTCTGCAATTGGGATTGAAGTCCAATACAACACAGTGAAGTTAATCAATTTAAGCTTTACGAGATTCCGATTCCGTACCACACTATAATATTTTTGAAATCGAGCAAAATGCTGAAAAAATCGTAACGCCCAGCAAGAAAGTATCTCCTACAGTGATATGAGTGGAACGTATAATTAGTGCTTGGTCTTCTGTAAATGTGCGCCGAAAATAGTTATTTGTTATGCAAGGGTGCAAAGTTAGTTTTTGGCGCGAGTACTTGTATTAAAACCTGAGCAAGCGAAGGACTCTAGGATTGTTCATATAAAGAATCCTGAGCGTAGCGAAGGTTTCAAAGGTACGAGACGTAGAAAAACTTTGCTGCCGAGCGCAACACACAACTTTTCACCTCACTACAGCGAGGAAAATGCTGTGTGCAAAAACAACTGCTATTTAGTTAGTTTAATAAAAGTAGTAATTAATGTTAGTAGAGGTGATGCCTCTCTGCCCATGCACAATACTTCTCTCTCCGATCATTCGTTTAGAACTTTCTTGCTAGAGCAACGTGACTCTAGCAGAAATAGATTTTTACGTTTTTTTCCACAACGACAACACTCATATCACTGTAGGAGATACTTTCTTGCTGGGGTAACGTACACAAAAAAATCACGTTCGTTGTATGCACCCCTAACTTTTAATAGCATTTCAATGTTATTAATTTGTTATCAAAGCAACCGTAAATTATTATTATTATTATTTTTTTTTTTATGGCAATCGTCTTACTTTTGAGACATTTTTGCCAGTATCGCGTCAGTTCAGTAATGAAGTTAGTATTTGATAGTAATAAAAAGTAAATTATGATTGGTAAAATATGACAACTGTGTGAAAATGTGAAGTGGCCATAGATCTAAATCTCTCTAGTAAAAAGGTGAAGTATCTGTTACAGTTTATAAAATCGAGCGAAAATCGCCAGGAAACAACGCGTTTCTTGTGTGGGGACCCACTTTAATTTTTTTACCATATTCTGTTTTCAGTATAATATGTTGATAGCAGCCATTGCACTACACATTTTGTGAAAATTTCAAGTTTCTATCTTTCTTGTATGGGGACCCCCTGTAAAAGGCGGATAGACAGACGGATGGCTAGACGGACAGCAAAGTCTCAGTAATAGGGTTCCTTTGGTATCTTTGGGTACTAGAACCCTAAAAAAAAATCTGTTTTGATAACAAATAAAAGAATCCTGTTTGACAGGTACGAAGAGTTTGTGTGAGGAAATAAAAACTTCTTTTTACTACCTACTTTCAATTATTAGTTATAGTCGTCAATATTTTTATTTAGTTAGTTTAAAAAATTCCCTAAAACACGATTTCAATTCCAAAAAAAAAAAAAATTGCGAGCAAAGCTCGGTCATCCAGATATTATTTTATTATATTACCGTGTCAAATCCAAACAATAATTATAACAGGAGCCGCGCGCTTATTTAGTACAGCGCCATCTTACGAACACTAACGCCAACTAAGTGAAAGTTAACACATAGGCCATTAATATAATGAATACAGTCAAACTTTCAATTCAATTTTTTTTACATTGTCTCACCTTTGAAACCTTCCTTGGACTTCTACAAATATTTAGAAACCAAATTAGGCAAATAATCCAGCCGTTCTCGAGTTTTAATGGCTAATATTTTTTTTGTTCTAAGTTCCGGCGGCCGTCTCTTCTTACGTAGTAATTGTTAATCTCTTTGGTAGAAACTTCATAAGGCGCGTTGAGCACTTTTTAAGTGAACCTAAATCATGGAACTCGCGTAATCATCACAGATTACTATATGGGTATAGTATCTGCTTAGTAGTCTGTGGTCAAAAAATTCTGACACATACAGTCCCAAAAGTATAACTTGGCGGTGGTGGTTTTTGGAACTCATTCCGCTCTCTTGAAACTGTGAGTTTGACGTTTGAGAGATTACCGCGACATTATTGTTGATAAATCTGCTACATTAAAATAGTTCAATAATGCCAAAAGTAATTAAAAGTGGTTTAAGAGAAACTGTTATCAAAGTACAAAGTAAAAGCACAGTGGCGCACAGCCGCGCCAAGTTATACTTGCCGGACTGTATAGTAATCTGTGTTCTGAACAAACCAACAATGGCAACCATCAAAATATTAAAATCTTTGTTAAAATTCAAATACGCGTTAATCCGAGTTATGTGGATATATGTTGTCGATTCAAAACCTTTAATTTTAATACGTGCTTTGATAACAGTTTCTCTTAAACCACTTTTAATTACTTTTGGCATTATTGAACTATTTTAATGTAGCAGATTTATCAACAATAATGTTGAAAATCGGTCCAGCCGTTCTCGAGTTTTAGCGAGACTAAGTAACAGCAATTGATTTTTATATATATAGATCTGTTATCGTGGGACTTTCCGAGGGTGACCGACCGGGAGTGATAACTTCACTGTGAATAACACAATTATAAATCATCTATTAATAACAGAAGGTTATAATCAGCTTGTATGTGTTTGAGTTTTTCTATATGATAATCCAATATTGTTGCCCTTAATAATTTGAAGTTTACTATACCGACGGGATAAACAATTGAACATCAAATATTTGACAGGCACGAAACCCAGGAACATTTTGGGAAAATTAATTTGCTTTTATAAGTTTTTTTGTAATTTTTTTATTGTTTTTAATACATATATATACATATATCCTATTCGGAACGAAGACAATTCTAAAAACGCAAAAGTCATACAAATTGGTACTTACAGCCGTTCTTGAGTTATAAATAGTGAAACTAACACGACTTTCATTTATATATAGGTATATAGATTAAATTAATATTCTGTCAGCTGTTCTTGAGTGCCCCAATCTACGTGTTGCAGGCTAATACCATTCTCGACCATCGCATCGTCATTTACCAACAGATGAGATAGTGGTAAAACGTTAGTCTATACCATATGTAATTATGATCGTAATAAAACTAAAAGAACTGACTTCAAATGCCACGCTATTAATTTTTAGTACCAAGTTTGAGGTGATTATCTCCATATCTCTGGAGATACTTATCAGATCTCGATGTGAAATAGTATATTAGTACTATAGTACCACTCTTGGGATATTTCCTTTCCAACAACAAAATAATAATCAAAGTCGGTTCATTAACGACATTATATATATATATAATATATATATATATATATATATATATATATAATATATATATATATATATATATATATATATATATATATATATATATATAATATATATATATATATAATATATCCATTTGTCAGGGATAGGATAATAAGTATTAAAACAATGAATAATTGACCTAAAAAAAAATAAGACAAATGAGTTAGCCAAAATGTTCCTGGGTTAAAAAACTGCCAGTCATTTGATGTTCAATTGTTTGTCCCGTCGATACAGTAAACTGCAAATTAATAAGGGTCATTGCTCCACACGATTAGTGTATTTAGCCAGTTTCAAGCATACAAATTCTTCAAGTTTTTGTGAATTCAAGTCTGTAGATTTTAAAAATATTAATAATTTTAAATACTGTTAGTCATGACAATTGTATGACATATTTATTGATTGTCAAATATGCGTGCGTTCAGAAATGTACGCTTGCAAGCAATCAGACAGTAATAATCAATGCCTAATCAATTTTATATTTTGTCAGAATGTACGTGAAATATATGCAAGAATGTGATAGCCAATTTATGAGTGCCGTATACAGTGTTATATCCATTAGGCAAAAAGTTTAATAATTAGACAATTATCCATGAAGTAAGTATACATATTCAGAATTAAAATTAAATATATTATATTTTAGAAACTGTCTAACTAAACAGGTGTCGAAATGTTGTTTAAACACGTTGTGTAACGCGACATTCATTGTCTGTTAGGTGGTACGAAGTTCGCCGGGTATATATATATAATATATATATGGATATGATGAATGATATGATATGATGAGATGATGTGTATATATATATATATATATATATATATATATATATATATATATATATATATGATCAAATAGTTGAATGTGATGCTTGTCTGTTTACGTGGTACATTATGTCATTGTGGGAGCTTACCGCCATTTACAATCCATTGAATTATTGAATTACGTCTGTCGTGGTGCATGGTCTAGTTAGATTCATACGTACTGATCATGAATAACATATAGGCAAGTCTGACTTAGCTAGCAGGATGGTACAGATGCTCGGGTAAGTGGGCAAGTGATGAAAGACGGTCACTTACTAGCCATGTGCAATCCATATCCTTAAAGAGAAAAGATAGATACGTGTCTTTTTGAACAAAAGATATATATAACTCTTTTATATCTCTATATCCCAAATAACTCCGGGACGCTACGCTCCCTTTCTATCACATAGATTGTTATATGTTTACATCTCCTATACTCTAACTCCGTGACGCTCTCTTTCTAATGCGTAGAGAGTTATATGCATCTCGCTTGCTCTAACTCCGTGACGCTCTTTCTTTGGAGCCACTCAGCCTCCGTAGAGACATCGGAGTGCTATCCATCTTTTACCGTCTCTGTAATGGGGAATGCTCTGAAGAGCTTTTTGACCTGATTCCACCATCGCCATTCTTTTATCGTACTGCTCGTATAAAAGCTCACCCTCACATTTTACAGACCTGGACATCTCGAACTACCCGTTTTATTCGAGGATTTTTACCGCGTACCTGTAAGATGTGGAATGATCTACCCGCCGCGATTTTTCCATCTAGCTATAGGATGGAATCTTTTAAAAAGGGTATCTACAAACACCTGAAAGGTCGGCAACGCATCAACAGCACTCATGGTGTTGCAGTTGTCCATAGGCGACGGTAACCGCTTACGATCAGGCGGGCTGTCTGCTTGTTTGCCAACATTAAATAAAATAAAAATCACTCCTGAATTACACACGTCTATCACTTACAGTGTGGGTGAGAATGTAAGTGACAAAGATAAATGAAATAATTGATAAGTTTAATAGGAAAGTGTAAGTGAAAATTAAAGAGATATCATCAGGTTAAGTATAGAATATGTAATGAGAAGAAACAAAATGTATGTGACAGGATGAAGAGTGAGAGTTGTCAGTGATAATGGTTGCTTGTGAATAAATACTGAAAAGGCGCGTCCACAACGTGCCTCGGCCGAGGCAAGCGCGCGCGCTGCCGCGGCCGAGCGACCGAGCGCCCGAGCCATCGAGTGTCGGCTTTTGGTTTTACTCAAAGGCGCCTCAGTCGTTTGCCGCGCGCACTCTGGACGCTCGCGTATTTTGTTTCGTGCCTCGCCAAAATGGCTCGGGCTTGCCGCGCGCGGCAGCCTCGCGATGATTCCGAGGCTGCCGCGCTCGTTCGTGGGTTAGTTTCCTCGCGTAGCAAATGCCTCGCTCTGTGTGTGGACGCGCCTAATGGGAAAATACCTCAAAGAAAAGATCATCCGCTTCAGAAGCACTCGACCACTATCTTATGTATCAGAAGGTGACCATGTGGTCATTTTCGTCTGATGGGATTAGGCCGAGTGAAGAGTGTGTAACGTAACGAAGCGCCTACCTCTCGTTACGTGAATAAAGGGAACCTAGACAAGGGAAACTACTAGAGACTTTAACATACTGTATAATCATTTAAAAACTATGCGAGGAACACCACACAAAATCTGGGCTCTTCGTGATCATATCTTTAAAAGTGCCCACGGTGGTGAGCACCTATATTAGGACATTTGATCTTCTGCTTCAAAATAAGGAGGTAGTGTTGTCGTAATAGGAATATTCTGGTACATTGCATGTAGACCATGAAGATTGTCAAAGACGCAGACTTATTCAGCTCGACGCCGGCCGCAGGTTGTACTGCCCGATGGATACTAGCGCTGCTGAATCCGAATCAACTCTTCGTTCACCATACGTAAACTAGTACTTCCCACATTTATAGATCTGTGCAGGTGCTGTTGGTCACAATCTTCTTAAAGAAATCCTATCCACCGCAACTACCAGTGGTGGGAGGGCAACCACCAAACGAGTAAAGGTAGTAACCACCGCTATAACCGCAGTATAACCTTCGTAGTACACCGGCATTCTTGATTTTTATTTATTTTCTTTTAGTAAAATAGATTGACCTTGATTTCATTACTTTTCTGTTTTATTCCCTAGTATATTCTCTTTGTTCCCTAGATTTGACTAACTTCTCGATATTTTTCCGTTATTGGTTTTTAAATTTTGAAAACGTTCGTCATAACCATAAATAAAAATATAAATCGTTTTAATACCAAAGATTATATTATGTATGATATATGAAAAATGTATGAGCTTATTCCAGATAGGGATGCCACAAGTGCTATAGCTGAATTTAATTTTATATGTTCCTAAATTATGATAGTTAATACATACATACATACATACATACAATCACGCCTTTTTCCCGTTGGGGTAGGCAGAGACTACTTCTTTCCACATGCTACGATCCTGACATACCTCCTTCGCTTCTTCCACTTTCATGAGCGTCTTCATACATGCTCGCCGGTTATAGGTACTTTTGACTTGGCCTTTTTTTAAAACGTCTCCGATCTGGTCGTGATATGTTCGCCTAGGTCGGCCTCTACCAACTGGCCCATTCACACACGTCTCATAAATCTGTTTCGTCAATCTTTCTTCATCCATCCTCTCTAGATGTCCAAACCATCTAAGCATCCCTTTCTCTATCTTTGTCACTACATCTTCTACCACACCACAACATTCCCTTATCACGCTGTTCTCCAACTTATCCATCAGAGTCACTCCGATCATACTTCTCAAACTTCTCATTTCTACAGCATTAATTTTACTTTCATGCTTCTTCTGCCATACCCAGCATTCACTACCATACATGAGTGTGGGAACCAACACTCCCCTATGTACAGCCAGTCGTGCTTTTTTAGACACGTTCTGACTTCTCATAAAGTTATGTAGTGCCCCACTTACTTGGTTTCCAGCCAAAACTCTTCGCTCAATATCACTTTCATACTTACCATCTCTCGTAAACTTAGAACCCAGGTACACAAACTCTTTCACTTGTTCCACTCTTTCTCCTTCAATCGTCACATAACAATCAGTCATTCTTTCTTCTCTTATATAGTTAATAAATAGATAAATTATACAACGTTAAATAATTTCATTTCATTTGGAAAGACGGTACAAGAACTGCTGGTAATATGCGGCTTGGACTCTTTGCCGTAATTGTTTACAACGTCAAGCGGCCACCAAACAGCAGCTATACGTCATGGCGAGAGGATGAGGCATCTATTCGTATCTGTTTGTATATATCTATAACATATGTATTAATTATTTTAAAATATTATAAATTAATTTTTGGAATAATTTGCTTTCTCTCTGTTGTAATTTACTGCGCCGCCACTATTTTTTCTGCACCTCCAGGATGACTGGTAGAAAATGCTATTCTAGCATTAAGTCCTCCGTGTACAATTTTTGTGTGTGCAAAAGTATAAATAAATAAATAAAATAGGCGTAATATAAAAGGATGGTGCACTGCAGATGTTTTGACAAGATCAATTTAATCAGTATGCTTTAAGTATAAGGTTGTAATTGCTTTGTAGAACAAAACGGCCCAATTGAGAGACACCCGGGTGGGAGTGTTTCCTTGTCTAACAACCTGCTACGAGTAGTCATATATATGTTGTATACTATAATTATGTATGGGATATATATTAGTACCCCTAGTACGAGTTTTCATCGTAAACGCTTTTGACAGATCTCACATAGTTTTCGACTTATTCTGGCTCCCTGATAGGTCTAAATTTAGTGAAGTGTAGTAACCACTAGAGGCGCTGTACTGTTTTTCATACAAAATTTGTTCGAAATACGATATCGAGTTTCGTATGAAAACTCGTACTAAGGCACAGAATAATGAATATGACTAAGGGTAATTTGTCCATACAGAAAGAAATGAACAAACTCCGTTCAAGGTCGGGGACCGGTGTACGCGATCAATTTTAATCAATTTGATCAAACTTTAATATCTAGCATGTCTGTGATCAACGCATATCTCTTTGAGATATTGTCACCACTTACCATTGATTATGAGTTGTCAGAAGCCCCTGCACAAAACTTCGAGCAATTACGAATGTAAAGATTGCTAATATAATATTACTAGGCGTTACTTGGACAGTACCGCGAAAATGAGACGAAGAATTTGCGTTCATACTTTACTTTTTTCTAATTTTAAGGCAGCCTTTAAAGCAAACACGAAATAAGCTACCCGGGATTAGATCGTCACGCTAGATGATGACATCGAAGTAATTCTAGTCTTCGATGAACGGTGTTCGGGCAGCACCCAGCCTTTTAGAGTCAGATCATTCTAGACCAGCGTGTTTACCTTCTTGGACAACATAATAATAATAATTATTTTTTTTACTTAAAGATTACTCGCAATGTGGGCATTACTAGTATTCTTGTTAACCCTCCAACTAAGCTAAATATGCTTGTGTCTGGAGTGGGTTCACGTCAATAGTGCAATAGGTGGGGTGGGGTTCGAACTCACGACCTCGACTGGCGATCGAGACTCTATCCATTGGGCTATTGCCGCTTTTTGATTATCAAAATTGCTTACCATAAGGCGAGATAGTTATAAAACTCTATCATATCACATATTTAAAAAATATAACGCATCGCACACTTAAAGGCGCGCACTTGGTAAAATGCCAGAATCAAATATCAAAATAGATGGACGAGTTACCAATACGAGAAGATAAAAGACAAAATTCCAGCCATACAGAATCTTTTGGTTGTCAGACCTTTGAGGTTGTGATTCATCACCAACATTGAGAATCCTTGCGTATGTATCTCCGCCCACAAGCTGATAAGAAGAGGGCATCTTTCGATATGCCCCTCCCACGAGTCGACAAAATTGTGCCTATTTAGAAAAAAACGTCCCTCTACGCGGACTCCTCATCTTATATATATATATATATATATATATATATATATATATATATAAAAGAAAGTCGTCATAGTTACTAAACTTATAACTCAAGAACGGCTGGACCAATTTTTATGATTTTTGTATTTTTGGAATTGTCTTTGTCTGGAATAGGATACGAAGTATTTGAAAACAATGAATAAATGACCTTACAAAAATATAAGACAATCTATTTTGCCAAAATGTTCCTGGGTTAAAAAAACTGCCAATCATTTGATGTTCAATTGTTTTTTAATAAGGGTCATCGCTCCACCAATTACTTTGTTTAGCCAGTGTCAAGTCGTAGTATTATTATTATATTGTAGTATTGTTTTCTATGGTCAAGTATAAAAATACTTCAAGTTTTTGTGAATTCAAGTCACAAACACTGTAGATTGTAGATTTTAAAAATGTTAATAAAATTAAAATACTATCAGTAATGACAATTGTATGATATATTTATTGATTGTCAAATATGCGTGCGTTCAGAAACGTATGCCTATAAAATAATAAAAATCAATGTCTGATCAATTTTATTTGTCAGAATGTAGGTAAATACAGAGATATGCAAGAATGTGATAGCCAATTTATGAGTGCCGTATACAGTCTTATCCATTAGGCAAAAATTAGACAGTTATTCATGAAGTAAGTATATACTTATTCAAAATTAAAATTAAATACTGGTGATTTTATTTTTACAATTAAAATTGAATTAAATCGAACTAATGTCAAGTTAATAACTATATATAATAATAATAACATTGTTTAAAATTCAATCATGTCTTGCTGACACGCGGTTAAGTACTTGATTATTGTATTTTTATTCTATTTCTGTATTGCCATAATTCATTACTAAACTTAAAATCTCTTTTGTATTCATTGTATTACGTTCATAAACGCCTAAATTTATTAAATTTAATTTAAAACAAATTTAAAAACAAAATGATTACATGTCTCGAAATGAGTTAACGCTTTTGCTATTGTATTAGGATCACAGAGCTATAATCTTTAGTATTTCTTGCTCTGAGATTAGGATTCGATATTCTAATTGGGGTGTCCGACGTCTTGCGCTTATTATGTTACACGTTGTATAGCGTAGAATAGTGAAGCGTCATCATAGTTGCGTGGTGCATTCACATCGTCACTTGCTGACTGTACATGGATCATCCACACAGTTGGTAACAAGTATCGCCAACTAAAACTACGGTTATTGGCAAGCTGTTAGCAGACAATTAATCAATTAGTCAATTTTCACGTCATTGATGGACCAAATGATCGTCTACAGAGGCAATTGAAGCCATTGTCGTTCGCAACTACGAGGTTAAAAGCGAATGATGGAAATATTCATTGAAGCCCATGGACAATTTCGAATGACCGTCGGGGCACTTTATTAGTCAGTGCGTGTAAATGTGAGTTGTAATTAAGTTTAAATGAGAGTTGTAAGTGGTGTGTGTGTGTGTGTGTGTGTGTCTGTGTAGGAGGGAGAGGATTGTTGGTGTACGTGTACTATGTATGTGTGGAAGAGTGTGAGCTGGGGAATAATCAAAATTATATAAAAATTATATTTGTAATGTTCACGTGTATGTAACGGGGCTGACACGGACGCGACAGTTTCTAGCCGATATATGTATATTACATTTATATTGATAATTTAAAAATGTGAGTACAACAATTTCATTGCGGAACACACACACAAAGTTAACCGAAACAATTATATAAATGCTCTGTGCGAGCTAGGTCACATTTTGATGATAAAGAAAATTACTTCAGTGATATTGGAAGAACACGGTAATCTTCATTTGTCGATGGTAATATTTTCAATGTAGCATTATTTAGGTATGTCAAGAGTAGGACATGAATATCGTGACTTTTAGGGTTGTGAAATTTAGTTTAGTTTAATTAAAGCCCTATTAAAATCCTGTACAAAAACCATAATTGAAAATGGTAATTTACGCGATGTTGATAGTAATATAGTGATCGTCAACTGTTACTGCTTCATCCGGAGGCGCTTCAGGATCTTAGCGCGGAAACCATAATAGGTTAAAATATTATTTAGTTTGGGGTCGAAACAATGGATCCGTGGGGTCGTTGCCCGGGGTTTTGTAAAGGAGCTGTCCAGACGCTTAATAGACGTCACTCATGACCAAAGAGTTGACCCTTACCTCGGCCAACGGATTAGCCTAGCAATTCAACGAGGTAACGTCGCCAGCTTTTTGGGAACGTTACCGGCAGACAGCTGCAACCTAGGTTCTTTTTTTTTATTTATAACATTATATTGTCAGTTAAAATAGTTATTATCATAATTTATTTTTAAGTTCTATAATGTATTTTTTGTAAATATTTGATACTTAAAAGATATACTAACGATATATATATTATTGAAATGTAAGTTATACTTTTCACAATCATGTTATAGGTAGGTAGGTAAGTTTTAAGTTTTACGTTAAGTATTATGTAATCAGAAACAAAATTATGGCATTACAATTAGAATAGTATGCATACAATAAATTAATCATTGATGAATACCGCAATGCGATGAGTCTGCTCCTGTAAAATAAAATAAAAAACTCGTTACTGTAACTAGATAACATAATAATATATATCAGGCGGTGATGAATGCGAACTGACTCGTACAGTTCGAGCCTAACTTTACGTGTAGACTTCTAGAGCGCGTCGTCAACTGAGATTGTGCTCAACAAGCCAATTAGAAGAGGGAGAGCAAAACTGGGCTTTGTGTTATGATGTTAACAGGTCAAAGAAATCGCCTGATATTAATCAATGTCGTTTGTCTATAAATGACACGCAACCCTCTGGATTGTCAGAATATATAATATGTGCCATATAGATTGGCACTAGTGCGTTGACCTTTGAGAGGTCTAGCAGCGGTGACAAATCATTTATGACTGTGATTATAATTAGGTTTTCTTTTTACTTAGCGGTGTTTTCTAATTTTTATTTGGCACTAAAATATCCAAAGAGTTTTTCTGAAACATGTATACATGTTTATTTGAGATGGAGTCTGCATTAATATATTGGGTTTAATGTAAGATTAATGTGTGTTGGAAAATAAATAAATAAAATATATTTCATATGATTTATTTTATATTGTTGGTAAATTTAATTATATAATTGCCATCACTTAATTCTTGCCGAAACTAATTTATAAAATAAATTAATTTATTGTTGCCGAAGGTGACGCATCTCTGTTACCTGACGTAAAAACATGTTCCAGGTAAAGTAACATAACTCGCGTTTTGTATAATTTCAGGAAGTAGTTTTGTAAGTATTATATAAGCTGTTGTAATGGTTATTTTTTTTAATTGCAAGTAAAAAAAATACTAAATGAGATGTCCGTTAATAATCATTAAAATAAAGTATAACATAGAACACTCTTAGCGCATTAAAATCCCTTTTTAGGGTTCCGTAGCCGAATGGCAAAAAACGGAACCCTTATAGATTCGCCATGTCTGTCTGTCTGTCTGTCTGTCCGTCCGTATGTCACAGCCATTTTATTCCGAAACTATTAGAACTACAGAATTGAAACTTGGTACGTAGATGTATTCTGTAAACCGCTTTCCAATTTTTATACAAAAATAAAAAATAAAAAATTTTAAGAGAGGGCATCCCATACATATGATATATACATACATGGAACTGGAACAAAAAATTTTTTTTTTCTTCAAACCTATACGTGTGGGGTGTCTATGGATAGGTCTTCAAAAATGACATTGAGGTTTCTTAAATCATTTTTTCTCAAAGTCAATCATTTAAAAGATAGGCGCGTCTAAAGTGGTAAAATGTGTGTCCCCCCCCCCCTCTAACTTCTAAAGTAAGGGAGTGAAAAATCTAGAAAAAATGTATTCTGTAGATCTCAATAAAAAATTTCAACGAAAATTGGTTTGAACGAGATACAGTCAGCAGTTGTTGAGATAAAGCGACCGCAAGGATAACTTTGTTTTTCATACAAACACTATGAAAAACAAAGTTATTTTTGTAGTTGTGAAAATCAAAGTCATAGAATACTCTACTGGGTTACGGAACCCTACGAGTGCAAGTCCGACTTACACTTGGCCAGTTTATTACAATAAAAACGGATAATAAATATCGAGATAATGAAAATACGACATTAAATATATCAAATGTGTTCTAGTGATATGAAGAATTGTAATAAACATCAATGATAAATAGATATTTTTGGTTTCCATATTGGCAAAAATTTAAGTTACACTATTTTTTTCTTAGCGGCTGACGAGAGGTCGATGCACTTTAGTGCCAATCTATATGGCACGGATTATAGTCAGTACACGTGTCTAATATAACATTGTTGTATGTATTAATAACATGTTTTATAACATTCTATGTCGACATTATCTGGAACATGTTAAATAACAATGTGGTATAACACGCTATGTAACACAGTCTGTACCCACCAGTCATAGTAAATGAACCCAAGCAATTGCGTTCTGACGCGCCCCGACACACCAATATGAACCTGGCTTATTATTGCGCAGCGTCAGTTACCCTGAGATCTCTTGATGTTGACTTGCACACGTTCTGTTATTAACTTCGACATTAAATTAGAAGAGGGAGAGCAACACATGGCATTGTGTTATGATGTTCACCTAGCTCTGCCACTAGTCACTTAAGAGATATATCTATAATATTATTTATAAATTAGAAGAGGGAGAGCAACACATGGCATTGTGTTATGATGTTCACCTAGCTCTGCCACTAGTCACTTAAGAGATATATCTATAATATTATTTATAAATTAGAAGAGGGAGAGCAACACATGGCATTGTGTTATGATGTTCCCCTAGCTCTACCACTAGTCACTTAAGAGATATATCTTTAATATTATTTATAAATTCAAAGCGTTATATTATGCATGTATTATGTTTACTTCATATTTAATTATGATTTATTTTATGATATTGACGTGTATATATGCGTGTGTTAATACTGCTTACATACTCAATAGGTAAAAGCTTTGATTTGACTTTATATTTATTAAAATAGTATAAGTTATGATATCATGACGTTCGCTTGTTGGTAAGCGATGACTTCTGCCTCATGCAAAACTTTGTTTTGACAGAATTTTTCGCGTCACCACACTGCCTCCCGTTACCACGAGACAATAAGATGTTGAGTTTCACATGATTTCAACATTTCGATTTTACTGCTGTGGCGGTACCGCCCCAGGCGGACTAGCAGAAGTCCTACCACAAAACAATAGTATTCCCACAAAACTATCCACAGCTGATATTACACCGTCGATCGTGATATACACACCATGTATATCATCGATGATATTACCTCACTCCGCGGTACAGTCGTACAGAGCCAAGCCTTCCTGAGAGCCCCCCCGGAAGAAACCGAAGTACTTGAGTGTCTTCAGCTCAGTGCTGGTGTATGTTATCAATGGAGTCTCTCCTCTCCTTCCTACCTCCAGTGTGTCTGAAATTATAATAACATCAATGAGCATTAAATTACATGTAGATTATTATTTGGAGGTCATTGTTACCTACCTGCATCCGTAGACCTAAATGATAATTCGCACTACCCATGGAAGAATGGCGCAAACATACTTGCATCAAATTATTCTTATTTCACCATTGAATAGAAAAGAGGCTAATACATTTTTCGAATTTTTAGTCCAGTAAATGACGGAGTAATTTGAATTTAAAAAATCTATACAACAATATTTTTTTATAAATTTTCGAGTAAAATGATGTAAGTTTTGTTACTCTTATCACATTTGCAGAGATTCCTTGTAGTGTTAACTTAATTCATCATCATCGTCATCATCAGTCGGTGTCAGTCCACTGCTGGACGTGGCCTACGTCCAGCAGTGGACTGACACCGACTGATCTTAAGACGTTAGCTTAATTAATATTACGTATTATTATAGTCTTTCTAAAAAACTTTTTTGCATAAATGATCTGACATACTTTTTACATGTAAAATGTTACAGCTATATGTGCGTATATCCATTTACGCCTTTCTTTCACGGTACTTTTAGAAAAAAGTATCATGAGCATGATTAATTCGTTATTCTATGCGGTGTTTTCTTGTCTTTTATTCGTAAATTCAATTCTTTTATTTTTCAGACACAAAGATCCATTTGGTTAGTAAGTGTTTATCATCATTATACTACGGCCGTTCAGAGAATGCGTTCCTGACACGTCGCGATTGAACTGACGACGTAACTTTATAATGGCGTTGCAGTTACGATAAAAATATTTTTGCTGGTTGTTTACCGTTTTAACAATTGATGAACATTAAAACAACATTATTATATCAATAATCAATTAATGTTATAATTTTGTGCCAAACTGAGTGTCAAATAACTTGGTAAACAATATTTTTCTAAATCTATACTGCGCTATTACAAGGTTATGTCAGCGCTTTATATTTGTAGTGCTGTGCTAACAATAACAGGCAATAATAGTATCGTAATCTGTTCTTATACAGTTATACTTTATAAAATAATACGTTTTGTTTTTCTTTTCAAGAATTTGAAAATAATGGACTATAAGATAACTTTTATGAAACATAAAAATAAAACTACGACCAAACCGAACGCGCGAAGGAAAGTAGCATTTTTATATTTAGGTTGAAAATGGTAAACCCAAATGGCGTTATGGGCCGCCATTTTGTGACGCTAAAACAGTCGTCTGTTGTCGTTTCGTGCGCATAGACCACATTCTTCAAGTGTTTTCGATCTGTTTTTATTTGATTACCCGGCTTTCGTTTAATGGACTGTTTCTGCTTTTCAAACTGACATCGGCGCTAAATCGGACTTCGATTGTGTTTTGTATTGCGTTCTTTTTTTGGTGCATAATAATGCCTAAACGTGGACAAACATTGAAAAGTGGAGCCCGTGAGTTAATCATCAAGCTACAAGATTACTTTGAGCGGGAGCGGCAAAATTGCGGACCCCTGGTACCTGTCGAACAAGTACAAGAACGCGACTCTCAGGCGCTCGGAGTCAGCAAACGAACGATAACAAATATTAATAAAGAAAAGTTCGGCTCTACTGGCACGGAAGATAATATTTTACGTACTCCGAAGAAGAAACGTAGAACTAAACCCGTGACAGATATTGACACCTTTGACGCCGATGCAATCAGAAATCATATATATGGTTACTATTCCAGAAATGAATATCTCAACAGGAAGAAGCTTTTGGCATCGTTAAGAGAAGCTGGGGCCTTATTCAGTATGACCAATGAGATAACGAGTTCCTTAACGCACCACGTCATGTTATTGAAAAATTGTATTCTGTAATGCCACACTATAGGTAAATTATACAAAACGCGCGCGTTACACGTCCTCATATGTCACGATATTTTGACAGCTCAAAACGCGCTCATAACCTTACCCAACCGCGTTTTAATTGGCATAGAGAATATCATAACGCGGAGATAACGTAACACGGCACGGGAAGACTTTCTAATGGTCATACTGAATAAGGCCCCTGGACTGTTTAGCGGGGGTAAAACTGCTTTAATCAAAATCTTAAAAGATATTGGTTTTTCGTATAAAAAAACAGACACAAGAAAATTTTATTAGAACGATACGACATAATTTTAAAACGGATAAGTTTTTTGAGAGAAGCAAAAAACATTGATAACTGGGATAATGTCGTGTTCATTGACGAGACATGGCTAAACGCCAATCACACGGTTTCCCGTTCTTGGACGGATGATACACAAGCGTCGACGTCGAAAGTACCAATGGGTAAGGGGGCCCGTCTGATAATATGCCACGCAGGTTCTGCAAAATACGGCTTTGTGGAGACCGCTTTACTGGCATTTCAATCAAAAACCACAAATGACTACCACGAGGAAATGAATGCCACTACGTTTAAAGAGTGGTTCCAGAACGTGCTTTCACCCAGCCTACCAGAGCCTTCTGTAATATTCATGGATAATGCCTCCTATCACTCGGTTTAAATACAGAAACCACCTACCCAAGCTAATAAAAAAGAAGAAATGGTGGCTTGGTTACAAGCAAAAGGCATTGACGCAAATATGCAGATGCTAAAAGCAGATTAGTCAAAGAAAATAAAGCGGCAAATGTGCGATACGAAATCGATGAACTGGCTCTGGAGTACGGTCATCGCGTTCTAATAATTCCATCGTATCATTGCCAATATAACGCGATCGAGCTAATCTGGGCTCAAATAAAAGGTTACGCCGCCCACCACAATACTTCCCGCCATTCAGCACGAAAAAGATGATGACCCTATTAAAAGTAGCCTGCAGGGAAGTCACAAGAGATGACTGGGCAAAGGTTGTTGAAAAGACTAAAAACCTGATTTTGGAACATTTTGACCGAGATATCAGGATTGATTCTGTTATTGATAATAATATAATTATACATGTAGGCGAAGATGATGATGAAGACACCACCTCCTCAAGCGAATCGGAGTCTGATTAATATTCTGTACGCACATTCAATTCAATGTACTTTATTGCATAGAAATATAGATTGTAATTTTGTAACAAAGAATAAATAAAACAATTTTATTATATTAATATTACCTTTTTTTGGTTTCCACTTAAATAACTAAAATATACATTTTAAATGATTCCGCCAATTTAAAACGAAAATAATCTTTAAAATAATGCGGCGGTTCAATTTGGAAGAATGGTAACGAACTCAGTGTTATGTTGTGCCCATCACTAATCGTGACGACTAACTGATAGGTGTCAGGAACGCATTCTCTGAACGGCCGAAGTATAATTACATCTATCTATACATATAATGGATCGCTGTCTGTACATAGAAGATATATGAGAAAAAATAGTATCGGGACCTTTATCAAACGCAATAGAACCCAAAACAATGATTGTTAGAATTTTTGTCTGTTTATCTGTTTATCTGTGTGTTTGTGCACGATAATCTCAGAAACGGCTTATTTGATTTAGATGCAGTTTTTACTAAAATATTGTGGTAAGATTCACTTAACATTTAGTGTGTGTTTAATGTCAATCGGTTCATAAATAAAAAAGTTATGCTCATTTAAAGAATCACGTTGAACATTTTCTTCGCTTAGGCTTAAGCCTAGAATGGGAACTGGCTCGAAACTTCAAAATAAGGCCCTGTCCGCACAGCGATTTTTCACATCGCGATTTTTTTTCGCAATTCTGTGAAGTATTGAATCTATTGGACGTATCCGCACGGGCGGAAAAAAAATCACGCGAGAAAATCTGTGATTTGATGCAAATTGTCGCGGAATTTAAATCGCTGGAATAAAACTCGCGCTGTGAAATATAGCTGTGCGGACAAGGCCTAATGGTAATAAAAATGATCAGTTTCGGATATTTTTCATAACCATTGTAAGTTGACCTCAGATCTATATCATCAATCATATGAAATATGGTCCTCTAGCCTCTGTCCTCTGTCCACACAGCGATTATTTACAGCGCGAT